>OW240925.1:2138833-2165478 GCA_933207985.1 Pelobates cultripes
CACCACTGCTGGGCTGGTATCTCACCATCTGCTATCCACCCTGGACCTATGACCACGCTCCAAGTTCCAGTGGGTGATCTCTCTTCCTTGTGCAGAGTGAAGCAGGATCAGGAACAGGAGCTCAGTAGCTAAGGGAGTATGAAGAGCATAGCAATCCCTGTAGTGATTATAGCTGTCCCCTACAAACACGAGTCAAGGCTGCGAGTTAGAGGGTCAAGTAGTTCTCTTTTAATCAGCACCAAAAAGCTTTCTTTTATGCAAGTTTTACACAATGTTACCACCCACAGGGTTTTGTGGAACAACCAAACAAACACGTATAATACAGTTAAACACTCCCATTCAGGACACACAAACCCTCCCCTCTGCCTGTGATATAATTACTGTACACAATGGGTTAACTTAATTATCACAGGCAGGAAAATTCAGAGTTGCATCCAATATTCTCAATAAAACTCCTACATCCAATCTTCATAAAAGTTACATTTTATTAATCGGCATACTTCAAATACAAACATACCCAAAAATGAGACAATTCTCTCCAATGGTTAAAAAGTTAGGTGGAAGTCCTTTTTGACCGATTTTACACTGAAAAATAACAAAGTCCCATTGGAATGCATGGGTGCCGTTCATGCAAATAGCTTAGTGTAACTGTGCGCTCAAATTGTCGAACGGGACTTTGTTTTCAGCTGAAGCGTTGAAGTGGAGGAGAAGGTAAGGTTCAGTGGTGTTCGTGCAAATGTGTATCAGAACCACTCGCTATAAAACGGTGTTATGTGTATGCAGCATTCGTCTGATTGTTCGGTAGAATCACTCCATTCATTATATTGGGTGAAACTACCGAACAACCAGAACACCCTGGAGTAAGTGTGCCTCCAATTACTGTTTGCAACAATGTTGCAAATGGGTAATTGGCAATCTATGTAATTTGTTCTTTGTCCTCTGGGTGGCCGCCATTCGGGAAACGAACACGTGGCGGCGTCCATCTTAAACTCCCGAACAGCGGTGTTTTGCCGTCGAGTGTCTGGAACTAAAATCGGACACTCGACTAGGCAAACACCGCTGAGACCTCCCGACTTCCATGAATGGAATGCCTTTCGTAACTGTCTCTTTAAGTGACAAATTGCCCTGCTTCCCTGTATTATGGAGAAGCCTAATTGCCAGCCTCCTTCCTCATGACTATGGACCTGCGGTGTATGGCCCTTTAAGAACAGTATTTGGGCATGATGGATTTTTATTGTGTTGCTGCTGGCCCTTTAAGAACCGTTTGGGGACATCCTTCTTTCCCTGCTATTGATTTATTTTCATAATTTGCACCATTAATTATCCGGTAAGGTCTCCGACTCACTCACCTCTGCAGGAGTGAGAGCGAAGGAAATGCTGTAAAGTACAGCTGCAGCCCGCTTGTCCCCCTCTGCAAGTCTGCATTCATTGCACTGACACACACTCTGCATTCATTGCACTAACACATACACACTGCATTCATTACACTAACACACACATTGCATTCACTGCACTATACCACACACTGCATCCACTGTGCTAACACACACACTGCATTCACTGCACTAACACACACACTGCATTCACTGCACTATAACACACACTGCATCCACTGTGCTAACACTGCACACTGCATTCATTACACTAACACACACTGCATCCACTACACTGTCACTCACTCTGCATTCACTAAACTGACACACACTCTGCATTCACTGCACTAACACACACACTACATCCACAACACTAACACACACACTGCATTCATTGCACTAACACACTCTGCATTCATTACACTAACACACAGTCTGCATTCATTGCGGGGAGATGGGGTGTGGGGGGCCCAGACCTTGTGCTTTGTCAGGGGCCCCAAAATTTCTGGTGGCGGCCCTGATTATTCAATCTGGAACTATACTATCGATCTCTATTTGCTCAATATGCCATACTTTCAAAATAGGCTATTAGCAGGCTTGCATTTCATTTAATGACTGTATTTTTATTTATTCAATGTAGTAGCAGGTCCACATCTATCTAATGTATTAGCAGGCTGTTTTACTCAGTGTACTTGCGGGTTTTTATTGAATAATTAACATGCAGCTGTCAGGTATCTTATCTGCCAGCATATCACTATATTAAGCGGAGCAGCAGCTCCAGAAGATCATTAGCCTCTGAAGAAGTGACTCCGGACTGTCACGAAACGCGTTAGTGGAACGCACGCGGGGATTATCTCACCTCCTCCAGCACAGCGTGATCTTCTCATTGGCCGGAGAGAGATCTTCCACAGTCTGCTTATCATCACCCGTTCTTGCTGACCCTATAAGACTCATTAGCTGCTATACTACACTTCATACCCCCCCGTGGGTGTATTTTAACCTTTATTCCTAATAAGTGTAACAGAAAGCATTTTTAGCTTTTCATCATCATTCCCAGACCATTAATCACCATATACCTGCAATGATGGCCTATGAGTAACTGTTAACTTCTGCTGCGTTTACTTATTTATACCATTATTGGTTATATTGTATATGCAGCTTGACACATAATTGTTGTTGGCAGTTTTATTGCCAGTAGCACATTGTGTTGGCTGTGACGTTAGTATCAACTTCCTTTGCTCTATTAGAACTTTGCTATCCGGAGACAGTCGATTGGTTTTTATTGCTCTGCTTTTTTGGACTAATAAGATTCTTGGACTATATATAAATTTGGGAAGTCTCTATTGATAGTCAATATATCTTTATTTGATTCTAAAGGGCAAATTTGCACTGCATTTTATGTCATTTCAAAGGACTATTACTGCTGATAACGCACTGTCTAGTTAACCATACCCTCTATAGGAAGACTTTTATGATACAAGGCTGCCACCTAGTGACCATACGTTTATGTTATCACAAGCACTTTAACTCTTGTATTTTCCTATGTGCATTCCACTGTTTGATTCATTTTTACTAGCATTTTGATTCTTGTATCTTTTTTATGTGCATTTCACTGTTTTATTTATTTTTTAGTGGTTCTTATTGTCCATCCATCCCTATATTCTAACTGCTGTTTACCTTATCAGACTTTAGAGCTGTCATCCTAGGCTCTCACCATTTAAATTTTTATTGTCACACCCGGTTAGAGATCTCCTAGTAAGTGTAGGTTTTTGCACCTACTATTATCAATTTATTTTTCTAGGCTTTTATGGGGGCTTTTCTTTACTAGTTGAGATCTTTTAGCTGTTTCCCATCCTTATTCTCTCAATTTTTTCCACTCTGCCCATTACACATTTAGTTGCTTGTGACCTCAGCTCTGTCACTGGGTCTCCCAGACTATAGAAAGCCTTTCACACTGTTCTGTACTGAACAAGCTGGTTATGCTACAGCTGTCCTTACGCAGTACCATGGTGGTTAACAAAGACCAATAGCTTACTACTCCACCAGATTAGACCCTGTTGCCAGGGGTGCCCCCTCATGTGTTAGGGCAATGGCGGTTGTTACTGCCCTCCTGGACAAGGCCACAGTTATTGTCTTAGATAACCCGGTGACCATATACACACCGCATGACATCAACAGCATACTGTCACAAGTACAACCAAAACACATACATACTGCAAGGCATCTCAGAATGCAATGTGCCTTGCTTATGCCACCTAATGTTACATTGAAAATGTGTATGGTGTTAAATCCATCTACATTACTTCCCCTGGATTTAAAAGAGGGGAGTGGAGATAGTGGGAATGGTACTTGTACTTCTGATCTTTTTTATATTAACATTCACCAGATGAGTTAGCTGACGCCCAGGTACCCCATGATTGTGCAGCACTAATGGCACAAGAAACAGCAGGTTTTTCACATGTAATTGATTCTCCATTATCTAATGCAGATTTTGAGTTTTTTGTAGATGGTTCCAGATATGCTGATGCGAAGGGTAATTTCCACACTGGATATGCTTTAGTCTCTGCACATGAGGTAATAAAAGATGATCTGCACAAGAGGCTGAGCTGAAGGCACTCACTGAAGCATTCCAAACTGACATCTGGTAAGACAGCTAATATTTACACAGACTGTCGCTATGCCTTCGGTGTAGCCCATGATTTTGGCCATATATGGCAGGCTCGTGATTTTCTTACCTCATCAGGAACTCCATTCAAGAACTCTGAAGCTGTTAGAGCACTTATGGATGCTATACTGCTACCCACTCAAATAGGCATCATCAAGGTGGCAGCTCACGTGAAGATCACAGATGAAATTACAAGAGGAAACCACAAAGCAGACGAAGCTGCCAAGCAAGCAGCAATCCAAGTACATCCCTCTACAGGTAATACCTTCCTGCGGGTTGTCCTTACAGAGCACGCCGTGGACTACAATATCCTGCTGAGCTTACAAAGACAGGCAAGCAAAGAAGAACAGGACCTCTGGAGGAAACTAGATGCAGAACCTGATGATGACAGAATGTGGAAGAGAGATAAAAGACTGTGTCTGCACCGAGTTACATAGTTACATAGTTACATAGCTGAAAAGAGACTTGCGTCCATCAAGTTCAGCCTTCCTCACATTTGTTTTTTGCTGTTGATCCAAAAGAAGGCCAAAAAAAACAGTTTGAAGCACAATTTTGCAACAACCTAGGAAAAAATTCCTTCTTGACCCCAGAATGGCAGTCAGATTTATCCTTGGATCAAGCAGTTATTACCCTACATTGAAAGATTATATCCTTGAATATTCTGTTCTTGCAAGTATGCATCTAGTAGCTGTTTGAACATCTGTATGGACTCTGATAAAACCACTTCTTCAGGCAGAGAATTCCACATCCTTATTGTTCTTACAGTAAAAAATACTTTCCTTTGCCTTAGACAAAATCTTCTTTCTTCCAGTCTAATCGCATGATCTCGTGTCCTATGTAAAGTCTGGTTTGTGAATAAATTTCCACACAATGGTTTGTATTGGTCCCGAATATATTTGTATAATGTTATCATATTGTCACGACAGTGACCCCTTCACACAGATGGTAACCCAGAAAGGGACGTATACCGGACCTTAGGGTGGCCGGACTTAACGTCAGAGAATAGTCAAGAAAAAGCCGAGGATCAAGGGAGTACGGAAATCGGGATAAACGAGAAAGCCAAGCCAAAAGTCGGGGAGCCAGATAGGAGAATAGTCAGAACGGAAGCCAAGGGTCAAAATACCAGGAAAAACAGATAATACAGTATAAGAGCACTAGGGGAACAATCAAGAACCACACTAGGGCACTGAGGGGTGGACAGGGATGCCCTTTTATACTAATGTGTGTGTCACTTTAAAGCCACGCCCCCAAAAGGTTCGGGAGCGTGACCGCGTTTGAATTTTCGCGGCAAAATCATTATGACGTCGGCGCGCATGCGCCGTGTCAAAACTGATTTCGCCGCGAGCGGGCAGCGTCTGAGAGGCTGCGCCGCCCCCCGGAAGCAGCCGGGGAAACCGCCGTGCCGCGCGGGATCGGTGGACACAGGTAAGGTATCGTCACAGTACCCCCCCCTCGAGGACCGCCCCCAGGACGGGCAGGACAGGGACCGCAAGAACGACGCCTAGCAAAGGAACGGACTAGGCGAGGCGCGTGCACGTCCGAGGCATCCACCCATGACCTTTCCTCGGGACCGTACCCCTTCCAATCCAACAGATACTGGAGCCGACCTCTAGAGATACAAGAGTCTAAAATCGATTTAACCTCGTATTCGTCTTGGCCATCAATGAGTGTAGAAACAGGAGACCTGGATTTCCGAGTAAAGCGATTACAAATCAAAGGTTTCAGAAGAGAAACGTGAAAGGAATTGGGTATCCTCATATTAGCTGGTAAATCCAGGCGATAACAGACTGGATTAATCCGTTGGAGGATCCTAAAAGGACCAATGAATCGCGGAGCAAATTTCATAGAGGGAACTCGTAATTTAATATTGCGTGTACTTAACCACACTCTATCCCCCACTATAAAATTCGGAGCATTCTTGTGCCAAGTGTCCGCTTTACTTTTTTGAACATCGGCCTTATGAGTCAGGATACGCTTGACCCCTATCCAAGTTTCTTTCATATTCCTTACAGTGTAGTCAACACTTGGCACTGCCGAGGATGAAAAGGAACTCGGAAGAGTAGTAGGGTCAAAGCCGTAATTTATAAAAAAGGGACTATGTTGTGTTGATTCGTGAACCCAGTTATTGTGGGCGAATTCAGCCCAAGGGAGTAACTCCATCCAATCATCTTGGTGATCGGAGATGAAACAACGAAGGTACTGTTCTAGTGATTGATTCATTCTCTCAGTAATTCCGTTGGATTGGGGATGGTATGAAGAGGAGTGGTTAAGTTTGATACCTAACTGATCACAAAACGCTTTCCAAAACCTGGAAACAAACTGTGAGCCTCTGTCAGAGACTATGTCTGTAGGGATACCGTGTAAACGAACCACCTCCCTTATGAATATCGTGGCCAGTTCGGAGGATGAAGGAAGTTTAATTAAAGGGACTAGGTGGGTCATTTTGGAAAATCTATCGATGATAGTTAGAATTACCCGGTGATTTTTTGAAGGTGGTAGGTCTACTATGAAATCCATGGCGATACTTGACCATGGCATTTCGGGAATAGGTAACGGCATGAGGAGGCCTAAAGGGCGACTTTTAGGAGATTTATTAGAGGAACAGATGTTACAGGCTAGGACATACTCTCGGACGTCCTTCTTGTAAGAAGGCCACCAGAATTGCTTTTCGAGTAGAGCTTCTGTTTTATGGATACCGGGATGACCGGCAATCTTAGAGTCGAGTACCAAGGATAGAATTCGTCTTCTATAATTGAAAGGTACGTATAATTTTCCCTGAGGGATAGTTATGGAGTTGTGGTTTTGACATTTAGACAATACTTCTATTAAGCTAGAAGAGATTTTAGTACGTACTGTGGCAACTATTTGTGAAGTAGGGATTATGGAAGATAAATGGGTTACTGGAGGAGATAGGTGCTCATGTTGTCGAGATAAGGCATCTGCTTTCGTATTCTTAGAACCAGGTCTGTATGTCACTATGTAGTTAAAACGTGTTAGAAACAAAGACCAACGAATCTGCCTGTCAGACATTCTTTTAGCTTCTCCAAAATAGGAAAGATTCTTGTGATCAGTGAGGATGATGATCGGTTCAGATGTCCCCTCTAATAGATGCCACCATTCTTTGAGTGCTGAAATGATAGCCAACAATTCCCTATCTCCTATATCATATCTTTGTTCTGTTTCCGTCAGTTTTTTAGAAAAATAGCCACAGGGATGCAGGGGTTGATCATTCGAGGATCTCTGAGAGAGTACAGCCCCTATCCCTGTCTCTGAAGCATCCACTTCTAACAAAAAAGGACGCAAAGGATTAGGGTGACTTAACACCGGGCTGAAGAAAAGGCTAGCTTCAATTTTTCAAAGGCTTCCTTAGCTTCGGTACTCCACACTGTATGACTTCTATTCTTCTTTGTCATAGCGGTAATAGGAGCGGTAATAGAGGAAAATCCTCTGATAAACTTTCTATAGTAATTAGCAAACCCCAGGAAACGTTGGATGGCTTTAAGTCCAATGGGTAGGGGCCAATTTAAAATTGCTTCCAGTTTTTTAGGTTCCATTTGAAAGCCGGAACCTGAAATTATGTAACCCAAGAAATTAACCTTCTCCACGTCAAATAAACATTTTTCTAATTTACAGTAGAGTCCGTTTTTCAATAATTTGGATAAAACTATTCTAACGTGTCTATGGTGCTCCTTGATATTCTTAGAGTAGATGAGTATGTCATCTAAATAAACAACAACAAACATTTGTAGACAGTCCCTTAATACATCGTTTATGAAATCTTGAAAGACTGCCGGAGCATTGCATAAACCGAAGGGCATAACCCTATATTGATAATGGCCATAGCGAGTATTGAAGGCCGTTTTCCACTCATGTCCCTTCTTAATTCGAACTAGATTATAAGCTCCCCGTAAATCTAGCTTAGTGAATATGGTAGCACCCTTCAACCTATCAAAAAGCTCAGTAATGAGCGGAATAGGATATGCATTTCGTATTGTTATTTTATTTAATCCCCGATAATCGATGCAGGGTCTCAAGTCACCTTCCTTTTTGGAAACAAAAAAAAACCCTGCACCAGCCGGGGAGGATGACTTGGTAATAAAACCCTTCTTCAAATTCTCTGTGATGTACTCTTCAAGTACTTTGTTTTCTGTCACAGAGAGGGGATACACGGTACCCCTAGGGGGCATAGTACCAGGCAACAAATCAATAGCACAGTCATAAGAACGATGGGGTGGTAATTTGATAGCTTCCCTTGGTTCAAAGACTGCCTTGAGATCCTGATATGGTTCGGGTACTCAAGTGGTTAACGGTTCCATGGTAGGAACGTTGAGGAGTCCTATAGGTTTAACTCAACTGATACACTCCTTAAAACAAGAGTCACCCCATTTCACAATCTCTTTTCTCTCCCAGTTAGAGGATTATGCTTGGTAAGCCAAGGAAACCCAAGTATAATCGGAAAGGTGGGAGAAGGTATTTGCTGTAGGGTTATGGTTTCTTTATGCAACGAACCTACAGTCAAGACTAAGGGTTTGGATTCTTGAGTAATAAAAGGAATGGACAATGGTCTACCATCTATGGCCTCAACGGCCAAGGGTGTTGATCTTTCTCGAAATGGAGGCTGTGATGTTGGCCGAAAGTACGGTCGATAAAGTTCTCAGCTGCCCCAGAGTCTATTAGCGCAGACGTAGTTATTAACTTTCCCTCCCATTCTATGGTTATCGGTAGAAGAAGCCTGAGTTCTTTCCTATCTTGGAAGGAGGACATACACGTTACACCCAAGGCCTGTCCTCCTTGAGGGCTTAGGCTTGGAGTTTTCCGGCCTGCTTGAGCAGTGTAGGCGGGTGTGTCCTCTTTTCCCACAATACATACAAAGTCCCTCCCTTCGTCTATATTGTCTCTCAGGTTCAGGCAACCGTGTGGCTCCCAATTGCATGGGTTCTGCTGGAGCGACAGTGGTTTCCTCAGATGAAGGAAACGTTAATGCCAGGCGTTCCGGCACACGCCTAGGTCTATCCCTGGTGTTTTGTCTATGTCAGATACGTTCGTCTATATGTGCTAGATAAGTAATTAATTCCTCCAACACATTAGGGAGGTCTCGGGTGGCTACCTCGTCTAAAAGTTTGTCAGAAAGTCCATTCATGAACACATCTACAAAGGCCTGCTCATTCCATCTGACCTCTGCAGCATGAGTGCGGAATTCTAGGGCATAGTCCACCAGGGAACGAGACCCTTGTCTCATTCGTAATAGGGTTTTAGCAGCATTAGTACGTCTTTAGGGGGATCAAATGTTCTCCTAAAGGCTGCGACAAACTCTGCGTAGTTGAAAACTATGGGATTGTCGTTTTCCCACAATGGATTGGCCCAAACTAGTGCTCTATCGACTAACAACGTTATAATATAACCAATCTTTGCTCTATCGGTAGGATACGCCCTAGGATGAAGTTCAAAGTTAATACTAATTTGATTGAGGAAACCCCGACAACCCTTGGGATCACCTCCATAACGGAGAGGGGATGTGGCATGGGCAGAAGCCCCCCTGCCGCCATCTCCAAATGAGGTTCCTGGGGTCTATGACCCGGGATATGGTCCTCTGGCTGTAGATGTGCAGTCCGAGCTAACAAGGTCTGAACAGCTACAGCAAACTGGTCCATACGATGGTCCAGTTCCTCAAACCGATTATCAGGAACCGGGCCATGAGGATTAGCACCTGCAGGGTCCATGGCCCTAGTGTAATGTCACGACAGTGACCCCTTCACACAGATGGTAACCCAGAAAGGGACGTATACCGGACCTTAGGGTGGCCGGACTTAACATCAGAGAATAGTCAAGAAAAAGCCGAGGATCAAGGGAGTACGGAAATCGGGATAAACGAGAAAGCCAAGCCAAAAGTCGGGGAGCCAGATAGGAGAATAGTCAGAACGGAAGCCAAGGGTCAAAATACCAGGAAAAACAGATAATACAGTATAAGAGCACTAGGGGAACAATCAAGAACCACACTAGGGCACTGACGGGTGGACAGGGATGCCCTTTTATACTAATGTGTGTGTCACTTTAAAGCCACGCCCCCAAAAGGTTCGGGAGCGTGACCGCATTTGAATTTTCGCGGCAAAATCATTATGACGTCGGCGCGTATGCGCCGTGTCATAAAACTGATTTCTCCGTGAGCGGGCAGCGTCTGAGAGGCTGCGCCGCCCCCCGGAAGGAGCCGGGGAAACCGCCGTGCCGCACGGGATCGGCGGACACAGGTAAGGTATCGTCACACATATCCCCTCTCAGGCGACATTTTTCTAAACTAAATTTGTTAACCTTTCTTCATAGCTGATATGTTGTATTCCTTTTATAAATTTTGTAGCCTGCCTCTGCACTTTTTCTAGTGCCATAATATCCTTCTTTAGAACAGGTGCCCAAAATTGCACAGCATATTCAATATGTGGTCTTACCATTGATTTATAAAGAGGCAAAATGATATTCTCGTCCAGAGAATGAATGCCCTTTTTCATGCATGACAATACCTTACTGGCCTTGGCCACTGCTGATTGACATTGCATATTGTTGCATTGTTTAAACAAATCAAGAGAATGGGATGGAAGGGCCACTCACATATAGTGGGTGGAGTCCATGCTCATTCACAAATATATACCTACTAGTGTAAACGTAACATAAAGAGGGGGTATAAACCTTTATTAGAAAAATAATGCTAAAAATTGGTAGGAGACTACCAAGAGTAGATAGAACAAACCGGTGTGTGAATAAGGTGAAATTATACAATCTTAATAAAAATCTGGGAGAAACACTCCTATATTGCATATAGTCATCTGTAGGTGAATCTATATAGAGGGACCAATTTAGTACATCGTATAGAGCCTATGGATAGGTTAAAGATAAAGTTTATATGGACCCTAAATATATAAATAAAGGGAGCGGAATCTAGTCTAGTCCTCAGTAGAAAGCAAGAAAACCAGTGGATTTAGTAGCGCCAGAAAAATTGTCATGTGTCTGGGAAATAGTGGTAAGGATGTTCAGTGCCTGGCAGTGGTTATAGTGCCAAAAGGAGCAAAAAACTGTAGTCACTAATACAGGCAATTGTGTATAGGAGATGCACTAAAAATAGCTTACTTTTGAAGAGTAAAGCTAGAAAGTGCACCAACATGCACATAGTTAATAGGTGTGGCAAACCCTGCCACTGGAACTGATCATTCTGTGTGAATGAAGGACTTTCACCAAGGGAATAACTAACCGAATGGACTTTCTTGTTATATTGCTGTTTTTAGGCGAATGGTCGAAACTACCGAACGTGAGACCACCCCGGGGTGGTCGTGTGTTTCCAATTAACTGAACGATACAATGTTGCGAGGGAATTAAGTGCCTGTATGTGTGGCCGCCATTTCGCATACCGAACACGTGTCGGCGGCCATCTTACGCACGAACAGCGGTACTTGGTTGTCGAACGCCTGGAACTCAAACCAGGCATTCGACTAACCAAGTACCGCTGAGACCTCCAGCATGCTCCGACAGCATGAATCAAACACACGAACGCCCCGGCGTTCGGTAGATAGATTACCCTAAACGAGGGGATTCGTGAAAAGGCTTGCAATCGCATGGATGGCTATGTTATTCGGTATTTTTAATTCACTGAAATAGACCGACCGCAGGGCCAGAATTCATGGAACTGTTTTCGGCTACTGAGTCCCTGTGGTCAGTCAAAACTTTAACTGTCTGTAACTCCCGAACCCCTGGTCCGATCTGGGTGAATTTCGAGTATGTTGCTCACCCAGATCAGACCTACCAGGGGACCCCTTATTTGTCCCTGTACCCCTTGTATTTAGGGGACATCTAGAAAGTGGGGAAAACTCTGTCCCCACTAATCTGTTTAAGGGCTAATCTAAGGGGAGGAGAGTGAGGGGAGGTGACCGGGTTACAATTGGCTACTGTAATAATTATGAAAGTTACCTCCCTTGCATGGGAGAAATGCATAAAAGCAGACCTGTGATTAGAGCTGACAGTTCACTCCCAGACTATGTGTCGTCTAGTCCTTGGGGAGGTGGATTATGCTGTGTTCCTGTGATTTGTATGCTGAATCTTTGTTCCCAGCGGAGAGCCATTGGATTAACCCCTGCTCCTCCGCTACAATAGGGTTTTTAAGTGTATCTAGAGCAGGGGTAGGCAACCTTTTAGCAGCACTGTTCCGATATAGGATTGTGATGTCCCGTAGCGTGCCGGTCCTATTTTTTTAAATTGAGGTGTGTATGCTGCTGTATTCTGCTTGTGTTATTTTTACTGTAATTGCTTTGTATCATTGTATTTTTGCGTATATAAGCTATTATATTGTATTTGTTCATTAGTAGTTTATGGTATTGTGTATGATACATATGGATGTGTATGAGGGCTGCTTGTGGAATTGTGTGTGGATGGATATGTCACATTGTGTGTTTGGTAGTGTGTGGGGGCTGTTTGGGGTATTGCATGTGAGAGGCTGCATGTGGGATTGTGTGCATGTATGTGGATTGTTAGCGGGTTACGTTTGTGCAGATTGTGTGTATGTTTGTGTGTGGGCTGTTCGTATTATTTGTATAAGGGGAGGGTTATTCATTTCTGTGTTATGAATGTAAATTAGTGATAGTAAAATGTCTATTTACTGTGTATACCTGTACTCAATATCTATTCAAAATGGCTGCTAGAGCACCCCTTCCCACCGACTAACTACCTCGTGTAACAAGATGGCGCCCATATCCGGAGTAAAATCCCGGGATGATAGTGACATCACACCTTGTAGGATGTGCATTAGATAAGACACTTAACACCTAACCAATTAAAGATGTATTCTCTCTGTTATCTACATTTTTGCATATGATGTATTTTTGCCTTCCGAAGTTTTTCATTAACCTGATACCTGTGTCTCAGTGTAATTTACTTCAGAGCGTGCACGCATTTATTTTAACAATTTTGAATGAGCAGATACTCAGATAAACACTTGGTTTGATCCACAAGATCTGTGTATATCTAGCAGTATGGTTGGCTTCCCTGGGTTCCAGTGGGGACCAGGCTGGCCCAGTACAGGTCAAAGACAGGAGCTGCAACAGCAGCTGCGGGCTGCTCTACTACGGTGTGGATTCCCATTCACAAGTGCTTGGAGGAAGTGATAGGAGATCATTTCCTCTATGTGCTGCAATGCTTAAATTGAGGATTGTCCTTCACCATCTTTTCGTATTAGCAGATATCTGAAGTTTTACTGGGACTCCTGATAGGCCAGAGCCTGTTTGGCTCTAGCAGCCTTGAGTGCCGTGCAAAGACACCTCGAGTTGCCTACCCCTGATCTAGAGCAATCTCTCTGGTGGTAATAGATGTCCTTAAAGACATAAGATACATGTAAGTTGAGAGAAGTGGGGGTAATCCTGATATGTCAGTCCGAGAAGGAATCCCCCAAATAGAACCAAAGCAGTACCCTAAAATGCCCTGGACTAACTGTCTAGCTCACGCTGTGGCAATCTAAACTCACTGCTGCTTCAAGGCAGCCTAAGAGCATCCCTACAGTCCCATAAAATTACTTAAGCATACCTAAAGAGGAAACTGTATACATGTGCCTGGGAATGTTCCCTGTTACCTGCCCTTTAAGAACTAACCAGGGACATATACGGGAACAGAGACCGCGGATTAAAAGTATATATATTTTTCTTCAGTAAAGCACATCAAGCTGCTTACAAGTTGGAGGTTTTTAGTTACTTTCGGGAGGATTTTCTACAAAGCTTTTTGGGACTTTTAAAGCATACGTGCAATTGGGGCACCTAACACTGAACACTGCATTCATAATACGAATGCAAACTACCGAACACTGGACCATCCTGATACATAATTGTGCTGCAATTTACCTCCCTGATCAGCGAATCCATGTGTAATTGCAAACACACGACCGCTTTATTGAAGTCCCTGGGTGGCCACCATTTCGGTACTTTTTACACGTGGCCGTGGCCATCTTGACTCCCGAACAGTGGTGTTTTGCCGTCGAGTGTCTGGAACTAAAAATCGGACACTCGAGTAGGCGAACACCGCCGAAACCTCCAGACTACTAGAAATCCGTGCCAAAACTACCAAATGCCCCGCCGTTCGGTAGAAAGACTACGTAACACATGGGGTTTCTAGTGAACATCAAGATACTGACGGATGGCAAGCCTTTCGGGACTTTTTACCCACGAACAAGGACCGACCGCAAGGCCAAAACTTATGGAACTGTTTTCGGCACTTGTGCCTGTGCGGTCGGTCAAAACTTTAAAGTACCATACCTCCCGAACCCCTGAACCGAATGAGATGATTTTTAAATATGTTGTTCCCCCAGAGTAGGATATTCGGGGTACATCCAAAACTTGGGGAAAAATTTAACTTTATTAATTGTGTTACAGGCTTATCTGAGGGGAGGAGATAAGGGGTTGTACCTTATGTTTTATTGGTTATTGTGTTAATTGTGTGGGTGTCTCCCTTGCATGGGCAGCATCACATAAAAGGAGAGTATCTGCCATTAAAATTCAGTTCTTCTTGACCCTTCAAAACGTAGCCTTGTCTCGTTCTTGAAAGGGGATATGCAGCTTAATCACCTAGCTCTTTTAAGAGCTCTGCCTGACTCTTTCTTTGGATCCAGTGAATGGGAATAAGCAACTCCATCACCACACAGTGACTTGCCGGGGAAAAAGGACGTCTCCAACGGCTGATACCCTCTTACTTACTGGGTAGCCATTACAATACATAATAAAAACCCAGATGAAAATTATAAACAAAAGTAGATCTAAATCAAAATAATTGCATCGGCAGAAAGGTGGCTCGACACATGTTTCAGCATTTCGATACGCCTTTGTCAAGAGCTAGTCGGTGACTGGGCTGAGAGATGATTATAAAGGGGTATAAGTGCCTCCCTTGAGTTAAAACCCACCAATCCGTGTCCGGGAGCCGCCCATGAACTGTTCGTCATGTTGGTACCTCCTCCTATATGTCATATCCAATGTGGTATGGAGTAGACGTGGTACAACTCCAATGAATGAAAAGGGGAGGATATTATAGTTTATTCACAAATATCTAAAGTAATAATGAATGACAGCCATGGATAACTGTATGAGTCAAAGGAGTCCACATACTTAGTCAGTAAATGGGTTAAATATCCTATATGTCACCATATCGGTCTCGATGGCTACAGATCCTGTTAAACATATTCAGTTCTTACTGGCAAAATCATGGTACCAAAAGGTATGGTGTTAGAAAATAATATCATAACTCGGAAATCGAGTGGTACCATTAATAGAAGAGTACCCTAGGTATCATAGCAGATGTGTCACTATAAAGACTCATCCGTATATTAATGATTGGGATGTTTCAAAATACTAGCTGGGAAGGTTGAATTAGAGGCAATAGATATATGTGATATTATAATGTAAAGGTAGTATCTAAGTGCCCTTGTAACTTAGATGGAAAAGGGAGGGACTTCCTAAATAACTATCCGACTCTCAAAAAAACTCAAAATCACGTCAGGAAATGATAACCGATGTATGTAATGATCGGTTCATTATTTTGTGATCGAGTGGGTTTTTCATAATCGGATGAAATAGTTAAAATGGAGAGGAGGCACTTTTTCCTCAAGTAGCATTGAGTTGATTATGGTTTTAATGAAGATAATGATAATAATAGAAAATCTTAATCAAGCTAAAGTATATTGAAGGAAAGTAAAGATACTCAGCAGAATATAAAGGTCCATGTCACCGTATGCCATAAAGGTTGCAACAACCACAAAATGTGTACAGAAATTGATCACATATTGTATACTCAGACGAAAAAAATAAATAAAAATAATAATAATAATAATAATAGTACTTATTGAAATGCCAGTTATTAAGAGGAAAAACACGTGGTATAAATGGAAGATATATACAGTATTATATAGATTGATATATACAGAATAGTATATTAACAGCAGGTGTATATACAGAGGATAGCAAATAAATAGGGGGGGAGGGGGTATGTAGTCTATGTAAATGAAAGGGGAGAAAGAAAAGCCTTCATTGAGACCTCTATGGTTAAGGGTATTTAATTTGTAGATCCACCTGCACTAATTTTGGTGCAGGATTTTATTGAAATCCCCCCGTCTTTGTTCTCGATTGACTAGTTCCAAACCACAGAAACGTATATCCTTTGATGAGCCCTCATGGTGTTCCTTGAGGTGTCTGGAGATCGGAGTCTCCAGACAATTTTTTGGTGCATCTCACGTGTTCTTTAATCCGTTCCTTGAACAGCCGGAACATTTTTCCAACATACATCAATCTACAACTGCAGGTGAGGATGTAAATCACTCCTGCAGAATTGTAATTAAAAAAGTGCATGATCTGAAATGACTGTTTACCTTCACTGTCACTTACTGTATTTGAGTCCCTCAAAATATACCTGCAGACTACACACCTTCCACAGCTGTATGTGCCAACAGGAATTTTGCGTCCCAGCCATGTGGTCTGAAGATTTTGTTTGACTGAGAAATGGCTGGGGACCAGGATGTCACGGAGGTTTTTACCTCTCCGAACTGTAATTGTTACTTGCAGCCCTAATACTTCTTTTAGGTGGGTGTCCTTAAGTAAAATAGGCCAGAATTTTTGAATAGACCCTTTAACTTCGTTCCAGCCAGTATCAAATGTACCTATCATCCTGATAGTTTTATTGGTAGTTGTAGCAGAGATGCAATATTCCCCAGGTTATCTCCGCTTATAATCCAAGTGAGGCTCAGGAACAAGTAAATTGTAAATCCACAGGCAAGATTTCCAGCACGTAAAATAACAGCAGTATCCCAACAGCAATCCCAATAACTGGACGACACACAGTTTCAGGAGCAGAAATGAAAGCTTTAATCCACACTGGCCTTTTAAAGCATGCTCCCATGCAAGGGAGGGATTACATTCATTAATACAGTAGCCAATCGTGTCCTGGTAACCTCCCACACATCTCCTCACCTCAGCCAGCATCATAATCCCCTTATCCAGTACAGCAATTCCCCCCGTTTCTGGATGTACCCCTAAACTTAGGGGTACCCCTTTAAATCATACATCCCCTGGTAGCCCTGATCTGGGTGAACAACATATCCAAAAATCACCCAGATCAGACCAGGGGTTCGGGAAATTTATGGAGGAAATAAAATGACCGACCGCACTGAGTGAAACAGCCGAATGCGGTTCCATGTGAATGGACCCTGCGGTCGGTCCTGGAGTCAGGGAATGAATGGCATGAAAACCTCTAGCTATAGAGGCTAGGGAGGGTTCGCCTGAATCCCCTTGTTCGGTTCTTTCTATCTACCGAACGAGGGGCCGTTCGGTAGTTAGGAACCGAACGGACCGGGCTTGTGGAGGTTTCAGCGGTGTTCACCTAGTCGAGTGTCCGATTTGAGTTCCAGACACTCGACGGCAAAACACCGCTGTTCGGGAGTTTTAAAATGGCCGCCGCCACGTGTTCGTTTGTCGAATGGCGGCCACCCCCGAGAACAAAGGACGGCTACTTAACTTGTCAATTACCCGTTGGCAACAATGTTGCAACAGGTAATTGAGGACACACTTCACACAGGGGAGGTCTGATTGTTCGGTAGTTTAAACACATATAAAACCAGCAGTTTACACGAATGCAACTATTCACAAGACATTTGCAGGACAGCCCAGTGCCATCCGCTACAGTAGTAGTTTTAGAATTACGGGAGTCTGACAAAAGGTCTACCCTATTGGTCATGAGTGCTCTTTTGTAGGCCTTTTTGAGGCATTTATTTGGGTATCACTTCTCTTTGAATTGTTGTCTCAAAGATTTGGCTTTTATTTGAAAGTCCTCTAAATCTGAGCAGTTGCGTCGCAATCTGAGATATTGTCCGATTGGGATACCTTGTTTCAGAGCTCTCGGATGGTGGCTATCCCATTTGAGGAAGGAATTTGATGCAGATGGTTTCCTAAACAGAGTCGTTTTAAGGGAGCCATCCTTGCAGATGGAAATCGTCAGGTCCAGAAAATTCAGAGATAAACCGCCAAATTTGGTGGTGAATCTAAGGTTATCTTCATTTATGTTAAGGAGGGAGACAAATTGATTGAAATATCAAAATAGTTATGACCGGATGAAATTCAACAGTTTGGTAGTGAAGTCCGTGTGTGCCTGATATTCTGGGCCCCTTTTGTCCAGAAAATATTTGATGTGCTCAATTCCCCTTTGGTGTGGAATGGAAGAATACAGTGCCTCAACATCGAGGCTACATAAATTGGATGTGGGTGAAATATGGAGGTTTGAGAGATGGTGTAGAGCCTGTTTCGTGTCCCTAATGTATTAGGGTAAAAGTTCCACAAATGGTCTAAGGATCTGGTCAATATATAGCCTGCCATCCTTGGTCAGATTGTTAATCCCAGATACTATGGGATGACCTGGTGGGTCCCGAAGGTTTTTGTGGACCTTCGGGAGGCAGTAGAAGGTTGCTATCCTAGGAGAGCAGTTGGGGATAAAGGAGTATTCCTCATCGGATAGCAACCCTCCACTGTGGCACTCATCCAAGATCTCTTTATAGCTGTTAAGTTACATATTAGCAGGGTCAGAATTCAGGACAGTATATGTATCTTTATTACTAAGAACACTCTGGACCATTCTCTCATAGTTGAATCTATCCATCACCACTACGTTGCCCCCCTTGTCTGCTTGTTTGATAATTATTTTATCATTATCCCTTAGAGACTTCAGAGCGATCTGATCCTTTCCAGAAAGATTGTCACTAGGGAAGGAATCAAGATTTTTGGTTTCTATACAATCAATCTCGTTTTTAACCGTTTCCAGGAACAGATCAATGTTCCTGAAAGTAGAAAAATTCATAGTGAAGCGACTTTTGGGTTTAAGTTCTGTATGTTTGACGAGTGGTTGAGTTTCATTTTCATCAAGTAAAGACACCAAATTACTGAGACATTCAACATCACCACTTGAGAGGCCTAAAGGTCTTGCCTTCTTTTCTTTGTTCAATTCATGGAATTTATGTAATGCTAGTTTCCTCACAAACAGATGTAGGTTTTTTATCCATGTGAATCTATCAAAGGCAGGGGTTGGGACAAAGGAAAGGCCTTTTTCCAGAATTTTAAAATGGAACTCATCAAGCTGATAGGAAGACAGGTTGATAATCTGTAGTCTGGGAGTACCGGTGGGCTGTGAAGCGGGATCACTCATCAATAGCGTCTCCTTCTCCCTTCTCTCCCTCCCCGATTTCTTGATTGATACCATGTTTGATAATTCTGGTATTTCTCCTGATGATCCATTTCTAAAAAAATCTTTTTTTATTTTTATTTTCATCTGGGTTTTTATTATGTATACAGGTTCCTCTTTAGGTATGCTTAAGTAATTTTATGGGACTGTAGGGATGCTTTTGGGCTGCCTTGAAGCAGCAGTGAATTTAGATTGCCACAGAGTGAGCTAGACAGTTAGTCCAGGGCATTTTAGGGTACTGCTTTGGTTCTATTTGGGGGATTCCTTCTCGGACTGACATATCAGGATTACAAAATGGAGAAAAGGTGATTGCGCACTTGTGTAGATGACACTCTTGGATTATGTTAATAATCTCTAAAATCTGTAAATATAAGAAGCCAACATAGCGTAATAAATTCAAACACAAAATACTGAGAGTTAAATAATCTGAAAAACTCACAATATTTAGAGCATTTATGAGTTTGCTCTAAACTATGAAGGTAAGATGTAAGTTTGCAGGTATTGGGTCCCACAGAAGGTGTAGACAATCCTCTGTTTAGTAGATCAGGAACCAGGTACCAGGATGGATATGTAGTAAATACTTTTATTCATACATTAAAAAAAATAATAAAACAGCACAATGCGTTTCGACCCAATAAAAAAAGGTCTTCCTCAGGTGCATATGTGTTTAGACATGCAACAACTTTCTTAAATATAGCATAAAATACTTTACAATTAATTACAATGATACAGGTTTGAATCAATTAACTTCCTCCTTATCCATATATGGAGTGTTTCCGGCCGTTCTCAGGTGCTTCCGCCTCTTCCAACTCTATGTACGAGTCCAGCCCCTACTAGCATGGCCGTGCGTATCTGCCGTTTTGTCCGTTACGTCACTTCCGTTTGACGGCACGTACGCACTTATTTCCGGTTGACGTCACATACATAATTTTTCGGCAGGCGTCGGCAAATAGAAAAGTTATGTGGTTCGGAAGTAAAACATTGTTCATTCAGGGGACATATTGAAGAGGGGAAAAGATAAGGGCAACTTTGAAAATAGAGCAAATTGATTAAAAATAATAGTAATACAAACGGAATAGAAAATACTTTACACCATCCATATAAATAACATAAAATATATAAACAATAAAAATATACTTTATAATACAATATTCAAAAAACATATAAAATACAATGGAAGAGACTAAAATATCTAGATAAAAAGAAATTTTATAAAAAGACTTTTGAATCTGCAACAATCACAGCAGTGTCTGGAAGCCGGCGTTCTCATGAGGGACCGATCCAAGTGCACAGGACGGTTCAGAAAGATCTGCATTCACGGAGCGACAACAAGTAATTCCTCCATCTGACACTCTGTTTGAATTGTACTTTTATTGTGAAACTTAGAGATAAGCTTCACAACACTATATTGTAAGAATTTTTCTTATGGGTTTTTTTTTCACATGGGTAATAAAATTGTAACAGTATTACGCTATGTCAGTATCTCTTCTATTTTAAGGTTTGGATACATATTGGAAGGCATGGCCTGAAGTTGTGGGAGGGGCTATAGACCTATAAAAGGGACTCCTCCCTCTCCCTACTTACCTTTGTTGGTCAGACGAATAGACTGTTCAAGGTCAGCATTTGCATGAGATCCACTTCCAGGTCATACAAGATGCCATTTTGGTTTCACCTTTGCTCCATGAGGTCTCTTACTCCAAGCTGTGTCCAGGAATCCTGCAGCAGGGATTTCCGTTAATCCAGTGGCTTTCTCTCCGGTCAGCATCGCATTTGGTGTCTCAGGGACTCTCAAACCGTAAGTTGACCCAACTGTCGCGCCAGGATTAGTTCCCACGGCGTTCAACACAGCACGGGTCCTCACTTTACGGTTTCCTTTCGTTTTGCACGGTTATTTCGTTACCTTATACTCACCTAGCTGTTTATGTAAAATCTGTTGGTTAAAATCTGTTTTGGTTAAAAATCTGTTGGGTTAAAACTACAAACGACATACAATTTTTCACCTACACACTGACCCCTATCGGTCATTCAATGTAGTACAGGCTTCTCAGATATTATTGCATTTCATGTACAAACCACTGCATTTGGGCCTACACACTGACCCCTATTGGTCATCGGTGTACTACAGGTTTCTTAGACGTTTTTGCATTTCATGTACAAACCACTGCATTTTCACTGCATTTTCACCAAGACACTGACCCCTACCAGTCATTCTGTGTACTACAGGCATCTCCGACACTATTGCATTTCATGTACAAACCACTGCATTTTCACCAAGACACTGACCCCTACCAGTCATTTGGTGTAACTACAGGCATCTCCGACACTATTGCATTTCATGTACAAACCAACGAACCACTGCATTTGCACCTATATTGCACCGGTCATTCGGTGTACTACAGGCTTCTTAGACATTATTGCATTTCATGTACAAACCAACGAACCACTGCATTTTCATCTAGACACTGACCCCTACCGGTCATTCGGTGTACTACAGGCATCTCAGACATTATTGCATTTCATCTACAAACCAACGAACCACTGCATTTGCGCCTACACACTGACCCCTATCGGTCATTCGGTGTACTACAGGCTTCTTAGACGTTTTTGCATTTCATGTACAAACCAATTAACCACTGCATTTTAACCTACACACTGACCCCTACCAGTCATTCAGTGTACTACAGGCTTCTCAGATATTATTGCATTTCATGTACAAACCAACGAACCACTGCATTTTCACCTAGACACTGACCCCTATCGGTCATTCGGTGTACTATAGGCTTCTTAGAAGTTTTTGCATTTCATGTACAAACCACTGCATTTTCACTGCATTTTCAGACACTGACCCCTACCAGTCATTTGGTGTAACTACAGGCATCTCAGACATTATTGCATTTCATGTACAAACCAACGAACCACTGCATTTGCGCCTACACACTGACCCCTACCGGTCATTCGGTGTACTACAGGCTTCTCAGACATTATTGCATTTCATGTACAAACCAACGAACCACGGCATTTTCGCCTACATGCTGACCCTTACCGGTCATTCAGTGTACTACAGGCTTCTCAGACTTTATTTCACTTCATAAGCAAACAAACTAACTACAGCATTTTCACTTTTATACTGACTCCTATCTGTTGCACGCTTAAAATATCCTTCCAATTATGTATTTTCACTTATTAGGTTATTCAGCTGCCAGTCATGGTTCACTACACTCATGTTTCGGGGTGCAGTTGCGTTCCATATCACAAATGATATAACACTCCCGACAAGTTAATTTCCTTCAAACAGGGGCATTACAAGCATACAATAAACATTGGGACAGAGCACTTTGCTCTATTAAACTTGCATAACACACATATGGATATACGCTTTTAAATGTCTATATTCGATTTTCATACATTGTTTTACCCGTCTGGGATACAGGTATTAATAACCTTTACGACCAGTAAGGGTATCTAATCATACTACCAGGTACATACACCTGCTCATGTGGTATATACATACATTTTCTGTTTCCCCCTGGGTATATCCTTAGCGTACTGGCAATTAGGGACTATAGGTTTCCAATAGATATTTTCCTTTCTTGGCATCTACGCCTGTCGTATAGTGGTCCCGCGAGGCCAACACCCCGCCTCAACGCTCGGAGGCAAACACCCATCGGGCCACTCGTGAGCTAGCCGCCTCGCATGGTATATAGAGAGGGCCTCACCTGTCACTCCCTTCCCCTTTTTTATGGTTACAGTCACCGAGAGGCCAACATCCTGCCACTACGTTTGGTGGCCACAAAAATCCCCTCGCGCCATTGCATAGATAGAGCCTCTCAAGCCACTTGGCAACTAGCAGGGCCTCACCTGTCACCAAACAAAGGATTAATTGTTTCGCCTTGCGGCTTTAGCTAGCAAGCCAGTACTAGCACACTGTGGGTTCATATAATAATGGCTATCTTCATGATTTTTAGTATGTATCAAGCACGTGGTAAGGATTTCTCTCTACCTAACACTCCAGCTAGAGTCAACACACTTTCACTTGGAGATGTTGCTAGTCCCACAGGACAATTTTGTCCCAACACAGCAGACGATAACGTTTCAGGCTCCAGGCTCTAGCACCTCTGGTAGGACGTAGCGAACTACCAGAGACAAATTGGGTCATCTCATTCTCTTTGGCAAATCCAAGATTTGCAACAATTTCCATGTTGGCACATGTAGTTTCAGTAGATGCAGACTGTTGCAGATATGTTCCCAATATGTCAGGGCACATGCAAAAACCATGTGTCCCAATAAATGTACCCTGAACCTTACTTCTCGTCTGTAAACATTATGCATTTCCAATACTTTCTAACTTATCACCCTTCCAGACATTTAGTTTATTTCCTAATCTCCGATTTTAAAGGCATTCTGTTCAGATATTGCCATATACTTTTGGGGGAATCTAGAATGCCCTAACTTGCAGTCATCACAGCAGCATCCAACAGCTGGCATTACACTCATGGCCCAAGAAATGGCAGAAAGATTTCTACCTGGGCCTCTCCGATCTACACCATTTACAGTGTGGCGCAATCCCATTGGGATTGTCACAGGGAATCTTCCCTCACACTGTAACTGATCATAGACTTATCTGCACCTCACGCCTCGGCTACCCCATAATCTCAACTCCCTCATACCCTCCGAGGAGTTTTCATTACAGTATGCCACCATTGTTCATACCATGACAACTATCACTCAAGCAGGGAGGGAAAGCCTGGTTAAGTAAAACAGATATCACAAACGCATTTCAGACTGCCACCATCCACCATGCACTGGCACTTACAGGGCATTTATGGGCAGCAGTTATATATTTCTTCTCCCGCTTAACTTTCAGGTCAAGAGCAGCCCACAATCTTCAATATATTCGTTGAACTCTTTACTGGTTGTGGTTAAACATATCCAGATGCCCCACAGTCATACACTCCCGAGATGATTTCTTGTTGGTCAAAGGGAATACCTTTCCCTCTAGAAGCTTCAAGGAAGCCATTAGTATGTCTGAACACTTGGGTGTCCCAGTATTCCCTAAGGTCACAGAAGACCCAGACACTGTCGTTACATTCCTGGGCATACAACTTGACTCGGCATCCATACCAACAAGTTACCACCCGAGAAATAGGAACAGTCGCAACAACACCAATTACCACCTCCTGCTTGGTACTTGCAACCACATGGAACTACAATCCCTACCAGGTTCCTTAAATTTTGCCATGCACATCGTACCGCAGGCCACGCTTTCATCTCAGACCACTTTGCTTTTTCCTCCCTCCCGAATGATGATCAGGGGCTGTCCCTAGACAACCAAGCCATGGCAGACCTACACATATGGTGGACTTTCTTAACCACACGTAATGGTAAATTATTGTGGCAGCTGCCGTGACAGCCGCCATGGCAGGGGGTCATTTATGGTCAAGGTCATGGATTACATGAACCTCGCCAACATAGCCGGGCTCTGACTAAACTGGCCTTGTCCACCAGCACTCAACACGCTTGCTACAGGGTTTTCCACTTATACAATACGTTTCATGTCGGACCATCACTTAGATAGCTGGTTTGAGGTTTCACCACGTATGTCCTTCGCCTCTTTTTTGCCACCTTAAGTTAATAATTCTCGCACAACACGGTTAAACTTTATCTCACGGGCATTCAACACTATACGTATTTCTCCATCCCAAACAACAAGGCTTCCTATCCTCCTACCCCATACATACCTTACTTAGAGACATGGCCAAGCGGACGTTCCCGCTAAAACTAAATACTGGCCATAGACATACAATGTTCAAACCATGACAGAACCACTCGACCATGCACTTCCGAGCCACGCACCAATGCAGTTATCAAAACTGCTACCTATCTAGCCTTTAACGGCTTTCTCAGGCCAAAACAATAACTCACTATCGGCGGCCAACATCATAAACAAGAGTGCCTGTTGACCGGTCCCTTCCTAAAACTAAGATGAGTCAGAGGGGCGAGCCAGTGCATATAACCTACTACCTTACAAGCAATGCTAGGTGCCCGGTTAAGGTACTGATTACGTTCTTGGGCACGCCACCATACGCACCACTGAACCATTACTGTCGTTGTACGATACTGTCCTTACCACAGGTAAGTTCATGCACTATGTCCACCTACTCATTCATCGTGCTCGAACTAAACCCTAGCGACTACTCAGGGCACTCCTTTTGGATAGGAGCAGCTTACACAGCCCATAGCCAAGACATCCCCGCACACTTTAAGACACGGGGCCGCTGGGAATCATAGGCTTATGCAATGTACATCCACAGCCGATTCAGGAATTAGGACGCTTTCATTAAAATGTCTAACTGATGGTTAACAAATGCACTATGATCCTGTATAATGTTTTGCATTAATATGTCTCTTTTTGCCCACTTTTTACCGGCTTACAGCATACGTCGGTTTTGGCACACCTCAACCGATTATCCCTAAAGCTACATCTCTACAACCCATCTTAGTCTATATCATATGAGAATGCCCCGAACACAAATAAAGACACAGATTTTATGTATATGCTACTGTTGCAGCAACTAATCCCTGTGAATTGCTTGGAGGTACCCTCTATTAAAACTGAAATTGGAACTCTTTTTCGGACAAGACATTTTTGGGCTGAACCCTGTGTTTATAAAATAGGGGTATATTCACTTAGCGCTGATATTAATTTTGTTTTTATTTTGTGTCTTATTAGATGTTTTAAAAACTTGGGAAGGTTTTTTACTGTATTCAGCAGCTTTCTAATTTATTTTTCTTGTGGAAAACTAAGTTTGGGACACTGTTCTAGAAATTCCACTGCATTATTTTTGACGTGCGCTCTCTATACTGTGTTTTCGTATTAACCAAATGCCAATCATTGTTATAGAGGGGAATATTAACCATATACCAAACATTGTTATACAGGGGAATATTCACTAAATAACAAACATTGCTATATAGGGGAACATTCACTAAATACGAAACATTGTAATATAGGGTAATATTCACAAAATACCAAACCGTTTTATATAGGGGAATATTCACTAAATAACAAACAATGTTATTTAGGGGAATATTAACCATATAAAACACATTGTTATATAGGAGAATATTAATTAAATACCAAACATAGTTATATAGGGGAATATTAATTAAATACCAAACATTGTTATATAGGGGAATATTCACTAAATGTCAAATATTGTTATATATGGGAATATTCACTAAATACCAAACATTGTTATATAGGGGAATATTAACTGAATACCAAACATTGCTATATAGGGGAATATTCACTAAATGCCAAAAACTCTTATATAGGGGAATATTCACTAAATAACAAACATTGTTATATAGGGGAA
>OW240925.1:2165818-2182433 GCA_933207985.1 Pelobates cultripes
TAGTCGGGGACAAAGTGTCTATAGTATCCTGCTGTCCCTAGGAAGGCTAACACCTGGGTCTTGGTGATAGGTGTGGGCCAGTTAGCTACTGCCTCTATCTTGGCTGGCTCTGGCCTCTGGCTCCCACACCCTACTCTGTGACCCAGGTACTGCACTTCAGCCATGCCTAAATGGCACTTCTCTGGCTTCAATGTCAGGCCAGCGGTCCGAATCTTGTCCAGTACTACCCCTACATGTACTAGGTGTTCTTCCCAGGACTCACTGTAGATCGCAATGTCGTCCAGGTATGCACAAGCAAATTCCTGGAATCCATCAAGAAGTCTATCCACCATACGCTGGAAGGTAGCTGGGGCATTCTTCATCCCAAATGGCATGACCTTAAATTGGTACAGGCCAAATGGGGTGACGAAGGCCGACTTGGGGATAGCATCCTCGGCCAGGGGAATCTGCCAGTAGCCTTTGCACAGGTCTATGGTGGTCAGATAGCGTCCCCTGGCAATGCGATCTAACAATTCATCTACCCGGGGCATCGGGTAGGCGTCAGTGGTGGTCCGCTCATTGAGGCGCCTGTAGTCCACACAGAACCGGGTGGTCCCATCCTTCTTGGGCACCAGGACTACAGGCGAGGCCCAAGGGCTATCGGAGTGTTCGATGACCCCCAGCTGGGTCATCTCCTGTATCTCCTTCCGCATTCCTTCCCGGACTGCTTCAGGGATACGGTAAGGGGGTTGTCGCAGAGGGTTCTGTCCAGGGGTTTCTACCTTGTGTACAGCTAGGGTAGTGTAACCAGGTTCTTGGGAGAAGGTCGCCTGCTTTTCCCACAGAAGCTGTCTTGCCTGGCCCTTCTCGGTAGAGCTCAATCTGTCCCCTAGCTGTACTAGGCTAGTAAGATCCGTCTGGGGGTCCCTCTCTAACAGGTCTGGCAAGGGTAAACTTTCTGTATCGTCTGCAGCAGGGGCACATACTGCAGCGACATTCTCTGGTCTCTCTTGATACTCCTTTAGCATGTTCACATGGAAGGATCGCTGGATCCTTTCATCTGAACAGCTGGCTATAAGGTAGGTAGTATCAGATATCTGCGCTAACACCTTATACGGGCCCTGCCAAGATGCCTGCATCTTGTTCGCCTTCACAGGTTTGAGTACTAACACTTTCTGCCCAACCTGGAAGACTCGCTGTCGGGCACCCCGATCGTACCACCTCTTCTGTCTCCCCTGAGCCACCTGGAGATTCTCCCTTACCATTAGGGACAGTTTCTCCATGCGGTCCCGGAGTTCCAGAACATACGGTACTATGGGGGTCCCTTCCTACTCTGTCTCCCCCTCCCAGTGGCCTCTAATGAGATCTAGGGGTCCGCGGACCCTTCTCCCATATAGCAACTCAAAGGGGGAGAACCCAGTAGATTCCTGAGGCACCTCTCTGTAGGCAAACAACAGATGAGGCAGGAATCGCTCCCAGTCTCTGCAAGTGTCAGAAAAGGTCCTCAGCATCTGTTTGAGGGTGCCATTAAATCGCTCGCAGAGACCGTTAGTCTGTGGATGGTAAGGTGAGCTAAGCAGCGGTTTAATGCCGCACACCTTCCACAGTTGCTGGGTGAGCACAGCGGTGAATTGGGTTCCCTGGTCAGAGAGAATCTCTTGAGGGAACCCGACTCTGGTAAAAATCCTAACCAGGGCATCAGCAACTGTCTCTGCCTCTATATTAGACAGCGCTACTGCCTCTGGATAGCGAGTGGCATAATCCACCACGGTGAGAATATATTTCTTACCGGATGGACTAGCCCTGGCCAGTGGACCCACAATGTCAACGGCTATGCGGGCAAAGGGCTCCCCAATGATAGGCATGGACATAAGCTTAGCTCTTGGGTGGTCCCCCCGCTTTCCTATCCGTTGACATGTGTCACACGTACTGCAGTATGTCCGAACAGCCTGATTAAAGTTTGGCCAAAAAAAGTTCTGCATGATCCTATAGGCTGTGCGGCGGGAACCTAGATGTCCAGCTAGGGGAACATCATGCCCTATCCGCAGAATCTCCTGCCGGTATTTTGCGGGCACCACCAGCTGTCGATTCGGCGGAGGGGCAACACTCTTCTGGGAAAGCTTGGGGATCCTATATAACCTGTCCCCCACCCACTCATACCGTTCCCCATCTAATCCTTCCTCTCCAGTATCTGCTCTGTCCCTATACTTCTGGAGGGTCGGATCTGTCTGAGTTTCCCTCCCAAACTCCTCTGGGGAATCCCAGCTAATAAAAGTCTGTTCTAGGGTACCAGTCGGGGACACGGTTCTTACCTGGGTCTTAGCAGCAGGTGGGCTGGTTCCAGCGGCACGGGTCTGGGCACGGGTAGTCACTGGGTTGATATCGGCAGGTCCCATGGGAGCATAAGCGGACACCAAAGGGGCCAAGTCATTCCCAAGCAAAACATCAGCCGGTAAGTCTTTCATGACCCCCACATTCACGTGTCCAATCCAAGTGAACCCGGGCAACCGGTAAACGGAACACTGCACCTCCCGCCACCCTCACTGCCACAGTATCTCCAGTGTGCTGGTGTTCTGAAACAAGGTTCTTTTGGAGCAAAGTCATAGTGGCTCCGGTGTCTCTCAGACCAATTACTGCTTTGCCATTCAGTTTAACCGTCTGTCTATGCTGTTGACGGTTATCCTGCTGCGCTGCTTGGACCGGATCCGCCTCATGTAGTATACCCCAAAATTCCTCCTGCTCAAGACAGTGAGCGGAAGGTTGGGGAGGTTGCTGATTCCCGCCGGCTGGTCTTCTCCACGACTGGGCTTGGCTGGAATTGTTTAATGGGCACTCGGGTCGCTTGTGCCCCAACTGCTTACACCCATAGCAACGGATAGGCTGTGAGTATGTAACGAGAATATACCCCTACACGCAGGATCCAGCTAAACAGAGGCAAATACAGAGGAGAGATACGTCTACCGGACCTTAGAATGGCCGGACTTGACGTATATGAGAGAAGACAGAGCCAGGAACAAACCGAGGTCAAGGGCACAGAGAGACAGCGTAAACTAGGACAAGCCGGGGTCTGGTACACGGAAAACAGCAAGCCGGCAAACAGTACAGATAAGGATAAAGCGAAAACGAAGTCAGAATACGAAGCCAAAGTCAATACGAGAAAACACAACTGAACACCACAAGCGCTAAAGGGAACTGAAACAGAAACCACGATAGGGCAAGGAACAAAGGGAAGAAGGTGAGTATAAATACCTAAACATCTAATTTGATTGGTCCCTGTCACATCCACGCCCCCAAAAGGTAAGTGTATGGGGAGTGTGGCATGACAGGGACCAATGGGATGCCTTTTCCAATTTAGGCACCCACTGTCCCTTTAAGAGCGCGCCCGAGACTCGCGGCGCGCTCTTAGTTTCAGGCGGGACACGTGACCGCCTCACGCGGTCACTGCCCGCCCTCCATCCGAAGTAGTTGGATGAGCCGCGCGCGGCTCGTGCAGCCGCAGGACCGCGCGCGGCTTGAAGAGAGGACCGCGACCGGCCCCCGGTTAAGGTAAGTAACGCTACATTACCCCCCCCCTGAGGACACGCCCCCTGGGCAGGTAGGACCAGGCCTGGCAGGAAAACGTGAATGGAAAGAGCGCACAAGACGGGGAGCATGGACAGCATCGGCCGAAATCCAACTGTGCTCCTCAGGCCCATAACCCTTCCAATGTACCAAGTATTGAAGTCGACCCCTAAGGAAACAAGAGTCAAGAACAGCAGACACTTCAAACTCCTCATGACCCTCTACCGAGATAGGAGGGGGAGGAGGAGTATGCCGGGTATAGCGGTTGCGTACGAAAGGTTTCAACAATGAGGTGTGAAAAACATTAGGAATACGTAGATTCTTAGGCAGGCCTAAGGCATAAGAAACAGGATTAACCTTATGTATAATACGATAAGGTCCAATGAAGCGGGGAGCCAATTTCATAGAAGGCACCCGGAGACGAATATTCCGCGTGGAAAGCAAAACCCTGTCCCCCACAACATAGGACGGAGCTGCTCTGCGATGCTTGTCAGCCTGAGCCTTCTGGCGAGTAGCAGAGTCCACCAAAGAACGCTGAACCTGCTCCCAAGTATTACGCAAACCAGCCAAATGCTCATCCAGAACTGGCATGCCCTGTGAGGAGAATGCAGCCGGAAGAACAACGGGATGCTGGCCATAGACAACGTAAAAAGGGGTCTTGCCGGAAGAATCATGAGTGGCGTTATTCCGAGCAAATTCAGCCCAAGGAAGCAGGTCAGACCAATTGTCCTGATGGTGAGACACAAAACAACGGAGGTATTGCTCCAGAGACTGGTTGGCACGTTCAGCAGCCCCATTAGACTGGGGATGATAAGCGGAAGAAAATGAGAGAGAAATACCCATTTCTGAACAAAAGGCCCTCCAGAACCTGGAAATAAATTGGCTACCCCTATCGGATACAATAGATACGGGAATCCCATGTAATCGAAATACTTCTCTAGCGAAGATATGAGCCAGTTCCTTGGATGTGGGCAACTTGTGAAGAGACACGAAGTGAGCCATTTTGGAGAACCGATCCACTATCATCAGGATTACTGTGTTACCATTTGAAGGGGTAATTCAACAATAAAATCCATGGACAGGTTAGACCAAGGTCTCTCGGGAACGGGTAACGGATGCAACAGCCCACAAGGAACTCTACGGGAGGATTTCATACAGGCACAAGTAGTACAAGCACTTATATAGTCAGTGACATCCTTTCGTAAGGAATCCCACCAAAAATACCGAGAAACAGCTGACACCATTTTGGAAATACCAGGATGTCCAGCGGTCTTAGTATCATGATATAATGACATAATATCCTGTCTCTCAGGAACATCAACGAACAGTTTATCATTAGGCCTCTCGCTAGGTGCCATGCTTTGTTTCGCTTGTATGGTCTGCAAGAGGGACGAGGAAATAGACAAAATAGTAGTAGCTATTATCCTGTCTGGGGGAATGACAGGAGTAACATCAATCTCCTGTTTGTCAGTAGTTTCGAACTGTCTGGACAGAGCGTCTGCTTTAGTGTTGCGATCACCTGGCCTATAGGTGATAATAAAATTGAAACGAGACAAAAATAGTGACCACCTAGCCTGCCTGGAAGACAATCTTTTGGCTTCGCTAAGATAGGATAGGTTCTTGTGATCCGTAAAAATGAGGATAGGATCCTTAGTTCCCTCTAACAAATGTCTCCACTCTTTAAGTGCTAAAATAATAGCAAGGAGTTCACGATTACCCACATCATAATTTTTCTCTGCTTTGGACATTTGTTTAGAAAAGAAGCCGCATGGATGCAATGGCTTCTCAGGCGACTCTCTTTGGGACAAGACAGCACCTACCCCAATATCCGAAGCATCAACTTCAAGAATATAGGGCAGTGAGGGGACAGGATGCTGTAAAATAGGTGCAGAGCGAACGTAGTTTTAAGAAATTCAAAAGCCTGAAGTGCCTCGGTAGACCAAACACGAGTATTGCCATCCTTTTTAGTCATACGGGTAATAGGTGCTACAATGGACGAGAAACCTTTGATAAAGCGTCTATAATAATTGGAGAACCCAAGAAAACGCTGAATAGCTTTCAGACCTTGCGGTAGAGGCCATTCTATTACAGCAGCTAGCTTCTGGGGATCCATACGAAAACCTTTAGCGGAAATCAAATACCCCAAGAACTGGACTTCGGTTTGGTCAAACAGACATTTTTCTAGCTTGCAATAAAGACCATTAGCAAGAAGGGTCTTCAAAACTGTCGTAACATGTCTGTGATGAGTGTGTATATCTGCAGAATATATTAAAATGTCGTCCAAGTATACGATAACAAATGTGTGAATAAAATCTCTCAATACATCATTAATAAATTCTTGGAATACTGCTGGGGCATTGCAAAGCCCAAATGGCATAACAGTGTATTCGTAATGACCGGATCTAGTGTTGAATGCAGTCTTCCATTCGTGATTTTCCTTTATACGTATCAAATTGTATGCATTCCTAAGGTCTAATTTAGTGAACACAGTGGCATGTTTCAGCCTGTCAAATAATTCTGTAATCAAAGGTATAGGGTATGCATTTTTGATAGTGATTTTGTTTAGACCTCTATAATCTATACACGGTCTTAAATCACCTTCTTTCTTCGATACAAAGAAGAACCCTGCTCCAGCTGGAGAAGAGGATCTCCTAATAAACCCTTTTTCTAATGATTCCTTGATGTACTCCTCCATGACACGGTTTTCTTGAACCGATAAGGGGTACACCCTGCCCTTTGGAGGTATAGTGCCAGGCAACAAGTCAATAGCGCAATCATAGGTTCTGTGAGGCGGTAATTTCTCAGCCTCCCTTTTATCGAAAACAGTCTTTAGAGATAAATACTGAGGGGGTATAACCGTAGACAAAGGAGGACTGGTAGGTACCTCAATAGAATTCAAAGGTGTGACTTCCAACGTACAAGACTCGTGGCAGGCCTTACTCCATGATTTTATTTGCCCTGTCTCCCAGTCAATGTGTGAGCACGTGGATACCCTAGTGCCTGGAATCATGGTTTCGTAGTGTAAAACAACTGGAGAACTTAATGGTCTACCATCTATGGCCTCAACGGCCAAGGGTATCTCCTTCTCTCTGATGGGAATGTTGTTTCTCTTTATAAAGCCAGAGTCTATAAAATTTTCAGCTGCCCCAGAGTCAACCAGAGCATATATGTTGTCAACTATACAAAACTCTCCCATATATAAAGAAACCGGGAGAAGCAAGCGGTTAGGAGGCAATTTAGGAGACTTAGATATCACACCCAAGGCCAGTCCCCTATAAGGTCTTAGGTGCGAGAGTTTTCCGGGAGTAAAGGACATTCCTTTACCATATGGTCTCTCCTACCACAGTATAGGCAGAGTCCCTCCCTTCTCCTATGTAATTTCTCAGTATCAGAGAGTTTGGCAACCCCTAATTGCATAGGTTCCTCCTCAGACACTTTAACACTCTCTGGTATATTAACTCTGGGGTTAATGGGTGTAACAAAACGTCTATTCCTGTTCTTGGTATAGAGCCTGTCACGAATTCTATTATCAATATCAATGAGGTAATCGATAAGGTCCTCTAAGGCAATAGGAAGCTCCTTAGCTGCTACCTCATCCAATATCGTATCTGACAAACCTTCCATAAAGGCAGTAGTTAACCCATTGTTGGTCCAATCTACCTGCGAAGCAAGAGTGCGAAACTGAATAGCATAATCAGCCACAGACCTAGAACCCTGTTTAATTCTCATTAATGCTCTTGCGGCATTCTTTGACCTTTTCATTGTGTCAAAAGTTCTACGAAAAGCCGTAAGAAAACTGTTGAAATCATGTACCATAGGCCCATTAGCTTCCCAAATAGGATTTGCCCACTCAAGTGCCTTATCGGTAAGTTGGTGCATAAAGAACCCAACCTTAGACCTCTCTGTGGGAAATGAACGTGGATACATTTCAAAGTGAAATTCAATCTGATTAATAAACCCTCTGCAAGTCTTAGAGTCCCCTCCATACCTAGGAGGAGGTGTTAAATGGGCCGAAGTATTAGGCAAAGTAGATACTTCAGGGAGAAGGGGCGTAGGAGGGTTAGGTGTAGTTGCGGGAACGGTTCTAGCTAGGAGCGTCTGGAGAGCCTGAGCTATTTGATCCATACGGTGATCCTGCTCTACAAATCTTGCCTCATGGGACGCCATCTGTTGAGCTAAATCTGCGGGGTCCATGGCCCTATCGTAATGTAACGAGAATATACCCCTACACGCAGGATCCAGCTAAACAGAGGCAAATACAGAGGAGAGATACGTCTACCGGACCTTAGAATGGCCGGACTCGACGTATATGAGAGGAGACAGAGCCAGGAACAAACCGAGGTCAAGGGCACAGAGAGACAGCGTAAACTAGGACAAGCCGGGGTCTGGTACACGGAAAACAGCAAGCCGGCAAACAGTACAGATAAGGATAAAGCGAAAACGAAGTCAGAATACGAAGCCAAAGTCAATACGAGAAAACACAACTGAACACCACAAGCGCTAAAGGGAACTGAAACAGAAACCACGATAGGGCAAGGAACAAAGGGAAGAAGGTGAGTATAAATACCTAAACATCTAATTTGATTGGTCCCTGTCACATCCACGCCCCCAAAAGGTAAGTGTATGGGGAGTGTGGCATGACAGGGACCAATGGGATGCCTTTTCCAATTTAGGCACCCACTGTCCCTTTAAGAGCGCGCCCGAGACTCGCGGCGCGCTCTTAGATTCAGGCGGGACACGTGACCGCCTCACGCGGTCACTGCCCGCCGTCCATCCGAAGTAGCTGGATGAGCCGCAGGACCGCGCGCGGCTTGAAGAGAGGACCGCGACCGGCCCCCGGTTAAGGTAAGTAACGCTACAGAGTAATCCCGGGCATTGAACCGGGCTGGCTGAACATAATTGTTTGCTGTTGGCATGGTGGGGGTGCGTTGTGCTGGGTGTTGATACACTGCAGAGGTTGGAGGGGCTGCTGGTTTGTACTCCACTCGGGTAGGGACCTTGGCTGCTGTCTGGTCCAGTTTCCTGGCGTCAGTGTACTCATCAGCCAGACGAGCAGCTTCGGGTAAGGTAGCGGGTTTGCGGTCCCTAACCCATTCTCTGACTCCTGCAGGTAAGCGGTCAAAACAGTGCTCCAACAAAAATACTTGCAGCACTTCTTCCCCAGTTACTGCTTGGTACCCTGCCATCCAGTGGGCTGCGGTGCGGTGTACTCGGCATGCCCACTCAACATAAGAATCGCCAGCCTGTTTGTTAGTGTCCCGGAATCGCCGCCGGTATGCCTCAGGGGTCACAGCGTATCTGGCCAAAAGGGCATCTTTCACTGCCCTGTAACTGGTAAGTTCCTCCTCTGGGATGGCCCGAAACGCCTCACTGGCCCGGCCGGATAACTTCCCAGAGAGGATGGGGACCCATTCTCCTGCGGGTACCTGGTGTAAGGCACATTGCCTTTCAAAATCATCCATGAACCCATCAATTTCCCCTTCGGCTTCTATAAAGTTCCGAAATGCAGCAAAAGGTACTTTTCTCCTTCCATTATTATTGTACGGTACCTCAGCTGCTGCAGCGCCTCTTCCTTGAAGCGCCTGTTGTGCTGCTACTGCTGCTTGCACTTGAACCACAACGTCTGCTGCAGGGTTGGGGCCAAAATGTGCCAGCCTGATCTGAACTGCCTGGTTAAACTGTATCTCCTCGGGTGTTAACTCCAGTATGCCAGGCACATCAGCTCTTCCCGTTCCCTGTGCTGCATCCATTTCCAATAGTATAGCAATAATCTCTCTTTTCTTGAGATTACTCGCTGATCGTCCTCTGCGTTCTAATATATCTTTAAGGGTAGCACGCCTTAACTCTTCATACTGCATTTCCAACCTGGGATGTGTAGCTGGCCTTCTAGGCTGTAGGATTCATCCCGTCGCTTGCCACCAATTGTTACGACACGTACCGTCGGGTAAATGAAGCCGCCGTTTAGTCAATAATCCCCTTCTCCAGAAATACAGTTTAAATCCAGCCGACCGCCAAACTCCCGAACGAAGTCCACGAACACGGCAACTCCCGATCAGCAAAACAGTCGAACGCCTTCCACAGCTAAAAATAACGAAAAGCGCCGTCCCAGTAATAATTCCCCCACAAACGAGACCAAGCTCCGTGTTGAGGGTCAAATGAAGATCTGTTTAATGGGGGCTACCTGCCCAGTATTTATGCAGGTCTCCACAAGGTGGACACTCCCCGAGGGGACCTTGTGGAAGACTGTAAGACATATTGGACAGTAGCCAATCGCAGTGGCTTCAATAATAGCCCTTCCCCTCTTGCCCATAATTCCGTCTTCTCTACCTCGGAGATAATTAGGAAGAAACCTAATTATCTCCCAAGGTAGAGACAATCGCCATTTTGGAATACAGTAATAAAAATACATTAAAATACATAATTGCAGAAATACCGAATACATATAGTTCGTGTAACGTATCCCCAGACAGCCTGGATCTGAGTGCATGTTTTCACCGAATAGCGCTCAGATCTGTTGTATCTAGTCGAATCGCCATGGAGTCAAAGTCTTTCACTAGTCCTTCGGTATACGAATGACTCCATGGGATGGCTGTCTGGGTGAAAATCCATAAGAATGAATAAAAACTCCCGAACGACCGACGTTCGCATGCCTTGTCGAAATGGAAGGTAGGCAGCAGCTTCCAGCGGTGTTCGGTAGTTTAAGTGTCCGTTTTTAGTTCCATACAGTTTGTACCGAACACCGCTATGTGTTCGTATGTCCCAAAATGGCCGCTGCCTCGTGGTCGACATGCGAACGACGACCACCCGTACGAATGGAATGGAGAGGTGTCTGCGGTTAACCACAACGTTCTAATTGGGGCCAAGAGGTTAACCAGCAGCGCACTCCTCTCCTGGGTGGTCGTTCGTTCGGTAGTTTCAATCGGTAGTTTGCAAATTACACGAACGGGGGTATATGAACAGGCAATTCAGCGAACAAAGGGAAACAGACGAACCAACAATACAGATGAATCTGTCACACCCATTATCTGGATACCTGACTTCGTCGGATCCTACAAGGCCCACCGACTTTATCTATCCCTTCAATCAAACTTGGACTATTATTATCCACATACTTTTTATGTGGACATTATTAAATTTTTATTCATTTTTATGTAAGAACACATTTTTTATTATTTTATATCACCCCTTGGCGCGACCTATATTCTGTTTTTGCAACTATTTTCACACGAACACTGCTGAAGCCACCAACCTCCCTTCTTCTGTTCTTCAGTTTATATGAACGCCGTACCGTTCGGTACTTTTCCTTACGAACAGAGTCACCCCAGATAGCTATCCCATGGAGTCCATTCGTATAACGAAAGACTATGTGAGAGATTTTGGCTCCATGGCAATTGAACAGTATGTATATGATCTGAGCGCTATTCGGTAATATTGTGCGGTCAAATCTAAGCTATCTGGGGATACGTTGCATACTGGGGTTACATTCGGTAGTTCGTAAATTATGTATTTTTCTTTATGTATGTAAAATGGAGTTTGTTCTCTATCCTCGGAGATAATTGAGTTACTTCCCAACACACAGATATTTAAAAGACTGTTAATGAAAAGTATCCTAGGTAAAAAGCAAAAAGTACCAGGTTTACAGACTAAGGGTCCAAGGGTGTTCGTATCTTTCTCCCACCGGCCAGATAGGAGTGAGTCCGGACCTCCTTGTGCTGTATCAACACTGAATACCAGCCGCGTGCGTTCCACTTTGGCTCTGGATGCGTTCCAGTAAGCTGTCTCCTGGGAGCTGGTGTAGGATGCAGTTCAGTAGGTACTTAATATTTCATAATCCCAAGAGCCTCTGCACCTGGGAGTCACAGCTTGGGAAGGATACCTGCCTTCTTGACTCCAGCTACAGAAAGCCCGCCAAACCAGAAATTGTCCCCACAATAACCACCAGGGATCCCCACAATGGTCTCTGTCATGAACATCCTCCGTTCGCGGGGTCCCTGTGTGAAACAACGCAAGGGAAGCATCTAGGCATGTGCATGGGGAAAATGTTCGGTTCGGTTCGGCATTCCGAAATTCGGGACTTCGCCAATACGGCACTTCGGCACTTCAGAACCTTGGAACTTCGGCACTTCTCTTGCAGCCGCTTAGTAGATAACTCCCTAATTCCCACAGTATTAGGGAGTTATCTACCAAATTTACTAATACTAAGTAAAAATTAGCCTGTGGCTGCTCACTGTTTAAACCCGCACCCTAAAGTAAAATAATGGGGGGGACCTATTGTCCTCCACCCCCGACCCCCACCCCTGAGCGGTGGGTGGGAGCCCTAAAGTAAAATAATGGGGTGGGACCTAATGTTCTCCCCCGTGACCCCCACCCTTGAGTGGTGGGTGGGGGCCCTAAATTAGAATAGGGGGGGCCTAATGTCCTCCCCCTTGGCCCCCTGAGCGGTGGGTGTGGGCCCTAAATACTAATAAGGGGAGGACCTAATGTCCTCCCCCCGGCCCCCACCCCTGAGCGGCGGGTGGGGGCCCTAAAGTAAAATGAGGGGGGGACCTATTGTCCTCCCCCCGGCCCCCGCCCCTGAGTGGCGGATGGGGCCCTAAAGTAAAATAATGGGGCGGACCTATTGTCCTCGACCCCCACCCCTGAGCGGTGCGTGGGAGCCCTAAAGTAAAATAATGGGGTGGGATATAATGTTCTCCCCCATGACCCCCACCCCTGAGCGGTGGGTGGGGGCCCTAAATTAGAATAGGGGGTACTTAATGTCCTCCCCCTTGGCCCCCACCCCTGAGTGGTGGGTGGGGGCCCTAAAGACTAATAAGGGGGGGGACCTAATGTCCTCCCCCGGCCCCCACCCCTGAGCGGCGGGTGGGGGCCCTAAAGTAAAATGAAGGGGGGGACCTATTGTCCTCCCCCCGGCCCCCACCCCTGAGCGGCGGGTGGGGGCCCTAAAGTAAAATGAGGGGAGGACCTATTGTCCTCCCCCCCGGCCCCTACCCCTGAGCGATGGGTGGGGGCCCTAAATACTAATAAGGGGGGACCTAATGTCCTCCCCCCTGGCCCCCACCCCTGAGAGGTTGGTGGGGGCCCTAAATTAGAATAAGGGGGGGATCTAATGTCCTCCCCCCAGGCCCCCACCCCTGAGCGGTGGGTGGGGGCCCTAAATTAGAATAGGGGGGACCTAATGTCCTCCCCCCTGTGCGGTGGGTGGGGGCCCTAACTACTAATAAGGGGGGAACCTAATGTCCTCCCCCCTGGCCGCCCTGAGCAGTGCGTTGGTGCCCTAAATACTAATAAGGGGGGAACTAATGTCCTCCCCCCGAACGGTGGGTGGGAGCCCTAAATTAGAATAAGGGGTGGACCTAAATACTGAGCAGTGGGTGGGGGCCCTAAATACTAATAAGGGGGGGACCTAATGTCCTCCCCCTGGCCCCCACCCCTGAGAAGCGGGTGGGGGCCCTAAATAAAAAATTAACCCCCCCTCTCCCCCCAAAAAACTAACCCCTACCTACCCCCCCACCTTAAAAATAATGATGGGGGGACCATTAACTAAGTACCTGAAAAAAAAAAAGAACTTACCATTTGATGTTTTCTTTCTTCTAAAATCTTATTTTTTCAGCCCCAAAAAAGGCCCCCCAAAAATTCAGAATAACCGACGCACTTAAAAAAACAAAACAAAAAAAAACTAGCGCAAAAAAAAAATCCATCTTCACCCATGGAGGGCTCCGCGCAGACTGAGCTCCGCAGGATGGTGGAAGGCTTATAAAGCCTTGCCCCGCCCTGCAATTAGGCTCATAATACTCTGATTGGTGGGTTTAAGCCATCCAATCAGAGTGCTCTGACAGGTAAATGAAGAGACTGACAGATAAGCAGGTTGGCTTGAAATCCGCCAATCAGAGAACTCTTTGTCATATTACACAGTGTGAGAAAGTTCTTTGGAATTTTCCCACGCTGTGTAATTTGACTCATAACTCTCTGATTGGTATATTGAAAGTAACCAATCAAAGAGTTATGAGTCAAATTACTCAGCGTGGGAAAATTCCAAAGAACTTTATAAGCGTTCCCCCGCCCTACAGAGCTCAGTCTGCGTGGAGCCCTCCATGGGTGAAGAAGGATTTTTTTTTTGTGCGCACGTTTTTTTTTTTTTTAAGTGCGTCGGTTATTATGGATTTTTTATTTGGCCTTCTTTGGGGCTGAAAAGAGAAGATTTTAGAAAGAAGAAAACATCAAATGGTAAGTTTAAGTTTTTTTACAGGTACTTAGTTAATTGTTCCCCCTCATTATTTTTAGGGTGTGGGGGGTAGGTAGGGGTTAGTTTTTTGGGGGAGGGGGGTGACTAGGGGCTTAGGTCCCCCCCTTATTCTAATTTTAGGGACCCCACCCACCATTCAGGGGAGGGGGTCAGGGGGGAGGACAGCAGACCCCCCCCCCCCATAATTTTACCACAGGCTGCTCACTGTTTAATGGACATGCCCCTACTCGCGGTATAGCGAGTAGGGGCATAATTTACTAATACTAAGTAATCTTTACTTAGTATTAGTAAATTTAGCTGAAAGACCAATATAGGTCTTTTAGCCTTTAAGTAGATAGCTCCCTAATACCGTGGGAATTAGGGAGTTATCTACTTATTCATTCCTGTCATTACATTGACTGGCTAAGTAACTTACATTTTATATGAATGTATGTTACTTGATTGTTGTAAGTGTTGCAAATGCTTACAGCTGAATCCTGGCTATGTTTGTATACTTTTTATTTAAAATTGTATACAGTGTAACATTCTTCATTCTTCCATTGGGTAAGTATATTAGTTCTTAGTTAATACTGTGTTTAGGAACTTCGGTAATTTCGGAACTTCGACAATTTGGCTATTCATCAATTCGGACATTCGGAAGTACAAATTGCACATGTCTAGAAGCATCTCCATTGATGATACAAATCTCCCACTGGTTGGAAATCGTCTATACAAATGGCAGCCACCCAGGGAAGCACTCTTTAATTACTCCACTTGCGGTTTCACACATGTTGCGAGTAATTAACGTTCTAATTGATTGGTGTGAACATTCTGGGTAATGGGGAGGTCCTTGTTTGGGAACCGAACAGGGTGGGAAGCAGTTCACGACTGCTCCCGATGGATGGCATTCGTCTATACAAACTGGCGGCCACCCAGGGGACGGCACCCGTCAATGCTTCCCTTGGCTTTGGCATCAGGTCGGGGTGAGAACGTTCTAAATATATTGTTGGGGTGGTCCCCGTTCAGAAGGCGGATAGATTCCATTCGTGGAGGCACTCCCAAAAGGAGAGCAGGCATTTTGCATGAACACACACAGGGTAATATACATAATCAAGACAGGGGGATATACGAACAATCAGGGTTCCTTCACAGATTGAATTTGCTTTCACTATTACCTGTATGAAAACCCTTAATATGATGGTTTATTTTTATACTATAGCGAGTGGTTCTGATACACATTTGCACGAACACCACTGAACCTTACCTCCTCCTCCACTTCAATGCTTCAGCTGAAAACAAAGTCCCGTTCAACGATTCGAGCGCACAGTTACACTAAGCTATTTGCACGAACGGCACCCATGCATTCGAATGGGACTTTGTTATTTTTCAGTGTAAAATCGGTCAAAAAGGACTTCCACCTAACTTTTTAACCATTGGAGAGAATTGTCTCATTTTTGGGTATGTTTGTATTTGAAGTATGCCGATTAATAAAATGTAACTTTTATGAAGATTGGATGTAAGGAGTTTTATTGAGAATATTGTATGAAACTCTGTATTTTCCTGCCTGTGATAATTAAGTTAACCCATTGTGTACAGTAATTATATCACAGGCAGAGGGGAGGGTTTGTGTGTCCTGAATGGGAGTGTTTAACTGTATTATACGTATTTTGTTCCACAAAACCCTGTGGGTGGTAACATTGTGTAAAACGTGCATAAAAGAAAGCTTTTTGGTGCTGATTAAAAGAGAACTACTTGACCCTCTAACTCGCAGCCTTGACTCGTGTTTGTAGGGGACAGCTATAATCACTACAGGGATTGCTATGCTCTTCATACTCCCTTAGCTACTGAGCTCTTGTTCCTGATCCTGCTTCACTCTACAGAAGGAAGACAGATCACCCACTGGTACTTGGAGCCTGGTCATAGGTCCAGGGTGGATAGCAGATGGCGAGACACCAGCCCAGCAGTGGTGGTTCGTGCACTCTGCAGTGTTTTTGGTGTCTACGGTGCTGATGGTCCTTTGGTGAGCACTAGGAGGAAATGGTAACAGGGAACAACCCGGGACGGAGCGGGTAGAAGAGAGGGAACTGATCCTGGACGACTCGTACTGGGTGCTATGGTGATGCGCAGTCTGCCCAGATACCCCAACCAGAGCTGGAGAAACCGGGAGTGGGGACAGTCTGTCCCCCTCCCCAGTGGCAGCATACAATGCAGGGAGAAGAGGCACCCGGTCTGTCTCCCCAGCAGCAGCCAGAGAACAGACAGCTGGTCCCTTTCCCCAACCACAGTGGGAGCACGTGGGAGTAGGGACAACTGGTCCCATTCCCCAATAGTGCGGTGCCTGTTATCAGAAGGAAGGGTGTCGGGAGCGGATGGTGCAGATGGGACCGAGGTCTCCACCGGCTCTACAGGGATGCTGGGCAGCCTAACTAGATCCCCAACTGCAGGTCCCCATCCAAGACGAGGCTGCTGTCAGCAGTCCTCCTCAATGGTGGGGTGAGAGCCTGGGAGAAGCGGGAATACCAGGGAGAGGGGGTAGTGGATTCCTCTCCCTAGCGACAAATTCTCAATTGGGTTGCGGGTGTAGTGGAGGAAACTGCTCCACTGACACCCTCCGAGCAGAAGAGCTGGCATCAGGGCAGTACGCAGCAGACCTCTGCCCTACCTGTCCATTGGTTACAGAGCCTGATGACAAACAGACCAACCAAGCTAAAATGCTAGCTATAGGGCATAATGACGCTGACCTCTGCCCACCAAGCACGGATGTCTCCATAAGTGTGGTCCAGACAACCGGTCCCACTCCCTAGTGGCAGTATGGTTTAAAGGTAGAAGGGACAACCGGTCCCTCTCCCC
>OW240925.1:2186171-2238966 GCA_933207985.1 Pelobates cultripes
GTTCGTGCAGTCTGCAGTGTTTTTGGTGTCTATGGTGCTGATGGTCCTTTGGTGAGCACTAGGAGGAAACCGTAACAGGGAACAACCCGGGACGGAGCGGGTAAGGAACCTTGAGTCCCTAGAAGAGAGGGAACTGATCCTGGACGACTCGTACTGGGTGCAATGGTGATGCGCACTCTGCCCAGATCCCCAATCAGAGCTGGAGAAACTGGGAGTGGGGACAGTCTGTCCCCGTCCCCAGTGGCAGCATACAATGCAGGGAGAAGTGGCAACCGGTCTGTCTCCCCAGCAGCAGCCAGATATACAGAGAGAGAAGACAGCTGGTCCCTTTCCCCAACCACAGTGGGAGCACGTGGGAGTAGGGACAACTGGTCACATTCCTCAACAGTGTGGTGCCTGTTTTCAGAAGGAAGGGTGTCGGGAGCGGATGGTGCAGATGGGACCGAGATCTCCACTGGCTCTACAGGGATGCTGGGCAGCCTAACTAGATCCCCAACTGCAGGACCCCATCCAAGGCAGCAGTCCTCCTCAAGGGTGGGGTGAGAGCCTGGGAGAAGCAGGAATACCAAGGAGAGGGGGTAGTGGATTTTTCTCCCTAGCGACAAATTCTCAATTGGGTTGCGGGTGTAGTGGAGGAAACTGCTCCAATGACACCCTCCGAGCAGAAGAGCTGGCAACAGGGCAGTACGCAGCAGACCTCTGCCCTACCTGTCCATTGGTTAAAGAGCCTGATGACAAACAGGCCAACCAAGCTGAAATGCTAGCTGACCTCTGCCCACCAAGCACGGATGTCTCCATAAGTGTGGTCCAGACAACCGGTCCCACTCCCTAGTGGCAGTATGGTTTAAAGGTAGAAGGGACAACTGGTCCCTCTCCCCAGCGGCAGGAGTTACCCCCTAGAGCGGGGAATTCGCCCTCCATCCCCAGCAACGTGGTCCACATGAAGACCCTAGATGTGCAAATGACAGCTTGTGACAGGAGGCCTTCTGGACAACTGCACCCTTTGGGAAAGGTAACCAGACTAACACAGACCCATTATCCCTGCTTCACTACCATCTCCCGAAGTAGAGAACCCTTATCCACTGGGCCTGGGAAGTACTCCAGTCTGCAGGTGGGACTCTCCATCGGCCCTACAGGGATACTGGGCAGCCGGTCCAGATCCCCAATCACAGCTGGAGATACCAGAAGAAGAGACAGCTGGTCAAACTGGATAATGATGTCTCTTGCAACATATATAATTCAAATTGATAAGAAAATGCAGCTTCGCATGAAATAATGATACCATTCTAGGTGATTCTCAATGTTTTATTCACTGGTGAAGGTTCACCTTTAGGACCCCCATGGTTGATATTGCTGTTGATGTATACACCCCTACACAAACTGTGTTTTATATATACTATGCACTGCATTAAAACCTTTGAATGCTTATTGTTTCAATATCTGCGTGTGACGAAACCAACCTCGCCACTGGGCATTGGAGAAGCCTGGTTGCTCGTTTGCTCCCTCTGGATTATGGCCTCACGAACACCGCTGAGCCGCCGACCTCCCTTCTCTTGTAATTACACGGACACCGGGTCATTCGGCACTTTGTACATGTGAATAGTGCTACCCCAGATAGCTAAGCCATGGATCCCATTTGTGTAAAGAAAGACTATGGGAAAGACTTTGGCTCCATGGCGATTGAACTGTATGTATGTGATCTGAGCACCATTCAGTAATAATATCCGCTCAGATCAAAGCTATCTGGGGATATCTTGAATGTACCTTGTGACAGATCCCTCTGCCTTGGATTTACATGGAACTACTCTTACTTCGTTTGCTTGAATTAGTGTTATTTTATTTGATTCTTGTCTTTCCCCATTCGTGTAGAACTCTATATGTTTCCCGGAAACTACCGAACAAAACTCCAGAACGGCTGGCCACCCAGTAGAGAAGTGTGCTGCTGGTTAACCTTTTGGCCCCATTAGAACGTTGAGGTTAACCGCAGACACCTCTTAATTGATGCCTGTAGCTGGGTGGCCGCCATTCGTATTCCGAACACAAGGTCGTGGCCATTTTAAATCTACGAACGCTCAGCGGTGTTCGGCAGTAAACTCACGGAACTCAAAAGGGACACTTTTTGCCATGAACACCGCTGAAGCCGCCGACCTCCCTTCTCCTTCGGTAGAAAACTCACGAAGGTCACTGTATTTGGTATTTTGTCCGCGAATAAGCCATACCCCAGATAGTCATCACGTGGAGTCTATTCGTATGGAGAACAGACTTTGTGAACACTTTGACTCCACGACGATTGGACTGTGTGCATAGGATCTGAGCACTATTCGGTACTTTTGTGCGCTAAGATCCCAGCTATCTGGGGACACGTTGAATGCCTGTATGATGTCCATTTATTGTAAAGTTATATATTTTTATGCATTTTGTTATAGTCACTTAAAATGGCGTTTGCTCTGTGTCCAGGGAGATAATTGAATTACTTCACAATTATCTCCCGGGCAGAGCATAGGGTCTTTGGTAATTAAAGGGGCATGGCTACATGTGTAACACTCTGGTCAATGTAATGTCCTTGTCACAGTCTCCCATTTGGTCCCCTAGGGGAGTGTCCACCAGGTGGGAGACCTGCATAAATACCGGACAGGTAGCCCCTTAATAAACCAGATACCTGCTGACCCTCAATATGGAGCTTTGTCTCATCATTGGGGGGGATTATTTGTATGGATTACGCTTGTTCGGCTGTTTGGGAGACTAGCTGGTTCATGTGATTGTTGTTCGGCAGTTTGGAGCGCACAGTGGCTACCTCTGTATTCAGGAAGGGAACGTCCAATATGGCTGTAACCCCTCTCCTACCGGGGAAGCCGTAACAATTGGTGGCAAGCGGCGGGATGTTCCTACAGCCCAAGAGGTCACCTACAGAGCCACAGACGGATGGAATTACAGTATGAACAACTGAAACGCTCCACCCTTAAGGATTTACTGGAGAGCCGTGGCTGCTCAGAAAGTAACAGAAAGAAAAGGGACATTATTGCAGAACTGCTGGAAATGGATAACAGCGAGAGGCTCAGCACTACAGACAGGACACCTGAGGAGGCAAGTTTTGACCGGGCGGTCCGCATAAGGCAGGCACATTTTGGCCCCAACCCCTCAGCAGATATCATTGAACGGGTCATAGCAGCTTTGGAGGCAAACCAGCGACAGGTACAGATAGAAGATATCGTCTGGATACAGTCAGGAACTCAAGGGAAGTATAAAAATCTTTTATTCCAATAAAGATATATTTAAAATTTAAGCATAACGCGTTTCAACCATATCATTGGTCTTCCTCAGATGCAATGAACAATAAATCACAATAACATACTTTTATAATGCACATATAATTAAAACATTACATACATATGGTGGTTAAATGCACAATCCGCCCTTTTTGACCATATAAGGGTTTTCCGGGTCATTTTCCCCTCCCAATATGGCGTCCTCATAGTCCTTATACTTTCTATTATGACCTTCTTTGGAGGATATGTGAGCTTCCTGCTCACATTGCTGCCGATCATGTGACTCGCGCACTTGTTCGTCATGTGACTTCCGGTCTAGATGCCGATACGTCACTTCCGGTTGCGTCATTTCCGCTTTTTCGTGTTTACAATTTCACCATTCCAAATAGGATAAAGCAGAAAACGTCACTTCCGTTTTACACAATGAAATAGAATAAGTCTTTTATAGGAAATTAATCCTAAATATGTCCATATAAAGTGCAAATTATTAACTCAAACAAAAAACAGAGAGGAAAGAGGGAAGAAAAAAACAGAGGAGAGAGCAAATTATTTAAAAATTAACCCAAGTAATATAAAAGACAATGTATATAAAATAATCATTAAAAATATAATATATTGGCAATTAAACACTATAAAACATCATATACATATCAAAAGCGCATAAAATGGGCCCTATGTCAAAGTCCAAATTTAATCCCCTTGGATATAAGGTTTGTAACTCAAAAATCCAAGAGCTCTCTTTTTTGCTTAAGTTTAAAATGTTATTTCCTCCTCTCCAACTATTAGAAACTTTTTGAATAGCCATAAAAACTAATTTAGGATTCGATTGATGTACTTCTAGGAAATGCTTAGAAACGCTATGACTAGGGAAACCCTTCCTAATGTTTCTAACATGTTCACTTACACAAACTTTAAGTGCTCTAGATGTTTTCCCTATGTACTGTAGTCCACATTTACATTGTAGGAGATAAATAACATTTTTCGACTCACATGTAATAAAAGAACCTACCGAATATTGTTTTTTAGTTATAGTGGATAGGAAGGAATCTTGCTTCCTTCCATTTATACCTGTACTCCTACATGCGTTGCAATTTCCACAGTGAAAAAAACCTTTCTGCTTTTTTGACCAATTATCTATAAAAGTTCTTGTCTCCTCACCATTAATGTGGTTAGAGGTTAATATTTGTTTTAAATTTCTAGCATCTCTGAAAATAAACTTGGGTCTTTCACCTAAGAACTCTTTGATGTCATGTTCTTGTTGAAGGATGTGCCAATTTTTATTAATAATCTTTTTTAAACACCCTATATTACTTGCAAAATTAAAAACAAAAGGGATTCTATCCGATTTAGGACCTTTTTCTTTTTCTTTATACTTAAGTAATTCTGGCCTCTTTATGGTATTGGCCAAAGCTAGGCTTTTATCTAATTCTTCTTTCTTATAACCCTTTTGTAAAAACTGTTTCTTTAAAAAATCTGATTGTTTATTAAAATCTTCCTGTTCAGTGCAGTTTCTTTTTAAACGTAAGAATTGGCCTTTTGGTATATTTCGCAGCCAAGGGTCATAGTGGCAGCTTTTAATATCGATAAAACTATTGATATCAACTTGTTTAAAAAAAGTTTTTGTCTTAACCTGATTATTTGAGATAAAAATATTAAGATCTAAAAATTCTATAGAGGTTGAGCTCACATTTTTTGTTAATTTTATCCCCCAATCATTAAGATTAAGATAATTAAAAAAAATTAAAAAATCTTCTTCAGTACCTTTCCAAATGATAAAGATATCATCTATATATCTTTTGTAGAGGACCAAGTTTGCCCCAAAATCATGTCCTTGATATACAAATGATTTCTCCCAAAAAGACATAAAAAGATTAGTTGGAGAGGAGGAAATAACATTTTAAACTTAAGCAAAAAAGAGGGCTCTTGGATTTTTGAGTTACAAACCTTATATCCAAGGGGATTAAATTTGGACTTTGACATAGGGCCCATTTTATGCGCTTTTGATATGTATATGATGTTTTATAGTGTTTAATTGCCAATATATTATATTTTTAATGATTATTTTATATACATTGTTTTTTATATTACTTGGGTTAATTTTTAAATAATTTGCTCTCTCCTCTGTTTTTTTCTTCCCTCTTTCCTCTCTGTTTTTTGTTTGAGTTAATAATTTGCACTTTATATGGACATATTTAGGATTAATTTCCTATAAAAGACTTATTCTATTTCATTGTGTAAAACGGAAGTGACGTTTTCTGCTTTAACCTATTTGGAATGGTGAAATTGTAAACACGAAAAAGCGGAAATGACGCAACCGGAAGTGACGTATCGGCATCTAGACCGGAAGTCACATGACGAACAAGTGCGCGAGTCACATGATCGGCAGCAATGTGAGCAGGAAGCTCACATATCCTCCAAAGAAGGTCATAATAGAAAGTATAAGGACTATGAGGACGCAATATTGGGAGGGGAAAATGACCCGGAAAAACACTTATATGGTCAAAAAGGGCGGATTGTGCATTTAACCACCATATGTATGTAATGTTTTAATTATATGTGCATTATAAAAGTATGTTATTGTGATTTATTGTTCATTGCATCTGAGGAACACCAATGATATGGTCGAAACGCGTTATGCTTAAATTTTAAATATATCTTTATTGGAATAAAAGATTTTTATACTTACCTTGAGTTCCTGACTGTATCCAGACGATATCTTCTATCTGTACCTGGTGGGACCAGTTGGTATACAGCTCTGCCTGGAATTATTCGACAGGTTTTTACAAGTAGAGAGCCGACTCATATGGCTCTCTAAATTGTGAGTGCTTCCAGTTATTACTAAATATACATAGTATTGATTACATATTATCCTATGATAGCTATTTATGTTACAGATTATCACATTTTCCAACGTGTGCGCAAAACTTCCTTTTTTATCCAATTTTGTACATGTAAGTGTTTTGTAAGGTGACTGCAACACTGGTTTGTTTTTTGCTGCACTGGGATTTATATATACAACCATTTAGCGCCATTTCACCTCTCTTTTTCTTGTTAATAAATGTAAATAACCTGAGATATAGGTAATAATTCGCAGCCAGAATCTGTTTGAAAAATTAAAAAACTAACATAGCGTAATATAGTACTAGAAAAGTGAGTATTGAAGTGAAAATGAATACACTCACAAACAAAATTGGAATTCAGGCTTCTCACCCTCCAAAAGGGTAGCAATCTTAATAGGTAGTCCTCCTCCGTGGAATATGTATAAAAGAATAGGAAACAAATATAGTGAAGCATGTAATTGTATTATACAATCATATTTATTGGTCACACTTACAGGAAAAGATGTGACAGGCATGTCTCCAAATCACATGGAACTCCAAGACTGATATAAAAAGTCCAATAGAAAATCCAATGGAGCAGGCAGGATACAGAAAAAATAAATAAAATAAATATAAAATTTACATACAAAATATAAAAACAAATAGCAGCATGTATAGGTTCCAAAATATCCAAATATATAAAAACAAATAGCAGCATGTATAGGTTCCAAAATATCCAAATATATAAAAACAAATAGCAGCATTTATAGGTTCCAAAATATCCAAATATATAAAAACAAATAGCAGCATGTATAGGTTCCAAAATATCCAAATATGGATATTTTGGAACCTATACATGCTGCTATTTGTTTTTATATTTTGTATGTACATTTTATATTTATTTTATTTATTTTTTCTGTATCCTGCCTGCTCCATTGGATTTTCTATTGGACTTTTTATATCAGTCTTGGAGTTCCATGTGATTTGGAGACATGCCTGTCACATCTTTTTTCCTGTAAGTGTGACCAATAAATATGATTGTATAATACAATTACATGCTTCACTATATTTGTTTCCTATTCTTTTATACATATTCCACGGAGGAGGACTACCTATTAAGATTGCTACCCTTTTGGAGGGTGAGAAGCCTGAATTCCAATTTTGTTTGTGAGTGTATTCATTTTCACGTCAATACTCACTTTTCTAGTACTATATTACGCTATGTTAGTTTTTTAATTTTTCAAACAGATTCTGGCTGCGAATTATTACCTATATCTCAGGTTATTTACATTTATTGTTACAATATCACGTATTTGGGAGGGGTTTCCACTTTGTTTTTTCTATTATATGTATTTTAGGTGCTAGTGAGGTACACCTGGTATCTCTCCCTTATATTATTTTTATACAATTATAGTGTGTATACTCTATTGTTCTTGTTTGATATCTTACAAATTATGGGTTGGTAAAAGAAGCCCTACTAGCCAGATACGCAGTCACACCGGAGGCGTATCGCAGGAGGTTCTGAGAAACCAACAAACAAGCAGGCAATTCTTACACCGAGTGGGCTTGTCGAGTACACCGCAAGGCAACTCACTGGCTAGCTGGATACCAGGCGGTGTCTGAAAAGGAAGTATTGCAGCTATTCCTGTTGCAGTACTTTTATGATAAAATATCCACAGGGTCAGAGAATGGGTACGTGATAGAAAACCCCTTACCATGGCAGAAGCAGCTCGCTTAGCGGACGAGTACAGCGATGCCTGCAAGCTAGACAACCAAACAGCTAAAGCACCAACCCGCCTTGATCATCGGCCAATGACCTTCACCTCAGCGACTGCACCACCACCACAGGCATACCGGGCTGCAGCACAACCTCCGGCTGTCCCTCATTCCCAGCCACCCAGGTTCAACGCCCATAGATACTCCCACATTGAGGCGGAGACAGTGACTGATGCTCTGGTTAAGATCTTTTCTAGAGTGGGGTTCACTAAGGAGATCCTCTCCGTTCAAGGAACCCAATTCACCGCTGTGCTCACCCAGCAGTTGTGGAAGGTGTGCAATATTAAGCCCTTGCTCAGCTCACCCTACCATCCACAAACTAACGTTCTCTGTGAGCGTTTTTAATGGCACCCTCAAGCAGATGCTGAGGACCTTTAATGACGCTTGCAGGGACTGGGAGAGATTCCTGCCTCATCTGTTATTTGCTTACAGAGAGGTACCCCAGGAATCTACTGGGCTCTCTCCCTTCGAGTTGCTCTATGGGAGGAGGGTCCGCGGACCCCTTGATCTCATCATAGGACAATGGGAGGGAGAGATAGAGAGGGAGGGAACCCCCATAGTACCATACCTCCTGGAACTCCAGGACCGCATGGGGCAGCTGTCTCTGATGGTCAGTAGTGATGTCGCAAACCCGAAATTTTCGGTTCGCGAACGGCGAACGCAAACTTCAGCAAATGTTCGCCAACCGGCCGAACCGCCATAGACTTCAATGGGCAGGCGAATTTTAAAACACAGGGACTCTTTCTGGCCACAATAGTGATGGAAAAGTTGTTTCAAGGGGACTAACACCTGGACTGTGGCATGCCGGAGGGGGATCCATGGCAAAACTCCCATGGAAAATTACACAGTTGATGCAGAGTCTGGTCTTAATCCATAAAGGGCATAAATCACCTAACATAGCAGAATAGAGACTGTTCCTCCTACATAGGGTCACTTGGCAGATATGGATTGACACCTGTCCTCAGAGCCCCTGATACAAACTGACACAGAGCAGAATAGAGACTGTTCCTCCTACATAGGGTCACTTGGCAGATATGGATTGACACCTGTCCTCAGAGCCCCTGATACACACTGACACAGAGCAGAATAGAGACTGTTCCTCCTACATAGGGTCACTTGGCAGATATGGATTGACACCTGTCCTTAGAGATCATGATGCACACTGACACAGAGCAGAATAGAGACTGTTCCCCCTACATAGGGTCACTTGGCAGATATGGATTAACACCTATCCTAAGGATCCCTGATACACACTGATACAGAGCAGAATAGGGAATATTCACTAAATGCCAAACATTGTTATACAGGGGAATATTCAGTAAATAAGGATAAGGGCTGACCTACTGTCCTCCCCGCCAGCCCCCACCCCTGCACGGTGGGTGGGGACCATAAATCTCAATGGGGGGGGACCTACTGTCCTCCCGCCCACCCCCACCCGTGAGCGGTGGGTGGGGGCCATAAAAATAATGAGGGGGGACCTACTGTATGATGTTGTATCAATCAGGTAGTGTAAGGGTTACGCCCGCTTCACAGTGACAGACCAAACTCCCCGTTTAATGCACCGCAAACTCCCCATTTGCACAAGGTTGGATACCAAGCTAGCCATGTCCCGTTCCTTGTCCTCACTGATGTCATTGAAGGTCTCTTCCTCCACCCAGCCACGTACAACACCAAGGGTCCCCGACAGGTGACAACAAGCCTCCTGGGACGCCTGCTGTGTTTGGTCTTCCACCTCCTCAAAGCCACCTTCCTCCTCTGGCTCCTCTTCTTCAGACTCCTCTCTCTCTGCGTTGCCTCTCTCTGCGTTAATATAAGGTGTGTTAAGTAGTATTATTCTTATCAGTTTAATCCCTGTTATGTGCCTTTTTTTTGGTTTGGTTTTTGAAACCACAGTGCAGCACCAGAGGCCCGAAAAATTAGGCATGTACACATGCCTGAAAAATTAGGTATTGTTGCAGCCGCTGCTGTAGCAGCAGCCAGAAGAATTGATGTTTGTTTCCCAGGCAGAAAGTGCCCTAAAACAGTGTTCCCCAACCCCCGGGCCGCGGACCGGTACGTGGATCAAACGTTTACCGGTCCGCGGCGATAAAAAGGTTGGGGAGCACTGCCCTAAAACATTGCGGCTTGAACCCTAGTTGGTGGCGGATAAGTCACGCAAGTCAACCGGCATTCAGAGCTAAAATACAGCAGCGTGTGGACCATTTTAAGCCCAAGGCAGCTCATCTCATCAGGCCTTTTTTAGTCGGATGTATCGCCCACTGTCAGTCCCGTCGGGATCCATCCCTCATTCATCTTAATAAAGGGGAGGTAATCTAGACTTTTTTGACCTAGGCGACTTCTCTTCTCAGTGACAATACCTCCTGCTGCACTGAAGGTCCTTTCTGACAGGACACTTGAAGCGGGGCAGGCCAGAAGTTCTATCGCAAATTGGGATAGCTCAAGCCACAGGTCAAGCCTGCACACCCAGTAGTGAAGGGGTTCATCGCTCCTCAGAGTGTCGATATCTGCAGTTAAGGCGAGATAGTCTGCTACCTGTCGGTCAAGTCGTTCTCTAAGGGTGGATCCCGAAGGGCTGTGGCGATTCGTAGGACTTAAAAAGCTCTGCATGTCCTCCATCAACAACACGTCTATAAAGCGTCCTGTCCTTGCCGGCGTGGTCGTGGGAGGAGGAGGATTATTTTCACCTCTTCCCCTGTTAGATTCCCGTTGTGCTGTGACATCACCCTTATACGCTGTGTAAAGCATACTTTTTAATTTATTTTGCAAATGCTGCATCCTTTCCGACTTTTTGTAATTTGGTAACATTTCAGCCATTTTCTGCTTATACCGGGGGTCTAGTAGCGTGGACACCCAGTACAGATCGTTCTCCTTCAGCCTTTTTATACGAGGGTCCCTCAACAGGCACGACAGCATGAAAGACCCCATTTGCACAAGGTTGGATGCCGAGCTACTCATTTCCCATTCCTCCTCCTCGGTGATCTCAATGAAGGTATGTTCTTCCCCCCCAGCCACGTACAACACCACGGGTACCAGATAGGTGACAACGAGCACCCTGGGATGCCTGTTGTGGTTGGTCTTCCTCCTCCTCCTCAAAGCAACATTCCTCCTCTGACTCCTCTTCCTCACAATCCTCTTCCAGCGTTGCTGGAGCAAGACGCAGCAGCAGAAGAGGACTCAGCCGAGGTGGTTATGGAAGAGGATGGAGTAGGAGGAGTAGAGGAGGTGGCAGCAGGCCTGCCTGCAAGTCGTGGCGGTGTCACCAACTCCTCTGCAGAGCCACGCATTCCATGCTTGGCAGCCGTCAGCAGGTTTACCCAATGCGCAGTGTAGGTGATATACCTGCCCTGACCATGCTTTGCAGACCAGGTATCAGTGGTCAGATGGACCCTTGCCCCAACACTGTGTGCCAGACATGCCATTACTTCCTTTTGCACAATCGAGTACAGGTTGGGGATTGCCTTTTGTGAAAAGAAATTTCGTCCGGGTACCTTCCACTGCGGTGTTCCAATAGCTACAAATTTTTTGAACGCCTGCCTAAGGTAAAAGCTGGCGGGCTAATAGTACAGACAAGCCAGCTGTCAGACGCCGGGCAAGGGGGTGACTTTCTGACATTGGCTTCTTACTCTCAAACATGTCCTTGACAGACACCTGACTGTGGGCAGATGAGCAGGAACTGCTCAAGGCGAGAGACGGAGTGGCGGATGGAGAGGGGGCAAGGAGGACAGCAGTGGTTGGCGTGGCTGAAGATGCTGGACCAGGAGGAGGATGGCGGCTTTGAGTTTGTGTGCTGCTTGTACTCATGTGTTGATCCCATAGGCGTTTGTGATGTGCGATCATGTGCCTACGCAAAGCAGTTGTACCTAGGTGGGTGTTGGACTTCCCACGACTCAGTTTCTTTTGGCACAGGTTGCAAATGGCATCGCTGTTGTCAGAGGCAGACACACCAAAAAAATGCCACACTGCTGAGCTCTGCAATGACGGCATTCTGGTGGTGGACACAGCATGCGTTGATTGGCGTGCTGTCGGGCTGACCCCGGGTGTCGATGCATGCTGTCTGACTGTGCCACTAGCTCCTTGCGACGACCTCCCCCTGCTTCCAACTCGTCTCCTCCTCCTCCCTGTCTCCCCATCTGAACTTTCACCCTGTTCTTCTTCTTGACGAGCGGGCACCCACGTGACATCCATGGATGCATCGTCATCATCAACCGCTTCACTTGTATCTGACAACTCAGCAAAGGAAGCAGCAGCGGGTACAACATCATCATCATCACACCGTACATATGTAATGCTGCCTGATTGAGACATATCCCTGTTATCTGCATCCTCTGTCAATAATGGTTTGGCCATCACTCATTTCTTCAAACGGATGTGTAAATAACTCCTCTGACATACCAAGTGAAGCGGCTGTGGTGCTTGTGTTGGTGGTGGCGGCAGGCGGGTGAGTGGTATCTTGAAAGGTGCCCGAAGCTAAGCTGGAGGAGAATGTTGCATCAAGGTTCCGAGCGGAAGCTGTAGAAGATTGGGTGTCCTATGTTAGCCAGTCAACTATGTCCTCAGAACTTTTCAAGTTCAGGGTACCTGGCCTCTGAAAACTGGGCATTATTCTAGGGCAAAAGGGAATCACAGCACCACGACCACGACGGCCCCTGCGGGGTGGCCTGCCTCTGCCTGACATTTTTTTTTCGATTAGTGGTACTATGCGTGCAAGCTACTGTGACACCAGATATGAGTGGCACTGTGAACTGGCAGAGGTTGGGAGAGTACACGCTGTAGGGCTGACACACCCGCTTTGAGACAACTAACAGCTATTCAATCTATAACAGTGAAAAAAGTTTTTGGGTTTTAAATGCAAGCTATTGTGACACCAGTGAGTCGGTGGTGGCACTGGGCACAGTATCCACTGTGAGCCTGACACACCCGCTTTGTGACAACTAACTGCTATTCAATCTATAACAGTGAAAAAAGTTTTTTGTTTTTAAATGCAAGCTATTGTGACACCAGTGAGTCGGTGGTGGCACTGGGCACAGTATCCACTGTGAGCCTGACACAGAAGCTGTCAGGCAGGCAACTGCAATTACATTACACAGAAAAAAAAAAAAAGCAGACTGATGTTCTAGCCCTAAAAAGGGCTTTTTGGGGTGCTGCCCTTACAGCAGAGATCAGATGAGTCCTTCAGGACTGTGGTGGACACTGTATACCCTAACCTAGCTATGCATTTCCCTATCTAATCAACAGCAGCTACACTTTCCCTCCTCTCACTAAGCATGCAGCTTGAGAATGAATGTAAAATGGATGCCTTCCAGTAGGTGGGAGGGTCTGCTAGGGAGGGTGTGCTGCTAATTGGCTGGAATGTGTCTGCTGACTGTGAGGTACAGGGTCAAAGTTTACTCAATGATGACGAATAGGGGGCGGATCGAACCGTGCATATGTTCGCCCGCTGTGGCGAACGCGAACATGCTATGTTCACCGGTAACTATTCACCAGCTAACCGTTCGGTGCATCACTAATGGTCAGAGAGAACCTCCAGGTGGCCCAGGGTAGACAGAAGAGATGGTATGATCGGGGTACCCGACAGCGTGTCTTCCAGGTGGGGCAAAAGGTCTTGGTGCTTAAGCCGGTGAAGCACAACAAGATGCAAGCATCTTGGCAGGGGCCGAATAAAGTCGTGGCCTAGGTTTGTGACACTACGTATATTATTGCCAGCTGTGCAGATGAAAGGATCCAGCAGTCCTTCAATGTGAACATGCTGAAGGAATGCCAGGAAAGACAGGAGGATGTTGCTGCTGTATGTGTATGTTCTGAAAGCTTACCTCTCCCTGTCTTATTAGAGAGGGATCCCCAGACTGAACTGGCGAGCCTGGTACAGCTAGGGGAACGGTTGACCCTTTTGGAAAGGGAAAAGGCTAAGTGGCTGCTATGGTAGAAAAGGGCGACCTTTTCTCAGGAACCGGGTTATACCACACTAGCTGTGCATAAAGTAGAGACCCCCAGACAGGCACCCCTTAGACTACCCCTCTACAGTACCCCTGAAGCAGTCCGAGAAGGAAAGCGGAAGGAGATCCAGGAGATGACCCAGCTAGGAGTCATTGTCCCTCTGACAGCCCTTGGGCTTCGCCTGTAGTCCTGGTGCCTGAGAAAGATGGGACCACCCGGTTTTGTGTGGACTACAGGCGTCTCAATGAGAAGACCACCACTGACGCCTACCCGATGCCCAGGGTAGACAAACTGCTAGACCACATAGCCAGGGGACACTATCTGACTACCATAGACCTGTGAAAGGGATATTGGCAGATTCTCCTGGCCGAGGATGCTATCCCCATTCGTCACCCCGTTTGGTCTGTACCAGTTCAAGGTCATGCCTTTCGGGATGAAGAATGCCCCGGCTACCTTCCAGCGTATGGTGGATAGGCTCCTTGATGGCTTCCAGGATTTTACTTGTGCATACCTGGATGACATTGCGATCTACAGTGGGTCTTAGGAGGAGCACTTAATTCATGTAGGGGTGGTTCTGGATAAGATTCGGGCCGCTGGCCTGACCCTGAAGTCAGATAAGTGCCATCTAGGCATGGCTGAGGTGCAGAACTTGGGAGGGTGGGGTGTGGAAACCAGAGACCGGAGCCAGACAAGGTGGAAGCAGTAGCTAACTGGCCCACACCCCGCACTAAGACCCAGGTACTGGCCTTCCTAAGGATGGCAGGGTATTACAGACGTTTTGTCCCCGACTATAGCACGATAGCCAAGACCCTGACCGTCCTGACCAAGAAGAATCTCCCTAAGCAGGTCCTGTGGTCTCCAGCTTGTGAAGCCACATTTTACACCCTAAAGCAAGCCGAAAAAAGAGAGACTCTACACCCTTGGTAGCGATGATGTTCCGTGCCAAAGACCAGCAGCCGCCATCTTTAATGCACGGCCGCGAAGACTCGGGCTCCGAGTCGGACAACAGCAGGGTGCACACGACCGAAGATGCCCCCCTAACCAAATGAGACCTCCGCACGCTCCTTCAAGAGGCCACAAACGACATCAAGGCCTATACAGCCGCGGAGCTTGAAAAACAGCTTGCGGGCCTATGCTCCGATCTGGATGCACTCGCCACAAGGACGGGCCAAACTGAAACTCACCTCTCAGAGCTCTCCGAACAATCACAATTCCAGGACAATGAAATCACTGAACTCCACGGAAAAATCAGGTATCTGGAAGACAGCATGGAGGACCTCAATAACCGATCTCGCCGGAACAACATCTGGCTCAGAGGCCTCCCTGAATCTATCACGGCAGACACCCTGTACTCCACCATAGGGGATATGCTCAAAGCCATGCTACCAGAGGCCTCAAACCACGAGCTCACCATTGAACGGGCCCATAGATCGTTGCGGTCCTCTGTGCTTTACCCTACAGCACCAAGGGATGTGGTTCTAAAAATGCTAAACTTTCGCTACAAAAAGAACGGCTCATGGATATAGCTAGAGCCCACCCTCCCCTAGTTCAAGGGAGACAAGTTCAGTTCTTCCAGGACCTGGCACCGTCCACACTACGGAAACGCAGAGAAATCAAACTGCTCACCACAGCTCTAACCCAGCATGGGTGGAAATACATGTGGGGGCACCCCTTCAAATTGATTGCACGCAAAGAGAACCGGTCCCACACCTTGCTCCAAGTCACAGACATGGTGGACTTTGCCAACGCCTTGGGACTGCAGCTGCCAGCGGAGACGACCCCTGCCGACCCGGAGTAACCACCAACGCACACCCCGGGAGGCACAGCACTGCCGCCCCGCCAGCAGATCAGGAAACGCACGGCTTCCAACACCAGAGGACAAGCACACCGCAAAACTTGAAGGACTGCTGGCCCCCATGGACTTAACCCATGGAACGATAGTTGTAAGTGTAAGGACATGAAATGGTTAACTCTTTTTGCTTTATATGCTTTAAAATAATGTTTGAAATAATTATGCTGACTTTGGCAGATGTATTTTGTACCAAGGTCTTTCGTCTACAGAATGTATGACCTTGCTTGACCTTAGGATGTTCCTGTCTCGTCTTTATTCAAATGATTATCTTTTTAATGTCAGACAAGTATGTACTATTAACTATAAGGAAACTATAAATCTCAGTGCTTGCGTGACAAACTGTGTATAAATGCTAGCCCTGAAAATATACTCATTGAGAACTTGCTAAGCACTCTTTTGTGTCTTAATTTGCTAACAAGAACTCCCATCAATTGATGTGGTGACCGGAGGATCGAGGAGAGTTGAGTCCAGAACAGCATTTACCCTTTCAATAGTTCCACACCACTGGTAACTCCTGTTCCCCCGCCAGATAGGCCAAAAGGGGCTAGCTCCCCTCTCTCCCTCTGGGCCATGCGCGGGTTTCCCCAAGGGCAAAAGCGGGGACGTCTCCGCGGGCGGGAGAGGGGCCCGGGGTGGCGCTAGCTCCCCCCTCTCCACTCCGTCCGTGCAGGGCCCTCCGGCCCCAGGGACCCGACCACCCCACTATATACTTGGGGCGCTGGAGCCGGGGGTCCCCTGAATAAAGAGGGTGCGCAATCCCACTCCTTACAAAACAGAATGCCCACGGGCCATGCCACATGCCCGGTTATTCGGGAACCAGCATCACACTCCGCAAGCGAGACCCCAATCGGAGCCGCCTTGCGTCCCCGGGCCCCCCCCCCGACCATAACACGAACCGGGTTATACAAACTGAACAAGGTTCCACCTAAAAGTGTTTATTGATTTTTTGTTTTCTGTTATGCATTCTATGAAATTAGTATTCACTGGTGCCCTGACGGCATGGTCCTGCTCCAGGGCTGGGCCATGCGCGGGTTTCCCCAAGGGCAAAAGCGGGGACGTCTCCGCGGGTGGGAGAGGGGCCCGGGGTGGCGCTAGGCGGGGACAGCGGGACAAAAATACCCGCCCTCGGGCCCTCCCCCCACAATCAGCGACACACCCACTACCCGCAGAGTAGGCCTCTACCCGACGGCCCAACCACCGCTGACCAGTCCCCCCGACAAGGGACCAAATAGAAAAGGAACCCGACTGACCGCAGATACTCATGGAGGGGCTGTGCGCCCCCAGGTCCCCTGGGGCCCAACACCATACGGGCACCACTGACTGTAACACGCAACTCTAAATACAGGAGACAAGGGTCGTGAACCGCATAAGCCCATCCCCATACACTCCGGGGAGGCCTTGGGTCCCTCACACCCCGCCAGAGCAGATTAACATCATCCAATCCAGTCTGGCCCTGCCGCTGCGGGTGGGGCCTGCGGCTGGGGCGGGGGATAGCGCGGGGGTGACACGAGCCACAGAACGCCCGACACAGTATGACTGCTACTTTTATCTGAATGTTCACTGTTTGATGTTCTAAACTGTTGTTTATGTTGATGTTTTGATTACTTATAGCAGATTAACTCAGGGAGATGGGAGACGCTAACTTCGGGAAACCGAGTCCATATATGCACGGGCTCCCTGACCGGGCACCCAGGAAAATGGCAACCACACCTGAATAACGCACCTCAGACCACCACACGCCTCAACATGCTACACAAAGGTGGCACAACACCTCCACCCCCACACAATCAAACACATACGCAATGAACTCCCTTTACAGGGTAACCCCACTGGCTATCGCTAGCTCGGCTCCAAGAACATCAAAAGGCGACAAAACGCAGTCACGTTGAGGGCCCCAGCGGCCTCAGCGCCCCGGCCCACAGCCAACACCCAAAAGGCACAGTGACTGGCGCCTACCATCGCGCAAATGTTACAACACTGAAACAACCTCAGAGACACTCACCCCATGACCCCCCCACTGCATGATGCTATAAAACCAACTTGACTACCAAGCCCCACCCGAACCACCTACACGGAAGGCCCACTTGGGCATTCAAACCATATGCAACCAAATACCCCCGTGAGACCACGACCCGACCCCCAGCCCCCACGTCCCAACCAAGGAACCCCCCACTTCCTGAATCCCACCCCTAGAGGTATAAACACAACAACAACCGCGCTAGCACAACACCCCCAGGGGGGAAGGCTTGACACCTCCTGGCCCACTCCCCCCAAAGAGTGTACAAAACCGAAACACGTACCCCCCTACTCACTCACAACCAACTAACAACCCATAGGAACAACCACACCCAACACACTCCTCCTCATAAGCCTAAAGTCAAGCACACTCCACCCACATAACACCTGGCCAAACCTAAGTAAGACCAGGGACACCTCCACCCCAACACCCCCACATCAACCAAAATCCGTTCCCCCAACCCCCATCTACACACCTCACCATGGCCCAGACGAATATTCTACCGCCAGGCCACAACCCCGAGGCCCACGACCTCAGAAACTAGCACCCTAACTTGTATGTCGATCAACTGCAAAGGCCTAAATAGCCCTTCTAAACTCCACCAATTCCTAAGATGGGCCGACAGGTCACAGGTGGATGTACTCCTCATCCAAGAAACTCATTTCGTCCAAAAGAAACCGCTCCCCCTCCTGAGCCGACACTACAACAAATACTACAGAGCAAACAAAACGGGGTGGCAATCATGCTGCGAAAATGTCAGGTATAGCATGGCATGTAATTTATCGCCGGAACCCACTTCCGGGTTCACGGCGCTCAGCCCCGCCCCTTTCTCTGACGCGGTCCCTCCACGATACTTAGGAGGACCGCGCCAGATTCAAAGGGCTGAATTATTCGCACAGGTGCTGCATGAAGATCAGCTGCTCTACTTCTGATCCTACCTGCTCCACTTCTATACCTCGGCTAGTAAACGGATTTCTACCTTCTCCACTTCTCGACCTCGGCTTGTAAACGGATTTCTACCTTCTCCACTCCTAGACCTCGGCTTGTAACTCTGAATTCTACCTTCTCCACTCCCAGACCTCGGCTTGTTAAAACGGACTTCCCCACTCTCCACTCCTAGTTCTCAGCTTGTTGAAACGGACTTCTAATTTCTCCTTCATTGGGTGAATTAACCCTTCCAGTGCCAGAACTGCCTTTAAGTTAAGTAATACTTTTACCAAACAAGTCAATTACTATTATTTATATTACACAGTATCTAAAACTCACTAAAGTGTCACTTTGTCTAATTATTCCTCTTACTCATAAGGGATTGCTACAAAGCCTAATTTTACCTACATGGATATTTAAAGGTACAGTGACCATAGTTTCATACCAATATAAAAGGAGGTGAACCTTATTGTTGTTGCAACCAAGAAATGCTGCAGTTGAGTTCCAATTAAAGAAATATTACAAAATAAGTATTACAGAATAATTCAGCCTCTTCAATGGAACCAGCAGATATTAACTCTCAAGTTTCTGCCCTAACCAATAGAGTGGATACGATTGCTCAAGGGTTACAGGAACTGCAAATTACAAATGAGAGAATATTAACCTATGTTAGAGACATTCAAGGTCATCTTCCTCATGCCGCTCTTCAATCGGCTGGTGATCCTGCTGTCTGTAATCCAGAAAAATTTCATGGAGATAGAACAAAGTACAGAGAGTTTTTGAATTCTTGCAAACTACTAATTGCTTTAAAACCTAGATCTTATCCCACCGAAAGATCCAAAGTCTGTTCAGTGATCTCTTTTTTAAGAGGTGAACCTATGGCATGGGCCCATTCCTTTTTGGAAAATGATGATCCCATATTGGATTCATTGGATGAGTTCTTTGAAGCTATGTCTTTATTATATGAAGATCCTTTTAAACAAACTACTGCTGATTTAACCATCAGAACATTACACCAAAAGAATAGACCTGTTGAAGATTATATTGCAGAATTCAAAAGATGGGCTACAGAAACCCAATGGAATGACATTACTTTACGCAATCAATTCCGTCTCGGATTATCTGAAGCTGTGAAAGATGAACTCTCTCGTACAGAACTTCCTCCTACCTTAAATGCATTGATTCAACTGTCTATCAGTATTGATAGACGTCTAAGAGAAAGAAAAGCTGAAAGGGTTCTTACTAATTCTACCTGGAGAAAACCTTTCACTACTCTAAAACTACCTGAAAAAATTCCTCCACAAACTGAACCTATGGAAGTAGGTATAATAAAAAGTCCTCTTACTTCTGAAGAAAGAATAAGAAGGAGACAACTAAACTTATGTATGTATTGTGCTTCGAATGAACATCTAATTTCCGAATGTCCTCTACTGAAACATTCAAAAGGTGGTAAGCTTCATTCATCTACCTCTATATTGAACGTTTTTCAAAAAAGAAAAGCATCTACTTATTTTTCTATATCTCTCATATTACAGTGGGATACAAAAAGAATCGTGACTGAGGCCATCATTGATTCTGGTGCTAATGGAACTTTTCTTGATTTTTCTTTTGTTTCAAAAAATAAAATTCCTTGTGTTCAAAAAACCAAATTTATTCCAATCAGAGTTATTGACGGTTCATTTATATCCTCAGGACCCATCAAAGATGAAACAATCCCTCTAAGAATGATTACCAACAACGTACATTTCGAATTCATTACATTTGATATTATTAAATCTCCACTTTATCCCGTCATTCTAGGAATTAATTGGTTAAAAAACCATGATCCTTTAATTAAGTGGTCTCCCTTCTCCATCTCCTTTGCTTCTGATTTCTGTAAAAAAACGTGCTTACAACACATTCCTATTCTCCAAACTACTGTAGAACCAGTTATACCTCCATTCTACTCCGATTTTGCAGATGTCTTTTGTAAAAAAGAAGCGGAAACACTTCCTCCTCATCGGCTATATGATTGCCCAATAGATCTCATACCCGGAGCTCCTATTCCTTATGGTCATATTTATCCACTCTCTGAAAAGGAGTTAGAAATTTTAAAAGAATATCTTAATGAAAATTTACGCAAAGGGTTCATCAGACCCTCGACCTCTCCTGCTGCTTCTAGTATTTTCTTTGTGAAGAATAAAGACCAAACCATCCGTCCTATTATAGATTACAGAGCCTTAAATAAAATAACTATTAAAAATCGTTATCCTCTTCCACTAATAAATGAATTAATTGAAAGGTTAAGAACTGCAACTATATTCACTAAACTCGACCTTCGAGGCGCATATAACCTCATTAGAATAAAACAGGATGATGAATGGAAAACCGCCTTCCGGACAAGATATGGTCTCTACGAATATCTAGTGATGCCTTTCGGGCTCTGTAATGCCCCTGCAACGTTTCAACATTTTATCAATGATATCTTTAGAGATCTTCTGGATGTATGTGTTATTATCTACTTAGATGATATCTTAATATATTCTAACAATTTGGATGAACATAGGAAACATGTTAGATGGGTTCTATCTAGACTGAGAACTCATAAATTATACGCTAAACCAGAAAAATGCCTTTTTGAGGTTACTGAATTCTCTTTTCTAGGATACATTATTTCACCTCATTCTTTGAAGATGGATAATTCCAAAATCAAATGTATTATTGATTGGCCTGCTCCTACTACTACAAAAGAATTACAACGTTTTCTTGGATTTGCAAACTTCTATAGAAAATTTATTAGAAACTATTCGGATGTATCACATCCTCTTAACCTCCTCAACAGTAGTAAACGTCCTTTTAATTGGAATAAAGATGCTCAAACAGCCTTCGACGAATTAAAAAAAAGATTTACAACTGCACCTATTCTACAACTACCTAATCCAACATTCCTATATGTTCTTGAAGTTGATGCATCAGATGCAGCCATCGGAGCAGTTCTTTCTCAACAAAAGACTCCACAAGATCCACTTCATCCAGTTGCCAGATCCTTGAGCTCTGCTGAAAAAAATTATCCTATTGGTGAAAAAGAATTATTAAGTGTTAAAGCTGCCTTCGAAAATTGGCGTCATCTTCTGGAAGATACAAAACAACCTATAATAGTTTATACTGACCATAAAAATCTTGAATATCTCTATACTAACAAAACCCTTACAGCTAGACAAGTTAGATGGAACCTATTCTTTAACCGATTTAACTTCCAATTAATATACAGACCTGGAAATAGAAATAAAAAGGCTGACGCTCTTTCTCGAATTCCTTCTAAAACTACTACTGATGATTATCCTTCTACCAAAATAATAGGAATCCTCTCTTCTCTTCATGATGACATAAAGAATTTGAATCAGAAGGATCTTGAACTTCCCAAAACACCTATACTAACAAAAAAGGATGGTCTATTTTATTTTAAAAATAGAATTTATATTCCTCCCATTCTTAGGAATAAATTACTTAAGATGGTTCATGATTCCCCCCTAGCTGGACATCCTGGAATAAAGAAAACACTTGAACTAACTTCACGATATTATTGGTGGCCTCGCCAGGATAGAACCATTGCATTATATGTCAAAACATGTCCTATCTGTCAAAGGTCTAAACCAGAACATAATCAACCTTTTGGATTACTACTTAACTTACCTATTCCAGAAAAACCTTGGCAATCCATTTCTATGGATTTTATCGTTGATCTTCCACCTTCTCAACATTTCACCACTATTCTTGTCGTTGTGGATCGCTTCACAAAAATGTCCCATTTCATTTCTTTAAAAAAATTACCCTCCTCTGTAGAATTGTCTAAGGTCTTTATTGACAATATTGTGAAACTTCATGGTCTTCCTGAAGAAATTATTTCTGATAGGGGGACACAATTTACCTCCAAATTCTGGAAAGAGATGTGTCTCTCCCTTCAAATTCAACGCAAACTCTCTTCCGCTTATCATCCCCAAACTAATGGGCAAACAGAAAGGGTTAACCAATGTTTGGAACAATATCTTCGATGTTATTGTTCATACCTCCAAGATGACTGGACCACATGGTTACCTATGGCCGAATTTTCTTACAATAATACCATTCATTCTAGTACGAAAATGACTCCTTTCTTCTCCAACTATGGTTTTCATCCGTCTTCATTCCCCATCCAAACCATTACTTCATCCAATCCTACTGTTACATCAAAAAATGAATTTATGTCTTCTCTATTTCTCAAATTACGGGAGAATCTTCAACTCGCCCAAAATAACCAGAAAAAGTTTTTTGACAATAATAGAAGAATTCCCCCTCCTTACAAGGTAGGGGATCTTGTCTAGCTCTCTTCAAGGAATATTACCACAAGCCGTCCTTCAAAGAAATTGAGCTCTCTTTTTCTTGGTCCCTTTCAAGTAATTACTATCATTAATGATAACGTTGTTAAACTAAAACTTCCTCCAAGTTTTAAACTTCATCCAGTATTCCATGTCTCCTTACTTAAACCACACATCCCTGATCCTTTTTATAGGGAAATAGTAACAACTCCTGAACCTATCATTGTCCAAGGTGAAGAAGAATATGAAATTCACAAAATTTTGGATTCTCGTGTCCACCGTGGCTCCTTACAATACCTTATCAGATGGAAAGGTTATGGAGTTGATGAAGACACTTGGGAAGATTCATCTAATGTACATGCTAGGAGGTTAGTTACTGCCTTTCACAAACGCTATCCCTCCAAACCGAAATAGTGCACCCAGAGGATGCCCCATGGGAAGGGGGTACTGTCAGGTATAGCATGGCATGTAATTTATCGCCGGAACCCACTTCCGGGTTCACGGCGCTCAGCCCCGCCCCTTTCTCTGACGCGGTCCCTCCACGATACTTAGGAGGACCGCGCCAGATTCAAAGGGCTGGATTATTCGCACAGGTGCTGCATGAAGATCAGCTGCTCTACTTCTGATCCTACCTGCTCCACTTCTATACCTCGGCTAGTAAACGGATTTCTACCTTCTCCACTTCTCGACCTCGGCTTGTAAACGGATTTCTACCTTCTCCACTCCTAGACCTCGGCTTGTAACTCTGAATTCTACCTTCTCCACTCCCAGACCTCGGCTTGTTAAAACGGACTTCCCCACTCTCCACTCCTAGTTCTCAGCTTGTTGAAACGGACTTCTAATTTCTCCTTCATTGGGTGAATTAACCCTTCCAGTGCCAGAACTGCCTTTAAGTTAAGTAATACTTTTACCAAACAAGTCAATTACTATTATTTATATTACACAGTATCTAAAACTCACTAAAGTGTCACTTTGTCTAATTATTCCTCTTACTCATAAGGGATTACTACAAAGCCTAATTTTACCTACATGGATATTTAAAGGTACAGTGACCATAGTTTCATACCAATATAAAAGGAGGTGAACCTTATTGTTGTTGCAACCAAGAAATGCTGCAGTTGAGTTCCAATTAAAGAAATATTACAAAATAAGTATTACAGAAAATCATGCCCCCTACACGGAAGATATCTAACAATAGCGGGACGCATAGGGCCTCAAAAATATGCATTCACGTCTATATACGCACCTCATAACCCGAACGTACAGTTCTGGCACACCATGCAGGCCCACCTAAAATTCTTCCCTTCCCACCACCTAATCGTGGGAGGCGATTTCAACGCCACAATGCACCCAACCCACGACAGACACCGTGAAGGACCACCCCCGCGCAACCTACCACCGACAGCCAAACTTCTACTCGCATTCGCGAATGACACCAATCTACTAAACGTTTGGAGAGTCCAACACCCTGCAACGAAGGATTATACTTTTTACTCGCACCCTCACCACTCCCACTCTAGAATTGATATGTTCCTCACCTCCCCGGCCCTCACGAATATATTAAAACCTCGAACATGGGCTCTATAACGTGGTCAGACCACGCAGATATCACCCTGAAAATAAACCTACCAAACATAGCATGACCTTGGACTTGGCGCCTGAACCCCACACTGCTTCATAACCCGACCAACAGAGAAACCGTCCAAAACGCGATAGCTGAATACTTCACAATAAATTCTCCCTCTGTACAATCCGAAGGGATACTATGGGCAGCGCACAAATCGGTCATCAGAGGCGTGTTCATAAATCTAGCCTTGAATCCAAAAAAAACAACGCCTACAGAAACTAGAACATACCCTCAAACACCTACGAACACTAGAGATCCAGTTTAAAGAAAACCCAACCCCAAATCTACTAACACAAATCACGGCCCGTCAAATAGAACTAAAATAATTCATGACGCAAGACGCAACTAAGGCCCTCCAATGGACCAAACAGCTTTTTTACGAAAAATCTAACAAAGCAGACACACTACTAGCTCGTAGACTACGCCAACGCACTGCACACAAGCACATCGACAAAATTGCACCTCAAATGGACATATAAAAGACCTGCCAGACCAGATAGCGGGCGTTTTCCAAACATACTTTGCAGACTTATATGACCACAACACTCAGGCACGCCTAGAACCGAACGCCCTCCAAGATTTGACGAACCAATACCTATCCGCAACCACACTACCAGTTCTCAATCAGACAGGAGCGGACCAAATAGCTGCCCCAATCACAGAAGAGGAAGTGGCAAAAGCCATTAAAAATCACAAACCGAACAAATGCCCAGGCCCGGACGGGTATACCGGCCTATACTACAAAACATTCACGAATACACTCGTCCCATACCTTTGCAAACTATTCAATTCAATACTAACATCAAATTGTTTACGAAAATTCTGGCTAATCGCCTAATCCCTACCTAACCAAACTAATCCACCCGGATCAGGTAGGCTTCATCCCCAACAGAAAGGCCGGCGACAACATCAGACCTTATATGATACGCAACACATAAAAAAATCCCCACCCTCATGTCTCTGGAATACGGAAAAAGCATTCGACTGTCTGCTTTTGCCATTCCTATTTGCAACACTTCACAAATTTAATTTCCCACAATCCTTTGTAAACGCCCTACAGACACTACTCTTCCCCCACTGCTAACCTATTGCTACCACTCACCCATCCACCGTCATTCACTATATACAACGGAACACATCAGGGTTGCCCCCTATCCCCTATCCTCTTTGCCCTCTCACTAGAGCCCTTCCTACAAACACTCAGACAAAACTGGGCCGTTTCAGGACTGATAATCAAGACGGAAGAATATAAAGCAGCAGCTTACGCTGATGACGTTTTACTGACCATCACCGACCGCATTAACTCCATGCCACCACTCCTGAAAGCCATACAGGACTACGCAACCGTTTCAGGCTATAAACTAAACATAGACAAAACAGGCGCCCTAACCATACACATAGACCCACCACAGCTCCAACACCTGGCACAGACTTTCCCCTTCGACCTAACAACCACAGCGATAAGATACCTGGGAACCCTCCTCCCAAAAGATCTCATGCAAACATATAAGCCCAATTACACCCCACTACTGCGACAAGCGTCACAAGACCTACAAACCTGGGCTAGTCTCTCAATATCATGGCTGGGCAGACTAGCGTCAGTCAAAATGAACCTACTCCCCAGATTCCTTTATTTATTTCAAGCCTTACCCATACCACTAGAGGCAACTAATTTCAAGACGCTACAATCTCAAACCGACCGCTTTATCTGGGCCAACAAAAAAGCTTGGATCAAACGAGCAACGCTATACATACCAAACAGAGTGGGAGGACTGGGCCTCCCGCACTACGAACACTACTACTACGCCGCGCAATTGGCCCAGGTTCAACACCTACACGCACCATACGATATCAAGAGATGGGTAGACCTGGAACACACTATATTTGGTAGAGACGTCCCCTCTCTTTACATCTGGCTACCTAAACAAGCAAGGCCACGAACACCCATCACCACTCCTGCACTAACAAACTCCATCAAAATATGGGACAAGTTGGCACATAGATGATCCATGACCATAACCCCTTCACTCCAATCCTCCGCAACATACAATTCACCCTGGGCATGACTCCCCAACACTTCTCCAGATTTGAAGATAACGACCTTCTTCGCTTCTATCAATTCTACCGAAACGGAACACTTCTAGCGTTCCCCGACCTACCACAACATACACCACTGACCACGTCCGACTACTTCCGTTATATACAAATTCAAAGCTTCCTAGAAACCACTACAAACAAACAAACAAGCAAGCACTACGACCCTTACCCCTTACCTTCGAAAAAACCTGCATGGTGTGCCCCATTCACAAAAGCCAAATCTCCACTATATACACACACAAATCATCACAACCTCCACGGAACGCTCCCTCACGTACGTCTCGGCTTGGGAGAGGGACCTTTGTCCCCCGAACCACCCGTCGGACTGGAGGGACATATGGGAGGCTACAGCCGCAGTCTCCATATGTGTAAATCACAAAGAACAAGCATTTAAGACACTAATGCGCTGGTACCTCACCCCTCTCTGACTAAAACAAATGGGCATCACTAAAACCGACCTATGTTGGAAACAATGCACATACATCCATGTATGGTGGGAATGCCCCCAAATAGCGCCTCTTGGGCTCCAAATCACACAACTGACAGCCAAAGTGCTACATACCACAATCCCACTAGACCCCTGGACATGGCTCCTTTCCAGACCCCTAGAACACACCCCCAGGTGTCAAAACAAACTGATAGCTAAGATTGCCCTAGCAACAAGGAGGACTATAGCGGAGGTCTGGAACAAACCAGTAGTCCCATCACTACAAACAGTGAAACGCAAAATAGAAGAAACCATGAAAATGGACAAATTATCCGCAATAGTACACAACTCCATAAACACCTTCTACAAAATTTGGGACCCATGGCTATATGAATTCCCATTACCAACGTCCACCCCTTGACACAACAAGCCTGGCCACCACCTCACCCTCACAGACCACACCCCAACAGAAACATACACCCACACACAGACACCTCACCACACAGTAGCCCCCCACCTAACCCCAACCCGAAGTTACAACCACCCCCAACTCTACTACCACCACCCTACACTCATCCCTCCCCTATACTCTCCACGCACGAGACTCGAATTTATACACCTCTAGAACCGTACCGACACCTACCCCACTCGGCCATGTCCATCAACCCACGTACTCACATACATGATAACCACGCCACCCAAGCCAGGTAGGACGAAATCGGAAACGATCAACAAGCATAAACAGAAGACACCGGCAAAAGGTACCGGTAGATAAACCCACCAACAGGTACACCACAAGATACACGCAAAACGGGGAGAAACTAGATACGACACTTCCCTTACAACCACACAAACCCTACCATCTCCCTGACCCAACTGCATTATAGATCTGTAGAAGCTAAATCTAAACCTACACAAGGCTGAATGTTAGGAGATTGGGTATCAGTGTTTACGGCCGACTGAATCAAGCCGAAACTTCAACGACCGACAAGCATATGCCTCCGCAATGTTGGACTGCCAAACAATATTATCTATAATACTATATGTAAAACACTGTACCACTGGTGCTCAGTCCCGAAATTCTTTTCTGTACCCTCCTCCCATAAAACTCAAAATCTTTCAAAATAAAGAATTTAGAAAAAAAAATAAACTATCACACTAAAGAGACACAGGGGAGACCTAAAGTCTAAGTGAGGAAAGAAAGATAGGTATAGAGTGATACTTGAAAGCACCAATGAGACAATATGATAATTCTCAGTAATCAACTTTATCTCTCATACACCATATATTCACCATGGATACAGCTATCCTAAATAAGACACTAAAGGAAACCGATAGTAAGCTAGCTCCTATTATATAAATTGCTCAAAATAGCACTTCGTACTAATCTATGGATACAAAGTAACCTTTTGTCTGTTAATAGGCTACACAGCATAGAGTTGAATAGCTAGCAGACTATCTGCTGCTCAGACCTCTAAAAGTATCTTATATCTATTAGCCATAAGCTATTAAATTGTATCTATAGATACTGCAGAATTCTTTGAACTTAGGCTGAACTTAATGCAGGTCTGCTAAAGTCCTGATGGTAACTTAAATACTATCCATAATCCTCACACTAGATAGATTCCTTATACTGTCTCCTTCCCACCCAGTGTGCACATCAAACAGTGCTGTGATTTTAAAATAAAAAAAAGAGTCCTCCTGATACTTAGCCTAGAATATACCTGTTATCAAATAAAATGTGCAACGTTTCTCTCATGTAACGCATGTATACTCACCTTTTAAACTAAATTGTTCATGTACAACATTTGACTTAAGAAATGCACAGAAAAATAAAGAATAAAAAAAAAAAGTTAGCTGGAAGTCCTTTATGACCGACCGCAAGAACATTTCCATGCCCAAAATAGTTCCATAGATTTGGGCTGTGCGGTCGGTCTATTTTACACAGAAAAATTACGAAGTCTCATTCGAATGCACGAACGGGGCGGTGCGTGCATTTGGCTCAGTATAACAGTGAGTTCAAACAGCCGAATGGGACTTAGTTTCTGTAGCTGAAAACTGAGTGTAAGAGAAGGTAAGGGTCAGCGGTGTTCGTTGAAATGTGTAGCCAATTTCAGTTCCATGAATTTGGCTAGACATAGCGCTGACCTCGTTCGAATGAACAAAGATGCCCGCCGCCACGTGTTTGTTTGCACGAACTGCAGCCACCCAGTGGTCGGCAATTTACCTACAGCAGACTCCCAACCTGGGAGTTAAATTGCTTGCACACTTCCACTTCTGGGTGGTCCGCCGTGTGGTACTTGGTTCAGTAAGCCCCATTTACTGAACCAAGTGTAAAGAAGCCATAAATAAAGTACTTTAAAGGTGTGGGGACATAGTCTTAAAGGGGCATTGTTCCCAAAAGTCACAATATGTTCCCAAACGGTTCTTAAAGGGCCAGCACGGTCCAATAAAAATCCATAAGCCCCAATGCTGTTCTTAAAGGGCCATAGTCATGAGGAAGGAGGCTGGCAATTAGGCTTCTCCATAAGCCAAGGAAACAGGGCAAGTTGTCACATAAAATCCCAGTTACAAATGGCAGTTTGTAACACCTGTTTTATGCAATAGCTGCACAGTTATATATTTTAATATATTTTATTGTCTTTTTGCTACCACGTGGCTAATGGAGTTTTACCTCTGTCCTAGGATTACTCCCCAATTATCTCCAGGATAGAGAGGAGGGATTGTTGTAGCAGAACCCCTTTGGCTGTCCAAACTATTTCCTTTTTTATGGTTGGCACTTAAGAGTTTTCCCTGTGCCTGGATTACACAGAATCACCTACCACCCTCAGTGGCTACAATAAGTTCGGTATAAAGATGTAACAGCTTACCTGTGAACGGCTATATTCACCATACGAACTAAACTACTATTTAAAGGTGTATCCCCCATATATGGAGTACATCCAAGAATTGGCGAAAAGTATGCACTGTATAATTATGTTAACTGTTAATCTAAGGGGAGGAGATGTGGGGGAGGTAAAGTCTATGGGATTGGTTACTGTACTAATTATGGTGAATCTTTCCTTTGCATGGGAGAATCTCATAAAAGCAGGAATGTTGCCATTAAACTTCAGTTCTACTCATGATACTGTGTGTCGTCCCGTGATTGGGAAAGGTGATGGGATACTGTTGGATTTTATTGATGATTGTGCTGGTTATCCTCTTGGATTTACTAATTGTTCCTGCATTCTTTTAATATCCCAGTGGAGTTAAGCTGTGGGAAATCAGCTCTCCGCTACAATTGTGATGTATTGTGGGAGTGTTTTAACCCTGTATGTCCGTGATTGGTCAGTGAATGTTTTGTGTCCCAGTCTTCCATCTGGTCCCCTAGGGGAGTGTCCACCAGGTGGAAGACCTGCATAAATACCAGGCAGCTAGCCCACATTAAACCAGATCACTGCTTGACCCTCAACACTGAGCCTTGTCTAGTTCTTGGGGGGATTTATTGTATGTTGTTCCAGTTCGATTGCTGGGAGTGTAACCCTTTCGTATGGTTTTTCCTGTTCGGCTGTTTACAGCATTCGTATGGTTCCAGTTTGGGAGTTGGAGCATTTGTATTGTTTCCAGTTCGGGAGATTGGTCTATGGAGTAGCTGCCTTTGTGTCTGGAAGGGAATATCCTCTAAACGGCTTTTAACCCCTTTTATGCCTGGGGGTGCCGTTACACTGTGTGGTTTGATTCTTTAACTATTCTCAGCAGCTGGAGAGTTAAATGGAAAGTAGAAGCATTTTCTTTGTTATTGTGTAAGGGTATGGCAGCGTAAGGGTTTCCAGACCCTGTGGTGATTTTCAGCCTAGCATCATGAAATCCATGGTAATAATGCAGCCAGGAAGCAGGTGTGAAGACTGCTACTGGAATCCCCGAACAAGTGAAATAGGACACACAGTTCCCAAAAGAAGTACCACACAATACTTTTTTTGGAACAAGGACTAGTAATTTGGTGAATTGTCCTTAATGAAGTGGTATGGGTGCCAGGTGCCCCTAGTATTAAGCCTGCGGCTGAAAATATAGCAGTTTCAGAGAAACTGTTATGTTTACATTGCAGGGTTAATCCAGCTTCTAGTGGCTGTCTCCCTAGATGCCACTATAGGCCGATTCTGAGATTCTCAGTGTGAAAATCGCATTGAGCTTACGCAGCGTAAGTTCCGATACCCATAGGAAAACATTGAGTAATGCTTTCCTATCGGCGGTTTGAATGCGCATTCGGCTTCACTCGGGAGCTGATGTTGGCAGGGGGAGGAAAGGTCACCAGCACCGAGGGAGCCCTGCACTGGATTAAGGTAAGTGGCTGAAGGGGTTTGAACGGGCCACGAGGGGAGGTGGGGACACCTAGTAACCTTTAATGCCAGGAATACAGTTTTGTTTTCCTCCTTTAATAAACAAATATACAGAAAAATGGGAAATAAGCAATTCTAACAATACATCAAATATATATTACAAGTAATTCTTTGAAACTCATTAAAGTGTGTATATAGATGGAGTTGCACTAAACTACACGTCAGCATTATGTCAATTTGCACATTTTCATTCAGTTAACAGGAGATACTTACAAGTTATCACAATAGCAATGCATCATTTGTACATGGAATGCTACGATGATATTTGGAACAATCAAAACATTACTCAATTTATCTCCTGTGTGAATTCTCTGATGCCTAACAAAGTGTACATGCTGGCTAAAACATTTCACACATTCAGAACAAGATAAAGGTTTCTCTTCTGTGTGAATTATTTGATGCATAACGAGCTCTCTTTACTGACAACACATTTTCAACATTCATAACATGAAAAGGGTTTTTTTCTGTGGGAGTTCTCTGATGTCTAACAGGCTCTCCTTTCAGACAAAACATTTTCAACATTCAGAATGTGAGAAAGGTTTCTCCCCTGTGTGAGTTCACTGTTTCAAGGCTTGCTTTACTGACTTAACATTTTCCACATAGCAACCAAGCAATTTGGTGGGAAGTAGCAAAACAGTTACTTTCGGATGCCATAGTCTGAGGAGATGGGTTTTGAGGGACTTGATCTTCCAGAAATGTTTTCATATGGCTTTGGCTGCAACACTTGTTAGCTCTGAGTCCTGAGTGAAACTTATGAATGCTGTTGTTTGAGTCACAAACCGAGTCTGGGGTTAGATAAATCAAACTACGGGTGAAGAGGCATGCATACATTAGGTGAGAAAATTGAACCAATCAATGGGAGAGATTAGATAGGTGAAACTGATAAATGTGGAACATCAATTAACCAGACAATATGTGCAATCATTCTAACACTACCAAACTTAAACAAACATTAAAAAATGCAAGAGTTGTGCATGGAAGGTACAGAAGTTTTCAAATTTAACAGTAATATCACGTGGGGGAGGAAAGTAAAGAGCTGCTCTGTAGGATTAACACAATCACAATACCGATGCATCATTTACACATTGCTACTGTCACAGGTAGTATTTATTGTGTCAGCATAATAATAAACAGTATTAGTTTTATTCCCACGTTAATTCATTAACACATTATAAAAACTCTGTGTGAGTTTTCTGATGTCTAATAAGACATGAATGATAACTAAAACATTTCCCACATTCAGCACATGAGAAAGGTTTCTCTCCCGTGTGAAATCTTTGATGTTTCACTAAACTTGAGTTACAGCTAAACCCTTTCCCACATTCAGAACATGAGAAAGGTTTTTCTCCTGTGTGAGTTCGTTGATGTCTAACTAGAGTTGATTTATCGCTAACACATTTCCCACATTCAGCACATGAGAAAGGTTTCTCTCCCGTGTGAAATCTTTGATGTTTCACTAAACTTGAGTTACAGCTAAACCCTTTCCCACATTCAGAACATGAGAAAGGTTTCACTCCTGTGTGAGTTTGTTGATGTCTAACTAGAGTTGATTTATCCCTAAAACATTTCCTACATTCAGAACACGAGAAAGGTTTCTCTCCTGTATGAGTTCTCTGGTGTTTAACTAGACTCGTGTTAAGACTAAAGCATTTCCCACATTCAGAACATGAGAAAGGTTTCTCTCCTGTGTGAGTTCTCCAATGGTTAACTAGATCAGAGTTACTCATAAAACATTTCCCACATTCAGAACATGAGAAACTATTCTCTCCTGTGTGAGTTCTCTGGTGTGAAACAAGATTAGAGTTATAGCTAAAACATTTCCCACATTCAGGACATGAGAAAGGTTTCTCTCCTGTGTGAGTTCTCTGGTGTGAAACAAGAGAAGAGTTATAGCTAAAACATTTCCCACATTCAGAACATGAGAAAAGTTTCTCTCCTGTGTGAGTTCTCTGGTGTGAAACAAGAGAAGAGTTACAGCTAAAACATTTTCCACATTCAGAACATGAGAAAGGTTTCTCTCCTGTGTGAGTTCTCCAATGACTATCAAGAGTTTCTTTCTTACTAAAAGATTTCCCACATTGAGCACATGAGAAAGGTTTCTCTCCTGTGTGAGTTCTCCAATGACTATTAAGAGTTTCTTTAACACTAAAACATTTCCCACATTCAGCACATGAGAAAGGTTTCTCTCCTGTATGAGTTCTCTCATGTCTTACGGTGTGTGACTGTTTGCTAAACCATTTACCACATTTAGAACATGAGAAAGGTTTCTCTCCTGTGTGAGTTCTCTGGTGTGAAATAAGGGCTGATTGAAATTTAAAACATTTCCCGCATTCAGAACAGGAGAAAGAATGTATGTTTACTATCTTCTTTGAAGACATATAGGATTCTGAAAGATTGCTTGAGTTTGGAGAGTTGGAATCTTTGGTCTTTTTATTAAAATATTTCATCATCTTGCTTCATGTATTTCTGTTGTCCTCTCCTTTAGAAAAATTTCTGCTGCTGGAAATATCTGAAACAGAATGTACTGGAAGTTATAGAAAAATCTGTCTATAAATGATTGTTTACCATACTAAGAAAAACTGACTATTTTCATGAAACATTAGAAATATGACTATGAAACATTATGGTGATTAGGTAATACCTTAAAAAATATGACAAGCCATGTTCTGATAAAAGACGCTCCCGAACAAGGGGAACATTCACTTCCTATAAGCCAGAGGGAGAAGACGTTGCTTATGTTGATACAGGAACTCCACACAGTGGACCGGCCACCAACTTCTCTCCCCGGTGGCGATTCAGCTACACTACACAGATTCGAGTAATATCTGCACTACTTGGGCATTCGAATCTGAGCTATCCGGGAATATAATATGGGTGTAGATTTTTTCTCTTACATCTACTCAGTGCCTGACCAAACTGATTACAATGTGACTATGTAAATACACTGATTAGAGTGAACACATCTCTTACATATAGATAACAATGCGTTTGGAAAGGGGGTGAAAGTATATATCTATGTATCTATACTAACCATATAATTATGTTATATTAATAATTTGAATATATTCATAGAGAGAACCTAATGAATAGATCACATTATTATTAAAACTAACATTCACTGAATGTGTGTAAAAGACATGGATAAATCATATGTTATGACATATTACTAATATAGCAGACTCGTTACCCTCACCGTTCGGTTGTCGGCACCCTCCTTTCATTTGTTTCCCAAATGAAGACGAGTTCCCCTTTTAACTTGATGGACAAGTGGAAAACTAAATACAAAATTTGGATACTGCACACCAAATTTGATGCTGGAAAAAAAAAAAAAAAATCAAAACACGATTTAATTCATGTTCTGCACAAGGTTATTCATTAGTGCATCACTTCAATCAACACTACTGTACATCGATAGTTACAAATAAAATCAAAAATATTGATATTCTGTACACTAAGTATAACAACTAAATTCATAAACAATGTCCAACCAAAGTCTGTGAATTAAAAAAAATGATAAAGAAATTCATTAAGATAATTCATTCAAGGAAAAATGTTCATATGTCCCGTATCCTGTCTGCATGAAAAAAAACAAAAACTGTTCAGTAGATATGCTGAGGTAACCGCTACCATAGTCCACACTATAATTGTAAAATAGTGTATTGTATACTTGTAATGATGCACTAATGAATTATCTTGTACAGAACATGAATGAAATCCTTTGTTATTTTTATTTTAATAGCATCAAATTTGGTGTGCTGTATCTGGTTAACTCTAGAAGCCACTTCCAGGACAATAACACAAGTGAAAATCAAATGTGGCATATACTAAGGTGATGCACTATCCCAAATGCTGTTCTGCATAGGCCTCAACCGCCTTAGCTAGATCATCAAGAAGAGTGGATATGGATAGAGGTTCAAGAGTGGAGCTATGCACCCTACATGGACTACATCAAGCTGTAAGCCAAGAATTAGCAGGACACTGACTCACTGATCCATCTAACTAGGATATACAGCAAGGACATCAGAATGTCATTCACACTAGAGAATTGCAGGTGGATGATAGCAAAAAGAGGAAAAATCTGGGGGTACAACAAACGCATGGCATCCACGAGGAGGAGGCAAGTAGGATAGCCACATTCAAGTACCTCTAAAGAGTGAGACAGGTCTTGAAGTACCAGCTCAACGGCAAGAACAAGATCCAAGCCAACAACATATATGCCCTACCAGTCATCAGGTACCCAGCTGGAATAATAACCTGGCCAAGAGAAGAACTGGTCACAATGAATGTCAAGACCCAGAAACCTTTCACTATGAATGAAATCCAGCACCCAGAGACTGTACACCAGCCGGAAAGAAGGAGGTTGAGGCATGATGAGTGTCAAGGCCACAGCACTGGATGAAACACAGAGCATCCACAAGTATATCACAAAGATGGCTCCCAAAAATGAACTGATGACGATGCAGAAAAAGAGGAAGTTTCATGGCAAGACAAACCTCTCCATGGTGTGTACCACCGGCAGATAGTGGATGTAGCTCACATGACAAAATCCTACTAGTGATTGGAAAAGGCAGGATGGAAAGACAGCACTGAGGCACTAATCCTAGCAGCACAGGAACCGGCACTCAGAACCAGATCAATAGAAGCAGAGTCTACCACACCAGGCAAGACCTAAGGTGCAGACTGTGCAAAAAGGCCTCCTAGACAGTCCAACACCTAGTAGCCAAATCCAAGAGGTTATCAGGAACAGTATACATGGAGAGACATAAAGTTGCTGGGATTGTGTACCGAAACATCTGTACAGAATATGCTTTGGACCTGACTAAGTGGAGATGGGAGATACCACAAAGGGTAGTTGAGAATGACAGGGTTAAGATCCTGTGGGACTTCAAGATCCAGACAGAAAAGCAAGTGCTGGCCAACCAACCCAACATTGTGGTGGTAGACAAGGAATGCAAGACTGCAGTTGTGATGGATGTTGCAATACCCAGTGACTATAACATCAGGAAGAAGGAAAGTGATAACTACCAAGGACTGAAAGTAGAGCTAGGTAGAATGTGAAAATTGAAGACCGTAGTAGTCCCAGTTGTCATAGGAGCATTTGGGGCTGTGACTCCAAGTTGGGGGAGTAGCTTCAACAAATTCCAGGTGGGACATTTGAGATCGCTGTCCAGAAGAGTGCAGTTCTAGGAACATTGACAATAAGTTAATGCAAGTTCCACATGAATATGTAAGACGAGAACATGCTAGATAAAGGGATCCCTTCTTTATAAACAGTACTATGGTAGATTAAGTAATAAGGTAATTAAGGAAATACATGTATACATTAGAAACCCTAAAATAAATCTGATACAAACTAAAATTGGTATACCTTAAAATAATATGTTCTGAATACAGAATTTTTTTTAAATTTAATTTAATTGAAATTGTTAGTTTAAAACTGCATGTGTAATCTATCACGAGCATAGGAACCTACATTATGTCTAACTGTGTTTCTTCTGAGGTACAAAGAGTGTGAAATTTATTAACTTATTTAGAATTGGTTATGGTTTAGTTGCGTGTCCATATTTGCTGGATATCTATTACGTGTATCTACTACGTCTGTTGTGTTCTGTTTTGTCAGATGATATGTTTGGTATTACATTGATTGCTGAGTTTAAGTTCTATGGGTTGTAATGAATTGTTGTGTTATGTGTTAATGTCTATTGTTTAGTTTAAAAAGTAAAGTGAAGCATATTTGCAGGTCATTAACGCAAGCATTTAGTCTTTTTACGACAGGTCAAATGATGCTCTACGGTCGGCAAGAATAAAACCACTGCATGCTATCACTCCAGGAGATTATTTAATAATATGAGACTTTGAGAAAAACGCTTGTTACATCTCATGTAAAAGGGGCCACGCGAGGTTCTGCTGTTCAAATCGTGGATCCATGTTTTTGTAACGGCACCCCCAGGCATAAAAGGTGTTAAAAGCCGTTTAGGAGATATTCCCTTCCAGATACACAGGCAGCTACTGCAGAACACCAATCTCCCAAACTGGAAACACAAATCCTCCAAACTCCCGAACCAGAACTGTAATAGATCACCTGGCAACCCGACTGGGTACCTCCGTTGAAGGATGCTCCTAGCACTTCCTGAGGACTCCATGCACTGCAGCAGACACCATAACCACATAGACTCCTCCAGAGAGCAAGGCAGGAACAAGCTCTTACAAGAGCTTAAGAGTGATTTAGCAAGGGAGTATGACAAGCATAGCAATCCCTTGTAGCAGATTCCCGGAATAAGAGACGGCAGTCCAAATTGAGGGTGAAGTAGAACTGCCAGAGCTGTGGGTTTATTGTTCTTATATACACATTCTTACACATTAGTACCACCCACAGGGTTTTGTAAAACAACCAATAAACACGTACAATACACTCAGACACTTCGACACAAAATCCTCCCCTCTGCCTGTGATACAATTACCTTACACAATGAGTTAATGTAATTATCACAGGCAGGAAAATACACAGTTTTATACAATATTCATAACTTTAAAAGTATGCATCACATTCACCTAAAACTTACATTTTCAGAATCAGCATACTCCAAATACAAACATACGACAAAATCATACAAATTGGTGCAGTGGGTCAAAAGTTAGATCGAAGTCCTTTGTGACCAAATGAAGCATGGCTTTTCTGCCCAAAACCGGTTCCACAGAGTCTTCTATCCTGGAGATAATTGGGAAGTAATTCAATTATCTCCAAGGACAGAAGCAAAACTCCATTAGCCACATGGTAGCAAAAGACAATAAAATATATAAGTATATATAACTGTGCAGCTATTGCATAAGACAGGTACATTCAACATATTCCCAGATAGCTTATGTGACAAGAGCAATCTCGCCACATTGCATTGGAGAAGCCTGGTTGCTCGCCTGCTGCCTCTGGACTATGGCCCCCTGTTAAAAGACTTTGTTTCGCCTGCAGAAAAGCTGTATTCATGTGGTCTGAGCGCCATTCACTTAATAATGTGCGCTCAGACCTGAGCTATCTGGGGATATGTTAAATGTATAGTTTTAATGTAATGTGTCTTACCTGGTGTATTTTAACAGTAATGCTTGTTTTAGTATCCCCATGTGCATAATGGAGATTTGCCTTTGTCTTGGGAGATAATTGAATTACTTCTCAATTATCTCCCAGGGCAGAGGGGAGGAAGCCAGGATGCATTGTGGGAATATATTGTGACTGTGTGTCCTATTTGTCTGCTTGTCTGTCCCTTGTCACAGTCTCCCATTTGGTCCCCTAGGGGAGTGTCCACCAGGTGGGAGACCTGCATAAATACTGGGCAGGTAGCCCTCATTAAACAGACCACTGCTTGACCCTCAACACGGAGCCTTGTCTCGTCTTTGGGGGGATTTACTGAATGCTGATAGAGACTGATTGCTAGGAGTGTAAGCCGCTTGGATGCTTTTCCTATTCGTCTGCTAGCAGCAATTTGTATGGTTCCTGTTCGTGTGTTTGGAGTGCTATATTGGATGCCGTTCGGGAGTTTGGAGCATTCACTTATTGGCGGTTCGTGTGTTTGGTGTTCTGCAGTAGCTGTGCCTGCATCTCCGTAAAGGGGGGCGATCACCTAAACTGTTTTTTCCCCTTTTGTGCAAAACGGTCCGTTACAGCTTAGATCTGAGCGCACATTATTACTGAATGGCACTCAGATCACATACATACAGTTCAATTGCCATGGAGGCAAAGTCTTTCACATAGTCTTTCGTTATACGAATGGTCTCCATGGCATAGCTATCTGGGGTATCACTGTTCAAATAGGGAAAGTACCGAGTGAGCCGGCTTTCGGGTCTTTGCAGGGGAAAATCAAGCAATTCAAAATGGGGACATAGTCACAGGGCAGGAGGCTGGCAATCAGTCTTCTCCAATGCCCAGTGGTGAGGCTGGTTCCGCCACAGGAACCATACGAATGCTGAGAACAGGAAAAAAACATAGCAACAGTTTACACTACTGGCAATAAAACTGTAGCAGCATACAATAAATCCCCCCAAGAATGAGACAAGGCTCCGTGTTGAGGGTCAAGCAGTGGTCTGTTTTAATGGGGCTACCTGCCCCTTATTTATGCAGGTCTTCCACCTGGTGAACACTCTCCTATGGGACCAGATGGAAGACTGGGACACAAACGGTACACTGACCAATCACAGGCATACACTGTGAAACACTCCCACAATTACAGAATAATCCCTCCTCTCGAACCTGCAGATAATTGGGAAGTAATCCAATTATATCCCAGGACAGGGGCAAAACTCCATTAACCACATGGCAGTAAAAAGACATAAAAATATATAACTGTGCAGCCATTGCATAAAACAGGTACATTATTACTGAATGGCGCTCAGATCACATACATACAGTTCAATCGCCATGGAGCCAAAGTCTTTCACATGGTCTTTCGGTATACGAATAGGCTCCATGGCATAGCTATCTGGGGTAACACTGTTCACACATTAAAATACTGAATGGATCGGCGTTCGGCTAAAAGACTGAAGGCAGGAGAAGGTAGCTCGGCGGCTCAACAGTGTTCGTGCGTTTAACTGACCATTTTGAGTTCCACAGGTTTGGAGCTTAACACCGCTGGCAGTTCGGGAGTTTAAGATGGCCGCTGCCACGTGTTCGGCTATATAAACAGCGGCTCCCCAGCATTCATCAATTAATCTGCGGTTAACCACAGCTTCTGGGAGGTAAATCACTGGCACACTCCTTACCCAGGTGGTCTGTTCATTCGTGAGTTGGTTCGGTAGATTCAATCTACCGAACACCCAGGCAGAAAGGCACGAACAAGCCTTTCTGCAGGGGAAAATACAAGCTTTTAACATGGGGCCATAGTCCAGAGGCAGCAGACGAGTAACCAGGCTTCTCCAGAACATAATGGCGAGGTTGGTTTCGCCACAGTTTCCCTTTGCAAACGGACTAATCCTGAAAGTGCCAAAACTTCTGCTGGGGTAGCCTGGTGGGGACTTGGCTGGGGAGGAGAGATGTCACTTAGCCCCTCCTCCTAGTACTCCGGCGATGGTAGCTGGGGATCTGGCCAGGCTGTCCAGCATTACTGTGGGTCAGGCACAGAGACCACGGTCCCATCTGCGCCGTCTGGGAGATTGATGTCTCCCCTTGGTAGGATAAGCTGCCGCTGGGGAGAGAGGGTTCTGGCCTCCTCTTCCTGAGAACACACTGCTGCTGGGGAGGGAGGCCGGTTGTCTCCTTTCCCTGGAACTCACCCTGCCGCTGGGGAGTGAGACCGGCTGTTTCCACTCCCTGTAGGGAACACTGCCACTGGGGAGAGAGGCCGGCTTCCACCTCTCCCTGCAGAACACACTGCTGCTGGGGAGAGAGACCGGTTGTCTCCTCTCCCTGGGACTCCCTCTGCCGCTGGGGAGGGAGGCTGATTACCTCCACTCCCTGTAGGGAACACTGCCGCTGGGGAGAGAGGCCGGCTTCCACCTCTCCCTGCAGAACACACCACTGCTGGGGGGAAGAGACCGGTTGTCTCCTCTCCCTGAAGGATACACTGTTGTTGGGGCACAGACAGAATACTTCGCCATCTCTGCCTGCCATTCTGCATCTCCTCAGCCACGACTCTCCTCAGTTTCTGTATACGTTGCGCTGTTGGGTTAGGTCCATAGAGAGCCAACAGCCCCTTCAGTAAAGTGTCAAACCGTACCAATACTCCAGGCTTGCTTGGTGTTTTCAGGATGCCGCTCCTCACACTAGGGAAGCCATCCCACCACTTCCACCATTGTAACGGAACTCCCCGTACTCCAACCGAGTACCTTCCGTTGATGGACGCTTCCTAGCTTGCGCCCAGGACCACAAGCACCGCACCGGACACCACAACCACCGCAGACTCCACAACCGCCGTAGCTTAACGGGAGTCTCGCCGTCTTCTGTCCACCCTGGATCAGCTTCTGTCCTCCAGGACCGTGTGGGGAAGACCTCTCCTCCAGGAGAGCGTATTAGGAACAAGTTCAGTGATTAAAGCTCAGGGGAGTATGCAGAGCATAGCAATCCCCAGTGTGAGTATAGCTGTCCCCTCCAATCACAAGACAAGACTACGTGTTGAGGGTCAAAAAAGAACTGACTCCACTGAGCGTTTATTGCTGCTTTTATGCAGGATTTTTCGGGTTAGACACCACCCACTGGACCTTGTGGGGCACAGACAATACAGTTACAGTAACCAGTCATACACAAGATGACAACAGAGCACACCCGTGCGTGCCGTAATATCAATTACCCTAATATCCGTAATATCAATTACAATATGCCGTAATATCAATTACCCTAAGATAAGTCAAGAGGAATTATTCACCAAATTAGAAAACATTTTAAGTAAAAAGATTAAGTTAAAATGGGAGATAGCTACTTTAAAAAAGTACATCGATAAACAAATCACCCCTCGAGGCTTACGACTACTTAAATTACCCACCTCAGACCAAGACGATTTAGAATTTATGGAAGAGTGGAATAATAAGTTGGAACTTTGCACTTTAGGTCTCATGGAAACTTTAATAATAAAAAAAGTAAAAAACTGTCAGTTTTAGATGTAGAAATTAATGACATTTGAGACAAACTCCTACCATTTATAGAAACACAGGCATACAAACAAAATTCCATTCTAATTCAAAGTAAAATCGAAAAAGTTGAAATCGAAACAAAACATTTAAAAATAAAAAAATACATTAGAGACAAAATGGATTACTCAAACAAGCAGGTCAGAACTTACCATTTAAATAAAAAATATACTTCCCAATACCTAGTTCAAAAAAATAATCCTATGAGAACCAATATCTATCGTGAACAAAAACCTTTTTAATAAAAATATTTTAAACACCAGTCACATCAATATCAGAATACAAAAAAAAAAAAACGCTACACTCACCATAGAACACGTACACACATAGGGCACCTAGCAATCACTCTCGTGGTCCCCCACAGCGACCCAACCACTACAACACTCACCAATACCGTCCATTTCCGCAACGTAATCGATATAATTCATATCGTACCCATCACGATACTTCACCAACATATCACAACACATCAGGACCTCAATATAAACACCTGTCCCCCAAACCACAAAGATCAAAATATATTAATGACCATAAAGAATATTCAAACTACTCCAAGTCACCCACGATTCCGAATCACCCTAACAGAAAAAAAATTTAAGTAGTGCACAAATAGCAGTTTTAACTAAAGGTCTTAAGTTTGCCCCTACTAATACTTTTAAATCTTTTGAAGCTTTTATAGATGTCAACAAATTTGTTCGAAAAGCTACTCTCTCTTTTTTATGGAGAAAACTGAACAAAATTCTACCCAAAATCCAATTTTAACCCCGTCAATATCCTCTCGGAACGACAACATAATTAATACCTCGCTCAGAGATAAATCTACTTTTTATCCTGCTCATTTTAAATCTGCTCCCCTTACTATGTTTGAAATACTAGTTACAAAAGATCTATAAAAAATAAAAAATAATAAATATGACCCCCCCACAACCTAACACATTCATAAAAGCTAGCACTAAAAGAACTCCAAAATGACGAAAATATTGTCATTAAACCAGCAGACAAGGGCGGAGGGATAGTCATTCAATCAACCCAAATGTATATAGATGAGGCACACAGACAATTAAATTATTTAAATGTGTATGAAAGACTCCTATCAGACCCTATTAAACAAATGCAAAACGTTTTAATCCATTTTTTTTTTTTTTTTAAAGCGTAAATCTAGGCATTGTAAATAAACATGAATTTAATTTTTTAAACAATCAATTTCCTGTAACACCTGTAATATACTTCCTCCTGAAAATTCATAAAAATTAAACTTCACCGCCTGGAAGACCAATTGTATCTGGCATAAGTTCTCTCCTATGCAATCTTTCGCAATATATAGATATTCTTTTACAGCCTTCAGTCAGACTCATGAGATCATACCTCCAAGATTCCATGGCCCTTTTAAATTTTTTAAATCATTTTATATGGAAATCAAGTTTTATATTAGTGACATGCGACGTTCAGTCACTATATACTATCATACCTCATGATATAGGCTGTCAAGCTGTAAAAGATATTCTAACAAAAGAAGGGAAAATTGCAGGTCAACAAATAGATTTTATTTTAGAAGGTATTAATATTATTTTAAAAAACAACTATTTTTGTTTTTTAAATTCATTTTACCTGCAAAAAAGAGCCATTGCTATGGGCACCAGGTTTGCTCACAGCTATGCAAATTTATTCATGGCCGACTGGGAGTCAGAAGCCATTTTTAGCAATCGTGCGTGGAGAGCAAACCTGGTCTCCTTCTTTAGATATATCGATCTTTTTTTTATTTGGGATGGTACTGAAGAAGCACTCAACTCTTACCAATTACCAATCTCAATTTAAACAACAGAGGTATAACCCTTTCTTATGAAAATAGCAGAGAACAAATTCATTTTTTAGATCTAAATATTTTTATAAAAAATGGAAAAGTACACACAAAGACGTTTTTAAAAAAAGTATGTGTAAACACTGCTATTGACAAAAATAGCTGTCACTACCAACCCTGGTTAGACAGCGCTCTGAAAAGCCTGAAAAAATTGCTCAGAATTAAGAGACTTCGATATACAAGCAGACTTCTTAAAAGAAAAAATTGTTGAAAAAAACTACTCGAAAATAGAATGAGAAAATACCATTAGGGACATGCAAAAAAAGATAGGAATGAACTTTTAAAATATAAATCCAAAATCACAGATACAGCAATGCCCGTACCGATTATTTTTAATTTTAATAATAAGAATAATAATGTAAAAAAAGTTATAAGAAAACATTGGCACCTTCTAAAACAAGACGAAATACTAAATAAAATTATACCCGAGCGTCCAAATATTATACTTAGGGGAGCCCAAAATTTTAAATCTATATTAACCAATTATTTCACAAGAGAAACAAAAAAGACCCCCCTGTATCCTTTTTCACACAAATCAAAGGTTTCCGCAAGTGTAAAATGTGTATAGTGTGTAGAACCACCGACCCTGATGTTCCTCATAAAGTAACCGAATTTGTATCAAAAAGGATGTGGCGGAACCAACCTCGCCACTATGCACTGGAGAAGCCTGGTTGCCAGCCTCCTGCCATGTGACTATGGCCCCTGGGATGTATTGCCCTTTAAAGACATGATTTGGGCATAATGGATTTGTGTTGTGCTGCTGCTAAGAACCATCTGGGGACATACTGTGGAGTTACTGGATGGCCACCATTTCCTGTATCAGAAGCACATGGTGAGAACAATGGATGGCGGCCATTTTAACTCACAGACACTGTGTGGACTTTTCAACACGGTGCCATCTCGCCAGTATTTGTTGCACAGAGACATCGTGCGGTGGTTTTGGACTATACAGCAGGGGACACATTATACAGTGATTGTTTTTTATTTAGCCTGTGTATGTTCTGCAGAATCTGCATTAAACTGCATTTTCCAAAGTACTGAACGGATCTGGGTGAATTTTGGATATGTGGTTCACCCAGATCCCCCAGTTCCAAGGATATACTTTTTATGGGGTTATTGCATGTTTTGGGGTCCCTGTGATGTGTTTTATGAAACTGTATTTCTCTGGCTGTGATAATTAGATTACCCATTGTGTTCAGTAATCATATCACAGCCAGAGGGGAGGAGTTTGTGTGGGAGTGTCTGGGTGTATTGTACGGATTGATTGGCTGTTTTGTAACGCCCTGTGGGCTGTACTATGTTTGTGGATTGGGAATAAAAGAGACTATATGTGACAGTACAGGGAGTTCCTGTTTTAACCCTCAAAGTGAAGTGTCGTCTCATTATTGGGGGAAGGATTTATTGTATGCTGTTCCAGTTTGACTGCTAGGAGAGTAAACCTATTCGTATGGTTCCTATTCAACTGTCTACAGCATTCATATGCTTGAGAGAATTTATACGCTTCTCCGGTTCGGTGATTGTGGTGTCTGCTGCAGTGCTTGGAGTCCTCAGGAAGCGCTAGGAGCATCCTTCAACGGAGGTACCCAGTCGGGGTGCCAGGCGATCTGTTACATTGGTGGCAAGCGGTGGGATGGCGTCCTAGTGCGAGGTAAAGCAGCTCGGAGACACAGTTCGTGGATTTACAAATTGAGGGCAATGCTAGTACCCGTACAGCGACCCTATCTACAAAAGAACTAACTTCAGCAGATCAAGCATGGCGTATGACTACACTCAGGAGGAGTTTGACAGAGAGGTTAATGAGGTGCTGTCTACCTTTGGACCCAATCCCCCAGAGAGAGCCGTGCAGCTCGCCAGGAAACTAGTAGGAGAATACCTGCAATCTCTAGTAGATTTGGCCAAAAAGGAGTCCCAGGGAGCCAAAGGTGTTGTCCTTCCTCCCCAGCGGCAGTGTGAGTCCCAGGGAGCCAAAGATGTCGTCCTTCCTCCCCAGCGGCAGTGTGTACCCCAGGGAGCAGAAGGTGTTGTCCTTCCTCCCCAGCGGCAGTGTGTGTCCCAGGGAGCCAAAGGTGCCGTCCTTCCTCCCCAGCGGCAGTGTGTATCCCAGGGAGCTGAAGGTGTCGTCCTTCCTCCCCAGCGGCAGTGTGTGTCCCAGGGAGCTGAAGGTGCCGTCCTTCCTCCCCAGCGGCAGTGTGTATCCCAGGGAGCTGAAGGTGCCGTCCTTCCTCCCCAGCGGCAGTGTGTACCCCAGGGACCTGAAGGTGCCGTCCTTCCTCCCCAGCGGCAGTGTGAGTCCCAGGGAGCCAAAGGTGTCGTCCTTCTTTCCCAGTGGCAGTGTGTACCCCAGGGAGCAGGTGGTGTCGTCCTTCCACCCCAGCGGCAGTATGTATCCCAGGGAGCTGAAGGTGCCGTACTTCCTCCCCAGCGGCAGTGTGTCCTGCAGGAAGCGGAGACAGTCGGTCTCGCTCCCCAGCAGCAGGACAATATATTAAAAGGGGAGACAGTTGGTCCCCCTCTCCAACAGCAGAGAGTGTTCCAGGGAGAGGAACCAGTTATCACCTCTCCCCAGCAACAGGACAAATTATTGAAAGGGGAGACAGTCGGTCTCCCCCTTCAACAGCAGAGAGAGTGTCAGGGAGAGGAGCTTGTTATCCCCTCTCCCCAGCGGCAGCTTAGCCCACCAAGGGGAGACCGTAATCTCCACAACAGTGCAGATGGGACAGTGGTCTCTGCACATGCACCACCGGGGGTAGGGACAGTCGGTCCTGTCCCCCAGCAGCAGGACTGTTTAGGCAAAGGGGAGACAGTCTGTCTCCCCCTCCAGCAACCAGGCTCCAACCAGACTACTCCCGTGGTAGTGCTGGCACCAGGACAGAGTACCGCTGGTCTCTGCCCACTCAGCAACCCACCCAGTACGCTTACCAGTCACCCACACAGCCATGGTGAGGCACCTGGACACGGACAAAGTTCTCCTCTACCCAGGTGTAGTAACCAGTTATTGTGGGTGGGCTGTATTACTGATTGTGTTTTGTGGGTGGGCTGCTGGACTAACAAGGGCACTGACCGGCAGGAGGTCAGATACCCTGTTAGTCTGATTGGTAAAGGGGAGAAGTGTGGCGGAACCAACCTCGCCACTATGCACTGGAGAAGCCTGGTTGCCAGCCTCCTGTCATGTGACTATGGCCCCTGGGATGTATTGCCCTTTAAAGACATGATTTGGGCATAATGGATTTGTGTTGTGCTGCTGCTAGCCCTTTTAAGAACCATCTGGGGACATACTGTGGAGTTACTGGGTGGCCACCATTTCCTGTATCAGAAGCACATGGTGAGAACAATGGATGGCGGCCATTTTAACTCACAGACACTGTGTGGACTTTTCAACACGGTGCCATCTCGCCAGTATTTGTTGCACAGAGACATTGTGCGGTGGTTTTGGACTATACAGCAGGGGACACATTATACAGTGATTGTTTTTTATTTAGCCTGTGTATGTTCTGCAGAATCTGCATTAAACTTCCAAAGTACTGAACGGATCTGGGTGAATTTTGGATATGTGGTTCACCCAGATCCACCAGTTCCAAGGATATACTTTTTATGGGGTTATTGCATGTTTTGGGGTCCCTGTGATGTGTTTTATGAAACTGTATTTCTCTGGCTGTGATAATTAGATTACCCATTGTGTTCAGTAATCATATCACAGCCAGAGGGGAGGATTTTGTGTGGGAGTGTCTGGGTGTATTGTATGGATTGATTGGCTGTTTTGTAACGCCCTGTGGGCTGTACTATGTTTGTGGATTGGGAATAAAAGAGACTGTATGTGACAGTACAGGGAGTTCCTGTTTTAACCCTCAAAGTGAAGTGTCGTCTCATTATTGGGGGAAGGATTTATTGTATGCTGTTCCAGTTTGACTGCTAAGAGAGTAAACCTATTTGTATGGTTCCTATTCAACTGTCTACAGCATTCATATGCTTGAGAGAAGGTATACGCTTCTCTGGTTCGGTGATTGTGGTGTCTGCTGCAGTGCTTGGAGTCCTCAGGAAGCGCTAGGAGCATCCTTCAACGGAGGTACCCAGTCGGGGTGCCAGGCGATCCGTTACAAAGGACAAACAAGGTTTATAAAATAAATAATTTTATTAATTGTTCCACGAAAAATGTGATATATCTGCTTGAATGCCCTTGTGGCCTTCAATATGTTGGAATGACCACAAGGTGTTTAAAAATACGTTTAAGCTAGCACTGCAGAAACATCAAAAACGGATACTTGAATCATTCAGTATCCAGACATTTTATAACACATAATAAGGACCCAAAAATGTTGAAGTGTATTGGTATAGGAAAATGTGTGATCCCATGGAGGGGTGGAAATCTTAAAAACATTTTGGGTAGAAAAGAAATGGAGTGGGTTTATAAACTTCAAACTCTTGCACCTCATGGTTTAAATGTTGACTTTAACCTGTTTAATTTTTTATAATGTTTTCCATTTTATCTCTTAATATTTTAAATACATGTTATCTAATATTGCCTTTTTTATTATCAGCATTTTTTATTTTTTTCTTTGTCACCATGCCTGCTCACACTACTTCGTGGACCAGGCATGATGCTCTTTAAATCCTAGCCGTCCGCAGCTCTTGTGCGTGCCGACATGATTTGTGTATTATCTCCTTGACGACGGCTGCAGCTTTGTGCCAGCCGTCGTCTCTTTACACTTCACGCCCCCTTCTCATGACGACAGCCGCAGCTCCATACGTGCCGTCGTCACCATTATCTCCGCCCCTCTTTTAGACGTCAGCCGCATGTCTATGTCTATGCGAGCTGACGTCTTTACCACGCCCACTGGTGTCAGCCGCATCTTCACAGCGTGCTGACGCCATTTGTCCTTCCCCCATCATGACGCCGGCGGCTGCGCAGTGCCTGCCGGCGTCATACTACATTCCCCATAATACCCTCCGGTTTCATGCCGGTCATGTGACCGCGCTACATCTTGATGTTTCTATGTAATATTCACTTAATTTCTTATATGTAATTACATTTTATAATATATTTATTATAATTTTATATGTATTATATTTTTTCTGTTTTTATTATGTTTTATAGATATTCATCTACACTCATTGTGATTGGCTGTCCAATTTTTGGCACCAATTTTGAATGATTGTATGTGTTATTTAAAGGGTCTACTGCCAGGTATCAGGTTCTTTTCCCATATTGATAACGCCTTACTGGCGAAACGCGTTTATGGTTATTATATTGTGTAATTTTAAATATTAAAGTATATTTGGTAACTTTTAATCGTACCATTTATCTTTTTATACACATTTATTGCTTTTACCTGGCATCCTTTTATCCCACTGGACTCCAAGTAATCCTAGGTGGGGATCATACCACCAACGCTAACTACAAGGAGCAGTTGATCTGCTCCTATCTTGTGAGTGCCCACTTTTATTACATATATTTTATTTAGAGCTTTTATTCAGAGAACACTATTGGCTGTCTCTTTTTATCCAAGTTTCTTTCATATTACAGAAGGAGGAAATATACGAAGGAAAGTTACTCCATATCCTACAAGCGGGGATTAAACCGCTGTACGCCCTTTACACCAGAGCGGGTTCTAGCTCTTTTAAATGTGAGTTTGCAATCAAGATTTATATTTCTACTTCCTCTACTATCAAAATATACTACACTATTTGGTTCTGTATCTGTTTTTATCTTTTGCATATGAGACGATCTACAAGGAAGATACAAATAAAAACTATTGTTCTGGACCATGATACTATATGACTTGTGGCATACAATGTTGTTATATACTACCATGGCACGAGTGGTTCAACATGCGGTGGTATTTCCTGCCACTTGACTACGTGACCATAGGGCATATTCTAAGATACGTGATAAAGGAGGGCAGCCGCTTACATGTTATGGTGGTGCGGGTTGCTGTGGATTACAATGTGTTCACATGCCTTTCGTGCATTATTCTACAAAGCTAGTATCAGAGATCACATTACTTATTTCTCTATGCTTACTTTTCAGGTTCAAGTTGACTCAAATCAACTACATTCATTACTATCAAATCTTTATTTAACATTGTCCGGTAAGTAAGGTTTTAAGTAAGGGGTACTCTCAGCATTAAAAAGGGAAGTACGTTTATTACCATGTATAACATATACTCCTCTCTACTATCACCAGGTACAAACCTCGCTTCCATTAGTTTAGTGGTGGAAGTCTCAGGGTCTCTGTTGGTTGTGACCTAATTTTTGATCCAACAACAACAAGCGGGTCTCAGGTACGTTTTGCCTAAGCACCCCCAACCCCACCCCCCTTAGAACTTATGATTCACTATTACTGGCATATCTAGGATAGGCGGCCACTAGTAAATTATCCGGGCTTCTTCACCTTAGTTGTAGTGGTCCCGCGAGGCCAACCCATTTCCTCCACGCTTGAGGACATTCGCCCCTCGGGCCAAATCATAGTTAGCTGCCTTGCACGGTTGCATAGAGAGGGCCTCACTTGTCACTCCCATTCTATATTATGCGCTTTAATCGTCGAGAGGCCAACACCCAACGTTTCGGTGGCAACAATTCCCTTGCGCCAATCTATAGATAGAGCCTCTCAAGCCACTTGGCAACTAGCCTAGGAAATTGTTTCGCCATCCGGCATTAGCTAGCCAGCCAGTAAACAAAAGATGGTATAATGGTTTGATTATTTCCTTTTAGTATGTCACATCTACCGGATGACACAGAAAATTTATCTCTACCCAGTTCTCTGGCCAGATCCTTGTCACCAACTCGTAAAGGCGACGTTGGGAGTCCAACCTCAATAAGGTCATGGACCATCCCTCGCATTACGGCAGAACTCTGGAGACGCAGCATTCCTTTTCCTGCCACGGCCAGGAAAGCTGAGCTCTACAAATTAATGCGTACTCATACTGATAACTTGGGAGCGGGAGAGGGCACAAGTGGTATGGGCAACTCGGACCTACACGCCATGGTCGCTTCACTAGTAGCATCCATGAGCAAGGTCAATGAGAGACTGGATAGGATTGAGGCTCGGAGCCCTCCTGTCAGGTCTCCCAGGCCCTCGACTGCCTTACTCCCCAATGCTCCACTATTGCAATCGGGTAATTATGTGCTTTCTGGTTCCGAAACTCACATTATTAATCCTGTGCACATGGTCCCAGACAAGATTAAGAAAGACATCTTGGAGGGGAAGGATGTCAATCTTGTGGCGCTACTTATTGCTTCTCACGATGTCATTGATAACCGCACTTATGCTTATGGTGATATTTCAGTGGTATTGAAAGCCAGGGACCCTAGATTGAATAAGAAACTGTCCATAACTGATTTTGTCTTGGCTTTTGGCATATATATCGTGATGAAATTTGTTCTGTTTATCCGCATAGACGAGAGGAACTCGACCTCTACATGCACAAGTTGGTGGACTTAGGAAGCAAATATGGTGGGTCATCCTTTTATGACTATCACCAATCCTTTTCGGCAAGAGCGTCTGCAATATTGGCTTAGTATAACGTCAAAACTGACTGGAGCCACATGGATGCTGAGCTATTTTGTAGACATTTTGCCGGTCTCAAGACACCAGCTTGTGCAGTTTGTGCTTCAACATCTCATTCCTCGAACTATTGTCCCACTATGCCAGAGTCCACACCTGGGACTTTCCGCGAACCACAGACCAGGTTGGACAGATCTGGCAAGGACAAACTTGGTTGCCCTATTGTTTACCTGGGAAAGTCTCAGGTTTGCAATAACTTTAACGTAGGTACATGTGTTTATAGTGCCTGCAGTGTGTTCACATTGTTTTAGGGCACACGCTAAGTCTATGTGTCCCAATAAAAGTCATACTAAACCATACTTGACATCCGTAAAGATTGGTTCTTTGGCACACGCATTAGCCTCCCATCCATCCAAACACCTAGTGGACTTTTTGATACATGGTTGCACGGAGGGATTCCATACAGGGTTGGTTCATACCCCCACTGGCATTTACGAATGTAAAAATTTACAGTCAGCATTCGCAAACGTGGAAATGATCGATGCTCTATTACATAAAGAATTAGAGGATGGGTTTTTATTAGGACCTTTTCACGAGCCCCCATTTTCCAATTGGCGAACCATCCCCATAGGATTAGTCACTGGGAAATCCTCAGGGAAACACAGACTTATTTTAGACCTATCAGCACCTCACTCCTTAGCCATACCAAGCCTTAATTCCCTAATTCCATCCGAGGAATTTTCACTCCAGTACGCCACTATAGACAACACTATACACACCATCATCACAGCTGGCGTAGGTGCTTGGCTCAGTAAAACGGACATCGTCAATGCGTTCAAGTTACTACCCATTCGCCCATCACTATGGCATCTGCATGGCTTAAAATGGAAAGGTGTCTATTATTTTTTCACAAGACTCACGTTCGGGTCAAAAAGCAGCCCAAAAATATTTGACATCTTTTCCGAAACCTTATGTTGGCTGCTGTTAAACAATTGCAGATGCCAGGCCATTATACATTATCTGGATGACTTTCTGTTCGTGGAGAATAATTCCTCTTCCCCCAGTGATCTGACAAAGGCCATATCATTTTTTCATTCCTTGGGGGTGCCAGTGTCCCCAAGAAAACAGAAGGCCCTGACACAGTAAATTTCCTAGGTATCCTACTCGATTCAGTAAACATGGAAGCGAGCTTACCTCCAGGAAAAATTGACAGCATACTACAATCCATTAACAAATTTTTGGTCAATAGGACACGCAATAGGAAGGAATTGCAATCTTTGTTGGGATCGTTGAATTTTGCTATACGAATCATCCCGCAAAGCAGGGCCTTTATCTCTAGACTCCTTTGTCTCCACCCTCTCATACCAAATGACATT
>OW240925.1:2239066-2262170 GCA_933207985.1 Pelobates cultripes
TGACTGCTATTCAATCTATAACAGTAAAAAAAGTTTTTTGTTTTTAAGTCCAAGCTATTGTGACACAGGATCTAATTAGTGGCACTTGTCAGCGTATCCACTGTTAGCGTAACACACCCGCTTTAAGGACACTGACTGCTATTCAATCTATAACAGTGAAAAAAGTTTTTTGTTTTTAAATGCAAGCTATTGTGACACCAGCGAGTGAGTGGTGGCACTGACTGGGCAAATGGGCACAGTATCCACTGTGAGCCTGACACAAGCTGGCAGCAGTGGCAGACAACTAACTGCTATTCAATCTATAACAGAGAAAAAAGTTTTTTGTTTTTAAATCAAGCTTTGTGTCACAGATCAGGTGGTGGCAATGGGCACAGTAATATGTGAGCCTGGCACGGCTAGCAGCAGTGTCTTGAACAACTGACTGCTATTCAATCTATAACAGTGAAAAAAGTGTTTTTTTTTTTAAATCCAAGCTTTGTGTCACCAGATCTAAGTGGTGGCAATGGGCACAGTATGCACTGTGAGCCTGACACAGAAGCTGGCAGCAGTGGCAGACAACTAAGTGCAATTACATTACATAGAAAAAAAAAAATTAAAAAAGCATACCCTTATCCCTAACCTAGCTATGCTTTTCCCTATCTTATGAACAGCAGCTACACTTTCCCTCCTCTTACTAAGCATGCAGCTTGAGAATGAATCTAAAATGGATGCTGTCAGTAGGTGGGAGGGTCTGCTAGGGAGGCTGTGCTGCTAATTGGCTGGAATGTGTCTGCTGACTGTGAGGTACAGGGTCAAAGTTTACTCAATGATGACGAATAGGGGGCGGGTCGAACCGCGCATATGTTCGCCCGCCGTGGCGAACGCGAACATGCTATGTTCGCCGGCGAACCGCTCGGTACATCACTAGTAGTCTTGTCTCGTGATTGGAGGGGACAGCTATACTCACACTGGGGATTGCTATGCTCTGCATACTCCCTTGAGCTTTAATCACTTAGCTCTTTTAAGAGCTTGTTCCTGATACGCTCTCCTGGAAGAGAGGTCTTCCCCACACGGTCCTGGAGGACAAAAGCTGATCCAGGGTGGAAGGAAGACAGCGAGACTCCAGTTAAGCTACGGCGGTTGTGGAGTCTGTGGTGGTTGTGGTGTCCGGTGCGGTGCTTGTGGTCCTCGGCGCAAGTTAGGAAGCGTCCATCAACGGAAGGTACTCGTTTGGAGTACGGGGAGTTCCATTACAATAATTTTGCCCTCTTTTTTACAGGTCTAACCTCGCATCGGTTTTGGCACACCTCAACCGACTTTGTTCTTATCAAATTACCATTAAGTTTAACCATAAGTTCCACTATTATCCCGTACAAAAATATACTAATTTGATTGTAAATGTACTTAATATATTATTTATATATAATTATAAGATTTTACTAATTATATATTGGGGGGACCTGATAATCCAGGCAAAAATATCAGAGAATCTAATTTGAAAGCCCTATTTTGACCCTGTAACTTTCCAAAACACCTAAAACCTATACATGGCTGAACAAAATATGAGTATTTTACAGTAATAAAATGTATAATGCTGCTGATATTAACTGTAAAAAGGCCTTTGTTTTGTGTGAAAAATGCAAAAAAAAATATGAATGCTAACTTTGGCCTGGGTTTGTGACCAAGTTGCTAAATTATGACATTCACAGTTAAAATACCAGGAAGAACTTGAAAAATAATAACATTTCTTAATTTCTCAAACTTTTATAGATTTTTTTCATATTAGATTATGTTTCATATATACCTATGTAATGTGAAATAAAAGCCCTGGTTTTCCTGAAAAAATTATATACAAGAAATGTGGGTGCACTTAATAGGAAAAGCGATTCTAAATCTGTGTTTAACATCCTGCAGTAACTCCCACAACTCCAAGGCCTCCTCTCACACTCATACTCATAGGAACAGTGATTGTGAAGCTCTGCATTTTTGTTCTCACCAATTCCCACCCAGGTTTTCCCAAAATATATAGCATGCTTCTCCAGCTGTTTGGGATTCTCACTCAATTACCTCTTCATTCCCTTTACATTTGACCAACAGCTGCTTCTCTCTGTTAACTCTTTCAGCCATCACCTCAAAATTTCCCCTTCTACTTCTTGTCTCAAATCCCCACGGTATCCTTTAGATTGTAAGCTCACGGGCCATCTAGCCAAGCACTTTGTATAAAAGAGCTCCAATGGCTAGATATCAGCTTATGGGCAGGGCTCTCTCTTCCTCTTTAAATTGTCTGTGTATATTGTACGTTCTCCACTAATTATACAGCGCTGCGGAATCTGTTGGCACTTTATAAATACCAGTAATAAATCAATAAATATATGAGAGCTAAATTATGGTTGAACAGACATATAGCTGAAATTCTAGGTTTTGATCAGAACTTGTACGCCTGCCTCCTTAAGGGGGTATTAGATTCTTGTGGTAAACATGTCCAAACATATTGTTTACCTGCTCAGGTAAGACTAGTGATGTAATAGCTCAGAGAACTGATATGGTGGCTCCAGAATCCATTGGAGAAATCCAATGTAGATTTGCATTTAGCTCTCTATATTTTGTTGTAAAATAGAAAGAGAATGTGTGTAACTCTGTTCATTTCTCTGTAGTAGTGTTTCAAAACAGTAAAATGTATTACAACGATGATTACAAGTGACTTTTTTTGCATTTTTCACACACAAACGGCACTTACACTGACGATACAATTGTTATGATACATTTTACAGTTTGGAAACTAATATTTGAGTTCAGCGAAGACTCCCGAGTATAACTGTACCCCCCATGTAGAGGTTTTATAGTGTTTTTATAAGTTACAGATTCAAATATAAGGCTTGCATTTCAGTTTTTTCACATTGAAATTTGCCAGATTGGTGACGTTGCCCTAAGACCGTATGGTAGCCCAGGAATGAGAATTACCCCCGTGATGGCATACTGTGGCGGACCGCCTGGTGCCCCGACTGGGTGCCTCCGTCAATCGATGCTTCCTAGCTGATGCCGAGGACCATAAGCACCGTAGACCACAAACCACCGCTGCTTGGTTGGGGTCTCGCCGTCCCTTCCCACCCTAGCCTCTCCTCCAAGAAAATATAGCTGTGAGGTTCTTATAAGAGCTAGTGGCATAGCTATTCCCTACAATCATGAGACGAGGCTATGTGTTAAGGGTAAACAGGAACTGAATTTTAATGGTGCCACACTGGCCTTTTATGACAGTCCCCATGCAAGGGGTACGCCCACATGGACCTTGTTGGGGACTCCAACACAAAGATACAGACCAATAAGAACAGTGATTAAATAACAAACATACAATCCCTCCTCTCTGACTGGAAGACAATTTAGTCAGATAATGTATCAACTCAATTATATCCAGGCAGAAAAAACACATTTCTAAAAAGTCCCAAAAGTACACCAAAATACAATATCCCCACAAATGTTACATCCCCTGATAGCCCTGATCTGGGTGACCAATATATCCAAAAATCAGTTCAGGGGTTCAAAAATTTTATGTTAGTCATAGTTTTTACCAACCGCAGGCATGTTCCCATAGCCAAAAATAGTTCCATAGAAGCGTGGCTAAGTGCCGCTGGAGGACCGACCGGGAGCAATAAGTTATCATGCCAAAAATAGTTCCAGAGCATTCGTGGTTAAGTCCCCCTGAAGTCTATTCGCGGACCAAACTTCTGGAATAAAAGGGAATCATGACATGTCACACATGCCATGAGTCCTTAAGGGGTTAAAACCCCTTAGTGAAGGGCCAAGCTTTGATTCTTGACGTAGAAACAAGGTTACATGGATTGGCAGGTAATGATAAAGCTGAAAGAATGCCTGAAATCTTAACTTATCTTGTGTATTTTACTTGTGAAATAAATCTTCATCTTCATCTCCCATTGTATTTTGAAGACCTTCTTCTTTATTTTGGGAGATACAGCGGAGTATTCAGTTTTATACCATCTACAGAAGAGACCCCTTTGGGTCTTGAAGCACTATCCACTAGGGCCAAGTGTCTTTTTGGTATATAATTCACTATATTATATATACTGTATTTTAAGAAGCAGTCTCTCTATTATTTGTTTTATTTCTGCCTGCAGATCTCCTATCATAAAGGGAAGTTTCCATAGCTATATTCTATATGTGTTTTTATAAGTTATTGTACCAGTAGTAGCTTTAATATTGGACATAGGAATCCACTGTGTTCCTTCTTTGTGAACTTTAAGACCTCTAGCAAGTGACCCCTCTCATTGCTGGCATTAATAATTCTCTCATTTAAATCATTTCTGGCATTACTCTCTCTCTCCTTCTGCGTGTGCAGTCTGTGCCAGGGCTGGTAACTCATGTTCTTGTGGAGCAGTATATAATAGTCCTAGTGGATAGTAGTAGGTGCAAACACCTACACATACTAGGAGATCTCTTACTTGGTGCTAAAAAATGAGAGTAGAATGTTAACAGAATAAGAACATAAAATAACAGCTCTAATATAATCTGTTAAAAAGCAGCAATAGATTATAAAATTACATGGGCGATAGGAACCACTGATCAACACATAAAACAATGAAATACAAAATGTAGGACACTCAGAGTGCTTTCAACAGCTTGTGTGATATACGTGTGCTCACTGGCAGCTTTGTATCAAAAAACGCCTATAGAGGGGGGATCGTAAACTAAACAGTGCATTGCCAACAGAAATTGTCTTATGAGATCAAATAAGAGTTTATCGTTTAAAATCAAATAGAAATATGTTAACAGTCATTAAAAAACTATTAAAATGTATAAAAAGTCCAAAAACCTTAATGATCTAACAGAATCAAATAAAAGTGATGATGAAAAATGAATAAAATACAATCCAATTGAAAAGTCTTGGGAAATCAAACTTCTTATAGTGCAAGGGAAGTTGGTGTCAATATCACAACCAACACAGTGTCCTGCTGCCAAGTGAGAATGACAGCAGCAATTAAGTGTCAGGTTGTAAATACAATGTAACCAATAAAGTATCGGATAGCAGCAGAGAATAACCGTTACTCATAGACCACCATTACAGGTCTAAGGTAATAAGATCTTTTTAGTGATCTGGAAATGATGGTAAAAAGCTGGTAGTGCTTTCTAATAAAATCTTCACATTTATTTAGAATAAAAGTTAAAATACACTCACAAGGATGAAGTGCAGTATAACAGCAAATGAGTCTTGTCGGGTTAGCAAGAACGGGTGATGGTAAGCAGGCTGTGGAAGATCTCTCTCGGTAGCTGTATCGATGTAGGCTGTTGCCGAAAAGCCTATTAGGCTCATCCAAATCTACATTCTCAGCATCAGTTAATTGTTTGCTGATTACAGCATATCTGGTACCTTGCAATAGTTGGCATAATATTATTATATCTCCATGATGAAGATCTCTCTGTGTTTGGGCTACAAACAGCTCATTAAATTCACAATATCTCAAGAATAATTGAACCATGACAAACATCTGTGCCGTCTCTTACATATAAGAGGATACCTAGGTGTAAAATATGTTTAAAAAGTTTAAAAATAATGTAAAAGTTAGTGCTTCCAGTCACTTTGTGATATATATATATATATATATATATAGAAAGAGAGAGAGAGAGAGAGAGAGAGAGAGAGAGAGAGAGATAAGATGCCAAAATACCAGAGTATTGCAGTATGCAATGATACCTTTTTTATTGGACTAACATAATATTTCAAAGACAAGCTTTCGAGAGTTCCCTCTTTTTTGTATTGCTTCAGACCTTATGCTTTACTGTATTTACTTTCATGTAGATCTTGATAAAGACCTGCGGGTCGAAACATTGATTTTTATTTTTATTTTAATACAACACAATTTATTTATTTTGCTCTCATTTTTTCTATTTGCTGTATTACCTTACGCTGTGCAGCACCATGGTTAATTCCCAGATTTTACTAATCACATGACGTAAAGTCATGATTTTATTAATGACACGGAGGCTCCAATTATGCTATCTCTTTCTTACTTTATTCCTCAGCAGCAAAGAGAAAATATAAGTGAAAGAGAAAAAAATGCAAAAATATGGATAATATAATAACAGATATAACCAGATCTGCCTAGTAACAGGGCAGCCAATCAGCTTGTATGAACAGTCCATAAATGTCTTGCTTTGTACTTCCACTTCCTCTTCCAACGGGTGAGTGGGAGGGAATAATACTCGCCTCCGTGTCATTAATAAAATCATGACTTTACGTCATGTTGTTATTAAAATCTGGGAATTTTATTAATGACACGGAGGCTCCTATTATGCTAGTTTAAAGCTGAGCCACAACTAACAAGGAAACATGGTCAATTGGGCGAAAATAAAAATCGCGTAACGTGGATTCACTAGACCAATCCGCAGCCTTCAAGATATCATCCAGGTGACATCCCATCGTAGAAGCTTTTGATGCCATGGCGCCTCTGACCGAATGGGCTGAAAATATTGAAGTATCAATCCCTGCAGCAGAGAGAAGATTCTTAACCCAACGAGCTAACGTAGTCGAGGAGATCGGGAGAAACGGCGTCTTAAAGGAAATAAACAATTGAGACAACTCCAATGATCCTTAACCGGAGAGTGCGATCCAAGTACACCCGTAGGCAAGCCACCGGACACAAAGCAGGTCGGACAGGACACCTAGGGTAGGTCACCGACTTAGAAGCCGTCTTACTCCTCTTCGAGATGGTAAATAACACTCCCTCGGGGGTGAAGGAGATTGCGTTCCAGTCCAAAGCTCTGACATCCGAAACCCTTTTGCATGAAAGGAGACACAGGAGCATAACTAGTTTCCAGGACAATTGTTTCAGCGACAGCTCTTCATTAATGGGCCACGATTCCAGAAAGCCAAGCACTACGTTAACATCCCAAAACGATGAATACCTGGATCTCGGAGGTCTAGAATAACGAATGCCTTTCAACAACCGACACACAAAGGGATGTTGTCCAACCGGCGACCCGTCAATGCCCCGAGATGGCTCATCAATAAACATTAATAGTGCGGTAGGCTAGACCAGATTCGAAAGGCATAGTCAGAAAGCTGAGCACCTCCTTCAGAGGGGCAGAAAGTAGATCCAACAGTCTTCCCACACACGCCATGCAGATTTATAAGCTGTTCTGGTACCCGGTGCCCAGGCACTTTCCAGGAGCCTTGTAGTAGCTTGCAGAACGTCCGCAACACACCAGGGTCCCCCGAAATCAGCCAAGCCGTGAGCTGGAGAAGGTCCTGTTCCACCAATTCGTGTGAGTTCCCATCCGGATCTAGAAGCACATCTGGTCGCATCGTAATTAACCTTGGGCAATCCATCACCATCTCCAAGAGCCGCGGGAACCAAGGCTGAGTCTGCTATAGGGGAACTATCACCACCAACATGCACACCTGACTGGACAAGTATGCCAGTGTCCGAGTAATAAGGTTGAAAGGGGGAAATGCAAAGGGACGACCTCGAGGCCATATCTGCAGAAACGCATCCACCGCCGTGGCTGATGGGTCCGGCCTCCAACTGAAGTATTGGGGCAGTTGGGAGTTCAGTCTGGATGCGAACAAATCCAGTTGTAGTGGACCCCATTGCTGATTTATCTGTCGAAAGGTTGAAGGCAGTAGATGCCAATCTCCTGAGTCTTTCAAGTATCGCGAATTCCAATCCGCCCATTCGTTGTCCAAACCCGGAATGTGTTCGGCCGTAACCGAGATTGCACTGCCTAGGCAGAACTGCCAGAAGTCCCTTGCCAGGTTCACCAGTAGCTTCGATTTTGTGCCACCCAGGTGAATGATGTACCTGACCGCGGACACATTGTCCATGCGCAGAAGAATACAGCAATTTCCCAGAGTCGGAGACAGACTGCGGATGGCGAATGATCCCGCCAGTAGTTCTAGACAGTTGATGTGAAGCGTTGACCCGAGTTCGGACCATCTGCTGGAGACATTTCCACAGCGCGCGCCCCAACCATGCAGGCTGGCATCCGATTCTATCACCACATCCGGAGCAGTACCGAAGATTGCTCGACTGTTCCATGCCTCCATATGGTCCAACCACCATAAAAGTTCCTCCTTGGAATCTCTGTCCAGGCTTAATTCGCTTTCGTACGAACTGCCCGAGCGAAGATGGGTACTTTCAGACTGTAACGGATCACCTGGCACCCCGACTGGGTACCTCCGTTGAAAGATGCTCCTAGCGCTTCCAGAGGACTCCAAGCACTCCACCAGACACCATAAGCACCGCAGGCTGCAGCTATCTCCCTTCAGAACGAAGCAGGAACAAGCTCTTACAAGAGCTCAGTGATTATAGCAAGGGAATATGCCTAGCATAGCAATCCCTTGTAGCAGATTCCCCCAATAAGAGACAGGACTCAAGTTGAGGGTAAAAATAGAACTCTCTGGCTGCTAGCTTGCAGCCCTTTTTATTAGGTGCTCCCATGAAGGGGAGGGACACACACAGTAACGTACATTAACCAATCACACAATAGTTACATCCCACTTCTGACACCATTACTCCACCTGGATAAAGTAGCAACTTGTCCATGTCCAGGTGCCTCACCACGGCTGTGTGGGGAGCTGGTAGACTGCCTTGGTGGGTTGCTGAGTGGGCAGAGACCAGCGGTACTCTGCCCTGGTGCCAGCGCTACCACCGAAGTAGCCTGATTGGAGCCTGGTTGTGGGAGGGAGAGACCGACCGTCTCCCCTCTGGGTACACAGCTCTGGGGCTGGGGAACAGGACCGACCGTCTCTACCCCTTGGGCTGTAAGCGCAGAGACTACGGTCCCATCTGCACAGTTGTGGGGCTCAACATCTCCCCTTGGTGGGTTAGGCTGCCGCTGGAGAGAGGGTGTAACAAGCTCCTCTCTCTGGACTGTCAACTGCCGCTGGGGAGAGGGGTTAACAGGCTCCTCTCCCTGACACTCTCTCTGCTGGTGGAGAGGCGGACCAGCTGTCTCCCCTTTCATTATTTTGTCCTGCTGCTGGGGTGTGAGACTGACGGTCTCTGCTCCCTGCAGGACACACTGCCGCTGGGGAGGAAGGACGACACCTTCAGCTCCCTGGGGTACACACTGTCGCTGGAGAGGAAGGATTGCACCCTCAGCTCCCTGGGGTACACACTGCTGCTGGGGAGGAAGGACGACACCTTCGGCTCCCTGGGTTACACACTGCTGCTGGGGAGGACGGACGACACCATCAGCTCCCTGGGGTACGCACTGCCGCTGGGGAGGAAGGACGGCACCTTCCGCTGGGGCAGCCTGTAGAAAGTCAGGCTCAGGGGAAGGAAACAAGGGAGGACAGAGGCCAGCGGCGCTCTGCCCAGTTGCCAGCTCTTCTGCTGGGGGTCAGGGAACAAAGGAGTTGGCTGGGGAGGAGAAATATCACTTACCTCCCCCTGGTACTCCGGCTGCTGCTGGGGGGGGAGGTCGATGCTCTCCACTCTTCTGTAACTCCAGCTCTAGTTGGGGATCTGGGCCGGTTGCCCAGCATCCCTGTAGGGCCGGTGGAGAGATCTCGGTCCCATCTCCACCTGCCTGCAGGGGGTCCTCCCAGGACCAGTCTATGAGGTCCTCTACCTCGGGTACCTCTGGTTGCTGTTGGGGAGGGAGACCGGTTGTCTCTTCCTCCAATAACACATTCTGCCGCTGGGGAGTGAGACCGACTGTCTCCCCTCCCTGTAAAACATACTGCCGCTGGGGATCTGGGCCGGGTGCCCAGCATCCCTGTAGGGCCGGTAGAGAGACCTCGGTCCCATCTCCACCGGCCACCTCTGTTTCTTCCTCGTCCCACTCTACCTGTGGCTGGAGTTTCTCCCAACGTGCCCACTGGCCTTCCCTCAACGCCCTGTGTTGTAGGTTCCGGGTCGCCATGTCCCACACGAACCGCACGTATTTCTCCTCTGGATTGGGTCCGTAAAACTTCAGGTGCAACCCTACCATCGTGCCAAACTCTAGTACGGAGTAGCTATACGCCATGCTTGCTGTAGCCACTGCTGGTTCCATTATGTTGCTGAAGATAAGGACGCTGCACAACTCCACACGTTACCGGTGTCTCCGAGCTGCTTCTCCTCACACTAGGATGCCATCCCGCCGCTTGCCACCAATGTAACGGATCACCTGGCACCCCGACTGGGTACCTCCGTTGAAAGATGCTCCTAGCGCTTCCAGAGGACTCCAAGCACTCCACCAGACACCATAAGCACCGCAGGCTGCAGCTATCTCCCTTCAGAACGAAGCAGGAACAAGCTCTTACAAGAGCTCAGTGATTATAGCAAGGGAATATGCCTAGCATAGCAATCCCTTGTAGCAGATTCCCCCAATAAGAGACAGGACTCAAGTTGAGGGTAAAAATAGAACTCTCTGGCTGCTAGCTTGCAGCCCTTTTATTAGGTGCTCCCATGAAGGGGAGGGACACACACAGTAACGTACATTAACCAATCACACAATAGTTACATCCCACACATAGCCCTCCCCTCTACCTGTAAACTAATTATCTGTACACACAGGGAAATACAATTATCATAGGTAGGGAAAATACAGTTTTTACACAACATTCATAACTCCCAAAATATACATCACATTCGCATAAAAATACATATTCACAATCAATCCATTCAGGGGAACAACATATTAAAAAATGGCATGAATCAGACCAGGGGTTCAAAAGTTAGTAAAAGTATCTTTTGTTCCCCTGGCTCAAACAGTAAAAGTAAAACATCCCCACAATGCATCCTGGCTTCCTCCCTTCTGCCCTGGAGATAATTGGAGAAGGAATCTAATTATCTCCAAAGACAGAGCCAAACTCCATTACCCACATGGCAGACAAAAAGACAGTAAAAGACATAAAATTACATACTGACACATTTAGTACATAAAACACACATTTCTACATATCCCCAGATAGCTTGGATCTGACTGCACATTATTAGATGAATGGCACTCAGATCACACGAATAAGCCTTTCTGCAGGGAAAATAAACAGTTTAACCTGCAGGGCCATAGTCCAAAGGCAAGAGGCGGGCAAGCAGCCCCCTCCAAGGACACGTGGCGAGGTCGGTTTTGCCACACAGACATTGCAGGGCTCGATAATGTAGGGGTTGCAGGAAAATTGCCTGAATTGAAGAGGCCAGGAGGCCAATCACTCTCGCCAGTTGTCGCACGTGTGCGTTTGTTTTTCTTCTTCATAGCCTTCAGTTTGGCTTCTGGAAGGAACAAGAACTGGGCGACCGAATCGACCTTGAAACCTAGGACTTCTATCTTCTGCACCAGGGCCACCCAATTTATAAGGAAACCCAATCCTTGCAGAAGATCCACTGTCCATTCCTGGTGCCTGGATAGTTGCTCGGGGGATGTGGACATAATCAGGATGTCGTCCAGGTAAATAATCATGCGAACTCCTCGAACCCTGAGGAACGCCACCAGTGGTTTCATCACCTTTGTGAAGCACCAAGGAGCTGAAGAGAGACCAAATGGCAGACAGGTAAACCTCCACCGATGTCCTTGCCACGTGAAGTGCAACAAGTCCCAGTGTTCCTCTGCCATTGGTATAGTCAAGTATGCGTCTTTGAGGTCTAGCTTGACCATCAAGTCCCCTTGCCAAAGCAAATCTCTGAGGCAATGTATGCCTTCCATCTTGAAGTGATGGTAACGGAGGAATCCGTTGAGTCATTTGAGATTGATAACCGGCCGAACTCCTCCGCCTTTCTTGGCAACGACGAACAGGTTGCTTAGAAATCCCGGATGAACGTACGGGACTTCCTGTATTGCCCGTTTGGCAAGAAGCTCCGAGATCTCCTTGGTAATCAAACCGAACTGCTCTTCCGGCAACCTCAGTTCCTGAGGGGTATCCACCTGGACAGGGGGAGATAAAAGATCTAGGCGGAAACCTTTCAGCGTATTTAAAACCCACACATCTGTGGTGATCATGCCCCACATGTTGATAAACAAAGCCAGTCTGCCCCCCACACTTGCCTGGGGAAAAATACATTCCTGGGTACTCACCGTAAGGGGGCGTCTGTACGAGGGCTGACCACGTCCTCCCCGATTCTGCCACGTCCTCCCACGGGAGGGAAAGAAGGGAGCGGGATTGTAGTCCTGGTAGGCCCGAGGGGCAGCAAAGGAACCTCTGTGGTCCGTGAGGGACCTCGAGCTCCACGGCCGGGCAGACGGCTCCTATACCTCCCGGCCCGTTCGGCTGACATAGCTGTGTTAGCATTGCCGAGAAGGCAAATCAGCCTCGGAGGTAGCACCGAAGCGTCAGATCCCGCCTCCGCGTCGAAGTCCCCTTCCTCATAAGAGGCGTAGTCGGGGGTGTCCGAGCCTGTCTCCCCACTTAGATCGCAGTCTGATCTGTCATTGCCATGGGCACGCGCCCTTTTCCACTTTCTGGCCGATTTTGCCCGGCCAGCGGCTCTCTTGCGCGGTAACGCGCCATCTTGGACGGCCAGAGGCATGTCAGTCAGGGCAGGTACTACCTGTGTCACATCGGGGGAGACATGTTTAATTTTGGCATGTGCCTTGCGACTGACCTGAGGTTGCAGCGCAGGCAGGGGGCTTGCCAACATAGGAGATACCAAGGGCTGAGTCAGAGCCTGTTGACTAGTAAGAGACAGGGACGATGAAACTGTCCCCATGGCAGAGGCCAGGGCCCTCTGCATGGTAGAGTCAATGAGGGCCTGGAATTCTTGAGAGGGGATGAGTTCCACCTCTCCTGAGATAGGGGCCTGAAAGGCTTCCATACTGGGATAACTGGGGCTGCCAGAACCATCACCCCTAGCCTGCATGATAGTCAGGAGGGTAGTATAAACTTGTGGGAAAAAAGGGATATGCCCCTTTAAATATATACAGAGAAATTGACACTCACAAAAGGTATGGCAGCCATGGACACAGTATCAGTAAATTACAAAACAGAAAAAAAATGATGGAACCCTAAAAACCTACAGTACAGGGGTTGAGTAACCCACAATAGCACAATACCTGTAAAACAAAGGGTGAAATAGGAAGGGGAGCCGACCCGCCGGAACCGCTAGCAGCCACGTGTGTGTGAGAGAGGGAAAATGGCCGCCGCATGCAGAGCGCGCCACGGGCAACCAAGCTCCTCTTCCGCCAATTGCCAGGGAGCGTGTGGAACACACGTGGCCGGGGAAAAACACCCTCGCACCAGCGGGCGCGATGGGGAGGCTAAGCTGGTCGGAGACAACGCGGCCGCACATGCGGTCGCGAGGGGAGGGCGGTCAGGGAGCACTGCAGCTCCCGGAATAACTTCCCCTGTGATCCGCGGCCCCTGTCTGTGCTAACTAAAGGTACAGCACAGACAGGGAGCCAGAAAAAACGCAGGGGAAGAAACAGATACACAAAACTAAACACAAGATACAGCAGAAAAAGCAGAAATCATACAGGGCAATATAAAGCAGCATCACAGAAATAATCAAGTAAAATAACCCATATAACAAACAAATAAGATCAAATATACAGGAGTGAAAATTAATACTTAGCTGGTCTGAGGACAGCCGCAAAGAAAGAGGAAGTGGAAGTACTAAGCAAGGCATTTATGGACTGTTCCTGCAAGCTGATTGGCTGCCCTGTTACTAGGCAGATCTGGTTATATCTGTTATTATATTATCCATATTTTTGCATTTTTTCTCTTTCAGTTAAATTTTCTCTTTGCTGCTGCGGAATAAAGTAAGAAAGAGATAGCATAATAGGAGCCGCCGTGTCATTAATAAAATTTGTTTCTTGCTACATTAAGGTAGTAAAATTTCTAATCCTTTTGTTTTTTATATTATATATATACACACACACACACACACACACACTCTCTCTCTCTCTCTCTCTCTCTCTCTCTCTCTCTCTCTCTAGGCTTAAAATCAGTTCATGTTAGAAGAACAGAAAAGCAAACTTAAGCAACCTTAACTTGACCAAAAGATGACATGACAAAGCCTTAATTTGTCATTACTTGAATAGAACAATTGGTGTTTATACCCTAAATATCTTATTCATGAAGCTGGTCACAGCTTAAGAAACACAGCTTAAAAAATACAATTTTCCATTCTAACAACCTTTAAATGCCCATAGCACAGTAAAAAGTAAATAAAATAAATGTTCTAGGCACACAGGTAGGCATCAAGCAGACTTTAAGAGGATTATGGTAATGACATTATTGATATGTATATGTGCACGTTAGCTCTAATATTATTATTGGCATTTACATAGAGATAACTTATTCCACAGTGTTTTACAATACTACAAAGGGGAAATTTAACAACAAATTAATTTTACAAATTACAAATCATTAGAGAAACAATTGGTTGATAAAAACTCAGCTTGAAAGACCTTTCAATCTAGAGGAGACGGGATAGTCAGAGAGAGTTTGGGGTTAGATAAAAATAATTATGGGTGAAAAAGTATGCAGATTTCGAGGTGAAAAAATGTAATTAATGGAAGAGATAAGATAGGTGAAAGTGACAAATGGGGAACACCAATTAACCAGACAATATGTGGAATAAATAACAAAAATAAACAAACACTAAAAGCAAGGTTGAGCACGGAACGTACACTAGTTTTTAGATTAAACAGTAATAATAAAGGGGAGGTAAAAAGGGTATTTGCAGAGTTAACACAATCACAATACGAATGTGTCATTTGTACATTGCTACTGTCACAGTTATTATTTATTGTATCAACATGAGAAAAATTTACAGTACAAGATGTTTAATTCTCATGTTAACCATTAAATGCATTATAACATCTTAGAGTATTCTCTCCTGTGTGAGTTATCTGATGTTTAAAAACCTCTGATTTGCTGACAAAATATTCCCCGTATTTTGAACATGAGAAAGGTTTCTCTCCTGTGTGAATTATCTGATGACTAACAAGTTCTTATTTACTGACAAAACAGTTTCCACATTCAGGACAAGAGAAAGGTTTTTATCCTGTGTGAGTTTTTTGATGAGTAACAAGATGAGAGTGCCGGCTAAAACATTTCCCACATTCAGAACACAAGAAAGGTTTTTCTCCTGTGTGAGTCCTCTGATGTCCAACAAGATGTGAGGACTGGCTAAAGCATTTTCCACATTCAGAACAAGAGAATGGTTTTTCTCCCGTGTGAGTTCTCTGATGTTTCACAATATCTGATTTACGGACAAAACATTTCCCACATTCAGGACATGAGAAAGGTTTTTCTCCTGTGTGAGTTCTCTGATGAGTAACAAGATTTGTGTGGAAGCTAAAACACTTGCCACATTCAAGACATGAGAAAGGTTTTACTCCCGTGTGCGTTCTCTGATGTCCAACAAGATGTGAGGACTGGCTAAAACATTTCCCACATTCAGAACATGAGAAAGGTTTTTCTCTTGTGTGAGTTCTCTGATGCATAACAAGTTCTGATTTACTGACAAAACATTTACCACATTCAGGACATGAGAAAGGTTTTTCTCCTGTGTGAATGTTCTTATGTCCAACAAGACATGATTTGCTGACAAAACATTTTCCACATTCAGAACACGAGAAAGGTTTTTCTCCTGTGTGACTTCTCTGATGTCTAACAAGATATGATTTTCTGGAAAAACATTTTCCACATTCAGGACATGAGAAAGGTTTTTCTCCTGTGTGACATCTCTGATGTCTAACAACATATAATTTACTAACAAAACACTTTCCACATTCAGGACAAAAGTAAGAATGGATTTCTCTGTTTACGATCTTCTTTGCAGTTATATCGGATTCTGAGAGATTCGTTGATTTTTCAGAGTTGGAATCCTTTGTCCTTTTATTAAAAGATTTCTTCATAGTCTTGCTTTGAAAATCTCTGTTCTGGTCACGTCCTTCAAAATAATTTCTGTGGATAGAAACACCAGAAAGAAGAATACTCAGAGTTATAGAACATCTTTAACTATAAATCATTTATTAAGCCAAAAAAGATCCAATGTGTGCTTGCACTCAATCACAACATAGGTGCAGGTATCAGGGTCACCTCCAAAGACCCCAAATTAAATTACCAAATACCAAATGATACCGCACTCAAGCTTTAAGAAAGAAATTTCAAAATACAGTTTATTGATACAACATAGTCATATTGGATATAGTCCTAACCTATCCTATAAATAAGCAGAATAGCAAAATTAGATACACAGACACCACAACTCAATAACACATTCTATGTTTCTAAACTTGTCCACCAAAGCTAAAGTGCAAAACACAACATAAAGTGCTTAGTGCCAAATCATCATAGTTCCTATTAACCTGTACACATTATCTAAAGTGCAAACAAAAAAATAAAATATGCAATCCTGCCTGTCAATGATCATGTGCATATTAAAGGACCACTCTAGGCACCCAGACCACTTCAGCTTAATGAAGTGGTCTGGGTGCCAGGTCCTTCTAGGGTTAACCCATTTTTTCATAATTATAGCAGTTTCAGAGAAACTGCTATAATTATGAATGGGTTAAGCCTTTCCCCTAATCCTCTAGTGGCTGTCTCATTGACAGCCGCTAGAGGCGCTTGCGTGCTTCTCACTGTGATTTTCACAGTGAGAGCACGTTAAGGCCCATAGGAAAGCATGTAAATGCTTTCCTATACGGGTTGAATGCGCGCGCAGCTTTGCTGCGCGTGCGCATTCAGCCGGCGGGGCGTAACGGAGGCGGAGAGGAGGAGGAGAGCTCTCCGCCCAGCGCTGGAAAAAGGTAAGTTATTACCCCTTTCCCCCTTCCAGAGCCCGGCGGGAGGGGGTCCCTGAGGGTGGGGGCACCCTCAGGGCACTATAGTGCCAGGAAAACGAGTATGTTTTCCTGGCACTATAGTGGTCCTTTAAGTACTCGAATATTGTAAGAGCACAGAGATATAAGTAATCTATAGAACAAAATTCCTGGGAATTCTTAGTCCTGTCACCTGTCCCAATTCTTCATATATTACAGCTGATCCAAAGAAGTAAAAAAAAATCTTAACAAAATAATATAAAACAATAGAGAAAATATAGAAAAATATGCAAAAATAAAAAAAAATGGACATTTGAAGGGATATGACTTCCCGAGTGTGCAGCCCCAGACATGCCTGACTTCATTCTGATGCACCAGAAGGATTTAATCAAGATATACATATGGAGATCGCATCCTGGGATTTTCTGGTTTCTTACCTGCTCCTTAAGGAGTCCGTCCGTACATACACCATTGACATACTACTTTAGATCATCAGGAGGCCTCCATGATGCGTTATTGGTGAGATCTAACCAAGATCCTTGCATAGAACTTTTTTGTATCAGCATTTTTTCGATTTTTACATATTTTTGTTTGGATTTTTTTCTACTTCTTTGGATCAGCTGTAATATAGGCAGGATTGGGACAGGTCACAGGACTAAGAGATAATATCCCATAACTTCTGTTCTATAGATTTCTTATTTCTCTGTGCCTTTACCATATTAGAGTACTTAACTCAGTGTACAGGACCATTTTATTCACCTGGCATCACCTCTGGTGGACGTTCCTGCAGTCAGTATGCCAATTGGACGCTCCCTCAAAACTTGCGACATCTGTGGCATTGTGCTGTGTGATAAAACTGCACATTTAAAGTGGCAAGCCTATGGCACATCTGTGCAATAATTATGCTGTCTAATCAGCATCTTGATATGCCACACATGTGAGATGGATGGATTATCTCGGCAAAGGAGAAGTGCTCACTAACACAGATTTAGACAGATTTGTGAACAATACTTGAGAGAAATAGGCCTCTTGTGTACATAGAAAAAGTCTTAGATCTTTGAGTTCAGCTCATGAAAAATGGGGGCAAAAACAAAAGTGTTGCATTTATAATTTTGTTCAGTATATATATTGGTATGTTTTTTCCTCCTCATTCTCGGGTCCTCTACCAGAAGACTGGGAGTTTGAAGGTTCTGCTCAGTATTTTAACTGTTCCTGGAACTGCACTCTTCTGGACATCAATCTCAAATGTCCCACATGGAATCTGTTGAAGCCACTCCCCCAACTTGGGAGTCACAGTCCCGAGTGCTCCAATCACATCTGGAACTACTACTGTCTTTCCCTTTCCACATCCTTTCTAGCTCTTCTTTCAGCCCTTGGTATTTCTCCATCTTCTCATATTCCTTCTTCCTGATGTTATAGTCACTGGGTATTGCTACATCCACCACGACTGCAGTCTTTCATTCCTTGTCTACCACCACAATGTCGGGCTGGTTGGCCAGCACTTGCTTGTCTGACTGGATCTTGAAGTTCCACAGGATTTTAGTACTGTCATTCTCATCTACCCTTTGTGGTATCTTCCATCTGGCAGGTATAATCCATGTTCAGATGCTTTGGTACAAAATCCCAGCAACATGGTTGTGTCTCTCCGTGTATGCTGTTCCTGCTAACATCTTGCATCCCGCTACTAGGTGCTGGACTGTCTCAGAGGCCTCTTTGCACAGTCTGCACCTTGGGTCTTGCCTGGTGTGGTAGACTCCAGGTTCTATTGATCTGAGTGCCTGTTCCTGTGCTGCTAGGATTAGTGCCTAAGGGCTGTCTTTCAGGCCTGCCTCTTACAACCACTGTTAGGATTTTGTCATGTGAGCCATGTCCAGTATCTGCCGGTGGTACACTCCATGAAGAGGTTTGTCTTACCAAGGAACATAAGGCTTCCAGAGATCTCTCTTAGGTTATGGAATGTACTTGCTGTAAGCTGCTGATTTCCATCTACCAAATTCTTTGTATTTACCTGATGGAAGTAGCAGATGCGGCGTCAATCTTAGGGGCTGACCTCTGGTGGTCAAAGGGACCTAGCCTATTCTGGTAGCTGGGTCGTCATGTAGTTCATGAATCTGCGGTAGCGAGTGGTTTGTCGTATAGTGTGAATAGGGGTGTTCAGCTCTGTCTCTCTGTGAGAAAAAGGCCAAAAATAAAATGCATCAAACCCTACCCCCGGACTCCACTTTCGTGGTTCGAATAGTATCGGACCTCTAACTGGGTTTATCTCGTGTATATAGCTGCCAAGTGGTGTTTGTAAAAAAAAAAGTTGGAATGAGAGAGCGTCGGCTGCGATATTTCCCCAGCAAGGTACATGTATGCATACCAAATGAAAGTTATGTGACGCCGCTAACCAGGTGATTCCCCTTTTGAGTTTAATGAGTGCCTATGAGACACCCTTTATCTTTATGTACACAATCAGCTTTGTTATTGGAAAGGCATGTGATGGTTTGCCTTCCCGTAAGGAACCCCAGGTATGATCTGCTGCAACTTATGGGTTAAATGTCGAAATAGTGTCAAAGTATTGCAGGCGGATTGTAGTGTCAGGGTTTCGGGGGGGGGGGGGGCCATAGGTCAAGGAACCATCAATCTTGGTATTTGGCCGTGAACACTGAATGGCCTTCTGCATCGATACACTTAACCGGTGATTCTACGTCTGGTGGGGGGATAAACAGATATCCTTTTCCAATACGAAAGACGAAAGAAACCGACACCACCTCAGTGGTCTGTTTGTGTGCAAGTCGAGAGAAATGATGTTATAGTCGTCTGGGGCCTCTGGTAGGAGGTGTGGTGGTCATGGTATGAATGAGCGACGCAGTGGTATTGCGTGAAATGCGAAGGTAAGAGCCAAGTAGGGATTGCAGGAGTTATTACTCATGTGTGAGAACCCTGTCACTCGTTGCTGATGCATTGTACTTTATCGTTGAGTAACCTGACTAGCATGGTTGTGGAGTCCGGGAGAATACCTAAAAGGTTAGGTCGGTGGAAGGCCCTACTGTTTCCTTGCCGGGTAGGGGAGACTCCTGATGAAGTGAATAGTGCCACGGAATCGGGGATGCTTTGAAGGGTTCTGTTGGGATCCTCGACTGAGAGGAAATCATTGGGTTAGGGTATTGCTACTGGGCTGTATCTCACATATTTTGGTGTATTTCCATGAACGTGTCTAAAGTTTGTGGCTACTCTTAGCCTTGAACGTCCAACGCATGGCGAGACAGTATGTACCTTCCATTTGAAACCACAGTTAATGGTGTATAGGTAGCAACTTCCCAGCTTCGAGAATGCTCATATGGCGTTAGTCCACTGTGGCATATTGAAGTAGGTACTGACGGCACAGTGAGGTCGTGTGTAGAGGTATTTCCGAAGGACCTAAGGTTTGTGTTAAACAACGTCTCTAGTTCACTGTCAAGGCAAGCATCGTAGATACAATAAGTTCCTGCAACTAGACCTAACAATGACAATGAGAGGGTCGCAGGTGGAATTGAGTGGGCTCAGTGAGGCCACGGTCATATGTGATAGCCCAAGTGAGGGGTCGGAATTATGTCATGGTGAATTGCCTGTGGAGGACCGTATGTAATGTAGGAACTGGTGGCTGCGAATAGAGGTATTTCTGAAGGACCTGAGGTAATCAGTTGAACAACGTCTCTGGTTTACTACTGGGATATATACATGTATCAGAGATTCGTCAAGAGCCTGCGACTGAACTCCTAAATGCGGAGAGAGAGGGTCATACAGGGAACTGAGAGGGGCAAAAAAGGCTGCAGTTGTATGTAATGGCCCGAGTGATGGGGTGGATCTGTGTTGTCGTGGATTGCTCGTGGAGGGCCAAGTGAGGGCCACGTATAAAGGCATTTCTGAAGGACCTGAAGCATGTATTTAAACAATGACTCTTTATATGAATATCAGAGATTCATTTAGCCTGGACTTTGAAATGCAGAGAGAAAGGGTCGTACGAGGAATTGAGTGGGCCCAACGATGGCGCTGTTGTATGTAAATGTCCAAGTGAGGGGCCAGAATTGTGTCGTAATGAATTGCCCGCGGAGGGCCATTTGTAATGTAGGTAGTGATGGCCTAACGAGGGCTGCGCATAGTGGTATTACTGAAGGCTAAGTGCCGGAATGTAGAGATTATGCCATGTGTAATTACGCATTCGAGAAAGCTGTAATTAAGATGTATTGGGTAGCCTGCAGAGGCAGTTTGGATCATATGGAGGGAGGCCGTGAGTAATGGTTGACTGCAGTATTATAGAGTGGTAGTAAACTCTCGTAGGCTGGAATTGACATAGGAGCTGACCAGCTGTGTAACGGGCTGCAATAGATGTATTCATTGTGCGTGGCTAATGTCGGTTAATCATCCAAGGTTGTAAGGGCAGTAAAATGACCTGGGAACAGCGGATGGATACTCCTACTTGGGAAGTGGATTAACCTATATGTATACGAAACCACAGAATATGCTAATGAGGAAACAAAGTTAATTATGAAACTTGATGTGTGGGTTATTATTATTATGTTATTTGTATGGCGCCATCACATTCCCCAGCGCTTTACAATGGGTGGACGAACAGACCTGTAGTTGTAACCAGACAAGTTGGACACACAGGAAAAGAGGGGTTGAGGGCCCTGCTCAATGAACTTACATGCCTGAGGGAGTGGGGTAAAATGACACAAAAAGGTAAGGATAGTATTAGACTAGTGACAGTTGCAGAAGAGGAATCAGTCGGGAGCTGTTAACAGTTTAATTGATACGCTTTTATGAAGAAGTGGGTTTTTAACGATTTTTTGAAGGAGTGGAGACTGGGTGAGCATCTAACGGAGGAGGGAAGTGAGTTCCACAGGAACAGTGCAGCCCTCGAGAAATCTTGAAGGCGAGCATCAGAGTTGGGAGTACGGACAGAAGATAGACGTAAGTCTTCAGCAGATCGTAAGGGCCTAGACGGGACATACTTGTGTATAAGGGAGGATAGATAGGTGGGAGCAATGTAACCAATGTGGGGACTGACAGAAGGGTGAGGCATGGGAGGTGCGGACGGACAGGAAGATAAGCCTCGCTGCCGCATTCATTATGGACTGTAACCGCACAACTTGGGAGCATGTAAGACCACTGAGAAGTGGATTACATTAGTCAAGGCGAGAAAGGACAGTGGAATGGACCAACACCTAGTCGCATCTGGCGTTAAGTAGGGGCGGATGTGCATAACGTAATTGTATGTTTGAATGAACACGACTAAGTAAATAGCAAAAATTTTGCAAACTAAGGGAAATAATCATGCAACTTACAAAAAAAAGAAAAACAACCAGCAAGACTGTCATGCCCGGCTGGGTGCAAGGGGGAAGTATACAAAGAACAAGGAATGTGAAAATGTAACGTGTGGCTGAAAGGTGGTCAAATTGTGGACCGAATGTAAAGAAGTGACTGTGACCAACTGGAATTTATTCGGCAGTTAAATAAGTTAGGTCAGTCCCAGATGTTGTGAATTGAAATGTGGCCCAGAATGGAGAGGTTGCCCATAAGAGCTGCGCTGAGCCGGGTACTCACGATACCGTTGTAACTTGCGGTACGAATGTGACGCCGTAAAGCAGCGACGGGAGTGGACTGCAATGGTTTAGTTTGCGGCTGGCAGTCTGGATCGAATTGGAAGTAGTTCTTGGCTGTGGGTGAAGGCCGGTAGTCTCCCGGGATTAGTTCTGTGTGGTACTTCTTTATCAGTGGGAGCAGCGCTGAGGCAGACCGGAAACGGAAGTGGTCGCAAAGGAGTCTGGATCAGTGTCAGCCCTGAGTGGAGGTAAGTCTGGGTATAAATAGGCTGGGTAAACCCCCCCCAAAACTTCAGGCCCTGCCTTAACATATAAATGTATATATACTTGTGGTCAGAATTTAATAGATTATGGAATATGGTAGGTGGTACTCGTTCATCGGCAAAACTCCACCAATGAACGAGTAGGCATCTGATAAAAGAGGGCATACAAATGGTATTGTAATATTACTATGTCAACCAGCGAGATCGGTATAGGCGAGTAGGATCCTTGCATTTAAATATACAAACAACTCCTACCACAAATTCAGGCCTAATGCCCTTCCTACTTGTGGTCGGAATTTAATAGATTATGGAATGTGGTAGGTGGTGTAAAGTTGGTGGAGTTGTGCTGAAACCAACAAACAAGTAGGCCTGTAATAAAAGAGGGCAAAAAGAATCATGAGAAAACACACTTTATTGCCTTCTTATAAGGCTAAACATTTAAATGCTTTTCTTAGCTCTTGCTCTGGTCGTGGGATATAGGTATTATATACAGATGACTTCCATCGGCCCAATCTTTTGATGATGTGGACTGGTGTGTTTGAGCTCGATGCTGACGAGATTGCTCCTATTCTGAAGGAGTGCCTGGAAAAAAAA
>OW240925.1:2270990-2297175 GCA_933207985.1 Pelobates cultripes
TGAATGTGACAGTTATTGGGTCAGACGGTGTATGAATGTGACAGTTATTGGGTCAGACGGTGTATGAATGTGGCAGTTATTGGGTCAGACGGTGTATGAATGTGACCGTTATTGGGTCAGACAGTGTTTGAATGTGACCGTTATTGGGTCAGACTGTGTATGAATGTGGCAGTTATTGGGTCAGACAGTGTATGAATTTGACAGTTATTGGGTCAGACGGTGTATGAATGTGACAGTTATTGGGTCAGACGGTGTATGAATGTGACAGTTATTGGGTCAGACAGTGTATGAATGTGACAGTTATTGGGTCAGACAGTGAATGAATGTGACAGTTATTGGGTCAGACAGTGAATGAATGTGACAGTTATTGGGTCAGACGGTGTATGAATGTGACAGTTATTGGGTCAGACGGTGTATGAATGTGACAGTTATTGGGTCAGACAGTGTATGAATATGACAGTTATTTGGTCAGACTGTGTATGAATGTGGCAGTTATTGGGTCAGACAGTGTATGAATGTGACCGTTATTGGGTTAGACAGTGTATGAATGTGACAGTTATTGGGTCAGACGGTGTATGAATGTGACAGTTATTGGGTCAGACAGTGTATGAATATGACAGTTATTGGGTCAGACTGTGTATGAATGTGGCAGTTATTGGGTCAGACAGTGTTTGAATGTGACCGTTATTGGGTCAGACAGTGTATGAATGTGACAGTTATTGGGTCAGACGGTGTATGAATTTGACAGTTATTGGGTTAGACGGTGTGTGAATGTGACAGTTATTGGGTCAGACAGTGTATGAATGTGACAGTTATTTGGTCAGACGGTGTATGAATGTGACAGTTATTGGGTCAGACAGTGTGTGAATGTGACAGTTATTGGGTCAGACAGTGTATGAATGTGACAGTTATTGGGTGAGACAGTGTGAATGTGACAGTTATTGGGACAGTTATTGACAGTTATTAGGTCAGACCATGTGACAGTTATTTTCAGACATATGTGACAGTTATTGGGTCAGACGGTGTTTGAATGTGACAGTTATTGGGTCAGACAGTGTATGAATGTGACAGTTATTGGGTCAGACGGTGTTTGAATGTGACAGTTATTGGGTCAGACTGTGTCTGAATGTGACAGTTATTGGGTCAGACAGTGTTTGAATATGAAAGTTATTGGGTCAGACGGTGTTTGAATGTGACAGTTATTGGGTCAGACAGTGTATGAATGTGACAGTTATTGGGTCAGACGGTGTTTGAATATGACAGTTATTGGGTCAGACTGTGTCTGAATGTGACAGTTATTGGGTCAGACAGTGATTGAATGTGACAGTTATTGGGTCAGACGGTTTTTGAATGTAACAAGGTATTAAGGGTTTACTTGGTGTTCTAGGAGGGGCGTCTGTGTTCGGTTGCCGAACAAATGGGCGAACAAAGTGAAGAGGGGAATAAGACAGTCGAACTAAGTCCATAAAACAGGGGTTTTCGTCACAGAGTGCATGCTCAATGGTGTCAAAGGCAGCAGAGAGGTCAAGAAAAATTAATATGGTATAGGGGCCTTTGAATTTAGCTGCGATTAGGTCATTACTAACTTTGATAAGCTCAGTCTCAGTAGAGTGGAGAGGGCAGAAGCCAGATTGAAGAGGGTGAAGGAGATAGTTGGAATTGAGGAAGCGAGACACACGGGTAAAGACAGGTACATAACAACTCTCTGCACTATCGACCTGCTTACCTTCTGTTTGGTGCCTAGTGTGCTGGTTGGCTGGTTCTGGAGGATCGAGGTGGACATTTGTGCTGTCAGATTTCTTGAGCAGTGGACCTGATGGACTGAGTGCGGCTGCATTTTTCCTTGGAGTGTGTTGCTGGGACCTTGGAATACATTGGCAGCTCCAACTAAAGGAATGTAAACCATTTAATTACTCTGGGGGAGTTATTAATATTACCATGTTTTTGTTCCCTTAAGCAACCCTGAGAAGGGTTCAAGCTAAAGAGGCTGCCAATATTTAACACTAATTGGCATCCTAATTTATTTTTGGTGGGGTCAAAGATGAGTTATTACATCTAAACCGAATACGGTTGATCCCAAGGGAAGTCTGAGAGACAGTGACAATTCTAATACAACAGTCCGACTCTCTGTTCAAAGACCCTAGCACTTAGATTTTCCTTTTTTTTTTTTTTTAAATGGATCCCAAAAATGATAAAGCAAACAAACAGAACAAAATAGAGAAAGGAGATTATACTAATAAGCCTAAACCTTAACCTGTTAGTTCATTTTATTCACCAAAACATACGTCAAGTTTATCCCCCAGATCTTATTAGATCAAACACTAGATACAAGTATAATGGACGCTTCAACTTTAATAACTAATGGTAATTTAAACCAGGCACTTGATAATTTATACTCTAAGATTAAAGATTGGGAAAGAAACCCACGGAAACAAAGGAAGACATTTCTAATCTTTGCTCTACAATGACTCAGGAAATCACTCAATTGGCTCAAAAAAATATATATTTACAACGTCAAAAAGATTATTTAAAATCCAGTATCTCAAAGCCGGAAATAAAATTTACAGATATTGAGGATAGGTCAAGGAGGCGGAATTTAAATATTTGTGGCATACCAGAATCTGTGGAATATCTGGATACTTATATAACAGATCTTTTGAAAGTATATACCGATCCCAAAGCTTTTGGCGTACACCCTATAGAAAGAGCCCATAGGCTTCCAAGACCCCCGAATATGACCCAAGTGCCTAGAGACGTAATAGCCAGATTTAATAACGGGCAAATGAATTCTCTTTTTGTGAGAGAATTCCTGAAAAGCCCACTTAAAGAGGAGAAATATTCATCTATATCTACCATCGCGGATTAAACTGCAGCAACGTGATCCAGTAGAAGATCATTTCTAGCCATCACAACGTGCTTATTTTATTTCCGGCTTTGAGATACTGGAATTTAAATAATCTTTTTGACGAATGGGAAATGTTCGGTTATTATAAAGTTATGTATTTTTATGTATTTTCTGGTATTGTATTTAAGATGGCGATTTGTCTTTGTCCTGAAGATAATTTAATTACTTCTCAATTATCTCCAGGGCAGAGGGGACCCAGGGGGAAAACCTCCTGTCGGTCTTGAACTCTGCCCGGGCATCGGAGAAGCGGCCAGAGCCCCCTGCCCAACCAGGGGGGAAACTTCCTGTCAGTCCAGAACTCTGCCTGGGCATCGGAGTCCCCTGCCTGCTGTTTGAAATTTACTCTCCTCGACAATCTCCACGAGGGTGCCACCACCCATTTTTGTCCACTTTCAGCGTCGTTTAGGGAGATAAACCTGAAAAAGTGTCCGACCTCGTGGAAGTGGTGCCTGGACATGGCAGGGCAGATCCGACTTTTTTTCTCTGGTCTGGAGCTTGTGGAACTTAGACAATATTCTGACCCCATTTTTGTCTCAGGCCTGGAGTTTACAGACGACTGTCCATCCCCCGCCCGCCTGGCCCCAGGAGGCTGGGGGTAAGCTGGGGCCCGTGGCATCCCTTATCATTTTCGCCAACCGGGGGATGCCACCAGGGGTGCAGGGTTCCCAGGGCAGGCTCCCTTTCCCTGCCCGACCGGAACGGGAGGCCGGGGGCGAGCTGTTGCCCGTGGCATCCATTATCATTTTCGACCACCGGGGGTGCCACTAGAGGTGCAGGGGGCCCGGGGCAGGCACCCTTCCCCTGCCCGTCCAACTCTGGGGGGCAGGGAGCGAGCTGGGGCCAGTTGCAACCATTATCATTTTTGACCACTGGGTGGCACCACATGGGGTGCAGGGGGCCCAGATCAGGCACCCTTCCCCTGCCCATCCAGCCCCGGGAGGCTGTAAGTGAGCAGAGACCCCTGGCGTCTTGTATCGTTTTCGGCGACCGGGGGGCGTCACTAGGGGTGCAGGGGAGGGCAGATTTCGATAGCAGACATGTAAGGGGGAAAACCGCCTGTCGGTCTGGAACTCTGGCTGGGCATAGGAAAACCAGCCAGACTCCCCTGCCTGCTGTTCAAAATTTTTGCTCCTCGAGGGTGCCCTCAGCTATTGTTGTGCACTTTCTGCACGCGTGTCATTTAGGGGGACCAACCTGACAAAGTGTCCGACCTCGTAGAAGTGGTGCCTGGATGCGGCAGGGCAGATCCAACTTCATTTTTTTTCTCAGGCATGAAGCTTGTGGGACTTAGAAACATTTTCACCCTGAAAAGTGGGGACATTTTCAAGGGAGAACTCGCCCTGTGTGAAATGGGCACACAAACTCCCCACAAAGGTTGAATCCCCTGAAAGCCCCCACCTGGGTGACCAACAAATCCAAAACTCAGCTGAGTCCCTTTCATGGAAGTCATAATTTTACCGGTAACTGCCAGGCTCCCATAGCCGAAAATAGTTTCATAGAATCGCGGAGTGCCACTGGAGACTGACCGGCAAAAGGCAACGTTTTCACGATGAAAATAGTTCCAGGGATTTCGTGGCCATGTCCTCCTGAATTCTTTTCTCAGTTTTGGGCCATGCAAACGTCCGCCAGGGGGCTAGCTTTCGGTTCTACTGCTATAGGGAGGCTGGGAAACAGGCAGGCAGAAGGCTGGCTGCTATCAGGTTTACCCAGTAACATCACAGAGGCTGATGTCATCCAGCCACAGTCAGGCAGGCTGACTGCTATCAGGTTCATCCAGTGACATCACAGAGGCTGATGTCATCCAGCCACAGCGCTGGCTGCTCTCTAGTTTACATGGTGACATCACAGAGACTGATGTCATCCAGCCACAGCCAGCCAGCCAAGCAAGCAGGCTGTCAGGCAGCCAGGCTGTCAGGCTGCACTGCCCACGCAGGGCTTCAAGCTTACATCCAGCAGCCCTCATTGAACCGCGTGTTTGCCACTTAAGCCCCTTCTGCTGATTGCCCCCTTCCGCTCGGACCTTAATCCCCCTCTGCTGATTGCCCCCATCAGCTCTGGCCTTAAGCCCCCTGCCTCTGAGTTTCTGGAGGTGGGGAAGCCTAGCTTACACGCCCCAGCAGCACGGCGGCGCCCGTTTCAATCCTGGAAGACGCCTGGTCATTCAAGTTGTCCCTCCGAAGCCCTGCTGCGCCAGCTAGCCATCCCCGCCAGAGAGGATCTTCTTCCGGGCTGGGCAGTGTCAGCTACTCCCTCCCCCTCACTCACTCGGGGGGAGGCTTAAAGTCCCTGCCTGGAGAGCCCTGTGATAAGGTGAATGGGGTGGTCTGTGAGGGAGTTTATATTTCGACTGACTTGTTCAGAGAGGCATATGATTTTTAACCCCAGGGGGAGTGTGTGTTATGGTGTGTGTGTATATAACCGAAATGAATATTTAGTTATGGGCCCCTGGGGTGGAGCATTTGGAGAGCAGGGTGGGCCAGTGCTCCACTCCAGGGTTTTTGGACTGTCTCCAACCCACTGCTCAGCTGCAGGTAATCAGCTGCAGCAGTGGGAATAAACCCCTCTCTGCTAGGCAGGTAAGAGGAGAATGTTTGTTTGTTTTCTCTCTTGAAGAACTGGCAGCAGCAGGCTGACTAAACACTGGAGTGCAGAGAGCTGACAAAGACACTAGGTTGTTGAAACCAATATTATTTTGTTATAGCTTAACCCTGAGAGATAGGGGATCTGATGTTAGTTAGTGCTCAGACAAGTTAGGTTTTTGTTTATAGGAATTTTGTTACATTATTGTTTTTTTTCATCTACTGCTGTCTCCTGTGTGGATTTACCAAATAAAGTGCTTGGAATTAAGTTCCTTTTAAAGACTGTGCATGTTTGTACCCAAAAGGACCGTGCTACCTGCAGACAAGGATCACAGCCCCCTCTACCTCCATCCTGCAACACACTCCTCTTCCCCACTCTCTCTCTGTCTCGGTCTCTCCCTGTCTGTGTGTGTTGTCTCCACGAGGATGAAGTGGGATTGTTCCCGAGAGCAAGTTTGCAAGGCAGGACAGAGCAGGTAGGGAGAAGGAAGGCAGAAGCCATCCCAGCCGCCGCAGATGTGGTGGACGACCACCGACCAGCTCCCCACCGCCGCCCCCTCTCTCTCCCCCCAACCCCATGGAGGCGGAGAAGAGGGGGCTGGTTTTCTAGAGAGAGACAAAAGCTTGGCTCACAGGATGACTTTCAATAGATTGCAGTGAGGTAGCTGCTCTGCTACTCACGAATCCTTGACCCAGAACCCCGTTGTTTATGAATTATAATAGCGAGCTTTTGCGCGTCTGCTCCACGGGAGGTTTCTGTCCTCCCTGAGCTCACCTTAGGACACCTGCATTACGGTTTGACAGGTGTGCCGCCCCAGTCAAACTCCCCACCTGCCACTGTCCTTGGAGTGGGTCGCACGCGCCGGGCGCTTGGAGCCAGATGCGAGAGCCCCTCGGGGCTTCCCAGCCACCTCACCGGGTAAGTGGAAAAAAAAAGAGTAGTGGTATTTCACCGTCGGCGCCCCGTGGCTCGCGAAGGAGCGGGGGCCTCCCACTTATCCTACACCTCTCTTCACAGTTGCAGACTAGAGTCAAGCTCAACAGGGTCTTCTTTCCCTGCTGATTCCAACAAGCCCGTTCCCTTGGCTGTGGTTTCACTAGATAGTAGGTAGGGACAGTGGGAATCTCGTTCATCCATTCATGCGTGTCACTTATTAGATGACGAGGCATTTGGCTACCTTAAGAGAGTCATAGTTACTCCTGCCGTTTAGCCGCACTTCATTGAATTTCTTCACTTTGACATTCGTAGCGCTGGGTAGAAATCACATCGCATTAACACCCGCCTCGGGCCTTCGCGATGCTTTGTTTTAATTAAACAGTCAGTGTAGCGGAACGCCAATAATAAATCCACGAATTCCGCTGGTCCAGAAACGAATCCACAGTCAAGCGCTGAAAACAACAAGGCAATATCCCCAACCTCCCAATAACCGGACGAGACACAGTTTTGGGAGTCAACTGAAATCCTTTTAATCGGCAAGACAATTTATACAAGTCCCCATGCAAGGGGTTTCCTGAGTCCCTCCCCAGGGGCACTCCCAGAGGGGACTACATGGGGGACTTACAGTATAACATATTTCTCCCATCAGGCACTGCTGCACGATAGGGATCATCCTCCCAGAATGCACCGTTAAGGGGATTATCCCCTCGTGCAGCAGAACCGGCAATTCATACAAAAATCTATAACTTTTAAAATACACGGTAGATTTACACGAATGGACGTTCGGTAGATAGCTGGGGTCTGGGCGCATCATTCGTGAGATTGCCGCTCAGATCCCAGCTAAAATAACCGAACGCCGCACAGAAAACACATTTCTTTCAAAACACACGAAAAGAACCGATTACTTTTAGTGAACCTGGTCCTGAAACTCCCGAACGTCCTGGAGGCTCAGCGGTGTTCGTGCCGTCGAATAGCTATTGGTAATACTATGCGTTCGACAACACGGACCCGCTGAGGAACAAAGGATCCAAGATGGCCGACCGCCGCATGGTCGGTAGTCGAACGACGGCCACCCAGGAGAGCCTCTAATTACCGATTGCAACATTGTTGCAATCGGTTAACTAGCGCCACACGCCTCTAAGTGTGTGGGCTATTAGGGGGTATCGCGTTCGTGAAACAAACGGCCCTCCAAAGTGCCGTTCGTGAAACGAACGGGAATCCCCATACAAACCGCCATTGGCATTCGGCGAAACAGGTAATTACAGTCTCTACAGAAAATACATCAAGCACATACATAAGAATAAAGCGCATATCTCCCCAGACCTGTAGGCAACCCTTAAAGGCACAGTCTCTAGTTATTGTCCAAGTGGCTAGGTTTGCCACAATGCTCCCCCAGAACCAAGCCGGCATACACAGTCTGATCCCAACGGATCGGCTTGGGGATGTCCGGAGGAGTGCTCACAGATCATTTCTCAAGGTCTGTTTGTCTGGACAACCCGTCGGCATTACCGTTTTGTTTCCCTGGGCGGTAGTGAATTGTAAAGTCAAAGGGCTGCAGCGCCAAACTCCAGCGCAGCAGCCTGGCATTGTCTCCAGCCACACGGTTTAGCCACACCAACGGGTTGTGATCTGTGAGCAAAGAAAAGGGTTGCCCATAGAGATACGGCTGTAACTTTTTCAGGGCCCACACCACGGCCAGGCATTCCTTTTCTATGGCGGCGTAGCTCACTTCTCGGGGTAACAGTTTCCGACTCAAGTATGCTACGGGGTGTTCTCCGCCATCGGCTCCGACCTGGCTCAGTACTGCTCCCAATCCAAACATTGAGGCGTCTGTGTGAACAAGAAAACGTTTAGTTGGATCAGGAGCAGCCAGTACAGGGGCATTGGTCAGAGCCGTCTTCAGCTGATTGAATGCCTGTTCACACTCTGGGGCCCAGACGACCTGCCGGGGCAGGTTTTTCTTCGTCAAATCAGTCAGGGGTTTGGCCAGGGCACTGTAGTTGGGTACAAATTTTCTGTAGTACCCTGCGGTACCTAGGAAAGCCAGGACTTGGGTTTTGGTCCTAGGGGTAGGCCACTGGGCTACAGCTTCAATCTTTGCGGGCTCAGGCTTCTGCTGCCCGCTACCAAACCGGTGTCCTAAGTACTGGACCTCTGCCATCCCTATGTGGCATTTGCTGGGTTTCAAGGTAAGCCCTGCCTCTCGGATCCGATCTATTACTGCCCCTATGTGTTGTAGGTGCTCCGACCAGGTCTGACTGTATATGGCAATATCGTCCAGATATGCACACGCATAGTCCTGGAACCCGTCCAGTAGCCGATCCACCATCCGCTGGAAGGTCGCGGGGGCGTTCTTCATCCCGAATGGCATGACTCGAAATTGGTACAAGCCAAACGGGGTGACAAACGCCGACTTAGGGATGGCGTCCTCGGCTAGTGGAATTTGCCAGTATCCCTTACACAAATCTATGGTAGTGAGATACTGACCCATGGCCATCCTATCAAGCAGTTCGTCTATCCGAGGCATCGGGTAGGCGTCCGACACAGTTTTGTCGTTCAACCTCCGGTAGTCCACGCAGAACCGGGTGGTACCATCTTTCTTGGGAACCAGGACTACCGGCGATGCCCAGGGGCTATCTGAGTGCTCAATAACCCCCAACTGCAACATCTCTTCAATTTCTTTCCTCATATGTTCCCGCACGGATTCAGGAATCCGATAGGGAGTCTGTCGCATGGGAAGCTGTCCCGGGGTTTCTACTCGGTGGGTGGCTAGTGGAGTGTACCCAGGTAGGTTAGAAAAGGCGGCGCCCTTGGTTGCTATCAGTTCTTGTACCTGGATACGCTCTTGAGGACTTAGCCGCTCCCCCAGTTGAACCCCCTGGGAGGGTTCCTTCTGCTCCTCCTGCTCTAACAGATCTGGAAGGGGCAGGTTCTCCTGATCTTCGGAGGCGGGCGTGCAAATAGCTGCCACGTCCTCCGTCCGCTCGTGGTAGGGTTTGAGCATGTTCACATGGAGCATGCGTCTCTTCCCTACTCCGGAGCATGGGCCGATCACATAGGTGGTATCGCATCTCTGCTCTACCACCTGGTATGGGCCCTGCCAGACGGCCTGCAGTTTATCGGTGCGGACAGGTTTAAGGATTAGCACCTTCTGTCCCACTTGAAAACTACGGTCTCTGGCCCCTCTGTCATACCAACGACGCTGTAGTTGCTGGGCGGCCTGGAGGTTGGTGCGCACTGCCTGGGTCAATTCCTCCAGGCGATCCCGGAACGCCAGCACGTAGGGTACAATTGGGGTCCCATCTGCGCTACTCTCTCCCTCCCAATGCTCTCTAATGAGATCCAACAGCCCCCGGACCATTCTCCCAAACAATAGCTCAAATGGGGAGAAACCCGTGGACTCTTGGGGCACCTCTCTGTATGCAAACAACAGATGGGGAAGGAATCGTTCCCAGTCCTTATGGGTCTCTCCGAATGTCCGGAGCATCTGTTTTAGGGTGCCGTTGAATCTCTCACATAATCCATTGGATTGCGGGTGGTAAGCGGAGTTAATGATCGGCTTAATGCCACATATCCTCCATAACAGCTGAGTAACCTCAGCCGTGAATTGGGTCCCCCTATCGGAGACCATTTCCTGTGGGAACCCTACTCGGGAGAATATCTTCATCAAGGCTTCGGCTACGGTCTCAGCGTGTATATTAGTTAGGGCAATCGCCTCGGGGTACCGGGTGGCGTAATCCACCACGGTCAGGATATACCGTTTCCCAGAGGGGCTGGGTTTTGGTAGTGGCCCCACTATATCCACTGCTACATGGCTGAATGGTTCCTCAATTATAGGTAGGGGACACAGTTTTGCCTTGTGGCGATCCCCCCTTTTGCCTACCCTCTGGCACACATCACAGGAGGTACAATATTGCCTCACGTCTTTAGAAATCCCGGGCCAAAAGAATGCGTGCGTTAAGCGGTACCGGGTCCGGGTCATTCCTAAATGGCCAGACAGAGGGATATCATGGGCTATTCTAAGTAACTCCTGCCTATACTTCTGGGGCACTACTAGCTGCTTGGTTTGGAGCGTCACCGAATTGCCTATTGCCCTTTCCGCCACCCGGTATAGTAACTTCTTCTCCCACCTGTACTGTTCTCCCTCCCGCCCCACCTGGTCCGTATCTACCCTATCTCGGTATACCTGCAGTGTGGGGTCTGTCTGTACCTCTACTTCAAACGTGGACGGGGTGTCCCAAGTCATGTCCGTCAAGGGGGGGTCATGATTTCTTACCTGAGCCTCAGAGTGTGCGGGGAATGCCGTGGTGCGAGCCTGTTGCCGGGTGGTTACCGGATGCGCCTCCTGTGACGGGGCCTGGGGTAGAAAAGCAGAAGTCATCTGGCCCAAGTCATTCCCCAAAACAACATCGGCCGGTAGTTTCTTCATTATGGCCACTTCCACAACCCCCTCCCCAGCACCCCAATTCAAATGCACCTTGGCCGTGGGTAACCGGTACATGGCTCCCCCTGCTACCCGGACTGCCACTGATCCGCCAGTGTGGGCCGTATCAGGAATTAAATGGAGGGCCACTAAGGTCAAGGTGGCTCCCGAGTCTCGCAGCCCCTGCACTTCTTTCCCTCCCACAAACACAACTTGGCGGTGATGTCGGTTGTCCGTGGCTTGCACCGACATCACCTCGTACAGAACTCCCAATGGTTCCTCGGTTGGTAGACTTGTCAGCTCTGAGTGGTCAGGTTCTGCGTGGTAAAAATGGGCCGCCGCCCTGGGAACGGAATTCTGCCGTACCTGGTTCCACGCCTGCCTGCTACGATTCTGGGTGCACTCCCGGGACATATGCCCCCACTGCCGGCAGGTATGGCATTGTATGTTGGCCCTGCCATTGTAGCGGGCTGGCGGTGGGGGTTTCCTGGTGGTGGCCTGAATGGGGTAGAGTTGGCGGGTGTGGAGCTGGCTGGGTGGTGTTGTATTGGCGGTCTTAGGGGACCCCTGTTGGTGAGCCCATGGTGTCTCCGGGCATCAAAGTGTTCGTCTGCCAATCGGGCGGCTGCTGTGAGGGTGAGAGGTTTCCTGTCCCTTACCCACTCCTGTGCCTCTGGTGACAGACCGTTGAAGAATTGCTCCAGCAAGATGAGTTGGCGCAGTTCCTCCATGGTGGTGGCGTGACTTGCCTGAATCCACCCTTGTGAAGCTTGGTCCAGCTTATGCGCCCATTCCGCATGGGAATCTCTTTCGGGCTTTTTCAATCCCCGAAATTTCCGTCGGTATGCCTCTGGGGTTATGGCATATCTTTCTAGGATTGCTCTTTTTACTTTAAAATAGTCTTTGCTGTCCTCTCTGGGCACAGCACGGTAAGCCTCTGCTGCTCGTCCCGCCAACTTGCCTGCCAGTAGGGGTACCCACATTGCCGGTTCCAGATTGTGCAGGTCGCATAGCCTCTCGAAATCCTGCAGATATCCGTCTATCTCATCCTTCTCCTCGCAGAATGCTTTAAATGCCTGGTACGGTATTTTCTGCTTTGTTGGAGGGCAGAATGAGTTGACGATGGATTCTGCCCTGGATGGTGACCTCTGGTGTTGCTGTGCCATAATGTAGTCCTGGACGTCGGCCATTAGCACGGTTAGGATGTCCAGGGTTACTGGCTGTGGTACAAATTCCAGCCGGGTTCTCAGTTCCCTCTGGTATGGTGTTTCCTCTCTGGCAGGTGGGGGTGGACTGCTGTGTGCTTGGTCGCCCTCTATTAGCTCTGCAATCAGTACTGCCTTCGATTTGTTGCTAGCGCTTTTCCCTCTAGCCTCCAGCAGCTCCTTTAGCGTCTGTCTCTTTAACGCCGTGTAATCAGTCCCCATTCACTGATCGCTTTCATCTGCTTGTTTCATACGAATTGCCTTTCCGTTCGGTTGTTCCTTTCATTCGAATGCGCTGTATTCGGCTGTAGAGTTGGATCCCACCGCTGCCACCAATTGTAGCGGAACGCCAATAATAAATCCACGAATTCCGCTGGTCCAGAAACGAATCCACAGTCAAGCGCTGGAAACAACAAGGCAATATCCCCAACCTCCCAATAACCGGACGAGACACAGTTTTGGGAGTCAACTGAAATCCTTTTAATCGGCAAGACAATTTATACAAGTCCCCATGCAAGGGGTTTCCTGAGTCCCTCCCCAGGGGCACTCCCAGAGGGGACTACATGGGGGACTTACAGTATAACATATTTCTCCCATCAGGCACTGCTGCACGATAGGGATCATCCTCCCAGAATGCACCGTTAAGGGGATTATCCCCTCGTGCAGCAGAACCGGCAATTCATACAAAAATCTTTTGGTAGATAGCTGGGGTCTGGGCGCATCATTCGTGAGATTGCCGCTCAGATCCCAGCTAAAATAACCGAACGCCGCACAGAAAACACATTTCTTTCAAAACATACGAAAAGAACCGATTACTTTTAGTGAACATGGTCCTGAAACTCCCGAACATCCTGGAGGCTCAGCGGTGTTCGTGCCGTCGAATAGCTATTGGTAATACTATGCGTTCGACAACACGGACCCGCTGAGGAACAAAGGATCCAAGATGGCCGACCGCCGCATGGTCGGTAGTCGAACGACGGCCACCCAGGAGAGCCTCTAATTACCGATTGCAACACACGCCTCTAAGTGTGTGGGCTATTAGGGGGTATCGCGTTCATTTCACGAACGGCCCTCCAAAGTGCCGTTCGTGAAACGAACGGGAATCCCCATACAAACCGCCATTGGCATTCGGCGAAACAGGTAATTACAGTCTCTACAGAAAATACATCAAGCACATACATAAGAATAAAGCGCATATCTCCCCAGACCTGTAGGCAACCCTTAAAGGCACAGTCTCTAGTTATTGTCCAAGTGGCTAGGTTTGCCACAGTCAGATTTCCCCGGTCCGCACCAGTTCTAAGTAAGCTGCTATGCGCCGGCCGAGGCTCAATTGGAAGGGTGAAGGATTTCGACCCCCTTGTCACCACGTACAGGTCACGCACCGGAGAGGACCCTATGAAAGGGGTCGAACGCAGCCTCCGTCTTGTGCAGGACATGCTACTGGACATGCTGGGCCTCCTAACCAGAATGCTCAGTCTGGCAGGTGAGGCCTATTTGAAGGGCACGGCCCTAGACCCAGCTCCCAGAGGACGCTGGGCCCTGCATTTTAGTGGCCTGCTGGGCAATACTAATGTTTCACTATACATGGAACGCAGAAAGGCAGTCCTTATTCGCATGGACATATGCTGTGTGACTTGGGGTCGAAGGAATTGGGCCAGTGGCAAAGGGTGTTCTCTTATGGAAACCTTTCATAAAGGAGCTTTGCAAACATGTGAATTTACTCACCTCCCTGAGCAAAGGCCAGACTTCCGTTAAGAGGGTCTTCCACCCACAGAATTCTCGGGTCTGATGACAAGGTTAGACGACAGCGGGGTCGTGTCTCCAGCCACTTCTGACCATCTGGTCACTGAGGATCCCATGGGCCTCTCCTTCTCTCCATTCTACCGTCCACTGTGCATGTGGGCAGACTGTTTCGGTTTTCCTGGTGAGGAAAGAGTCAGGAGGTTTCCACCGGTGACTATCCCGAGGAGCCTAAACACCTTTCAAGATGGAGGGCATCCACCTCCTATGGACCTCCTACACCCAGGAAATTGATCCATGAGTCTGGTTCTGAGGGGCGCCTATTCCTCTGTTTCCGTTGGGGAGGGCAGGCATTGCCAGTTCATCTGTTTCCCATTCGGCCTAGGCTCGGCCATGGTGCTTAAGCAAGTTATTGAAACCGGTGTTTGCACACCTTCACCCAGAGGGCGTCTGTTGTATCATCTACCTGGATGATTTGCTGATCTTCTATGAAGAACCCTCCAGACTGAAGTATCAAACGCACTCTGCACTCTTACAGGGCCATGCAATGCCTGAAAGCTCACTTCCAATGCATGTGACTGGTAAGGTTGCCTGCAGGCTAGCTTAAAGTTGGACCGTAGAAAAGGATGCTCCTAGCGCACACCAAAGGACCATCAGCACCGTAGACACCATAAGTACTGCAGACTCCACGAACCGCCGCTGCTGGGTTGGGATCATGACAGTGGGTGAATCTCTGCCTTCTGTAGAGCGAAGCAGGATCAGGAACAAGAGCTCTTACAAGAGCTCAGTAGCTAACGGAGTATGAAGAGCATAGCAATCCCTGTAGTGATTATAGCTGTGCACTCCAAACACGAGTCGTCAAAACTGCGAGTTGAGGGTCAAGTAGATCTGTTTAACAAGCACCAAAGGACTTTCTTTTATGCAGGTTTTTACACAAAGTTACCACCTACATGGTCTTGTGGAACAGCCAATCAAACACATGATAATACAATCAGACACTCCCAATTAGGACACACAAACCCTCCCCTCTGCCTGTGATATAATTACTCTACATAATGGGTTAACTTAATTATCACAGGCAGGAAAATATACAGTTTCATACAACATTCATAACTTCCAAAATATATATACACCCTGCTCGAAATTATTTTAATAAAAGTCAGCATAATTCTCATGTTATCAACTATTAAGAGTGCAATTCAAATTTTATTGAACAAACCTCCTAATGATAACAGTATTTTTTTTTTAAACATAAACTTAGAATGCACTGTTCCAATTATTACGCACAGTAAGTTTCAAAATACTTTATAGGTTGTAAAGAACTGAAAATTGTCACTTGTGTTTACAGCATATTTATTGAAATCAAAAGCTATTTCAATCAAACTTATAACAACATTTTAACTTTTTAAACATTTTAACAGGTCATGTTACATTTTAACAGAGGACCCCTTATTTGATAGCAGCTTCACAAGTCTTGCATCCATTGAGCCTGTGAGTTTTTGGACAGTTTCTGCTTGAATTTGTTTGCAAGATGTCAGAATAGCCTCCCAGTTCTGCTGTTTGGATGTAAACTGCCTTCCACCCTCATAGATTTTTTTGCGTGAGAATTCTCCAAAGGTTCTCAATAGGAATGAGGTCAGGGGAAGATGGAGGCCACACCATGACTTTCTCTCCTTTTATCCCCATAGCAGCCATTGATGCAGAGGTATTCTTTGCAGCATGAGATGGTGCATTGTCATGCATGAAGATGAGTTTATTACGGAAAGCATATTTCTTCCTTCTGTACCAGGGAAGAAAGTGGTCAGTCAGAAACTCCACATACTTTGCAGAGGTCATCTTTACATCTTCAGGGACCCTAAAAGGGCTGACCAGCTCTCTTCCCATGATTCTGGCCCAAAACATGACTCCACCACCACCTTGCTGACGTCGCAGCCTTGTTGGAACAGGGTGGCCGTCCACCTACAATGCACTTCTCCATCCATCTGGACCATCCAGGGTTGCACGTCACTCATCAGTGAACAGGACTGTTTGAAAATTAGTCTTTGTGTATTTTTCTGCCCAATGCAGCCGTTTCTGCTTATGAGCATTGGTTAGTGGTGGCCGAATAGAAAGTTTATGCACAGTTGCAAGACTCTGGAGGACTCTACACCTTGATGTCCGTGGGACTCCAGAGGCATCAGCAGCTTCAAATATATGTTTGCTGATATGAAATGGTATTTTAGCAGCTGCTCTCTTGATCCAATGTATGGATATGGCAGAAATCTTCCTCAATGTGCCTTTATCTGCACGAACCTGTCTGTGCGCAGAATCAGCCACACATCTCTTAATAGTGCGATGATCATGCTTTTGTGAAATATCTAATGTTTTCATACCTCGTCCAAGGCATTGAACTGTTTCACTCTTTTTGGCAGCAGAGAGATCCTTTTTCTTCCCCATATTGCATGAAAATGGTGCTCTGCTTAATAATGTGGAACACCCTCCTTTAGTAGTTTTTCCTTAAATTGGGCTCACCTAGCAATCTAATTATCACAGGTGTCTGAGATTGTTTTCAGTGATCAAAAAAGCCCTGAGACACAATGCCATCCATGAGTCAAACTGAAAAGAAAAAAATGTAATCTTTGTGACACTTAAATAGAATTTGCATAGTCATTTGGAACAGGGTGTACAATTCTCATAAAAGTTACATATCCTGAATCAGCATACTCTATATACAAACATACTAAAAAATCAGACAATTCCCTCCAGTGGTTTAAAAGTTAGGTGGAAGTCCTATTTGACCGCCGCAAGCCTGGCTTTTCTGCCCAAAACAATTCCATAAATTTGGGCTGTGCGGTTGGTCTATTTTACACAGAAAAATAACTAAGTCCCATTCGAATGCACGAACGGGGCACCGTTTGTGGAAATAGCCCAGTATAACTATGCGTATAGTCGAACGCACTTCAATTTCAGCTGAAGTGTTGAAGTTGCATCTGGCCACGTTCGACTAAATAAAGATGGCCACTGCCACGTATTTGACTGTACGAATGGCGGCAACCCAGCAGTCAGCAATTAATCTGCGGTTAACCACTAGTCTGGGAGGTAAATAGGCTACACACTTCCACTTGTGTGTGGTCCGCCTGTTCGGTAATTGGTTCGGTAAGCCCCATTTACCGAACCATATGGGAAAAAGACATGACCCAAGTATTTTAAAAGTCTGGGGACACAGTCTTAAAGGGGCATTGTCACAAAAAGTCTCAATATGCCCATAGACTGTTTTTAAAGGGCCATACACCACAGGGCCATAGTCATGAGGCAAGAGGCTGGCAATCAGGCTTCTCCATAAGCCAGGGAAACAGGGCAGTTTGTCACACGAAAAAACAGTGACAAAAGGGAGTTTGTCACATGTGACCTCCTACAACCAAGTGAATCCCCTCTCTCCAGACGTGAAGATCGAACTGCACTGGTGGCTCCTTCACATGTCTGCCTTGATTGGCAAGGCGACTTTCGGAGTGTCTCAGGATTTCGTGCTAGAGTTGGACGCGAGTCTTTGGGGTAGGGGAGCAGGAGTCGGAGTGCCACATAAACTGCCTGGAACTGATTGCGGGATCATTCGCGATTCGAAGCCTGGCAAGTCATCTTTCCGATTGCTGCATCCTCCTCAGGATGGACAACATCTCAGCAGTGCAATACAGCAACCACCTGGGAGTAGCCCGCTCCCGGATACTTTCAGAGGGGAAGAGGGAGATTTACAGCTTCTGCTTCCAGTGCAACATCTCTCTCCAGGCGGAATATCTTCCGTGGGAGTCGAACCTGACAGTGGTTTGTTTTTTTCCAGACATTGGAGGGACGCCAGCGATTGGAGGATTGTGCGTCCTATTGTTCTCGAGATCGCAAACCAGAGGGGTCCATTTATAGTGGACCTTTTCACCTCCAGAGCGAACTATCAGGTCCCAACCTACTTCAGCTGGCGTCCGGATCCGACTTGCACAGCGCTGGATGTTTTCTTCAAGTGTGGCTGTCGCAAGGAGCTTATGTGTTTTCCTCCGTTGGCTGTGTTACCCAGGGTCTTACTGCAAGTTCGACGTGTACGGGTGTCTTTGGTATGGTTGACTCCTGGCCCCCTTGGGCTAGGAGATGCTATTTGTCGGCATGGATCTCCTGGGTCATTGGTGCCTGGAACGGGATACCAATACCTTTAGGGGCCCTGTTACCAGCGTTCTGATTTTTCTTTCACACCTGTTTGACCTGGGATGCTCGTATCGTTCAGCTAATGTGAACGCCTAAGTATTTCTCCCGCTGGGACATACACAAGGTTTTGTTGTTGCTCCAGGATTGACCTGATTATCCAGAGTTTTCCCTTTGTCAGCATTCGGCTAATTTTGCCCTCCTTCTATACCTTATTTCTTTCAGGCGAGTTTTTCCGACATCCAAGCCTTCGATATCTAAGTTTTTTTTTTTCTTTCTCTCCGGAAGGAGTCACCTTGAGGGTGTCTAGTGGTACTAGTCGGATTTGACGGTTTTAGCCTTCCCGTATTTCCGCGACTCGCCTAAGCTCTGTGTAGTGACGACTCTGTCTCGCTATGTGGCCATTACTTTTCCACTCGTCCTTGTTCCGGTCAGTTATTGATTTCTTATGTCGAACCTCACAAACTGGTCTCGTCTCCTACTCTGGCTCGATGGGTTCAATGATTGTTGGCTTTGGCGGGTGTGAATTCGACCTTCAGAGCGCATTCGGATAGAAGTGCAGCGTTTTCTGGCGCTTTCCTGGCGGACGCCTCTCCAGGATAGCATGCATTCAGCTGACTGGTCCTGAGTAGATACCTTTTGCCTATTTTATTTTAGTTCGACGGAGCATGCTTCTTTTGCTTTGCTGTCTGAGCATTAAAACAGCAAATATGAAGCCTCCTGTCATCTAATAAAATTGTAGATTATACTAGCTTTAGTGTAACTATAATCTTAATTTTATTAATGACAGAAGGTGAATGTTTCCCTCCCAGTTTCACCCTTCCCTTGTATTTTTGTTTGTTTTATTTCACCCCCTCTAGTGATAGTCTGTTCTCTGGGGCTGTGATTAGGTAGTTATATTGCCTTCCTGAAGGAAGTCAGGGTGAGATTTATGGATGTTGTACTGTCTGTAATTGAGTATGGGTCTTCATGTTTTTCACAGTACATTTCATTCACTAACCAGAGTTTTTAGGCTCTGTTTATCTCGTTTCAGTTTAATTGTTCGTCTACAGATCCAAGTTCAAGTATTCTTCTGGATAATAGTAACAAAAGAGGTGAGTAGGAATGCAAAACAGATGAAGTGATCACTTCTAAGGTTTAAATAGAAATATACAACCTTATAATATAATAACGTGATGGACGAGATCTACAGAAAAAATATATAAATCACACATAGTGTGATAAGAGTATAAATGTGAAGACATGCAGGATGGATTTTTCAAACTCACAAAATATCAATGGATGTCAGGCCCATCATCCTTAGTCAGAGATAATCTTCAGAATAGTATAGGAGGTGTCTTCTTTAACACTTGTAGAGTAAAGAAACCAAATAATAGTGCAGATGGAAAATAAAATTTAAAAGATTTATTATACAATGCACTTACAAAAGGTCCAGGTAAAACAGCATATAATCCACTACAAGGTGGTGAAGAAAACAAACAAGCAAATCCCCAATGTGATAATCCGACGCGTTTCGTCCACAGGACTTCCTCTGGGATTATAAATCCTGCGGACGAAACGCGTCGGATTATCACATTGGGGACTTGCTTGTTTGTTTTTTTCACCACCTTGTAGTGGATTATATTCTGTTTTACCTGGACCTTTTGTAAGAGCATTGTATAGCAAATCATTGAAATTTTATTTTCCATCTGCACTATTATTTGGTTTCTTTACTTTACAAGTGTTAAAGAAGACACCTCCTATACTATTCTGAAGATCATCTCTGACTAAGGATGATGGGCCTGACATCCATTGATAAAAAAAGTTATTAAAAACTATCTAAAAAACAGTATTGTATTTATAAAAAAAGCTCTTAATTGAAAGTCTACATTCAAACCTTTAGGTTCTAGCATTTCTAACTGAAATATCCATTTAGCTTCTGCTTTATCTAATTCTTTTTCTAAATCACCTCCTCTCCGTGGAATATTTACTTTTTGTATTGCCATAAAACTAAGACCTTTAGGATTCTTTGCATGTGTGAGATCAAAATGTTTGTGTGTGAAAAATGCAAAAAACTCGTTTGAACGCCAATTTTGGCCAGTATTTTTGACTAAGGGTCTACTAGAAAAGACTAAACATACCCCATTTGCAATACCTTGGGTTGTCTACTTTTGCAAATGTAAAACTATAAGATACTCAAAATAACTAGTACATGAGTATCCACTGGAATAATAGATAATAATGATTCTATACAAAATGAGAAATAGAGATCTATACAGTGAGGAAATACAATGATAGAAAAATACCAACACATAGGTCAGATGGAAGTAGAAAATAACTGCCAAATGGCAAGAAACTCCCTTCCTAATGTCTCTAACAAGATCACTGTAGTGCACAGGTTTAGACTTTAATATATAATCCTTTTATAGGTCAATATCTGTGACTGCAGGCTAGTATCAATAAAAATAAAAAATCTAAAAAATATATATAAGAGACATAAAGGACTTGCTTATACCTAGTAAATCTCAAAATGTAGCATTATATGAGATGTAATACTCAATTACTAACATATTTGGACATTAGAAACTGAATAAGCAGTAAAATGTAAATAGATACTATATGTTGGATATATTGAGAGTGATCCAATAGATAAATTGTATCAAAAAATGTATATATAATAATAACTGCCACATATGAAATAAGTCCAAAGTAATTAAATAGACGAAATGTATCCACAAATGGATCTATTATATAATATGCCACATATTAGAAGGTATAAGACAAAGAAGAGAGATTAGGTGAATAGTGAAAAACAGTGTGCTAAATGTGCAGAGCCATGCTTAGAATGCTGGCTACCTGCACATTGTGACAGAGTGCCCTATAAGTGAAAAAAATGAGGGGAAAGGAAACTCCCCCCCTCGAAAACAACCCAACGCACGTTTCGGTGCTCTTGTGATGCACCTTCGTCAGGGGCTAAATCCACACTGACCCGCGGATCCCTCTTATAAGGACATGCCCCTCCTGCCAGCAAATATATGGCCAATCAGAGAGCAGGCAGTTTGGCGCCAAAACGCGCCGATACTAACTTATGTAAATGAGATTATTGATCAATCCAATCCAGCCTCAGCTCCTATTAAGCCAAATGCTCATTCTTAATTGGCATCTCGAAATTAACCCCTTGTGGGGAGGTCTGTTATGATATTCATTGGATAGCCGATCCTATAGTTAGAACTAATCAGTTAGCATTTCGAAATTAACCCCACGTGGGGAGGTTTATTATGATATTTATTGGATAGCCGATCCTGTAGTTAGAACTAATCAGTTTGCATTTCAGATTAACCCCTCATGGGGAAGTTTATTATCACTTATATGAATAGTGAAAACTTCAACAAGGTTACCGATATCAATCTTTCTACAGTACAATTATTAACTAGTGATGTCGCGAAACCGAAATTTTCGGTTCGCGAACGGCGAACGCGAACTTCCGCAAATGTTCGCGAACCGGCGAACCGCCCGAAACGCCATTGACTTCAATGGGGAGGCGAATTTTAAAACACACAGGGACTCTTTCTGGCCACAATAGGGATGGAAAAGTTGTTTCAAGGGGACTAACACCTGGACTGTGGCATGCCGGAGGGGGATCCATGGCAAAACTCCCATGGAAAATTACACAGTTGATACAGAGTCTGGTTTTAATCCATAAAGGGCAGAAATCACCTAACATTCCTAAATCACAATCAATATGGATTGACACCTGACATATGACATATTGACACCTTGACATATGGATTGACACCTGTCCTCAGAGCCCCTGATGCACACGGACACAGAGCAGAATAGAGACTGGTCCCCCTACATAGGGTCACTTGGCAGATATGGATTGACACCTGTCCTAAGGATCCCTGATACACACTGACACAGAGCAGAATAGGGACTGTTCCCCTACATCGGGTCACTTGGCAGATATGGATTGACACCTGTCCTAAGGTTCCCTGATACACACTGACACAGAGCAGAATAGGGACTGGTCCCCCTACATCGGGTCACTTGGCAGATATGGATTGACACCTTGTTACAAACTGCTATTTGTAACGGGCCCTTTAAATGGCAAATTGCCCTGCTTCCCTGGGTTGTGGAGAAGCCTATTTGCCAGCCTCCTCCCGCATGACTATGGCCCCTGGGAGATTGTGAAAATGTATGCACTTTTATTTGGTGTGTATGGCCCTTTAAGACTGTCGGTGGGCATATTGGGGCTTATGGACTCTTTATGTGACTGGTGCTGGCCCTTTAAACACCTTTTTTGGGACATCAGGAAGATTGGGACACTGCCCCTTTAAGGCCGTGTCCCCAGACTTGTTGGGGACACGGCCCCTTTAAGACGGTGTCCCCTGTGTCCCCAGACCTGGTGCAAACCCTTTGTGCCTGCCTTGCTATTTCCCACTTGGTTCAGTAAATGGGAAATTATTTCAGCTGCAGAGACTAAGTCCCATTCGGCGATGGGACTTAGTCGTTTTTTCAGCCTGAAATAGACCGACCTCACAGCCCAAATCTATGGAACTGTTTTGGGCAGGAAAATGTGCTTGCGGTCGGTCATAAAGGGACCTCCAGCTAACTTTTTAACCCCTGGATGGATTTGGCTGATTTTTGGTTATGTTTATGTTTTAAGTGTGCTGATTCCAAATATGTAATTATGAAGATGGGATGTGTAGTTTTAAAGTTACAGGGTATGGCTAAAAACTGTATTTTTACTGCCTGTGTTTAATTATGTTAATCTCTTCCCAAACGTCATTTCGTTCAAAGTGGAGAGAATGTTAAAAATATATATTTTTGTTCGGAGTGTGAGAAATGCTTTTCAGCCGCTTCTAATCTTAAGCATCATTTGAGGAGCCATACAGGAGAGAAACCTTATTTGTGTGTTTAGTATTGTTCTGATCAGTTTAATACCTTCAGCGTCTCCTATCAGTGGGCGTGTATATGGCAGCCATTTTAGGAACCGTACACCTGGGACCGAGCAAGGTCACCTCGTTCAACAGGCGACAACATTTGTCCCTGGAAAACTATCCTGGACATTCTGTACAATTTGTATGGATATGGCAGTGATTTCTGTAACAGGGAGATGGAAGAAGATGCTTGGTCGGTCCTCTTAATTCAAATTTGGGGCACTGCGCGGTCAAGCTAATGTGCCACCAGATAGGAGTGGTGTGTTTAGTATTTTTCTGATCAGTTTAATACCTTCCGCGTCTCCTATCAGTGGGCGTGTATATGGCAGCCATTTTAGGAACCGTACACCTGGGACCCGAGCAAGGTCACCTCGTTCAACAGGCTTGCAGCGTATCCTCCAGGAAGAAGAGCCTGAACCCTTACCGGCTGCGCGTGTCTTACCTGTACATGGAAAGCTGCTCTGGTTCCTTGATGAGCCAGCTGCCCGTGAGTTAACATGTCCCGTGGAGAAGCACTCTGTCCTGTAAAGCCTCACCAAAAAAGGAGTGGTGTGTTTAGTATTGTTCTGATCAGTTTAATACCTTCCGCGTCTCCTATCAGTCGTCGTGTCTACGGCATTGATTTTTGTAACAGGGAGATGGAAGAAGAGGCTTGGTCGGTCCTCTTACTGCAAATTTGGGGCACTGCGCGGTCAAGCTAATGTGACACCAGATAGGAGTGGTGTGTTTAGTACTATTTTTATCAGTTTAATACCTTCCGCGTCTCCTATCAGTGGTGGTGTACACGGCAGTAATTTCTGTAACAGGCAGATGGAAGAAGATGCTTGGTTGGTCCTCCTAACTGGAGACTGTGTTGCTGTACGGGTGGCAGGTGGAGCCATTTATAAAGTACACACTGCTTTATAAAACCATTTATAAAGTACACACTGGCGGCTTGAACCCAAGTTGGTGGCGGATAAGTCACGCAAGTCAACAGGCATTCAGAGCTAAAATACAGCAGCGTGTGGACCATTTTTAGCCCAAGGCAGCTCATCTCATCAGGCCTTTTTACATAGGGTCACTTGGCAGATATGGATTGACACCTGTCCTAGGGATCCCTGATACACACTGACACAGAGCAGAATAGGGACTGTTCCTCCTACATAGGGTCACATAGCAGATATGGATTGACACCTGTCCTCAGAGCCCCTGATACACACTGACACAGAGCAGAATAGGGAATGTTACCCCAACATCGGGTCACTTGGCAGATATGGATTGACACCTGTCCTAAGGATCCCTGATACACACTGACACAGAGCAGGATCCCTGATACACACTGACACAGAGCAGAATAGGGACTGTTCTCCTACATAGGGTCACTTGGCAGATATGGATTGACACCTGTCCTCAGAGACCATGATACACACTGACACAGAGCAGAATAGAGACTGTTCCCCCTACATAGGGTCACTGGCAGATATGGATTGACACCTGTCCTAAGGATCCCTGATACACACTGACACAGAGCAGAATAGGGACTGTTCCCCCTACATCACTTAAGTAGATATGGATTGACACCTGTCCTAAGGTTCCCTGGTACACACTGACACAGAGCAGAATAGGGAATGTTACCCCAACATAGGGTCACTTGGCAGATATGGATTGACACCTGTCCTCAGAGCCCCCTGACACTGACACAGATCAGAATAGGGAATGTTACCCCAACATAGGGTCACTTGCAGATATGGATTGACACATGTCCTAAGGATCCCTGATACACACTGACACAGAGCAGAATAGGGAATGTTACCCCAACATCGGGTCACTTGGCAGATATGGATTGACACCTGTCCTAAGGATCCCTAATACACACTGATACACACCTACTTGGATGGTATAGACATTTTTAGCAGCTCCTGGCCCAAACACCTGACCCACATAGGAGCCGTAATAGACCGGATTAGGGAGTCCGGACTGACCCTAAAGCCCAGTAAGTGCCATATAGGAACGTGTAAAAACCTCCCCAAGATAGTAGTATAGGCCCCAGAGTGTGAACAGGCCTTCAACAGCCTGGACGGCCATTAAATCACTCTGTACTTTCTTTCCTGATCCAACTAAAACACTTCGCCCATACAGATCTCCTGATCCAATCCAAACACTTTCTCGTCCATACAGACGCTTCTATGCTTGGATTGGGAGCAGTATTGAGCCAAGTCGGAGCAGATGGTGGCTAGCAACCCGGGGCTTATCTAAGCCGTAAACTTTTGCACAGCGAAGTATATTCACTGCCATGGAAAAGGAGTGCATAGCGGTGGTGTGGGCCCTCAAAAAGCTGCAACCTACTTGTATGGACAACCGTTTACCTTACTCACAGATCACAACAAATTTGGGGCACTGCGCGTGCAATCTAATGTGCCACAAGTGAGTGAGTGGTGTGTTTAGTACTATTGTTATCAGTTTAATCACTGTTACGCCCCCTATCCGTTGATGTGGAGCAAGACGCAGCAGCAGAAGAGGACTAAGCCGAGGAGGTTATGGAAGAGGATGGAGTAGGAGGAGTAGAGGAGGTGGCAGCGTACTGGCAGAGTACATGCTGTAGGGCTGACACACCTGCTTGAAGATAACTAACTGCTATTCAATCTATAACAGTGAAAAAAAAATTTTGTTTTTAAATCCAAGCTATTGTGACACCAGTGAGTGAGTGGTGTGTTTAGTACTATTGTTATCAGTTTAATCACTGTTACGCCCCCTATCCGTTGATGTGGAGCAAGACGAGCAGCAGAACAGGACTCAAATGAGGAGTAAGAGGAAGATGAGCGTGAACTGCTCAAGGCGGGAGGTGGAGTGGCGGATGGTTGAGAGGGGACAAGGAGGACAGCAGTGGTTGACGTGGCTGAAGATGCTGGACCAGGAGGAGGCTGGCGGCTTAGAGTAGGCGAGCTGCTTATACTCATGTGTTGATCCCATAGGCGTCTGTGATGTGAGATCATGTGCCTACGCAAAGCAGTTGTACCTAGGTGGGTGTTGGACTTCCCACGACTCAGTTTCTTTTGGCACAGGTTGCAAATGGCATCGCTGTTGTCAGAGGCAGACACACAAAAAAATGCCACACTGTTGAGCTCTGCAATGACGGCATTCTGGTGGTGGCAACAGCATGCGTTGATTGGCGTGCTGTCTGGCTGACCCCGGGTGCCGATGCATGCTGTCTGACTGTGCCACTAGCTCCTTGCGACGACCTCCCCTGCTTCCAACTCGTCTCCTCCTCCTCCTCTCTGTCTCCCCATCTGAACTTTCGCCCTGTTCTTCTTCTTGCCGAGCGGGCACCCACGTG
>OW240925.1:2297275-2329575 GCA_933207985.1 Pelobates cultripes
CTGCTATTCAATCTATAACAGTGAAAAAAAAGTTTTTGTTTTTTTAAATCCAAGCTATTGTGACACCAGATCTAATTAGTGGCACTGGTCAGCGTATCCACTGTTAGCGTAACACACCCGCTTTAAGGACACTGACTGCTATTCAATCTATAACAGTGAAAAAAGTGTTTTGTTTTTTTAAATCCAAGCTATTGTGACACCAGATGTAATTGGTGGCACTGACTGGGGAAATGGGCACTGTGAGCCTGACACAGAAGCTGGCAGCAGTGGCAGACAACTAAGTGCATTTACATTACATAGAAAAAAAATCAAAAAAAAAGCATACCCTTATCCCTAACCTAGCTATGCTTTTCCCTATCTTATGAACAGCAGCTACACTTTCCCTCCTCTTACTAAGCATGCAGCTTGAGAATGAATCTAAAATGGATGCTGTCCAGTAGGTGGGAGGGTCTGCTAGGAGGCTGTGCTGCAATGGCTGGAATGTGTCTGCTGACCGTGAGGTACAGGGTCAAAGTTTACTCAATGATGACGAATAGGGGGAGGGTCGAACCGCGCATATGTTCGCCCGCCGTGGCGAACGCGAACATGCTATGTTCGCCAGGAACCGTTCGCCAGCGAACCGTTCGGTACATCACTATTATTAACTAATCATGTTCTATTTTAATCAACAATTAAGCATAAATAATTACCGGAATACTATATATTCTGGTCAATAGTACAATAAATAATTTGATAGCAATAATACAACTTAATGATACCAATAATCCTTAAATAAAATGAACATATTTAGACTCCATTTGTGGATACATTTCATCTATTTAATTACTTTGGACTTATTTCATATGTGGCAGTTATTATTATAGATAAATTTTTTAATACAATTTATCTATTGGATCACTCTCAATATATCCAATACATAGTATCTATTTACATTTTTCTGTTTATTCAGTTTCTAATGTTCAAATACGCTAGTAATTTAGTATGTGGCAGTTATTATTATAGATACATTTTTTGATACAATTTATCTATTGGATCACTCTCAATATATCCAACATATAGTATCTGTGGTGAAACCGGCCTCGCCACGTGTCCTTGGAGGGGGCTGCTTGCCCGCCTCTTGCCTTTGGACTATGGACCAGACTTTATGTGAAGTTATTAACCCAGATAGCTATGCCATAGAGCCCATTCGTGTAGTTAAAGGCTTCAGCTCCATGGCAATTGAACTGTGTGAATAGGATCTGAGCGCTATTCGGTAGTTTTGTGGTGTCTGCCAGAGTGCTTGGAGTCCTCAGGAAACGCTAGGAGCATCCTTTAACGGAGGTACCCAGTCGGGGTGCCAGGTGATCCGTTACATTGGTGGCAAGCGGTGGGATGGCGTCCTAGTGCGAGGTAAAGCAGCTCAGAGACACAGTTCGTTTGGATTTACAAATTGAAGGCGACGCTAGTGTTCATACAGCGTCCCTGTCTACATAAAGATTTGGGGAAATGGGGTTCGTGGATCCTTGGGCAACACGCACACCAGAGGAAGAGAGTGAATTGGACTGGAGAGATATTGCCCGATCAAGAACTATGGTACAATGCCCTGGAGGAAGTCCAGTATCAATGGCAGCAGCGCCTTCCTGGTGTCGCATACCAGTTGGAGGAACAAATGGCCTGGCGGATGCCGCTTCTGGGAGACCAACCCGAAGGGCAGCAGGTCAGACAACTTGAGTACCTTGTGGAAAGGGGACTGAGCCTTGACGCCTCATACCGGGCACTGTGGTGGTGCACTGTCCAGCCAGAGACGTGGAGGGCAGAGGGCATCCAGCCGGAGGGGGAGAACTACACTAGCCCTGGCCTGTTGTGGAAGGCCTTAGCAGAAGACGTCGACTTTGGCAGTCCAGCAGAGTCACGGTACTGGGCTATCTTTTATTACCGGGGTGAGATGGTACAGGGCCCGAGGTCTATGGGACTGGGACAAGATCTCCACCGTTTGGCTGCCATGGAACGACAGCTAGAGATGGACTATGTGGAACTACTAAACTCATGTCAGCCACAGGCCATGGACACAGAACAGGAAAACTGGCTGGGGGACCCAGACCTGCCAACCTACAGCTGGGAAAATGCAGCCGAGGTACTTCACTACCAGCTGCAGAAGTAGGGGACCTCATAGACTGGTCCTGGCAAGACCCACAGATGGCAGGTGGAGATGGGATGGCGGTCTCTCTACCGGCCCTACAGGGATGCTGGGCGGTCGGCCCAGATCTCCAGCGGCAGTATGTATCACAGGGAGCTGAAGGTGCTGTCCTTCCTCTCCAGCGGCAGTGTGAGTTCCAGGGAGCCGAAGGTGCTATCCTTCCTCCCCAGCAACAGTGTGAGTTCCAGGGAGCCAAAGGTGCTGTCCTTCCTCCCCAGCGGCAGTGTGAGTCCCAGGGAGCTGAAGGTGCGGTCCTTCCTCCCCAGCGGCAGTCTTTTTCCCAGGGAATGGAAGGTGCAGTCCTTCCTCCCCAGCGGCAGTGTGTCCTGCAGGAAGCGGAGACAGTCTGTCTTTCACCCCAGCCGCAGGACAAAATATTGAAAGGGGAGACAGTTGGTCCCCCTCTCCACCAGCAAAGAGAGTGTCAGGGAGAGGAGCAGGTTACCCCCTCTCCCCAGCGGCAGTCTACAGTTCAGAGAGAGGAGCTTGTTACACCCTCTCTCCAGCGGCAGCCTAACCCACCAAGGGGAGATGTTAAGCCCCACAACTATGCAGATGGGACCGTAGTCTCTGCACTTGCAGCACCAGGGGTAGGGACGGTCGGTCCTGTCCCCCAGCCACAGAGCAGTGTATCCAGAGGGGAGACAGTCGGTCTCCCCCTCCCACAACCAGGCTCCAACCAGGCTACTTCAGTGGTAGCGCTGGCACCCGGGCAGAGTACCGCTGGTCTCTGCCCACTCAGCAACCCACCAAGGCAGTCTACCAGCCCCCCGCACAGCCGTGGTGAGGCACCTGGACATGGACAAGTTGCTATTTTATCCAGGTGTAGTAACCAGTTATTGTGGGTGGGCTGTATTGCTGTTTGTGCTTCGTGGGTGGGTTGCTGGACTAACCAGGGCACTGACCGGCAGGAGGTCAGATACCCTGTTAGTCTGGATGGTAAAGGGGAGAAATGTGGCGAAACCGGCCTCGCCACGTGTCCTTGGAGGGGGCTGCTTGCCCGCCTCTTGCCTTTGGACTATGGACCAGACTTTATGTGAAGTTATTAACCCAGATAGCTATGCCATGGAGCCCATTCGTGTAGTTAAAGACTTCGGCTCCATGGCAATTGAACTGTGTGAATAGGATCTGAGCGCTATTCGGTAGTTTTGTGCGCTCAGATCCCAGCTATCTGGGGATATGTGACATGTCCGTGTTTTATGTGTAAAATGTGACTTTATGTATTTTAAAGTGTTTTGTGTCTTTTTGCAACCATGTGCTTAATGGAGTCTTGTGTCTATCCTGGGAGATAATTGAATTACTCTCCAGGATAGAAGACTCTGAAACTGGTTTGGGCCAGAAAGCCATGCTTCATTTAGTCACAAAGGACTTTCCCTTAACTTTTGAACCCCTGGTCTGATTCGTGCCATTTTTTAATATGTTGTTCCCCTGAATGGATTGATTATGAAAATGTAAGTTTTATGTATGTACGATGTTAACTCACAAAGTTATAAAAATGTACAAAAAGTAACTTTTCAGCTTGGAGATAATTGAGTAGATACAGTAATTGACTCAATTATCTCCTAAGCAGAGGGGAGGAATATGCTGGGTGTGTTTCTATTGTCCCATTGTGTCTGATTGGCTGCTGTACTTGCATTGTATGTGTTGTAATGTGTTTATTGGTGGTTCTGCAAAACCCTGTGGGCTGTACTATGTTTTGTGGATTGTAATAAAAACCAGGCTGGGTGTGCCAGCACTGGAGTTCCTGTTTTAACCCTCAAAGTGAAGTGTCGTCTCATTATTGGGGGAAGGATTTATTGTATGCTGTTCCAGTTTGACTGCTAGGAGAGTAAACCTATTCGTATGGTTCCTATTCAACTGTCTACAGCATTCATATGCTTGAGAGAAGGTATACGCTTCTCTGGTTCGGTGATTGTGGTGTCTGCCAGAGTTCTTGGAGTCCTCAGGAAACGCTAGGAGCATCCTTTAGCGGAGGTACCCAGTCGGGGTGCCAGGTGATCCGTTACAGTATCTATTTACATTTTTCTGCTTATTCAGTTTCTAATGTCCAAATATGTTAGTAATTGAGTATTACATCTCATATAATGCTACATTTTGAGATTTACTAGGTATAAGCAAGTCCTTTATGTCTCTTATATATATTTTTTAGATTTTTTATTTTTATTGATACTAGCCTGCAGTCACAGATATTGACCTATAAAAGGATTATATATTAAAGTCTAAACCTGTGCACTACAGTGATCTTGTTAGAGACATTAGGAAGGGAGTTTCTTGCCATTTGGCAGTTATTTTCTACTTCCATCTGGCCTATGTGTTGGTATTTTTCTATCGTTGTATTTCCTCACTGTATAGATCTCTATTTCTCATTTTGTATAGAATCCTTATTATCTATTATTCCAGTGGATACTCATGTACTAGTTATTTTGAGTATCTTATAGTTTTTATAACTAGGGGTTATGCCCCAAGACACAACTGGAGTGTCTTACAAGGTGTGACCTTCTATGGGTTAAGTGGATTAGTCTATTTTTTAGACAGCCATTGCTTGTAGACAGTTTTCTCTCTTTTTGTTTACTTTTGCAAATGGTATGCCATCATGGGGTAATTCTTTTGTGCTACCATACAGTCTCAAAGGCAACGTAACCAGTCTGGCGAATTTCAATGTGAAAAAAATGAAACGCAAGCCTTATATTTGACTCTGTAACTTTTGAAAACACCATAAAACCTGTACATGAGGGGTACTGTTATACTCAGGAGACTTTGCTGAACACAAATATTTGTGTTTCGAAACAGTAAAAAGTATCACAGCAATAATATCATCAGTATAAGTGCTGTTTGTGCGTGAAAAATGCAAAAAACTTCACTTTCACTGACGATATCATCATTGTAATACATTTTACAGTTTTGAAACACAAATATTTGTGTTCAGCGATGTCTCCCGAACAGTACCCCCCATTTACAGGTTTTATGGTGTCTTGGAAAGTTATAGGGTTAAATATAGTGCTAACAAATTAAATTCCCTATACTTTCGGCATGGGTTGTCAGGCAGGTCCCGTAAATTGTAATTAATAAAAGGACCTAATTATGTAAAATTATTACATAAGTATATGTAATTTTTTTAAAATTATTTTTATTTATATATAGGTATACATATAGTGATATATACATATATAGTTATGTATATAGAGATATATATTATTTTGTTCTATGTGTATTTTGATAATGTATATATATATTAATATCAAAATACAGTTAGAACGAAATTACACATATATATTTTTATTTATTTATTTATTACGTATTTACATATTTTAGTTTTTATTATAAATATATATATATATATATAATTATTATATATATATTTAATCAATTTCCTTCTACGTGTATTTTGATATTAATATATATATGTATAATTATTGTAACAGCACCCCAGGCATAAAAGGGGTTAAAAGCCGTTTAGGAGATATTCCCTTCCAGATATACAAGCAGCTACCAAAGACACCAATCCACCAACCCTGGGAAGCATACGAATGCTCTCAAACATACGAATGCTGTAAACAGCCGAATAGGAAAAACCATACAAAAGGTTTACACCCCTAGCAGTTGAACTGGAACAGCATACAGTAAATCCCCCCAAGAACGAGACAAAGCTCGGTGTTGTGGGTCAAGCAGTGAACAGACTGAGCTTTATCTTTACATAGTTACATAGTTACATAGCTGAAAAGAGACTTGCGTGCATCAAGTTCAGCCTTCCTCACATTTGTTTTTTGCTGTTGATCCAAAAGAAGGCAAAAAAAAACAGTTTGAAGCACAATTTTGCAACAAGCTAGGAAAAAAATTCCTTCTTGACCCCAGAATGGCAGTCAGATTTATCGTTGGATCAAGCAGTTATTACCCTACATTGAAAGATTATATCATTGAATATTCTGTTTTTGCAAGTATGCATCTAGTAGCTGTTGAACATCTGTACGGACTCTGATAAAACCACTTCTTCAGGCAGAGAATTCCACATCCTGATTGTTCTTACAGTAAAAAAAGCTTTCCTTTGCCTTAGACAAAATCTTCTTTCTTCCATTCCATTCCTTTTATTAATTTTGTAGCCCGCCTCTGCACTTTTTCTAGTGCCATAATATCCTTCTTTAGAACAGGTGCCCAAAATTGCAAAGCATATTCAATATGGGGTCTTACCAGTGATTTATAAAGAGGCAAAATGATATTCTTGTCCCGAGAATGAATGCCCTTTTTCATGCATGACAATACCTTACTGGCCACGGCCACTGCTTATTGACATTGCACATTGTTGCATAGTTTGTTGTCTATAACAATTCCTAAGTCCTTTTCGTGTGTTGTTATCCCTAATTCGCTTCCAATAAGGGTATACGTTGCTTGTGTATTCTTTACGCCAAAGTGTATAACTTTGCATTTTTCAACATTAAATTTCATCTGCCATTTTAGTGCCCAGGCCCCCAGTCTATCTAAATCCCTCTGCAGCAAAGTAATATCTTGCTCACTTTGTATTGTTTTACAAAGTTTGGTGTCATCTGCAAACAATGAAACATGACTTTCAATGCGGTCTTCAAGATCATTTATAAACATGTTAAATAGAAGGGGTCCCTGAACAGACCCCTGAGGCACACCACTTGCCACCTCTGTCCAGCTTGAAAATTTACCATTAATGAAAACTCTTTGTACTCTGTTTTTAAGCCAATGTTCTACCCAAGAACAAGCATTTTCATCTAGACCGATATCCTTGAGTTTGAACACTAATCTATTATGTGGAACTGTATCAAATGCCTTGGCAAAATCCAAATAGATCACATCCACTGCAACACCCTGATCTATACTTCTACTTACTTCTTCATAGAACGCTATCAAGTTAGTTTGACATGACCTGTGCTTCATAAAACCTTGCTGATTTTTGCTGATAACACAGTTCTTCTCAAGGAATTCTTGAATATTATCCCTTAATAAGTAATAGATAGTGAAAATTGGCCAAAGGGTCGATGTCCTAGAGTCTATAGGAACAAAATAGGAGGTAACCCTCAGAGAATAGAGAACAAAGTTTGTTATCCCTTAATAACCTTTCAAATATTTTCCCAGCCACAGAAGTTAAGCTCACAGGTCTATAATTTCCAGGCAAGGATTTTGAACCCTTTTTGAATAAAGGAACCACATCTGCCTTTCTCCAATCCTCCAGAACACTTCCTGAAAGAAAAGAATCTTGAAAGATTAAAAACAGAGGTTCACTTATTCCTACACTTAGTTCCTTAAGTACACATGGATGGATACCGTCAGGCCCTGGAGCTTTGTTTATATTAGCTTTCTTTAGTTGCTACAGCACCTTGTCTTCAGTTAACCAATTACAATTATTCTGCAAGTTCTTAGTAGCAATCATTTGCACATCTATTGCCATGGGTTCTTCCTTAATATATACGTCTTTATTGGCCTTATATACACATTTTACAGACAGAGTCCCACCAACAGGATTTTGTGGAACATCCAATCAAAACATACAACACAGATAAACACTCCCACAATGACATCACAATCCCTCCTCTCTATCCTGGAGATAATTGGGAAGTAATCCAATTATCTCCAAGGACAGAGGCAAAACTCCATTAAGCACATGGCAGTAAACAGACAGTAAAATACAATAAAATACACAAGGTTACATTTATTACATAAAATACAGACATGCAACATATCTCCAGATAGCTTAGGTCTGAGCGCACATTATTGCTGAATGGCGCTCAGACCACACACATACAGTTCAATTTCCATGGAGCCAAAGCCTTTTATTAGACGAATAGGCTCCATGGCATAGCTATCTGGGTTAAATGAGTTCATTCAGTAAATCCGTGAATGAACCGGCCGCGTGTGAACTGCAGACTGCTGCCATCCAGTGTTCAGTATGCGTTGCCGCGGCCACCCGGTATAGTCAATTAAGCTGCAGATAACCGCAGCTACTGGGTGGTCAATTGGCAGTGCTCGTTGGCTTCTGGCCAGCCAATTAACGGCGCCTGCCAGCTAACCGCGGCTCCTGGGAGGCCAATAGATGGCTGTTTGTTCGGTAGATAGAATCTACTGAACACCCCGGCAGAAATACATGAATTGACCTTTCTGCATAGGAAAATAAAGTATTTAAATGCCGGTCCATAGTCAAAAGGCAGCAGGCAGGCAACCAGGCTCCTCCAATGCACAGTGGCAGATCACCTCCTGCAGATCACGATAATTGGCCACAGGGGGAGTGCCTGGGAGGCCAGGCATGCCCCCCACTGCGATCTGCAGGGGGATCCTGCCTGTAGTTACATATGTCAGCCAACAGGCTGACACATAGTAACTCTGATCGCAGTGACAGGCTGTCTCTGCGATCAGATCGCAGTGAGAGGTTGTCTCTGTGATCAGACTCTGCAGATCACGGTCACTGACTGCAGGGGGACTGCCTCGGGGGCCAGGCTTGTCCCCCGACCGTGATCTGCAGAGTAAAAATGCCGTGGCTCCCTGTGTCAGCCGACACATGGTAAATACCGATCGCAGTGACAGCCTGTCACTGCAATCGGAAGCTGCAGACCATGGTCCCCGGGGGCTGCCTGGGGGGCCAGGCATGCCCACCGACCGCGATCTGCAGTGGCCTTGTGCCGCCGGCCACGTGCCGCCAGCCACGTGGGAAGCAAGACCGCCCATGGAATTCTATGCCGCCCTGCAGCGTTTAGAACCAGCCAAAAAGGGACGTCATAGAACGCCCTGCAGTCTTAAGGGGTTAACAAGATTTGAGTGCGGCTAAAACATTTTTAACATTCAGAACATGAGAACGGTTTGTGTCCTGTGTGAGTTCTCTGATGTATTACAATGTCTGACCGTCAGCGAAAACATTTCCCACATTCAGAACATTAGAAAGATTTCCCTCCTGTGTGAGTTCTCCTATGTTTAACTAGAGCTGAGTTACGGAAAAAACATTTCCCACATTCAGAACATGAGTATGATTTCTCTCCTGTGTGAGATCTCTGATGTCTAACAAGATTTGAGCGCTGGCTAAAACATTTTTTACATTCCGAACATGAGAAAGGTTTCTCTCCTGTGTGAGTCATCTGATGACTAACAAGGGTTTCATGTCTATTAAAACATTTCTCACATTCAGAACAAAAGAAAGGTTTCTCTCCTGTGTGAGATCTCTGGTGTGTAACTAGAGCAGACTTATTGCTAAAACATTTCCAACATTCAGAACATGAGAAAGGTTTCTCTCCTGTGTGAGATCTCTGATGTTTAACAAGATGTGCGTACTGGCGAAAACATTTCTCACATTCAGAACATGAGAAAGGCTTCTCTCCTGTATGAGATCTCTGATGTGTAACAAGATGTGAGTACTGGCTAAAACATTTCTCACATTCAGCACATGAGAAAGGTTTCTCTCCTGTGTGAGTTCTCTGGTGTGAAACAAGGCTTGCAAGCGTGCTAAAACATTTACCACATTCAGAACATGAGAAAGGTTTCTCTCCTGTGTGAGATCTCTGGTGTGTAACAAGGTTTGCCAGCATGTTAAAACATTTCCCACATTCAGAACATGAGAAAGGTTTCTCTCCAGTGTGATATCTCTGATGAATTACAATTTCTGAATGCCAGCGAAAACATTTTCCACATTCAGAACATGAGAAAGGTTTCTCTCCTGTGTGAGAGCTCTGATGCATTAGAATTTCTGATTGCAAGCGAAAACATTTTCCGCATTCCAAACACGAGAAAGGTTTTGTGTTTTTGTTTACGATCTCCTTTGCTGACATATTGGAATCTGAGAGTTTGCTGGAGTTTGGAGAGTTGGAATCCTTGGTCTTTTTATTAAAAGATTTCTTCATAATTTTGCTTAGTGTATTTCTGTTGTTCTGTCTTTTAGAAAAACTTCTGCTGATGGAAATATCTGAAACAAAATGTATTAAGAAGTTATAGAAAATCGGTCTATAAATTATAAAAAAAAATTATATTTTTTTTTATTGGTTTTCCATATAAACAAAAAACACATCATGCAATTCTTGACATTATTGTACAGAATTAATACATCATTCAGTGCATATCATACAAAAAATATATCAAACCAGTAGTAAGCCCCACGCTCCTAAAACTTTACACACTTGAAGTAGAAAATGCAAGGACACTTATACCACGACATACAAAGACAAGACAAAACCAGACATAATGGCCAAAATAATTCGCCAAATTTTTCACACCAGAGGGGAGGTTCTGGAGATAATACAGAAACTATAGGTGTACCTATCATTCAAATCAAGGAAGAGCAAAGGGGAACAAAAAAATTACCACTACCCAATCATACTCCTCTTTTACAAAATCTCTATTACGCTTAACCATAAGGACAACACATCATCTGAACCTTAATCATACCTCTTTCCATTCTCAATTGGAGAAGCTGTTCTTTAACCAAAACCCAAATTGGAGTAATGTCTAGTTTCCAATATCTAGCTATCATATTTTTTGCAGCTAATAGTATGTGAATGAATAAAGGAGTATATGATTCCCGAAAGTAAGCATTACATTAATCTGTAGAAAGAATAGGTCAGGACCAAAAAGAAAGGATTTGCCGGTTTGATTTTTACCCCTAATCATGTTCCAGGACAACTGAATAGGGGGACAATCCCACCAGACATGTCGAAAATCGCCCCTTTGGTCCCCACATCTCCAACATCTAAGTTCTTGATTCGGAAAGATTTTAGACAGTCTATGTTGGACCAAATACCACATATTTCAAAGCTTATTATGACACTCCAATAGATTGAGACAATGAACGTTTTTATATACCACGCTTCAGAAATGTCTCCATTCATCACAGATAATTTGAGTATTTAAGACTGTATCCCACTTTTTAAGAATGGGCTTCATAGGCATGTCTGGATCCTTATTAACCAGTTCCAAACAACCAGCAACTATCCAGGTTGGGGTGGCTTTTCTCAATAGCCCCTCCAAAAAAATTAACTTATTTGATTTTCCTTCTACCAAGTGCTTACTCAAGAAGCCCTTTATTCTTAAGTAATTAAAAACTTCTTTATTATCTAACTTATATTCAGCACACAACAGGTGGAAATCCTTCAAGTTATTCTCGTTCATTAAGTCGCTTATTCTCAAGAGGCCAGATTTAGTCCAATTTTTAGATTTGCACAAGATAAATAGGTTATAGGAAGACAAGGACCGTATATACTCGAGTATAAGACAAGTTTTTCGGCACATTTTTTGTGCTGAAAAACCCCCACTCGTCTTATACTTGAGTCACTTTCTGTATTATGGCAACTTACATTGCCATAATACAGACCAGGACCACCATGCTCATTACAAGCCCGGCGGTCCTGTTGGGGGCTGGTAGCAAGCTGTTACTTACCTTTCCTGCAGCTCCTGTCAGCTCCCTTCTCCTCCGTGCCGTTCAGCTCCCCACTGTAAGTTTCGCAAGAGCCGCGGCACTCAGACCACGAGACTTACAGTGGAGCTGACCGGAGGAGAAGAGAGCCGACAAGAGCTGCAGGAAAGGTAAGTAACAGCTCGCTGCCAGCCCCCCTCCTGCACAGTACACACCACTGGATCACCAGTGAATGAGAGCCCCCCCTCCCTGGCCAGCTAACAGCAAGGAGGGGGGACAAAAAAATAACATAAAAATGTAAATAATATTAAAATATAAATTTTAATAATATAAAAAAAAAATTTAAAAATGTAATATTAAAATAATAATACAAAAAATAATAAAAATGCCCACCCCCCCACTAAGGTTACACACTCTGCATCATATACACACACTGCATTCTATACACACACACACTGCATTATACACACACACACACACACACACTGCATTCATACACACACTGCATTCATACACACACTGCATTCATTATATACACACTGCATTCTATACACACACACACACACACTGCATTCATACACACACACACTGCATTCATTATATACACACACAAACACACACTCTGCATTCATTCTATACACACTGTAAATAAATATTCAATTAATGTAATTTTATGGGATCTAATTTTATTTAGAAATTTACCAGTAGCTGCTGCATTTCCCACCCTAGTCTTATACTCCCCACACTAAGGTTACACACTCTGCATCACATACACAAACACACTCTGCATCATATACACACACTGCATTCTATACACACACACACTCTGCATTATATATACACACACACACTGCATTCATACACACACACTGCATTATACACACACACACTATTCATACACATACACTGCATTCATTATATACACACACTGCATTCATACACACACTGCATTCATTATATACACACTGCATTCTATACACACACACACACACTGCATTCATACACACACACACACTGCATTCATTATATACACACACAAACACACACTCTGCATTCATTCTATACACACACTGTAAATAAATATTCAATTAATGTAATTTTATTGGGATCTAATTTTATTTAGAAATTTACCAGTAGCTGCTGCATTTCCCACCCTAGTCTTATACTCGAGTCAATAAGTTTTCCCAGTTTTTTGGGGTAAAATTAGGGGTCTCGACTTATATTCGGGTCGACTTATACTCGAGTATATATGGTATATATTTTATTTTTAATTGATAAATCCTTTTTACATTTCTCCCAGTCCCTCATTATGTTGTCTAAAATCATACTTCCAGATTTCACTTAAGGAAGGTTTTTCTGCTTATTCTTTATTTTCCCACGTAAATCCCTCAGGTCCAGACTATGCTGCTCTGTCTTGGTCAGGGACTGTTTGATTTTATACCAAATTTGTTCTTTGGCCTTTTCTTCTTGAGTAATAAAGAAATGTGCCAATTTACATGCTTTTTGATATTCTCTTAATAGAGGTACCCCTAATCCTCCCAATTTGACCTTTAGCGCTAAACGTTAGCATTTGTCACAATCTGTCCCTAGCTGCGGATCTTTCTGGCTATGGCTTCTGGTATCCGGTACTCTTTTTACAATTCTTGTTTAGCTTTTATTGTTTTTTCTGGTTTTCTATTGTGTGTCTGGTTTTCTTTATGCTGGGTTTCTGGGTTCATTCCTGTATTCCGTCCCTGGAATTTCCAGTCTCCTGGATTCATCTAAATGTTTGTTTTATGTTGCCATGCCCGTTCCTTTTCCATGGTTCCTTTTGTTTCAGTCTGGACCTGTAGCAGTGTTTCAAGGCTTTGCCCTTTCTTGCAGGTAAGTGCTATTGTGGTTTAGTATGGTTCTTTAAGCGAACATTAGGCAGAGTAGGACCTGCCAGATATGGGGTACATTGACGTTGTGGCAGGCTTATGCAATGTATGATCATATAATGTAACTAAATCTCCATGATTTTCATATATAGTACTTAGTTATGTCTCCTCTTGTTTTGCCTATTATATCTTGTCTTGTTTTAGTTTGTATTCCCAGTCCATGGCAGTCCTGTCCTGCCCTGCCCATGTTATGTCTTAGTTTCCCTTGTGTATTGTGTACATGTTCTGGGTTTAGCTCCCTATCATTCTGTGGTTCTGGGTTCTATTAGTGCTGTCTTGTTTTTCATATTTGGTGCCTTTCCTTGTTTCTGTACTGGATACATTCTTGCTGCAGAGTCTCCCTATTCAACTCGTGGGAGGTCTGCTTACTTCCTAGCTCCATGTTCCTGGGATCCGCTGGAGCTGCATCAGGACCCTGGTATGTGGCCGCACAAACGCTGGTGCTCAACACCAGGGGGCCTGCTGTTACCCTGCACCAGACCCTGCTAATCCACCTCCACACTGTGACTCCTACTTTGAACATCAAGCATACTGAGTCCCGGTCCTCGCAACGCCACCCGGACAGTGTCTGGGTCCCGGGCATCGGACCACCACCCTGACAGCATTAATTCATGGGTGTTTCCCTGCCCATATAAATTTATTTATTTGGGACTGCACAAGGGTCATCCAACTGTCTGGGCAGGGCAAGGGAACCATACGGAACAAGTAAATCCATTTGGGGAGGATATAAGATCTTACCGTATTCTCCCCCAACATGAAATCTCAATATTCCTCCAGTCCTTCATTTTCCTACATGTTTCTTTTAACAATGGTAAGAAGTTGAGTTCCATTATTTTAAGGGGGTCACAAGGGATTTCCATCCCCAGGCCACTATAAGATCCCTGACACTGAAACCATAAACCCGTATTAAGCCTTCAACAACATCCTGAGTCAGATTGAGCGGCAGTATGACCGATTTATCGAAATTTAGTTTATAACCGGAAAGAATAGAGAATTCCTCCATCAAAAGGTGTCAGTTCTTTCATGGAGTTCATCGGGTTACTAAGTGTGAGTACCACGTCATCTGCATACAAAATCAACTTAACGCAGTCATCTATAAGCTTGCAGCCCTTTCATTTGATCGTTAGCTCTTATTGCTATGGCCAGAAGTTCAATGGCAATTAGATATAAAAGTGGTGAAAGCAGGCATCCCTGCCTGTTCCTATTTTTTTGTTGGAATCACTTTGAGAAAAACCCGCCAACAACCACCTTTGCTGTTGGGGAAGTATATAAAGCCATTATAGATACTTTAATATCTCAATATATGCCAAACGCCTCTACAGTTACGTCTAAAAATCTCACTGGACCCTGTCAAAGACCTTCTCGGCATCTAGCAACAGGGCCAGGTGGGGCAAGCTCTTTTTGTGTGCCAGATCCACAATGTCCACTAGTCTCCTTATGTTATACATTGGAGACCTACTTGACACGAATCCAGTTTGATCCCCATGTATGATTGAAGGTATAATATTGCTTAATCTTGCTGAAATTATTGCTGCATATAGTTTAATGTCAGTGTTTAATAATAAAATGGGCCTGTAATTTGCTAGCTGTTTTGGGTTCTTATTTTTGCTTAGGAATAGGTACCTGCGTCAATCGCTGCTTCCTAGTACTGATGACTACCATAAGCACTGCGCTGGAACACCATAACAACTGCAAACCCCACAGGAATACAAAGGACACAAACCAATCAGAACAATCATGCAGTCTGTGACACTCCCATGTACAGCAAACAATACCTCCCCGCTGCTTGGGAGATAAATGAGTAAAGTCCTGTAAGTAACTATCTCCAGGAAGAAAAAAATAATTTTCACAAAGTTCAGAAAGTACCCCAAAACATAACATACCCCCAAAATTTTACATCCCCGATAGCCCTTATCTGGGTGAACAACATATCCAAAAATCACCCAGGGGTTCAAAAGATTCATGGAAGTTTCTTTTTTGACTGGACGCAAGCATGGCTTCATGCCCAAAATAGTTCCAGGGAATTAAGCTGTGCGGCCGGTCTATTTACAATGATTAAAGTTCACTTCAAATAGTGGAACGGGACCGTTCGTGCACAAAGTCAGTGTTGAAGTGTGTTCGGTAGATTACTTCTGCCGAACGGCACTCTGTTCATGGGGATTTAGTCGAACTTAGCTAGAGGTGGAAGTCCCAGTGGTGTTTGTGCCATCGAGTGTCCGATTTAAGTTAATGAACTAGACAGCAAAACACCGCTGACTGTGTTCGACTAAACAAGATGGTCGCCGCCACGTGTTCGACTATACGAACGGCGACCACCCAGCTGTTTGCCTATTAAGCACTTGTTAATCACAAGGCCTGGGAGATTAACAAGCCGTACACTCCACTTACGGGTGATCCGACAGTTCGAAGTTCCACTTCGAACCACTTCGGAAATTCAAAGTGGTACATCCATATGTCAAAAGGGCACACATAGTGTTTTTAAAGGCAATTCATCCCAAGGGCCATAGTCACAGGGCAAGAGGCTGGCAAGCAGGCCTCTCCAAAACCCAGTGACGAAGGTGCTTTCATCACAGTGCTTTACACATTTCATGTGGAATAATACCTGTTGACATATGTGATTGTGACAAACGCCCCTTTTTTAGGGAGTTTGCCAGGAGTTTTTGGAGGGGCCTGCTTGCCCGCCCCCTGCCCTCTGACTATGGACCCTCGGATGTATTGCCCTTTAAAAGTGTTATTTGGGCTTATTGGATTTTTAAAACACTTTTCCTGCCCCTTTAACCCCTTAAGGACACATGACATGTGTGATATGTCATGATTCCCTTTTATTCCAGAAGTTTGGTCCATTCCATGGTTAATTCCATGGAATATGGGCCTCTTCCCCTCCCCCTTTTTCCTGTCCTATTGTTCTCCAGCAGGGCATTGTCCCATGGTCCCAGTTGAAACTGGCTGCTTTGTCCCTCCTCAACCTCCCATCAGCCCTTGCTATTTTCTGACCTCACCTTTCCTTGTACTATAGGGCACTTTTAACATGAGACATATTGAGCGCTCAAATCCAAGCTATCTGGGGATATGTTGGACATATAGGTTAAACATTGTATTATATGAGTTATGTATTTTTATGTGGTTTTTGTAACAGTTTTTGACTTAGATATTTCCTGTTACTGGAGATAATTAAGTTACCACAGCCACTGAGTCCATTGTGTTTGGTAATTGTATCACAGGCAGATGGGAGGGTTTGTGTACATTAGCTGGGAGTGTCTAACTGTACAATACTGTGTTGGATGGCTGTTGTGACTTTGTGTCCTGTGCTCCACAAGGTCCACGTGGGTGGTGTGACAGAACCATCTGTCTGTGGATTATTTTTATTCTCCCTTCATTCGTCTGCTTGTTCGGCTATTTCCCTATCCGTACAGTCCCCACGTTATTTCCATTTTGTTTGCTGAAAGACTGCCGAACGGCCGGCCACCAAGCAGGGAAGTGTGCTGCTTGTTAACCTCTTGTCCCCATCAGAACGTTGTGGAACGTTGTGGTTAACCGCAGACCTTGTTAATGGGCGGCTGGGTGGTCGTCATTCATATGGCGAACACGAGGCTGCGGCCATTTTGGACAAACGAACGCTCAGCAGTGTTCGTCGACGATTCTATGGAACTAAAGCTGGCTACTATTTTCATCCGAACACCGCTGAAGCTGCCGACCTCCCTTCTTCTATTTCATACGAACGACAGGCTGTTCGGTACATATTTTCATACAAACGGAGTCCCCCTCAGATAGCCATCCCATGGAGCCCATTCGTATACTGAAAGGACTATGTGAAATACTTTGGCGATTGAACTGTGTATATAGGATCTGAGTACTATTCAGTATAATTGTGCGCTCAGATCCCAGCTTTCTGGGGATACGTTAAATGTGGTCATTCTGTTCGTGCATATTAAAGTTGTGTATTTTTATTACTCTGTCCAAAATGGTATTTAGCCTCTATCCTCGGAGATAATTGCTTTACTTCACAATTATCTCCAGGATAGAGAGGAGGGTCCACATTGCCAAAAGGCAATGTTTATAGCCAATTTGTTTCCATTGGCTACTGTATTATATTTGTCACAGTTTTCCACCAGGTCCCCTAGGGGAGTGTCCACCTGGTGGAAGACCTGCATAAATACCGGGCAGTTAGCCCAGATTAAACAGGTCACTGCTTGACCCTCAATACGGAGCTTTGCCTCATCATTGGGGGGATTGTTATTCATATGGTTTCCCATTCGGCTGCTTGGATCATGGAGTATTTCGTATAGTTCCTGTTCAGCTGATTGGAGCATTCGGTAGCTGCCTTTGTATTCCTGCTGGGAACCCCCTAAGCAGCATTAACCCCCTCTATACCTGGGGTGCCGTAACAGGTGGTAACCTTGTGGGGAAAACTGTATGTAAGAAATGCCTTTGTGCTCATTAAAACAGTTCTACTTCACCCTCAATTTAGAGTCCTGTCTCTTATTGGGGGAATCTGCTACAAGAGCTTGCTATGCTCTTCATACTCCCTTGGATAATCACTAAGCTCTTGTAAGAGCTTAAAATTGATAAACAAAAAAGCACAAATAATACTAAGAATAATGGTAAAACTATAATAAATTATTAGCTGCTAAACACAATCGAAGCAATCGAAGCAACATAAAAAATTATTCCTAAAATCTTAGAACAAATAGTGCATTGAAAGTGTAAGCGCTTAGTAGATCGGTCCCATAGTAAATTCCAATGGGCTCTAATACAGATATATTAGCAATATTGTGCAAAGCCTATATGTCTATACAGGAATATACCAATAAACATAAATAATATAAAATAATCAATATTTATTATGTTAAAAACACAAGTAATCCTAACAAAGTAAAAATAAGTGATGATGGGTTCCAATAATCAATAGTGTGATCGAGGGACAGTTGTCCATAGAGCACAAGGGGGATACCTCAGAGTCTAGATTAAATTAAATATAAAAAACATACTTTCTTAGGATCCAACATACAAGAAAAATGAAATAATGACGGAATAGAGAAAAAAAAATCGCTCTAATAAAACAAAAAAGAGAGTAGCTTCCTACTTAAGTGGGTGTGGTAATTTAATTATCTCCAGGTACAGGGAATATCTCTAAGTAAAACTGTTACAAAAACCACATAAAAATACATATACAGTTTTCCCCACAAGGTTACCTCCCACGTGGACCTTGTGGAGCACAGGACACAAAGTCACAACAGCCAATCAACACAGTATTGTACAGTTAGACACTCCCAGCTAATGCACACTGTAACGGCACCCCCAGGCATAAAAGGGGTTAAACGCCGTTTAGGAGATATTTCCTTCCAGATATACAGGCAGCTACTCCATACCCCAATCACCCGAACAGGAAACCATATGAATGCTGTTAACAGCCGAACCGGAACCATAAGAATGCTGTAAACAGCCGAATAGGAAAAAAACATATGAAAGGTTTACACTCCTAGCAGTCGAACTGGAACAGCATACAATAAATCCCCCCAAGAATGAGACAAAGCTCAGTGCTGAGGGTCAAGCAGTGATCTGCCAGAGCTGTGGGTTTATTGTTCTTATATACCCATTCTTACACATTAGTACCACCCACAGGGTTTTGTAAAACAACCAATAAACACGTCCACTCCCACACAAAATCCTCCCCTCTGCCTGTGATACAATTACCTTACACAATGGGTTAATGTAATTATCACAGGCAGAGAAATACAGTTTTTCTACATTATTCATAACTTTAAAAGTATACATCACATAAAATTTTCAGAATCAGCATACTCCAAATACAAACATATGTCAAAATCATCCAAATTGGTCCAGTGGTTCAAAAGATAGATCGAAGTCCTTTGTGACCAAATGAAGCATGGCTTTTCTGCCCAAAACCAGTTCCACAGAGTCTTCTATCCTGGAGATAATTGGGAAGTAATCCAATTATCTCCAAGGACAGTGGCAAAACTCCATTGAACACATGGTAGCAAAATACAATACAATACATAAAAATATATAACTGTGCAGCTATTGCATAAAACAGGTATATTCAACATATCCTCAGATATCTTAGATAGCTTAGAATGGCGCTCAGATCACATACATACAGTTCAATTGCCATGGAGCCAAAGTATTTCACATAGTCTTTCGTTATATGAATGGGCTCCATGGCATAGCTATCTGGGGTATCACTGTTCAAATAAGGCAAGTACCGAATGACCCGGCTTTTGTGTCTTTGCAGGGGAAAAATCAAGCGTTTCAACATGGGGCCATAGTCTAAAGGCAGCAGGCGGGCAACCAGGCTCCTCCAATGCACAGTGGCCAGATTGGACTTGTCACATACACAAACCCTCACCTCTGCCTGTGATACAATTACCAAACACAATGGACTAACTCAGTGGCTGTGGTCACTTAATTATCTCCAGTAACAGGAAATATCTCTAAGTCAAAAACTGTTTGACACATAAAAATACATAACTCATATAATACAATGTTTAACCTATATGTCCAACATATCCCCAGAGAGCTTGGATCTGATCACTCAATATGTCCGAAACGCGCTTAGATCCCACGAATACAGTTGAAACGTCATGTGGTTAAACAATAGCAAGGGGGGATGAGAGACTGAGGAGGGACAAAGCAGCCAGTTTCAACTGGTCTGCCAGTGTACCTGGGACAATGCCCTGCTGGAGAACAATAGAACAGGAAAAGGGGGGAGGGGAAGAGGCACATTTTCCCATGGAGGGGCAGAAAAAGTGTTTTAAAATCCAATATGCCCAAATAAAGCTTTTAAAGAGCAATATATCCCAGGGGGCATAGTCACAGGGCAAGAGGCTGGAAAGGCTGGAAACCAGTGACAAAGGTGCTTTCTTGTAAAATCTTGTAAATGAGAGAATAGCATCTCTGAGGAGCAACATGATGGGTTAAGGAGAGTAGGGAAGACCATTTTGTAATATGTGGTGCTCTGAGCTGCTTCCTTTGCTGCCCTGTCAGCTAGTGCATTTCCTTTAGCTACTTCGTCTTGTCCCTGTGTATGTGCTCTGCAATGAATGATGGCCACTTCTAAAGAGAGCTGGATAGCATCCAAAAGAGAAGTAATGAGGGAGGTATGAGAAATTGCTTTCCCATCAGCACCGACAAAACCTCTTTGTTTCTAAATTACACCAAAATCATGTACAACTCCATGTGCATATCTGGAATCATAGATATTAATACGTTTACCAGTAAACAACTGACAGGCACGAGTTAGAGTTACTAGTTTCGCAGCTTGGGCTGATTGGTGAGGGATCGTTGAAGATTCAAAGATAACATCAGGTAACTGAACTACAGCATAACCTGTGAGATATTCTCCATCGCTTGGTCGGGAACAGGAACTGTCAACAAAAAGAGTGGAAAGAACAACATAAGCAGAATGTTACTGAATTTATCTCTAGAATATCAGGGTTACCAAATGAGATGAAATTGCAGACTTCAATGCATTCGACAATTTGAACGCCGTTCGACAGTTAATTCGACAATTCAAATGATTGTCGTTCATCTGTTTGAACTGACTTTAACATGAGAAATAGACCGGCCGCAAATCTCTGGAACTGTTTTGGGCATGAAAATGTGCGTGCATTCGGTCAAAATATGACTTCCAGCTATCTCCCGAACCACTAAACCAATTCTCACGAATTTTGGATATGTTGTTCCCATAGTTATGCTGGTTATATTAAGATTGCATGTAAAATCACAAACTTACAAAAATGGCATAAAAGTCTGCTTTTTTAGCTTGGAGATAATTGAGTTGATACAATAATTAACTCTATTATCTCCCAAGCAGAGGGGAGGATTCCTATTGTAATAAGTGGGTGTGATTATCCATGTGCCTTTGGTTGGTTGTTAAATGTACCGTTCCATTGACCCACAAGGTCCACGTGGGTGGTAACCTTGCTGGGAAACTTGTATTAAGCAGGAATAAACGCTCATTGGAGTCAGTTCTACTTCACCCTCAATTTGGAGCCCTGACTCTTATTGGGGGAATCTGCTACAAGAGATTGCTATGCTCATTATACTCTCTTGCTATAATCACTAAGCTCTTATAAGAGCTTGTTCCTGTTTTGCTCTCTGAAGGAGGAGTCTACATTGGTTATAGTGTCTGCTGGAGTGCTTGGAGCCCTCAGGAAGCGCTAGGAGCATCCTTCAATGGAAGTACCCAGTCGTGGTGTCCGTCGATCTGTTACAGTCATTTAGGAGATATTGTCCTAAATATGAAGAAAAACCTTACCAAGTGAAAGGGAAAGAAAACTGAATTTTGCCAGTCCAGCTGTAGAAACCGAGAATACACCTTCAACCCCCCCTCACATATCAAATTCATGTGAAGAGTGTATACTGATGTTAAATGCCATTGAAGTCCACATGTGAATTCTGCCTACCCCATAAATAAATAGGGATGTGTACCCCTAGTTGTTCTCTGGTCTATCTTACTGATATTACTCTGGGTGAAGATGGACGGCCATATATTTATGGAACACTAGAGGGGAATATAACAGAGTTTTTAGTAGACACAGGAGCTGCAGTGTCTCTAACCAACACACGCTTGCCTTTAAAAATTGAAGCACCAACAATTTCTCTTCTATGTTTTAATGGAACACATGCATATCCAATGATAATAACACTGAGTGTGAAGGAGGTAAAATCTATTGTGATTTATGGGTGCACCCCTCCTCACACTGTACTATTATGGGGATGGTTGTTATTAATGGAAAACGTTGTATGTGGATTTATTGAATTTGGTTTTATGGCAAGCTTTAGGTGAGAGCAAAACAGGTTGAGTGGTTAAACCTAATGATTTAGGATGGTATAGTCATGTAATGGCTGTAAAACAGAGTGAAGTGTCACCTTCTATACAACAAGATGATGAGTTTGTAACATATCTTAAAAAAAATACCCCACAGTGTGGTCTAAGTCTAAACAAGATTGTGGGAGAATGAATTTACAAGTTGTTATTGAAGGGCCAGACCTCCCAACAGTTAAACAATATATGCATGGTCCACCCGGGGGGCTTCTTTAGCATGCGGGACGGTGCGGCCGCACCGCCGGGTCCATGGGGGCTGCGCAAATCGTGGGGCCCACGGGGAAGCTGTTCTGGGGCCCCCCAGGAGCAAATGGGCCCGGGGCAGCTGCTCCGTTTGCCCTGCGCTAAAGACGGCCCTGCTCATGGCTGTATGTTGAGCTTTAGAAGCAACACAACACATTTTAGGATTTGGACAGATAATTATAAAAAACCCAAATATCTAAAACTGTTACAAATTGTCCAGATTTGGGAGTACATAGCCAGTGGGTAACTCATTGGATATTGAAGTTACAAGATAAACCACTCAGGGTAGAAACCAGTAAAAGATATGTTATTCCTGATTTGATGGAAATACAGGGAACACCACATGATTGTCAAAATGAGCTGGAAATAGAATCCAGATATCCTTTTGAGAAACAAGCAATACAAGGGGTTTCTTGTTTGTATGTGGATGGTACGAGATTTTATGCTGATGGATCACATCACACAGGTTATGCCATATAGGACGAGCAAACAAAAGAAATGCAAAGTTACAGATTGCCAGGACATATATCTGCCCAGAGAGCTGAGTTAGAGGCTGTAAAGGCCCCAGGGAGAGTGCGCAGCTTAGCGGACAGGGGCATATGTATGAGTGTGGGATGGATGATGCATGATTGGCTATGTGCTATGTGTGGGAGTGGGAGATGTGAGGAAGTGGGTGGTGACAGATTAGACTGACCTCAGTGCCACTTAGGAGCCTGGCCAGCAACAAGTTTCCTGTGATCCTCCTCCTCCTGTTGTTTGGGCCTGTAGGATTTTCATCTGTGGCATGGACATTGAGGCTATCTTGTCTGCCCTCAGGGCTGGTGCAGCAGCAGATGGTGGCCAGCAGCTCCGTGAGCATGAGCAGTTTGGGCGCCTGCTCCAGCCACAGCCCCCGGGCAAAGTGGTCCCCCCTTCCAGAGCTGTGGCTCCAACATCCATGCCACCTGCAGTTCCCTCCCTGGGTGGCCGGACCAGCGCGGGTCGGCGCACTAGCCCTCCAGCTCGGTTGAGCCCATCTGCCTCTCCTCGGGCCCCGCACCGGAGCCACAGCCCTGAGGCAACCACAGGCCCGTGCGCGGGAGCCGGGTAGCGGCTTCTCATGCAGGCCGCTCTCTTCTACAGCCCTCCTGGAATCTGCACAGGCGATCGGCCCGGGTGCACTCACGGCCGGCATGCGGAGTGGGCCTCTCCCACTGCTGCCAGATGGGGGGGTTTCTTCCCCCAGTTCTGGTCTCTCTGTCCCTCCAGGTTCCCCCTCTCTTCCCCCTCATGGGTCCGTTCCTCCCCCGGGGGGTCCGTGGGGTGGGTGTCCCCCTCAGACACCAATGGTTCCTGTGCCTCTGGGCTCCGTCTCTTTGGTCCCCCCTCTCTGCAGCCCACCCCCCTCCTCTGGGGGGATCTGCGGGCTTTCTCGGCACTGTCACGGTCCCCCCCCTTTCCTTCCCGGCCCTGTGGTCCCCCTTACTGGGTTTCCACTTGTGGGGGTCTCTCCAGGGCCTTTTTCCTCCCCCCCTGCCTCTGTTTCCTCTGCCTCTGTTTCTTCTTTTGTTCCCCGTTTCCCTCTTTCCTATCCTGCTTCTCTTCCCCCTCTGTCCTCTACTACCCTGCCCTCTGGGTCCCACTTGCCCCTGGGGTCCCCTCCCCCCACTCTACTTACCTGTCTCGGCAGCCTCCTGTCCAGGGGTGTGGGCTCACGTCCTCTCCACTGCTTTCTCAGGTTCTGGGTGCTGTTGCCGGATCCGTCCACCAGATGGCGTCTGGAGCTACTTTTAAATCACAGAATCTTCTTCCCAGGTTTCTGCTGCGGCGCTGGTGCCGCCAGCGGGTCCTGGGATACCGTCAGGTGAGTCACATGTTCCTGATGACAGGGGCCATAGTCACATGGCAGGAGGCTGGCAACCAGTCTTCTCCAATGCCCAGTGGCGAGGCTGGTTCTGCCACACGGGCAATACTGGCAAAGGCAGACGTGGAATCGACGTTTCGCCTGTTGCCAGTGCTCCCCAATTGCCATCAACTTCTTGGTTGTTGTTTCCAGGGACTGTACTATGTGGATATGTGCTCAATATCCTGCTTTTACTCCGAGTGCTTCAGCACTTTCCTGGAGTGGGTGGTGTCGGGGATTGACTCGCTGCTGCATTACCTTGATGACTTCCTGTGTGTGGGCCCTGCGCATTCTCCGGCATGTAGGAGCCTGCTCACCATGATGGAAAGGGTGTTCGGGCACTTCGGGGTTCCCCTTGCGCACGATAAGACAGTCGGCCCGTTGACGTGCCTTAGCTTCCTGTGCATCGAGATAGATTCGGTGGCCATGGAGTGCCGGCTGTCTCAGGACAACATGGATGGGTTGTGCGAGGAAGTGGCGGTGGCACGGGGCTTGCGGAAGATACCACTAAGCCAGCTGCAATCTCTATTGGGAAAGTTCAACTTTGTGTGCAGGATCATGCCCATGGGGCGGATTTTTAGCAGGCGCCTAGCAGCCGTGACCGCTGGAGTGGCGAGGCCTCAGCACTGCATTCGGCTCACGTGACAGTTGCGAGACGACTTGGACGTCTGGGGAAGTTTCTTGGCGGAGTATAATGGGAGGTCATATTGGCAAGCACTGGAGGTGTCCGGTGCGGATCTCCACCTCTATAGGGACTGTAGAATACTGCATATTCTATGTTTCTATTGATTATATATGGATGTGTGGATTGACATAAGTAACAGATGGTATAAGTCACAAGGCTTTCTGGAGCTCTGGAATGTGGATTTGGGTTTTTTGTCCTTATATAGCTAGAGTTATAGTCTGACGTCATTATGGCACTTCTATATAGTAACTGAACAAAGAGACACGAGGTCTCTTGGCTCTCTTTCCTGTACAATATGTAACTCTCCCTTCAGGAGTCCAGCAATTACCATCTGCTGTTGAAATCCATTATCCTGTAACATCCTTTGTTGTTTTATTATGTATCAGTAACTAAGAATAAACCTTAGTTAGTCAGATTGCGTATTAGTACTTTTCATTAATATAGACATATATTAATGTTGCAAGCATTATATTTGGCCCAAGACTATATATACAAAAGACATATATATATATATATATATATATAAATAAATCAACTGAAGACAAGAAGAAATTAAGAAGATTTAACTGATATGATCGATCCCAACCAGATTTTACATTGGCTAGCCAGCCACTCTATTCAAGTTTTGTTCCCACTTCAAGGGGGGAGAGAGAAGAATCAAGTTACAAAGCTAAGTTTTGGAACTGGGAAAACAAACCTGAAGAGAAAAAAAGAATCTAGACTATCAGAGAAGAACTGTGGTTTGAAAGAAAAAGAACGTTTTCAAATCACAAAGACTGTACAAGACTATTTTCTACAACTGAGACAAAAAGCACAAGATACAACGTGAATTCTAGAAGTAAGCACGTGGCAGAGATTGGCAATCATCCAGAACAAGCCCAGAACTGCGCAGCTGTGTGGATGAAGCAACTAAATAGACAGAAATAACTGATCTGGTGAGTAACATGGAATTCATAAACGATATTGCAGAGAAAAGTAAATTGCAGTTTGCATTAAATAGCAGCCATTCAGATGCTGTGTTGTGGCAATCTTTAAACACACAATGTGAAATTGCCAGTAGTGAAATTCACAGGAAATTGTTTGTTAATAAGAAAAAACAAAAGATCAGAAATGTTATGAAACTAGTCTGTACTTACGATGCATTGATTTGTAAATGAGATGCAGGTCAAGACAAATTTAGAATTAGCAGATAAAGAAATAGATTTGTATGGGTTAACAGAAGACAAATCAAATTTAAATGAACATTGTAACAACGTAATAGAGAGCACATGCTGTAACTTTGAGAGATTGTCAGAAACAGTCTGTGAAACAGAGGATAGAGTTGAATTAACCCCTTAAGGACCAAACTTCTGAAATAAAAGGGAATCATGACATGTCACACAGGTCATGTGTCCTTAAGGGGTTAAGAAATGATCTGTTTTGCCATCTTAGAAATGAAGTAAAGCACGTGTGTTAATTCAAGAAAAATACAGGCACAGAATCTAATCCCAGAACCAATAGATACTGAAAATGTGTCCTCACAGAGTGATTTGCAGAAATTTAAATTTAAAGACAGAGCTGCAAAACGTAACAATTAATGAAAATTGTGAAATGTATTCCAGTTTATGACACGTCAGTGGATGCATTTACTAATGCTGAAATGTTTGAGTCAAATTTGGACAAATACAGCCTAAATGATGAACAAAGGAATAGACTATTTAAAATATGGCTGCCGACTCAAATGGCATGTAGACTGACCGTGCCTGTAAAATGTGAAGACAATGATGAAATAATATATGGAAATAAGCAAGACAGATTAACACAATTAATAAAATTAACAACAGGGAATAATTTTGCAGACATTGAAATGTTGGAAAAACTAAAACCACACAATGATGAGGATATTTTTAGTTTTCTTATAAAATTTGAGAATGCATATAGACTTGTTGCTGAAGATCAGTTAATTAATGAATTTGTGAAAAAATTTCAAGATCTAGATCCAACTGCAATTGTGATAGCTAGAGAAAAAAAGCACTTTTAATGATGTTGCTTTATTCTTAGATAACTTAAGGAGAGAAACCAATAATGAAGGGGTTAAAATGACTTGTGGAATGAGGCAGAGAAAGAAACTCAGACCTGACACCCCTCGTCCCCCTCCTCCTTTTTCTAGGACAGAGTGTGAAAGAGTGATACAGACAGTTGAGCCCCTCCCAATTTGCTCAACTAGAAACTGCAGAGTTAACAATCAAAGGTAGAATATAATTCCTAAAGTTATTTGTTTTTGGTGCAATAAACAACATTATTTAAGGTCTTGCAGATATTTTATCCGAGATATCAAATCAAAAGCAAATGAGAAATTAAATTTGTTGATTGAAAATTTTGACAGAGAAAATACATGTGGAGGTAAATCAACAAAAGCCTTTCCTTTTAAATTGATAATCAGACAAATAAGAGCAATTTTAGCTAAATCGAAATTAGGAAACAGTCAAGCAATGCAGTGTAACACAGAAAGTTATAAGGATCAGATAACTTCAAGAGATATGGGTTTAGGGAATGAGCATGGACATGTGTGCCAACAGATGTACACAGGCTGATTCCAGAATTACAGCACACAAGAATAGAGATCTATGTTAGTTTATTGTTTTAATGAACTGTTTTTTCATTGTTTTTAGGTGTGTTATAAGAAAGTATTGGGTTAATTAAAATACAAATTTACATCAAGTTTGCAAATATGGCAGAATGAAATACACTAATGTAGCAGTTAGGATCATGCAATGTATGTTATATTGGGTGTATGCGATTATACAGTAACTCCAATCATTTTACAGAAGGAAAAAACAATGGATTTATTCTTTGTTGCTTCTGAGGTTGATTTAAAATCTTTGATTTAATTCATGAGAATGAGATTTTAGCCTGGACATACATATGTTTTGATTATATAGAAGACAAAAGTTTTGATAGAATAAAACCTAAATTTGCAGATACATTTGATGAAGGAAACAATATATGTTTTTGTAGTTTGTTTCATGTGACAAAATGGTGCCAGTGTTAAGACAAGATGGCTGCTATTGCTAAAGTATAGTGGAAAACAATATTTTGTTGTAACATCTGACATGTGATTAGGTTATACCTCCAGATTATTAAACAGTTTAAAAGGGGGGTATGATTAATAAAAAGTTTGGCAAATTTAAATGTTCAGAAAGATTTTAATATAAAGGAAATTTAAAGATTATACATAAAATGGCATAAATGTAATGACCACTAGATGGTAGATCTCATGAAAAGAAATGAGTATGTTTTGTGTAGTCAATATAATTCAATGTTAAACGGTATAATAATAATAATGAGATATAAACATTGTAAGCCATTGTATTAATGCTGCACATGTTTTTTGTTTTAATGTAGGTGTCATGGATAAAAAGTTACCCACAGATATGTTCAGTTGGAAACCAAATTGAAGTTTTTATTCGAGCTGCTCAGAGCAAAGTAATCAGATCAGACCAGACTGTCTTGATTCAAAGATTACTTCCTGTTACTTTAGTGAGTGCCCTGAGAGTTGTCAGAATTGTTCTGCTGATTCCTATTTTTAGGAGGACATTTACAGTTGCACTTAATATGTCCCTTTCTCCCACAATTCCAACACTCAACCTGTCTCCTTTCTGTACTTGATCTGGGGCAGTCAATGCCATAAGGGGAGTTGTTCTACTCCTATTATTTAAGTTGGCTTCTACTCCCATAGTCACTTTAACTAAATCATTGTAATTAAGGCTTCTCCATTCTGGTCTAGCATTCTGGAGTCCGGTTCTTATAGGAGCATGGAGACCATTCATGAAACAGTTAATCAGTAGCCAGGTGGAGGTTATCTCAGTTTCTGTATAGCCCAATGACTCCCAAGCTATCTGCAACCTGACAAAGAATTTTTCAACAGACTCATCTTTCCCCTGTATAATGTCTCCTAGCTTGTGGGCCAATTCCTCAGTCTTTACTTTTGCCCAATCTTTAAGGGCAGTTACATGGGATTTTCCTGAGACTGCTTTAGATCTAAACCATTGGTCTAGTTTTGGCAGTTGGTCTTGTCCACCTTTCCTCAAATTCCCCTCATGGACATCTGTGTAATGGGCAATAATTCGAGTGAAGACAGGACCTGCTTTTAAGTCAATTATTTGCTTTAGGTCTGCCCAAGTACATTGGTAAGTAGCCTGAATAGTGGACAGGGATTGAACTAAAGCTAAAGGAGCTTTTTCCACATTTGGAAACTGTTTAATTAAAGCTAGTTGTTCACTTGTTGTCCATGGCTTATACTGTTCCCACCCTTTGGGACCTGCTTTAACATCTAGTGGTCTACTTTCATTAAAAGCCTCCTGTCTCCTTTTCTTTTTATCTTTTTTCTTTTGTGTCTTACTTTGGGTGGTTACACTATCCCATCCCGTAACCCCTTCCTCTCCCCCTCCCTCCTCCTCTGACTCATCGTCTTCTTCAGGGTTCTCCATTCTTTGTGCCTTCTTCAGTGGGTCCAGACTGCACAACTTCTACATTTTTCTTCCCACCATGGGTTTGTCCATTCACAACGTGGACAGATCCAATATGCCTTTTGGGTGATAGGATTTACATTGGATGCAGGGACTTGAGATCTCAATTTCTCTTCAGGGACCGAATTATGCACGGTTCCTTCCTTACCCGGGTAAGGGGGTGTATTTTTAGGTTCCGGTTTGGAATCCTTTTTGCTGCAGGACCCTAACGATCCAAAACATTGGTAATAGGGTATTCTTTTCCTGGTAGTTTCTCTACAACCACATATAGTCAATTCAACTGCAGTATCATGCCATTTCTGAGCAACTTCTACCAAATCATTATCTTCTAACCATCCTTTATAATTTGCCATAAATTCCTTCCATATCTGTGGGTCAAGGGTGCCCTCTGAGGGCATGCCAGCTTTCTTAAGTAATTTCTTTATTGCCCTAGTAGCTTTCTGTCCTTTGTGATGTTTAACGATAGTTAGAGCAGTAAACTCCTCCTAGGTCCTTTGTGAGTTACCCATTGTAACGGAACGCTGGTCTCTCACAGACTATTTCTGCTGGTAGTCCAGGTGTGGCTCAGGAACAAGCAATAATCACAGGCACAGTACCCACAGTGAGAGAATAATCCACCAGCATAACAAGCACCATCAGCAGTAAAATCCAATAGTATCCCATCACCTTTCCCAATAACTGGACGACACACCGTTTCAGGAGCAGAACTGAACATTTATTCCCAACAAAATAAAATCAAAAGAAGAAAAGAGTAAGCGCTAAATAACAGTGAAGCTGCAACCTTTAGAGGGGATCCCTCAGAAAACCCTCAAATATAATTGGCATAAAAAACAGAGATAAAGGCTGCACTAAAATAGTCCAAAATAAATATAAATATGAAATAAAATAAAAGTCTTAGCTGGGAAAGATCTTCTTTAGATCAAATAGTCCATAAAGTGCTGGTTATAGAAGGTGCTTGTCCAGGGGTAGTATCCTTGCTGTATTTCCTCAGAGGAATTCGGTAATATGAAATGATAAAAATAAATACAGGAACCAAACAGTGTAGTAGGTCCAATATGGTACAGGAGATGGAAAGAAGAAAGGTAATGCACTCATATCTGATAGAGCCAAAACTAGCTCTTAGTGTAAAAGGCGTGTAGCGGTATGATCCCCGCTTACAGGATATGGTGCAGGCTTCTTCTTCCACGGATATGTTACACACTCAAATAGAATAGAGAGGAGAAACAACCAATAGTGCTCACTTGGCTCCTATAGGACTGCTTCCCTTTCACTTTCAAATAGAGTATTTGGTTACTGTATTTGTTTTTATCATTTCATATTACCAAATTCCTCTGAGGAAATACAGCGAGGATACTACCCCTGGACAAGCACCTTCTATAACCAGCACTTTATGGACTATTTGATCTAAAGAAGATCTTTCCCAGCTAAGACTTTTATTTTATTTCATATTGATATTTATTTTGGACAATTTTAGCGCAGCCTTTATCTCTGTCTTTTTTTTATTCCCAACAACCTTCTTTTAAAGCTTTCTCCCATGCAAGGGAGGGATTCCCAATAATTAACCAATAAAGTACAAGGTACAACCCACACATCTCCTCCCATCAGCTTATCTGTTAACAGAATTTAAATGTACATATTTTCCACAAGTTCTAGATGTACCCCAAATACATAGGGTACACCCCTGATAGTCCTGATCTGGATGAATAACATATTCAAAAATCACCCAGATCGGACCAGGGGTTCGGGATTTATGGGGGTTTAAACCAGTTCCAACAAGTCTGGCAGTGTGCCAGGGACAACGCCCTGCTGGAGAACAATGGGACAGGAAACAGGGGAGGGGAACACCTTCCTATACACAATCTATACACAGTCTAATAGAAGTCCATACACTGTGCTTAAAGGGCCAGTAGCCGCATAATAAAAATCCATCATGCCCAAATACTGTCTTTAAAGGGCAATACCCCCAGGGCCATAGTCACATGGCAGGAGGTGAGCAAGCAAGCCCCTCCAAAAGCTCATGGCAAACTCTCTTAAAGGGGTGAGTTTGCTACACCCATCTCTAACACCTGTAAGGGGTAATTACTTCCTTAACCAAGACAAGACTATACAAACAGTGTTTAAACACTTAGGAACACTGCAGTGGAATTTTCACAGTCTTTGTCTTCTTTATTTAAACACAGATCAAAGATCTGTCTTGGAGGATTCTGACTCTAACTTTAAGACTATAAAACAAATGACAAGGCAAACAAAGTTAAGCCCCACAGATATATTCTACTATCTCAAGATTCCAAGATTTCCTTTACAAAACATTCCACCTGAACATAGTATGTCCCTTTAAATATGTTCTTGGGAAATGACAGTTTTTAAGTCCAAACCTTACCCGGACACAGAATAAGCACTGCTCTGAGTGTGAAGGTAATAGGTGGAAAAATAAACTCTTTCTCACCTTGCTGCAGCACTCGTTCACAGTCAGAGAGGCACAGATTCTCCAGTTTCGGATTAGTGGACCGTCATTCCCGGGACGTTCGGCACCAATTTGTCATGGATAAAAAGAGACTTTTCATCTGATCTGCAAAGTGTGATGGAAGATTCTACAGTTTATTTGATACAGAAGATTAACAGACTTACAAAGAAATAAAAGATTGACACTAACATACATATCACTTCCTAAATATTAATGAAGAAGAAAA
>OW240925.1:2347940-2369428 GCA_933207985.1 Pelobates cultripes
TTTTTGTAAATTCACTTTCACCAGATGAGTTAGCTGACGCCCGGGTACCCCATGATTGTACAGCACTAATGGCACAAGAGACAGCAGTTTTTTTGCATGTAATTGATTCTCCATTATCTAATGCAGATTTTGAGTTTTTTGTAGATGGTTCCAGATATGCTGATGAGAAGGGTAATTTACACACTGGATATGCTGTAGTATCTGCATACGAGGTAATAAAAGCTGAATCACTCGCTCCTCACTGCTCTGCACAGGAGGCAGAGCTGAAGGCACTCGCTGAAGCGTGTAAAATGGCTTCTGGTAAGACTGCTAATATTTATACAGACTCTCGCTATGCTTTTGGTATAGCCCAAGATTTTGGCCCTATATGGCGGGCTCGTGATTTTCTCACCTCAGCAGGAACTCCAATCAAGAACTCTGAAGCCGTGAGTGCACTTATGGACGCTATCCTGCTACCCACTCAAGTAGGCATCATCAAGGTGGCAGCTCACGTGAAGATCACAGATGAAATCTCAAGAGGAAACCACAAAGCAGACAAAGCTGCCAAGCAAGCAGCAATCCAAGTTCATCCCTCTACAGGTCCCTCTACAGGTAATACCTTCCTACAAGTTGTTCTTACAGATGACGCCATTGACTACAGTATACTGTTGAGCTTATAAAGACAGGCAAGCAAGGAAGAACATGACATCTGGAGGAAACAAGATGCAGAACCTGATGATGACAGAATGTGGAGGAAAGGTAAAAGACTGTGTTTGCCACGAGTGTTGAACCCCATGATGGCCAAGATTGTCCATGGACCTACACATCTATCCAAGATGCACATGAACAGCATGGTAAACACCCATTGGGTAGCAACCGGATTTACTGTTGTAGCAGCTAAACACACCCAAGCTTGCATGATTTGTGCTAGAAACAATCCAGGACAGGCTGTCAAAACACCAAGTAAGTACACACCAAGGCCACTTTACCCGTTTCAAAGACTGCAGATAGACTATATTCAACTACCTAAGGTAGGAGTGTATGAATATGTGTTGGTGTGCATTGATCTCTTTTCAGGTTGGCCTGAGGCCTACCCAGTGTCGAAAGCCACAACGAAGGTCACAGCAAGTAGCTTCTCAAGGAACTGGTATGTAGATATGGAGTACCTGAAGTGATTGAAAGTGACAGAGGTAGCCATTTCACTGGGGAAATAATGCAAGAAATTATGAAAGCCTTAGGGATCAGTCAGGCTTCGACACCCCCTATCACCCCCAGAGTAGTGGGAAAGTAGAAAGGGCAAATGGGACCTTAAAGAACAAGATTGCAAAAGCCATACAAGACACAGGGAAGCCCTGGACTGAATGCCTTCCCCTAGCACTCTTTTCTATGAGATTCACCCCCAATTCCAGACATGGCCTATCCTTTTGAGATCCTGTTTGGATGTGCCCCAAAGACAGGCCTTTATTTTCCCCAGACCCTCCAGATGCAGTATGTTCAGGCCCTACACCAAAGATTAGGCAGGGTGCATAAACAAGTCTTTGATTCTATTCCAGATCCAGACTCTGATTCTGCAACTCACAAACTGCAACCTGGTGATTGGGTGGTGATAAAGAGGCATATGAGGAAAGGACTTGAACCACGCTTTGACGGTCCATTCCAAGTGCACTTGACGACGGCTACCTCGGTGAAACTAGAAGGAAAAGCCACGTGGATACACGCCAGTCACTGTAAACAAGTCACTCCGACTGATCCACCGTCATGAAGCTTGTAACGGAACCGCTGGCACCCCGACCGGGTACCTTCTGCCGACGGATGCTCCTAGTGCTTTCCGAGGACTCCAAGCACTCTGCCCGACACCATAACCACCGCAGACCCCACGAACCGCCACAGCTTGGTTGGGGTCTCGCCGTCTCCACCCACTCTGGACCCAGGACCAGGGTCCAGCTTCCAGCAGGTCGACCTCTCTCCGAATTCCAGAGAGCAGGAACAGGAACAAGCTCTTAGCAGAGCTTAGTGATTATACCCTGGGGAGTATAGTGATTATAGCAATCCCCAGAGTGTAGTTTCTCCAATCCCCCAAACATGAGCCGAAACTTCATGAAGGTACAAGATGATCTGACTCCAATGAGCGTTTATTACTGCTTATATACAAGTTTTCAGGTCAGAGGCACACCCCCTGGACCTGGTGGTAAACTGTGACAAAAGGGACACAAACCAATGGGAACACTAATTAACATGATAACACTCTCACATACACAATGAAATCCCTCCTCTCCATCCTGGAGATAATTGGCTTAAGGCACTGCAGTAAACTCAATTATCTCCAGGTACAGAAAATATCTACATTTAACACTAACAGCAAAAATACGTAAAAGTACATAAAAATACATAATTCTTATTTTATTACACAGAACCCCCACATTTAACCTATCCCCAGATAGCTCGGATCTGAGCGCCCAATCTAGGTGAACAATAGACAGGAAACGGGGGAGGGGAAGAAACACACCTTCCCATGGATTCCAATGGGAAGAAACTGTCTTTAGAAGCCAATAAGCCCCAAATAGTCTTTTTAAATGGCAATACACCCCAGGGCCATAGTCATGAGGAAGGAGGCTGGCAATCAGGCTCCTCCAAAAGCCGGGGGCAAAGGGCAGCTTGTCACCTAACAATCCAGGGACAAAAGGCATTTTGTCACACATCTCCCCTTTGGGGGGGAGACTAACCAGGTACCTGACCTGTCGGTCAGTGCCTGAGTTAGTCGATAAACCCACCCACAGTGAACAAGTACATGAGTAGCCCACCCACAACACACATTTACTGCACCTGGGTATTCCTCTGAGGTCACTGGGTAACACGCTTTGGGTGCTTGGGGGGCAGAGGCCAACTGCGCTCTGCCCCGATGCCAGCGCTTCGGCTGGGGCAGCTGGGTTAGGCCATGGCTGGGGAGGGGAAATAGTACTTACCCCCTCCTCCTGGTGTCCCTGCAAGGGTAGTTGGGGATCTGGACAGGCTGTCCAACATCCCTGTAAGTCGGGTGCAGAGACCACGGTCTCCTCTGCACCTTCTGGGAGACTAGTGTCTCCTCTTTGTGGGGTAAGTTGCCACTGGGAAGGAAGGACGGCACCTTCGGCTCCCTGGGATACACACTGCCGCTGGGGAGGAAGGACGGCACCTTCTGCTCCCTGGGGTACACACTGCCGCTGGGGAGGAAGGATGGCACCACACTGCTGCTGGGGAGGAAGGATGGCACCTTCAGCTCCCTGGGATACATACTGCCGTTGGGGAGGAAGGACGGCACCTTCAGCTCCCTTGGTTACACACTGTCCCTGGGGAGGAAGGACGGCACCTTCTGCTCCCTGGGGTACACACTGCCGCTGGGGAGGAAGGACGGCACCTTCAGCTCCCTGGGATACACACTGCCGCTGTGGAGGAAGGATGGCACCTTCAGCTCCCTGGAATACATACTGCCGCTGGGGAGGAAGGACGACACCTTCAGCTCCCTGGGGTACACACTGCCGCTGGGGAGAGAGACCGGTTGTCTCTTCTCCCTTGTCAACACACTGCCGCTGGGGAGTCAGACCGACTGTCTCGACTCCCAGTGATGATGGTTGCTGCAGGGACGAGGGACCGACAATCTCCTCTCCCTGGGATGCTGTCTGCCGCTGGGTAGAGAGACCGGTTGTCTCTTCTCCCTTGACAACACACTGCCGCTGGGGAGTCAGACCGACTGTCTCGACTCCCAGTGATGATGGTTGTTGCAGGGACGAGGGACCGACAATCTCCTCGCCCTGGGATGCTGTCTGCCGCTGGGTAGAGAGACCAGTTGTCTCTTCTCCCTTGACAACACACTGCCGCTGGGGAGTCAGACCGACTGTCTCGACTCCCAGTGATGATGGTTGTTGCAGGGACGAGGGACCGACAATCTCCTCGCCCTGGGATGCTGTCTGCCGCTGGGGAGAGAGATCAATTGGCCACAGCCCCAATCTCCGCAATCGGAGCTCAAATTCCCATGCCGCTCAATTCTCCTCCTCCAACTTGCGCATGGTTGCCAGAATCGCCTCTGTCGAAAGATTCGGGCCATATCTGGTTAACCGCCTCTTGACCTCCTCCCTGTAAGCGTCGCCCTCAAAGCGATAGGTCATGTTTGCTGTGAACAGGGGCGCTGTACGAATACTAGTGTTGCCCTCAAATTGTAATTCCAAATGTTACCGGTGCCTCTGCGCTGCTTCTCCTCGCACTAGAACGCCATCCCACCGCTGCCACCACTGTAACGGAACCGCTGGCACCCCGACCGGGTACCTTCTGCCGACGGATGCTCCTAGTGCTTTCCGAGGACTCCAAACACTCTGCCCGACACCATAACCACCGCAGACCCCACGAACCGCCGCAGCTTGGTTGGGGTCTTGCCGTCTCCACCCACTCTGGACCCAGGACCAGGGTCCAGCTTCCAGCAGGTCGACCTCTCTCCGAATTCCAGAGAGCAGGAACAGGAACAAGCTCTTAGCAGAGCTTAGTGATTATACCCTGGGGAGTATAGTGATTATAGCAATCCCCAGAGTGTAGTTTCTCCAATCCCCCAAACATGAGCCGAAACTTCATGAAGGTACAAGATGATCTGACTCCAATGAGCGTTTATTACTGCTTATATACAAGTTTTCAGGTCAGAGGCACACCCCCTGGACCTGGTGGTAAACTGTGACAAAAGGGACACAAACCAATGGGAACACTAATTAACATGATAACACTCTCACATACACAATGAAATCCCTCCTCTCCATCCTGGAGATAATTGGCTTAAGGCACTGCAGTAAACTCAATTATCTCCAGGTACAGAAAATATCTACATTTAACACTAACAGCAAAAATACGTAAAAGTACATAAAAATACATAATTCTTATTTTATTACACAGAACCCCCACATTTAACCTATCCCCAGATAGCTCGGATCTGAGCGCCCAATCTAGGTGAACAATAGACAGGAAACGGGGGAGGGGAAGAAACACACCTTCCCATGGATTCCAATGGGAAGAAACTGTCTTTAGAAGCCAATAAGCCCCAAATAGTCTTTTTTAAATGGCAATACACCCCAGGGCCATAGTCATGAGGAAGGAGGCTGGCAATCAGGCTCCTCCAAAAGCCGGGGGCAAAGGGCAGCTTGTCACCTAACAATCCAGGGACAAAAGGCATTTCGTCACAAAGCTGTTCTTATCCTTTACCATTTTATGCTGTGTTCGGATATGCTACTCTGACTTGAGACCAAAAAATAATAATGCATGGCAGGAAAATATATGGTTGCAGATAGAAAAGGCTTTTAATTTAACCTCCTTTTGCCTCAACCCTCTTCTCAGTACTGAAAACGCCATAGCTATAGCTATAGCTGTCCCTACCCCCTTACTTCCTTACTGTTGAGGAAGTACCTACATACCCATAGACCCCATAAATCTCTACAACTATATTCTTATGCCTTCAGCCCACTGGTAGGCAAGCCTCCTCTAGCCCTGAAGACAATTAATGTGACAGGCGCTGAACTATGTTGGTCTTTTTTCATGTAATTGTTCAAGAGACCCTAATACTGAATCCCTGTTTTGCCCAACATGGTGGAAAAATACCACAAATTGTAGAGCCCTGAGCACCACTATGAATTGTACCAAAACTCACCAAGTTATGAGTTACCACTACAATGTCTATCTTCCTAAAGGATGGACTTTCTCCTGTGGAAATATTACTTATGCTTATGTCCCAGGTAACATTACAGGAGGTCCCTGTGCAATCTCTCGCCTAACCATGACCATGTTTTCCAAATCTGACCTGATCACTAAAACCACCCAGCTACACAAACTGCTGAGAGACAGGAGAGATGTTAAAAACACCCTTAATGCAGATTGTAACCCAGAAATCACTCTCTTATCTAAAGCCGAATACTCTGCCCTAGCGTACACCTTGGTAGGAGTCCCAGGTTTAGCATTGTATAATACCCGAGTAGTAAATGCTGTAGCCTGTTCCCTTGCAAAAGGTTTAAATGCCACTTCACAGGCCCTAGAAGAGCTACTTATGGACAGCCAGGCAAATAAGAAGGCAATCCTTGAGAATAGAGCAGCCATTGACTACTTACTAATGAAACATGACTTAGGCTGTGAAGCTATAGAAGGTATATGCTGTTTTAACCTATCTGACCATGGCACTATGATCCATAAACATATAAAAGATTTACATGACTTAGTACAGGATATCAAACAGGATACTGGCTTCTTTTGGGGATTGGGATTGGACATTTGGGCTAGGAACATGGTTAACTTTACTAATTAAGAAGATTTTGTACTTTTTGCTATTAGCTGTATTTGTCATTATGGCTATTTTTCTAACCTTTAGATTTTTTTCATGTCTACTAGCCTCTCTATGTAAAAGCAAACCTACTCTTGGTCGTACCTTAACTTACATTCCAGCTCAGACTTCGGAAACGTTTTTATGATGTTACCTCGCCTAACAAATGAAGGAACTCTCCTCTGCTGATTCTGGTGGTCTCTCAATCCAAGGGAACCGTGGTGAAGCAATAAATGAAAGTCCCACAGGCTTTGGCTAGCAGGCCTGGATATACCTTGGACATTTGGGTGACCCTTGGATCAAAAGAGGGGATTGTGATAGAATTTATCTTGATTCCAAGGCTCAAGCTTATAGGTGTCATATAATGATATCCTATATTAAAATTGGCTAACTTGGACTCAGGAAATGCTTGATGCTTAAACAACACTTAAGACCATATATGTCTAAGTTCTGGGAGCAGAGAGCCCCCACCTAAGATGTCTCTGCTCTAATCATTTTGTTCTCTCTTACCTTGGAACTTATTTGTTATGTGTACATGACACTCATCCCTATGTCTTATCTGTACTCTCTTCCTATTACTGTTCTAAGAGTATTTGCACGTAAGCACTTACTTTTTAATGTATAAAACCCAGCTGATGAATAAAACGTCAGAGGCTTATTTTGAATACCAACAGGTGTCTGGTGTCTACTTCTCACTTCTCCAAGTGCACTTGTAACAACCTCTGAATATAACAAAGATCAATATTCTGATCCACAACATACCTAACTCAAACCTCACATGTCCTAGTTCTGCAACCTCCTTCTACAATTCCACCCTCTCCTCTCAACTAGAGCTGCAGGCCCCCCCCAACAACAACCCTGGCACACCAAGCTCACTTGATATCTCCAAAAATGCTGAACGCTGTTGGAGAAAGTCTCACTGTGCATCTGACTTTCTCCACTATAAATTTATGCTGAGCTCATACAGCTTGACTCTTTCCTCTGCAAAAGTTAATTACTTCAATACCCTCATAACCACACTCTCCTGCGAACCCAAACGACTATTTCACACATTAACTCTCTTCTTTGCCCTGCTGTTCCTCCTCCACCTACTAACTTGACCGCCTCCGACTTTGCAACTCACTTCACTGACAAGATCTCTACAATCAGAGAAGAGATCTCTCATCTTTCTTCTTCCCCTTACAATACTTCCCCTAACTTCACTCCCTCTGCTGTTCTATGTTCATTCACACCCGCTACATTGGAAGAGGTTTCTGCTCTGCTCCAGTCCTCCCGCCCCACCACCTGGTCCCTAGATCCAATTCCCTTGCATCTCATCCATACTCTGTCTTCTTCTCTTTCTCCATCTCTCACTAAAATTCTCAATCTCTTCCTCTCTTCTGGTATATTTCCATCGCCCTTCAAACATGCAACTGTAACCCCAATTCTAAAGAAGCCCAATCTTGACCCTAACTCCCCATCCAACTATTGTCCTATCTCGCTACTGCCTTTTGCATCCAAGATCCTTGAAAGAATTGTGTATGCGAGATTGAGAGACTTCCTCAAGCCCAACTCTCTGCTAGACCCGCTTCAGTCTGGTTTCCGCGCTAAGCACTCTGTGGAGACAGCACTGACCAAAGTATTCAATGATCTACTCGCTGCAAAATCTCGTGGTCACTAGTCTATCCTAATTTTCCTTGACCTGTCTGCGGCTTTTGACACTGTTGATCATCAACAGCTTCTTCTCATCCTCCGCATTATCGATCTACAAGATATTGCTCTCTCCAGGTGCTCCTCCTACTTCTCCCAGCGCTCTTTCAGTGTTTCTTTCTCTGGCTCTGCTTCTTCTCCCCAACTCTTCTCTGTTGGTGTCCCCCAAGGTTCAGTCCTTGGTCCCATACTGTTCTCCATCTATACTGCATTCCTTGGTAAGCTCATTAGCTCCTTTGGCTTCCTATATCATTTCTATGCAGATGACATGCAAATCTACCTGTCCTCTCCTGATCTCTCCCCGTCCCTCTTGACGCCCCACTCCCTCTAGCATGTAAGCTCATTGAGCAGGGCCCTCAACCCCTCTGTTCCTGTGTGTCAAACTTGTCTGGTTACAACTACATGTCTGTTCGTCCACCCATTGTAAAGCGCTGCAGAATTTGACGGCGCTCTATAAATATCATACTTGGGTATGGAGTGTGCCGTCAATTGACCTCCCAGAAGCTGCGGTTAACCACACCTTAATTGATGAGCGCTGGGTGGCCTTTGTTTGGTTGCCACGTGGCAACACGTGGCAGCGGCCATTTTAAACTCCCGAATGGCAAGCGTTGTTTAGCTCCAAATCTATGGAACTCAAAACGAACACCGCTGAGCCGCTGACCTCCCTTCTCATGCAATTATGTGAATGCCGGGTCATTCGGTAGTTTCACTCTGTGAACAGCGCTACTCCAGATAGCTAAGCCATGGAACCCATTCGTATACCGAAAGACTATGGCAAAGACTTTGACTCCATGGCGATTGAACTGTATGTATGTGATCTGAGCACCATTCGGTAATAATAGCGCTCAGATCTAAGCTATCTGGGGATAGGTGGAATGTATATGTTTTGTGCAACAGTTGTTCATTTTTATGTCTTTTACTGCCATGTGGTTAATGGAGTTTTGCCTCTGCCCTGGGAGATAATTGGATTACTTCCCAATTATCTCCAGGATAGAGATGAGGGATTGTGATTAGAGACTGATTGCCAGGAGTGTAAGCCGCTTGGGTGCTTTTCCTGTTCGTCTGCTAGCAGCTATTCGTATGGTTCCAATTCGGGAGTTTAGAGCATTCCCTTATATCCAGTTCGGGAGTTTGGAGTTCTGCAGTAGCTGTGCCTGTGTCTCTGGAAGGGAAGATCTACTAAACGGCTTTTAACCCCTTTTATGCCTGGGGGTGCCGTTACAATCATTCCTGCAGCCAGAAGGACAGCTACAGGAGACACCATTCCCTGGGATTTACAAATTGAGGGCAACGCATGTCTGAGTACAGCGACCCTGACAGCACCAGGATGGAACCAACAGTGGAGTACAGCTACTCTAGGAGAGAGTTCGATAATATAATGGGATTGCGGCTGAAGTTCTTCGGACCCAATCCAGCTGAGAAATACGTGCAGTCTATGAGGAACCTAGTGTTCAAGAAACTGCAATACCGGGCAGAAAGAGAAGGTCAGCTGGCACGTTGGGAGGAACTCCAGCGGCAGGTATGGCAGGGAATAGGGAGCCCAGTCTCCATTCCCCAGTGGCAGTGTGATATGCAGGGAATTGAGAGCCCAGTCTCCATTCTCCAGCGCAGAGTGTTTTATTGGGAGAGGAGAGCCTTGTCCTCCCTCCCCAGCAGCAGAGTGTCCTACAGGGAACAGAGACAGTCGGTCTCTCTCCCCAGCAGCAGGACAATGTATTGGGAGTGGAGACAGTTGGCCTCCCTCCCCAGGGTCTGGAAGTATCTAAGGGAGAGGAGCCTGTTACCCCCTCTCCCCAGTGACAGTTCAGCCCACCAAGGGGAGACAGTAAGCTCCTCAACAGTGCAGATGGGACCGTGGTCTCTGCACAAGCACCACAGGTGGTAGGGATGGTCGGTCCTGTCCCCCAGCAACAGGGCTGTTTAACCAAAGGGGAGACAGTCGGTCTCTCCCTCCAGCAGCAGGGCTGTGTATCCAAAGTGGCGACAGTTGGTCTCCCCCTCCAGCAGTAGGACTGTGTGTCCAAAGGGGAGACAGTCGATCTCCCTCCAGCAGCTGCACCAGGTCCAGAAAGAGGAGCCTACTACCCCTTCTCCTCAGCTGGGCTCCAACCAGGCTACTCCCGTTGTAGCGCTGGCACCAGGGCAGAGTACCGCTGGTCTCTGCCCACTCAGCAACCCACCTATCTGGAGTGCCAGTACCTCCCACAGCTGTGGTGGAGCCTCTGGACATAGCAATTTACCTACAGCACGCTCCCAGCCTGGGAGGTAAATTAGCCGCACGCTTCCACTTCTGGGTGGTCCGCCTGTGTAGTACTTGGTTCAGTAAGCCCCATTTACTGAACCAAGTGGGAAAAAGATATGTACAAGTTCTTTTCACAGTTTGGCGACACAGTCTTAAAGGGGCATTGTTCCGATTTTCACCATGCCCCAATAATGTGCTTAAAGGGCCAGCACTATTCCAGTAAAAGTCCATAGGTCCACACAATGTTTTAAAGAGCCATACGCCCCAGGGCCATAGTCACAGGGGAGGAGGCTGGCAAGCAGGCCTTTCCAGGACCAAGTGGCAAAGGGCAGATGATGTAATATTATTGCAATATATTGATGACTTACCTTTGTGCTGCAAAAATATGGAGACTTGTACTGTGCACACTCTGTCCTTGCTGAATTTTCTGGCACAAACAGGATGCAAAACTACCAAAGCCAACCTGCAAGCATGTGTTGCGACTGTTATTTTTTTAGGACACTGTTTTTCCCATGCCACAAAGCCACAATCTCACGGAACGTAGGAAAACTGCAGTTCAAAATATTTCCCCCCCTCACCCACATATCATTTAAGTTAAACCCTGCAGCAGAAAATACTTTTTACACACTTAAGTTGCTTGTGACCTCAACTCTGTCACTGGGTCTCCCAGACAATAGAAATCCTTTCACACTGTTCTGTACTAAACAAGCTGGTAATGCTGCAGCTCTCCTTATGCAGGACCATGGTGATAAACAAAGACCAATAGCATACTACTCCACCAGATTGGACCCTGTTGCCAAGGGTGCCCCCTCCTGTGTTAGGGCAGTGGCAACTGTTACTGCCCACCTGGACAAAGCCAGTGATATTGTCTTGTGATAGGATTCCAGCATGGTCCAAAATTTAGTAGGCCAAAATCTCCACGGGGCATATGCTAAGTAGTATCTGATTACAATCAGTTAAGTGAGTCATCAGTGTACTGAGCATGAGCGAAGTGGAAAGCACATTCCTTTGTTTCAACTAAAGCCATGTGGTCTGGCCATATAAGGTGATCTCGAATATCCTGTTCACTGATTGGTTAAGGGTATGTGTGAGTGGAGCTATACATGGGAGGAGTATTGCTGTGGATAAAAGGCTTCTGCCATGTGAGTTCTGTGCTCAGGCATTTTGGAACGTTAGTTCAGCTGAGACCCAATCGGTGTGAATAAAGAACCTTTTTACTTCCTGAAGACCTGCCTCCATCTCTCTGTTTTTGGTTTCTGTGATTCATTCCGGTAACATTTCTGGTGCATATTGCCGGGAACTTCATTGTTGCAGAAGCTGGCGCAGAGGTGTGAGATGGTAAACTTTTACCCGTCCTCTACTGTAGCACCCCTGGACTTCTGCGTGGACCTCCTTTCGTCTCGGCGCCACTGGCCTGTTGTCCAGGAGATCATCGGCTTCTATGCTGTGAGCACCGGGGTGTTCTGTCAAAGAATGTGAGTCCAGGTCCAGGTCCAGGAAAGGTAAGACAGTTAGGGGCCAAATCTGTAGCTGGTAATCTGAATGCCCCCTTTCTACGAAGGGAAGAAGTGAAGGCGCACCGCTTATCTGAAGTTAAAGGCTCTGTAGCCAACCCGTTTAACATAGGGAATGTAGTCAGGCTGAATTCTGTGTATATATGTTCAGCCGGACACCGGTATCCTTGCAGACTAAGTGTAATCCTATTGTAAATTCGGTCACTAGTTTGGGGATACCGGCGAGACTAAGCGAGATCCTGTTGTATATTACATCTGTTAGTTCTCACACTATCTTGACTAAGTGTGTCCTGATGTAAATTCCGCCACTAGATCATAGATAGAATATATAGGCTAGTTGGATCCTGTTGCACATTTCGTCCACTAGACCGTGGTGCCTAGGCAGTGAAGGCTAGTTGAATCCTGGTGTACATTTCGTTCACTAGACCTTGAGGTGCTGGCTAGTTAAAATAGTTGGGTTGCTGTAAAAGTTGTAAATAGACTGTAATTGCTGATATGTATGTTCTGCTAAAACGTTTGAGCTCTGCCGTTTAGCGGACTTGTAAATTGTGTGTATAGTGTATAATAGTGCACGGTACCATAACCACTGACAATTTGTAAAATATACTAACATTACTGTTTGATAGTTTATGTGTAATACTTTAACTACTACTAATTGACATTGTAACTCTAACACCATAATTGTCTAAATTGTACAATCAGTTAGTAACCGTACCATAACCACTGACTGTAGAAACGGAATTCCTGAAATGTTATGTGAACGGTTAGTTTAGGAAGGTTAATAGTGTGGATAATTGCATGGGTGATTTAGTAGTTATATTGATAAGTGTATAGTTATTGGTGGGTTTTTGAATTTATTTTGTGTGTGCGACGTTGTGATATTGTTGAGTGTGTGAGGATCCTGTGCATGTGTGCACGTGTGTGTTTAGGCCTAGTAATTATGCCACGTGGCGCTGTTCCTAAGGGAACGGGTGTGACCGTTGGAATTGTGTTTGAATATTTTATTGGCTGACATACAGTGATATGTCCATGTTCGGGTCCGGGGTCCAAAAAACTTAATGTTCGGTACGAACCCGAACTGACAATTTGATGCTTCTATTTGACTCTCAGATATGAAGAGCAGGCCCCAAAATGTACTATTTACCAGATTAGCACCCAGAAAATTAGAATGTTTACCACTGCGCTGTAAGCACACTATAAGATGCTTCTATTTGACTCTCAGATATGAAGAGCAGGCCCCAAAATGTACTATTTGTTTTAAAACTGCAATGTGACAGCAGTATTTGACGCGTCGATTTGACTCTCAGATATAAAGTGCACCCCACTAAAATACTATTTAGCAGTTTAGCACCCAAAAAAATAGTGTATAAAAGTACATTAGTGGGGTGCACTTTATATCTGAGAGTCAAATCGAAGCGTCAAATACTGCTGTCACATTGCAGTTTTAAAACAAATTTTTTTTGGGTGCTAAACTGCTAAATAGTATTTTAGTGGGGTGCACTTCATATCTGAGAGTCAAATTGAAGCGTCTAATAGTGTGCTTACAGCGCAGTGGTAAACATTCTAATTGTTTTGCTGCTAAACTGCTAAATAGTACATTTTGGGGCCTGCTCTTCATATCCGAGAGTCAAATAGAAGCATCTAATAGTGTGCTTACAGCGCACTTGTAAAAATTGAAAACATTCACTTTTTTTGGTGCCAATTAGTACATTTGCGGCCTAGAAGTCCATTTCTCGCAGTCCAATAAACAAGAAAATAAAATAAAATAATAATAACAGATAAAAATAAATTAAAAATAAAAATTGTTGACTATTGGCGGTTACATTGTCGCCTGACATAAACCATCTGTTAGTTTGGTGGGTGACCGCAAAGAATGAGGAGAGCGTCAAATAAGGGACGTGGCCCTGGTCGTGGTGCTGCTGGTGTTGGTGGAGCTCCTGTTGCAAGGAGAGGATGTGGTCAATCTGTGCCAGCTACATGCACAAGTGAAACACCTTCCTCAGGTGCGAGTACGCAACAGAACCTTCAGCGTTATATGGTAGGCCTGAATGCTGCTCTACGAATGGTGAGGCCAGAACAAGTACAGGTGATAGTAGATTGGATGGCTGACAGTGCCTCACATTCTCTCCTACCCAGTCCCCTGCTGAAAGCTCAGAGTTCGCACCTGCAGCCCATGGCCATCTGTCTTTCACCTCACCCCCTTCCAAATCAGCCAAGCAGTCTGAGCCACAAGTCATGCAGCAGTCTCTTATGCTTTTGGATGACTCTGCTGGTGGGGTTTCCGTGGGCCATCCACCTAGCCCTGCCCCAGAAGTGATTGAGTGCACTGATGCACAACCACTTATGTTTCAGGATGTGGACCGCAGCACGTCTCTGATGATGACGAAACACAGCCAACTACTGTGGCTTTCGGCAGTGTGCAGACCAACAAGGAGGGCAGGGTTGAGGAGTGGGTGCAAAATGATGTGGAGGATGATGAGGTCCTAGACCCCACATGAAATGAAGGTCATGCGAGTGACATGTGCAGTTTGGAGGCGGTGATCGCACAGAGGCACCAGCACAGCATAACAGGGAGCAGGGTGCAAAAGCGGAGCGGCCGTCCCCTAGACAGTATGCCTGCTGCTGCCCACCGCAGCCAGGGACTGAGCACACCAAAGCCAGCTTCAAGGAGTTCCTTGGCATGGCATTTCTTCAGACAATGTGCTGGCGACAAGACACGAGTGGTTTGCACGCTGTGCAATCAGAGCCTAAAGCGAGGCATAAACGTGCTAAACCTGAGCATCTACATCAAAGCACGAGCTGCAGTGGAGTAAGCACCTCAAAAACCAAGAATCTCCACACTGTTCCATGGAAGCGTTCAGCTGTCCATCTCCCAAACACTGGAGAGAAAGAGGAAGTATGCCCATACCCACCAGTGATCCCTGGCCCTGAATGCCAGCATTTCAAAATTCATGGCCTTTGAAATGCTGTCATTCCGTCTGTTGGAGACGGACAGTTTTAAAAACCTGATGGCGGTGGCTGTCCCACAGTACGTGGTTTACAGCCACCACTACTTTTCCAGACGAGCCATCCCTTCCCTGCACAACCAATTGGCGGACAAAATCAGGTGTGCACTGCGCAATGCCATCTATGGCAAGGTCTACATAACCACAGATACGTGGACCAGTAAGCATGGTCAGGGACGCTATATCTCCCTCACTGCATATTGGGCAAATGTAGTGGCGGCTGGGCCTGAGGCGGATAGCAGTTTGGCGCATGTCATTCTGCCACCGAGGATAGCAGGGCATTTCTATTTGCCTCCTGTTGCCTCCTCCTCCTACTCGGCTTCCTCCTCCTCTATCACCTCCTCATCTGGTCACTATAACATCTTCACCACCAACGTCAGCACAGCCAGGGGAAAATGACAGCAGGCTGTTTTAAAACCCCACACCGCGCAGGAGCTGTGGACGGGCATGGAACAACAGACCAATGAGTGGTTGTTGCCACTGAGCCTCAAGACCGGCCTGGTGGTGTGCAATAATGGTCAAAATCTTGTAGCAGCTCTGGGCCTAGACGGTTTGACGCACATCCCTTGCCTGGCGCATGTGCTGAATTTGGTGGTGCAGAAATTCCTGAAAAACTACCCAGATATATCAGAGCTGCTGCGGAAAGTGTGGGCCGTCTGTCTGCACTTTCGGCGTTCTCACCCTGCTGTTGCTCGTCTGTCTGTGCTACAGCGTAACTTCGGCCTTCCCGCTCACCGCCTCATATGCGACGTGCCCACAAGGTGGAACTCCACCTTGAAGGCGATAGTTGAGTTTCAGATGCAGCACGTACAGGTCAGTCACTCTGTGGAACAGCACCACTTCACCACCAATGAGTGGGCCTCCATGCGAGACCTGTGTGCCATTTCGAGTACTCCACCAAAATGGCCAGTGCCGATGACGCCGATCTCAGCCTTACTATCTGCTTCTATGTCTCCTTGAAAAAATGCTGCGGGCGATAATGGAAGAGGATGTGGCACAGGAGGAAGAGGAGGAGGGGTAATTTCCATGGTTATCAGGCTAGTCATTCACAAGTGGCTTGGAGGGTGGGTTTCTGCACCAGCATAGGCCAGGTACACAATTGTCCAGCCAGGGCACAGTTCTGGAGGATGAGGAGGAACCGTGTTCACAGCAGGGTGGCACCCAACGCAGCTCTGGGGCATCACTGTGTAACCGTGGGTGGTTCCCTTATTTACCACTATAATGTCTTAAAGCATAGAACTTAGTAGGGGCTAACCATACAGATATCTTAGCCATAATTTTATATAGTTAGTAAGAGATCCTCTATTTAACATATATAAATAATTGAGAATACAATATAAAATAAGGATTTGTGAAGAAATGCCTTTTTTTTAACTGTATATGCTCTCTTTGTATTTGTGTTAATAGCAATGTTCCCCTATGGCATTCGGTAGGTAAAACTACCGAATGCAGATCCCCCTGTCACGCCTTTATACAGACTGTACCCCCTTGCTGGCTGGATTATGTTCGGCAGAAGTTTTGCAGGAACGGCAGGTCTCGCCGCCATTTCGGGACATCCTCGTGTTCGCGGCCATTTTAGCTCCCGAACAGCGGTGTTTGCCATTGAATGTCTGGAACTGAAACACTCAAACAGGCAAACACCGCTGAAGCCTCCAGACCTTCGGTAAAACCCCTTCCAAACTAAAGACTTACCAACAGATGGGGAATACAGCGAACCAAGGATGGTAGCTGGATGGCCGGCCGTTCGGGAGATTTTTCATGCGATCTAAGACCGACTGCAGGGCCAGAATTCATGTAACTGTTTTCGGCTACTTTGCCCGTGCAGTCGGTCAAAACTTCTAAGTCCTATATCTCCCGAACGGCTGAACCGAATGGCCTGAGATTTTAATATGTTGGTCTCCCAAGTCCTTGGGGTACATCCAAACTTTGGGGAATTTCTGTTACGTTTTAATTGTGTTTAATGGCTATCTGAGGGGAGGAGATGTACAGTATGTATATTGTTAGGATTGGATGTATGGCTAATTATATGGGAGGCTCCCTTGCATGGGCTGAATTCCATAAAAAGAGCATGCCTGTCATTAAACCTCAGTTCATCTGTGTACCCTTATTCTGACTACGTATGCTGTTTGGAAGTTTGTGTGTTTTACTGTGGGAATTATCCAGGAACACTATTGGATTTACAATTGGGAATTCGTCTACTATAACTACCGAACGGAGGGCTATATTCACTGGGCTCTGGCTGTTCGGGAGGAAACTACCGATTAAGGTTTAAATGTACTTGGTTTCCTTACAGGATTGTCTTGGAAGCAATAGTTTTGTCTTTTTGGATATTTATTATATAAAAATATAAATATAAAATACATTATAGCAGAGTTTATAAGATTAAATTATATAAATATAAACATGCCTGCAAATATCATTAATAGGTTAACATACCCTTCTGAACATGTCATCATGTCAGCCTCTCTGTCATTTTAAGATGGAGCAGCTTCTGTCTCCAAGTCTCTCCTCTGTGTCTTAACATTTAAAAGTACACCTATTTATACCTTAGGTGTCTCCATTTTAGGGTTACCGTAGTTCATTTACTTTATTCATTTTTGGACCTCCCTTAATTTGGCAAACATACAAGGCCATAACTAAAGGGTGCAAATGTTATGGAAATTTTAGTGACTTAGTTCAAGATGGCATCTTAAAGTCTGAATAGGTTATCTGTTGTTTATACTAAGTTATAAGTGCACATTCGTGGGAGATTCCCGGATTTGGGGAAGTTCCATTAACTTGGGGTTACCACAGTATATTGTGTACTGAAAGAGTCGTAGTATAGCCTTGAAGCCTGTTTATGCATTATTGTTATTGTAATTCGTCTGGGACAAAATGGCCCAAACATATTATGCACTGAGGTTATTGCTTAAAGAAACAGTTATGAAAAACAATAGGTTCCATTTCTAACTCCTTGTCAGTGTGCAATATCTCTTAAAGACAAAGTACACAGTTTAAGAAATACAACATTTCATTCTAAAACTTGTAATATTTTCATTTGCCCATAACAACTGGAGCATGGCTGGGGGGATACGGAGGACACAGACGATACACCTCCCACAGAGGACAGCTTGTCCTTGCATCTGGGCAGCCTGGCACACATGAGCGACTACATGCTGCAGTGCCTGCGCAACGACTGCGGAGTTGCCCACATTCTAACTTGTTCTGATTACTGGGTGGCCACCCTTCTGCATCCCCGTTACAAGGACAAAGTGCCGTCCTTAATTCCCTCACTGGTGTGTGATCGTAAGATGCGCAACTACAAGCGCACGCTGGTAGATGAGTTGCTGAGGGCATTCCCAACTGACACCAGGGGCTCAGGGGAAGCACAAGGCGAAGGCAGAGGAGAAGGAAGAGGTCGCCAACGCAGCTGGGGCACTGCCAGCACCTCAGAAGGCAGGGTTAGCATGGCCGAAATGTGGAAAAGCTTTGTCAGCAAGCCACAACAACCAGCACCACCTTCTGATATGGAACATCTTAGCATTTCAGCAACATGGTGGAACAGTACGTGTGCACATGCCTATATGTACTGACTGATGAGTCTGCCCCATTCAACTTCTGGGTCTCCAAATTGGGCACATGGCCTGAGCTTGCCCTTTATGCCTTGCAGGTGCTGGCCTGCCCTGCAGCCAGTGTATTGTCTGAACGTGTGTTTAGCACAGCAGCGGGTTTTATCACAGACAAGCGCAGCCGCCTGTCCACAGCCAACATGGACAAGCTCACGTTTATTAAAATGAACCAGGCATGGATCCCACAAGACTTGTCTGTACCTTGTGCAGAATAGACATTTATACCGGCTGTTACGGCTACCCAGATATAGTGAGGGTATCAGCCATTGGGGACGTCCTCTTCTTCCCGGCAAGTCGCTGTGTAGTGATGGAGTCGACTATTCCCTTCTGCTGGATCAGGAGTAGAAGTAAAGTACAGCTCTGAAAAGAGCTGAGTGATTATGCTGCAGAGATTCCCCTTTCAAGAACGAGACGAGGCTACGTTTTGAAGGGTCAAGAAGAACTAAGGATTTATTGACAGACACTCTCTTTTTATGTGATTCTGCCCATGCAAGGGAGACACCCACATAATTAACAGTATAACCAATCAAGACAATATACATTCTGCACATCTGCTCCCCTCAGATAAATAAATAACATAATTAAAAAGGAACATATTTTCCCCAAAGTCTGGATGTACCCCAAATACAGATACCACATATAGCTGGTTTCTGGGGGACTAACATATTTAAAAATCAGCCCATTCGGTTCAGCCGTTCGGGAGATATAGGACTTAGAAGTTTTGATCGACCGCACGGGCAAAGTAGCCGAAAACAGTTCTGTAACGGATCACCTGGCACCCCGACTGGGTATCTCCGTTAAAGGATGCTCCTAGCGTTTCCTGAGGACTCCAAGCACTCTGGCAGACACCACAAACACCGAACCGGAGAAGCATATGATTACTTCTAAGCATATGAATGTTGTATACAGCCGAATAGGAAAAACCATGCGAATAGGTTTACACTCCTAGCAGTCAAACTGGAACAGCATACAATAAATCCTCCCCCAATAAAGAGACGACACTTCACTTTGAGGGTTAAGCAGGAACTCTCTGTACTGGCACAGCCTCTTTTATTCCCAATCCACAAACTTAGTACTGCCCACATGGTTTTACAGAACAACCAATCAATCCGTACAATACACACAGACACTCCCACACAAAAACCTCCCCTCTGCCTGTGATATGATTACTGAACAAAATGGGTAATCTAATTATCACAGACAGAGAAATACAGTTTAATAAAACACATCACAGGGACCCCAAAACATGCAATAACCCCATAAAAAGTATATCCTTGGAAATGGGGGATCTGGGTGAACAACATATCCAAAATTCACCCAGATCCGTTCGGTACTTTGGAAAATACAGTTTAATGCAGATTCTGCAGAACATATACAGTCTAAATGAAAAACAATCACCGTATAATATGTCCCCTGCTGTATAGTCCGAAACCACTGCACGATGTCTCTGTGCACCAAATACTGGCGAGATGGCACCGTGTTGAAAAGTCCAAACAGTGTCTGTGAGTTAAAATGGCCGCCATCCATTGTTCTCACCATGTGCTTCTGATACAGGAAATGGTGGCCACGCAGTAACTCCACAGTATATCCCCAGATGGTTCTTAAAGGGCCAGCAGTAGCACAACACAAATCTCTTATGCCCAAATCATGTCTTTAAAGGGCAATACATCCCAGGGGCCATAGTCACATGGCAGGAGGCTGTCAATCAGTCTTCTCCAATGCCCAGTGGCAAGGTCGGTTTCGCCACAAGTTCCATGAATGCTGGCCCTGCAGTCGGTCTTAGATCGCGTGTAAAAACTCCCGAATGGACGGCCATCCACATGCCATCTTGGGTTCGCTGAAATCCCCATCCGTTGCTAAGTCTTTCTACCGAATGCCTGGTCATTCGGTAGTTTTGGCGTGGTTCTCCCGAAGGTATGGAGGTTTCAGCGGTGTTCGCCTATTTGAGTGTCCGATTTCAGTTCCAGATACTCAACGGCAAACACCGCTGTTCGGGAGTTAAAATGGCTGCGAACATGTGGAAGTCCCAAAATGGCGGCTGTACATACAGTTCTCATAGTTTTCGTGCGGTTTTTCGACGAAAATGCCCATCAAGCAGGGAGGTAAATTACTCTCACTTTAGAGTCAGGGTGGCCTGTTAGTGGTTAGCAAGCATTCGCATGGAGAATGCTTGTAAAAAGTCCCGAACTGCATTTTAATCCATAAGTCTTTTCGTGCATACTGTTCTTTCTGTTACATGCATACTGTTCTTTCTGTTCTGTTCTGTCCCCCCCTTTTGTGGGACACCCCAGCAGACCCGGATTGACCTTTTTCGGGTCACCGTGGGGCTGTCCAGACTTTATTTAGGGCATCAGTTCGGTCTGTCTAGACAGGCCATGCGCGTTCCCGTTGAGTTTACCAGGTCGATATTGGATGGAAAAGTTATAGGGTTGTAACGCCAGGCTTCATCGTAACAAACGGCCATTATCTCCGGCCACGCAGTTCAACCACATGAGGGGGTTATGGTCAGTGATGAGGGTGAATTCCTGACCATACAAATATGGAGTTAATTTCTTCAAGGCCCAGACCAGGGCTAAACATTCTTTTTCCACTGCCGCGTAGCTCACTTCTCTGGGTAACAATTTTCTGCTTAGGTACGCGACAGGGTGTTCTCCTCCATCTTCCCCAATCTGGCTTAAAACTGCCCCCAGTAGGTACATGGATGCATCTGTGTGGACAACAAATCTTTTGTTAGGGACTGGGGCAGATAGCACGGGAGCGTTGATCAATGCGTTCTTTAATGTCTGAAAGGCTGTTTCGCAGGCGGGAGACCACAGGACTATCCTAGGTAAATTCTTTTTGGTCAGATCCATCAAGGGCTTAGCGATACTACAATAGTCTGGGACAAATTTTCTGTAATACCCTGCCGTCCCTAGGAAGGCCAGTACCTGGGTCTTGGTGTGGGGTGTGGGCCAATTAGCTACGGCCTCGACCATGGCTGGTTCTGGCCGTTGTTTCCCACATCCCACCCGGTGTCCCAGGTACTGTACTTCTGCCATGCCAAAGTGACATTTTTCTGGCTTCAGAGTGAGGCCTGCAGCCCTAATCTGATCCAGTACAGGCCCTACATGTTGGAGGTGCTCTCCCCAG
>OW240925.1:2369528-2381041 GCA_933207985.1 Pelobates cultripes
GTTTCGCTGTAGATCGCAATGTCATCCAGGTACGCGCAGGCGAAATCCTGGAAGCCATCAAGGAGTCTGTCCACCAAGCGTTGGAAGGTAGCTGGGGCATTCTTCATCCCGAAAGGCATGACCTTGAATTGGTACAAACCAAACGGGGTGACAAAGGCCGACTTGGGAACAGCCTCCTTGGCTAGGGGGATCTGCCAATACCTTTTGCACAGATTAATGGTAGTCAGATATCTCCCCCTAGCAATGCGATCTAGGAGCTAGTCTACTCGGGGCATGGGATACGCATCGGTCACTGTACGGTCATTAAGGCGTCTATAATCGACGCAGAACCTGGTAGTCCCGTCCTTCTTGGGTACCAGTACTACGGGTGAGGCCCAGGGGCTGTCTGAGGGTTCTGTGACTCCTAGCTTAAGCATTTCTTGGATCTCTTTCCTCATCTCTTCTTTAACTGCCTCTGGGATCTGGTAGGGGGTCTGTCTGAGTGGGTTCTGTCCTGAGGTTTCTACGTAATGAGTAGCTAACGTCGTGTATCCCGGCTCTTGGAAGAATGTCAGTCTCTTTTCTGTCAACAGCTGTCGGATCTGTCCCTTTTCTGCCGGATTTAAGCGCTCCCCTAGTTGGATAGTACTGAGGAGATTATTTGGTTTGGGACCTGTTAACAAGTCGGGGATAGGCAGCCCGTCTGAGTCATCTGCACTCGGACTGCAGATGGCTGCAATATCATCGGCCATTTCATGATATTCCTTTAACAAGTTCACATGGAAGGATTTCCGAATCCGGTCATCCTTGTTACTAGCGATTATATAGGTGGTGTCACATACTTGGGCTACCACCTTGTAAGGGCCCTGCCATGAGGTCTGGAGCTTGTTTAACTTTACTGGTCTGAGTATCGGCACTTTCTGTCCCACCTCGAAGGTTCTCTGGCGGGCACCCCTATCATACCACCTCTTCTGTTGACCCTGGGCCGCCTGGAGATGATCTCTCACCATCCGAGCCAACTGCTCCATGCCGTCCCGCATCTCCAGGACATATGGTACAATAGGGACACCCTCGTCTTCCATCTCTCCTTCCCAGTGCTCTCGGATGAGATCGAAGGGGCCTCGAACTCGTCTTCTGTAGAGCAGCTCGAACGGAGAGAACCCAGTGGATTCCTGTGGCACCTCTCTGTAGGCAAACAAGAGGTGCGGCAAGAATCGCTCCCAGTCTCTGTATTCCACAGTAAAGGTCCGCAGTAATTGTTTCAGGGTACCATTAAAGCGCTCACAGAGCCCATTAGTCTGGGGGTGGTATGGCGAGCTGTAGAGGGTCTTGATACCACAGACCTTCCATAATTGTTGGGTCAGATCTGCGGTAAATTGTGTCCCTCTATCAGACAAGATCTTTTGGGGAAACCCCACTCTGGTAAATATCCCGACCAACGCACTGGCAACAGTGTCGGCCTGGATATTTGTCAGAGCGACGGCTTCCGGGTAGCGAGTAACGTAGTCCACTACGGTAAGGATATATTTCTTACCGGAGGGACTGGGGTTCGGTAGGGGCCCCACCAGATCGACTGCCACCCTACTAAATGGTTCCTCGATTACTGGCATGGGTAGCAGCCTTGCTTTCGGGTGGTCCCCTCGGTTCCCTAGTCGTTGGCACACATCACAGGTACTACAGTAGCGCCGCACATCCTTTGAGATTCCCGGCCAAAAGAAGGTCTGGGTAATCCTGTAGGTAGTGCGTTTACCTCCTAAATGTCCTGCCAAGGGAATGCCGTGCCCAATTCGGAGAATTTCCAACCGGTACTTCGTGGGTACCACTAGTTGGAGCTTATGCGTTGGGATACAACCTTTCTTTTTCCCTTCCGTTAGTCTATACAGTCGGTCGTTATCCCAGACAAAATGTTCCTTCTCATCCCCCCCACTCTCTGCAAGTTCCCTGTATTTTTGGAGGGTGGGGTCTGTCCGTGTCTCCCTCCCAAATGCTTCGGGGGTATCCCAGGCTAGAGGTCTCCCAATGGGGTCTGGTCTATGTGTCGGTTCTTGGCTTACCTGGGTCTCCTGGCCTGGTGAAGAGTCGTCCGTAGCACGAGCCTGGGAAGGTGTAGTCACGGGGCAAGCGGCAGCAGTGGTAGGTAAATAGGCTGACGCCAGAGGACCAATGTCATTGCTCAACACTACTTCAGCGGGTAAATTGTCCATGATGCCCATGGTGGTTTTCCCAGACCCGACTCCCCAAAATAAGTGTACCCGGGCAGTGGGTAAACGGAACACTGCTCCTCCGGCGACTCGTACAGCCACAGTGCGGTTGGACAAATGTTCGGGTTTTACCAGATGCCTCTGCATGAGGGTAATGGTTGCACCAGTGTCTCTCAAGCCTTGTGCCACCTGTCCGTTCACCCTCACTTCTTGTTGGTGATGTTGCCGATTATCGGGTGATGCGGCTTGTATTGGGTCCGCCTCATACAAAATATCCAGGCGTTCCTCTGGGCTTACCTCGGTCTCCAGGCAATGGGCGGCCGAGGTACGGGGTGTAGCCGCTGGAGTGTGAGGGGAAGCGGACTCTGTCGGTGGGGAGGGCCGTCACCAATTGTTGGATGCCGACCCCAGGGGTCAGTGGCGGGCAAGGTGTCCAAGATTGTTGCAGCGATGGCACGCCATTCGCGACACATCTTGTGGGTAGTTGGTGGACCCCTGAGGGCGAGGGGGCCCTGGGGGCACCGGAGCACGGAACTCTGGACGAAAGTTATTAGCTGGGGCACGTGGTTCTGTCCTGCTAGCGGGGCGGTGAGTACCTTGACTAACCTTTCTTGTTTCGGCATACTCATCCGCTAGCCGAGCCGCCTCATTCAGAGTGCTGGGTCGCCGATCTCTCACCCAGTCTTGCAAATCAGCTGCCAAATCCTGGAAGAAGTGTTCCATTAAGAACAATTGCAGTACTTCCTCCCCTGTATTGGCATTACATCCTTGGACCTAGTGAGAGGCCACTCGCCGTAGACAACTGGCCCATTCCATATGAGAGTCCACAGCCTTTTTCTTTGATTCACGAAATCGGCGGCAGTATGCCTCCGGTGTCACGGCATATCGGGCCAACAGTGCCTCTTTGACCCGCGGGTATTGTAGGATATCCTCTGCGGTGAGGGCCCAAATGCCTCGTTGGCTTTGCCTGACAGCTTCCCGGATAAAATAGTGACCCATTGCTCAGGGGGCACCTGATGTAAATAGCACTGTCTCTCGAAATCGGCCAGATATCCGTCGATCTCCTCTTCATTCTCCACAAACGCCTTAAAAGCAGTAAGGGGCACTTTCTTTGGGGTGGCAAGCGGAGGGGACGCAGTAACTGTCTGTGTAATGGCCTGCTGGGCTCTTACCAGTTCGATTTCGTGCCCCCTCCTCTCCCGGACATCTGCTTTGGCATCGAGGAACAGCCGTTCAATCAGCTCCAATGATGTCTCTGGATAGATGGCTAGTCTCCTCTATACGATGCGGGCGATCTTGTCCTCCTCGCTGTGTGGCCCCCAGGTCTCTGTTACTTCCATGGACCGATCCATCTCGTCCAGCTCTAGAAGGTCTGCGATCAGCTCTCGCCGTGGTTTGTTACTGGCACTCCTTAGTCAGTTCTACAGTAGATCCTTTAGGGTAAACCTCTTTAATTTGGCGTAGTGAGACTCCATTAAGCACATGCGCTGTGGATGAAAGGACCATCCAACCGCTGCCACCAATGTAACGGCTACCCAGATATAGTGAGGGTATCAGCCGTTGGGGACGTCCTCTTCTTCCAGGCAAGTCGCTGTGTAGTGATGGAGTCGCCTATTCCCTTCTGCTGGATCAGGAGTAGAAGTAAAGTGCAGCTCTGAAAAGAGCTGAGTGATTATGTTGCAGAGATTCCCCTTTCAAGAACCAGACGAGGCTACGTTTTGAAGGATCAAGAAGAACTAAGGATTTATTGACAGACACTCTCTTTTTATGTGATTCTGCCCATGCAAGGGAGACACCAACATAATTAACAGTATAACAAATCAAGACAATATACATTCTGCACATCTCCTCCCCTCAGATAACTAAATAACATAATTAAAAAAGAACATATTTTCCCCAAAGTCTGAATGTACCCCAAATACTTGGGGTACAGGCATAAATTCGGTGTCCACAGATAGCTGGTTTCCGGGGGACTAACATATTTAAAAATCAGCCCATTCGGTTCAGCTGTTCGGGAGATATGGGACTTAGAAGTTTTGACCGACCGCATGGGCAAAGTAGCCGAAAACAGTTCCATGAATGCTGGCCCTGCAGTCGGTCTTAGATCGCGTGTAAAAACTCCCGAACGGCCGGCCATCCACATGCCATCTTGGGTTCGCTGAAATCCCCATCCGTTGCTAAGTCTTTCTACCGAATGCCTGGTCATTCGGTAGTTTTGGCGTGGTTCTCCCGAAGGTATGGAGGTTTCAGCGGTGTTCGCCTATTTGAGTGTCCGATTTCAGTTCCAGACACTCGACGGCAAACACCGCTGTTCGGGAGTTAAAATGGCCGCGAACACGTGGAAGTCCCGAAATGGCGGCTGTACATACAGTTCTCATAGTGTTCGTGCGGTTTTTCGACGAAAATGCCCATCAAGCAGGGAGGTAAATTACTCTCAATTTAGAGTCAGGGTGGCCTGTTAGTGGTTAGCCAGCATTCGCATGGAGAATGCTTGTAAAAAGTCCCGAACTGCATTTTAATCCATAAGTCTTTTCGTGAAAACTGTTCTTTTTGTTACACCGGCCTCACCTAGCTATTTAATTTAAGTGCACTTATTCTTTGTTTTCCTTTTATATATGTCCCAATATTTTGGGGGCTACCCCAATTTAAAAAAAAAAACAGTGTTGGCTACCACCTCCTCCTCCTCCACCACTGCTTCCACCTACACCGCCACGGTCACCGCCTCCTCAACCTATGGGTCACTTAGTATAACCTATGTACACAATAGCAGAGGCTGGCACAATAGCAGAGGCCTTTTCTCCATGCATCAGGAGTTGAGCTCAGTTTGAACAATGAAAGAGAATACCCTGCACTCCAACCCTCTCTCAAATTGATAATTCTGGTGATCCTTCTGACAGCCATGCTTTAGATTTTGATTTATGTTCTTCCAAAGCTAAAATCAAAGATTCCATCTAGTGCTATTTTATGGCTCAGCTGTATTTTTAATTGTAATGTGATTTTAAGTGATTTCACTATCCACATTTGTTTGCAGGGCACTTGTCCTACTCTTACCCCCATTTTATTTCCTTTTGCAGCTCTCTAGCCCTTTCCAGGAGTTTTTTAGAGGCATTTATGTGGCCAAAAGTTTGGGTCCCCATTGACTTCAATGGGGTACGGGTTCGGGGTCAAGTTCGAGCCCGAACCCGGACTTTTTTTCAAACTTCAGCTGAACCCGCCGGACCCGAAAATCCACATGTCCGCTCAACTCTACTGGTTACTGGTCAGGCTGCTCCCAGCCCTGCCCATAATATTTTGTTAACGGAGCTATCGACCAGTACTCTTAATTCGCCCCGTCACTCACCTAGTAACTCCCCGACCGGACCTCTTAACTAAGCAGCCTTACGGTAGTCCCATACTAACCCGACAAATGACTGGCACCCTTGCATCCCGACATTTACAAATGCCTTTGTGGCTCACACCGGGCCAACCACAAGTTGATGGTAATGGCCAACTACAACAAGCTGATCCGGTGTTTGTTTATGTTCCCTTCACTACGACCGACTTATTCAATTGGAAGGCTCATAATTCCTCCTACACAGAGAGCCTTAAGCCATGACGGATTTGGTCACCTCGATTATTCAGACCCATAATTCCACCTCGGCTGATTGCCAGCAGCTTTTATTAACTTTGTTTAATTATGAGTAAAGGACCTGGATTAATCAAGCAGCTATTAAAGTGCTTGAGGAAACGGCCCGTACTCAAAATCAAGCCAATCCAGCTGCTTGGGCCACTGCCCATTTTCCCAATTCCGATCCCAATTGAAATGTGAAAGGTGCTGATATGCTCCAATTGAAGGCCTATCAACAAGCTATTATTGCTGGCAAGAAGGCGATCAATATGTCGAGGACGGCTGAGGTGCTGCAGTAGACGGATGAATCACCCAGTGCTTTCTATGGAAGACTGCTTGAGTCATACAGACTGTATACTCCTTTCAACCCTGAAGCCCCTGAAAATTCCCGAATGATTAACTCGGCATTTGTCAGCCAGGCCCAGATTGACATTAAGAGAAAGCTACAGAAGTTAGGGATTTGCAGGGATGTTAATGAAAAATAGCAAATAAGGTGTACATGAATAGAGAGACTGAGACAAAGCGTGAGGAGGAACGTAAGATGAGAAAGAAGGCAGATATGTTAGCGGTAGCTATTACAGGTGTAGCAAGACAAGGAGGTGAGATGGATAGAGGAGTAGAGAACAGGATAATCAGTGGACCACTAGGCAGTGCTTATTGTAGAGAGGAAGGACATTGGAAGAGTGGCTGCCCACAGAGGGGATATTATATAGGCAGTAGACAAGATGAGAGAAGAGGACGGGGTGGTTATGGTGGTAGCTTTAGAGGGAGAGTAAGAGGAAGTTTAACGGATCGACGGGCACCCCAACTGGGTACCTCCGTTGAAGGACGCTCCTAGCGCTTCCTGAGGACTCCAAGCACTGCAGCAGACAACACAGACACCGAACCGGAGAAGCATACGAGTACTCTCAAGCATATGAATGCTGTAAGCAGCTGAACAGGAAAAGCATACAATCAGCTTACACTCCTGGCAATCAGCATACAATCCAATTCCCCCAATAACGAGATGACACTTCTTTTTGAGGTCAAGCAGAACTGCCAGAGCTGTGGGTTTATTGTTCTTATATACACATTAGTACCACCCACAGGGTTTTGGAAAACAACCAATAAATACGTACAATACACTCAGACACTCCCACACAAAATCCTCCCCTCTGCCTGTGATACAATTACCTTACACAATGGGTAATCTAATTATCACAGACAGAGAAATACAGTTTCATAAAACACATCACAGGGACCCCAAAACATGCAATAACCCCATAAAAAAAAAACATATATCCTTGGAACCGGGGGATCTGGGTGAACCACATATCCAAAATTCACCCAGATCCGTTCAGTACTTTGGAAGATACAGTTTAATGCATGTGACGAGACCAATCTCGCCACATTGCATTGGAGAAGCCTGGTTGCTCGTCTGCTGCCTTTGGACTATGGCCCCATGTTAAAAAAAACTTTGTTTTGCCTGCAGAAAAGCTGTATTCGTGCTTTTCTGCCGGTTGTTCGGTAGATTGAATCTACCGAACAACCGCACGAATGAATAGACCACCTGGGAGCTGGAGTGTGCCGGCAATTAACCTCCCTGAAGCTGCGGTTAACCGCAGCTTAATTGACAATTACTGGGTGGTCGCGGTTACACCTAGCTGCCACACGATGGCGGTGTTATGGAAGCTCCCGGGTTGCCAGCGCTTGTTCTACCCAGCGGAAGGACACCAAAAGCGGACACTTTTGTCTTACAAGAACCGCTGAGGCTGGAAGTCTGCAAACCCGTTCGGGAACCGAACAACGGAGCATTCGGGACTTTTAGTGCTGCAATTGTATTCAGTGTGCAAGTACCCAGATAGCCTGCCATGGAGCCTGTTCGTGGAATTAAAGACTTTGGCTCCATGGCGATTAAACTGTATTCGTGGGGTCTGAGCGCCATTCGCTTAATAATGTGCGCTCAGACCTGAGCTATCTGGGGATATGTTAAATGTATAGCTTTAATGTAATGTGTCTTACCTGGTGTATTTTAACAGTAATGCTTGTTTTAATATCTCCACGTGCATAATGGCGATTTGCCTTTGTCTTGGGAGATAATTGAATTACTTCTCAATTATCTCCCAGGGCAGAGGGGAGGAAGCCAGGATGCATTGTGGGAATATACTGTGACTATGTGTCCTGCTTGTCTGTCCCTTGTCACAGTCTCCCATTTGGTCCCCATTTGGGAAGTGTCCACCAGGTGGGAGACCTGCATAAATACTGGGCAGGTAGCCCACATTAAACAGACCACTGCTTGACCCTCAACACGGAGCCTTTTCTCGTCTTTGGGGGGATTTACTGAATGCTGATAGAGGCTGATTGCTAGGAGTGTAAGCCGCTTGGATGCTTTTCCTATTCGTCTGCTAGCATAAATTCATATGGTTCCTGTTCGTCTGTTTGGAGTGCTATATTGGATGCCGTTCAGGAGTTTGGAGCATTCACTTATTGGCGGTTCGTGTGTTTGGTGTTCTGCAGTAGCTGTGCCTGCATCTCTCAAAAGGGGGCTGATCGCCTAAACGGTTTTTACCCCCTTTGTGCAAAACGGTCCGTTACAATGCAGATTCCACAGAACATATACAGGCTAAATGAAAAACAATCACTGTATAATGTGTCCCCTGTTGTATAGTCCAAAACCACTTCACGATGTCTCTGTGCACCAAATACTGGCGAGATGGCATCGTGTAGAAAAGTCCACACAGTGTCTGTGAGTTAAAATGGCCACCATCTATTGTTCTCACCATGTGCTTCATCCATTGTTCTCACCATGTGCCTCTGTTACATGAAATGGTGGCCACCCAGTAACTCCACAGTATGTCCCCAGATGGTTCTTAAAGGGCCAGCAGCAGCACAACACAAATCCATTATGCCCAAATAATGTCTTTAAACAGCAATACATCCCATTGGCCATAGTCACATGGCAGGAGGCGGGCAATCAGTCTTCTCCAATGCCCAGTGGCGAGGTCGGTTTCGCCACATTTCTACCCTTTCCCAAAACGACAAACAAGGTATCTGACCTCCTCTGGGGGGTATTAGCCTTCCGGATCGGTGGGATGCTGAGTGGGCAGAAACCAGCAGTACTCTGCCCTGGTGCCAGCGCTACCAAGGGAGTAGCCTGGTTGGAACCCAGCTGAGAAAAAGGGTTAGTAGGCTCCTCCCGCTAGACCTGGTGTTGCTGCTGGAGGGGCAGACAGGATTTCTCCCCTTTGGATATACAGCCCTGCTGCTGGGAAACAGGACCGACTGTCCCTACCCCCTGTGGTTTGGGCACAGAGACCACGGTCCCATCTGCACTGGTGTGGGGCTTATCATCTCCCCTTGGTGGGCTAGGCTGCCGCTGGGGAGGGGGAACGAGACTCTCCCCTCCTGGTAGAATTCTCTGCTGCTGGGGAGCAGGACCGACTGTCCATACTCCCTGTAGCTTGGGCGCAGAGACCACAGTCCCATCTGCGCTGGTGGGGGGCTTAGTGTCTCCCCTTGGTGGGCTACGCTGCCGCTGGGGAGAGGGGGTAACAAGCTCCTCTCCCTTACACACTTTCAGCCGCTGGGGAGAGGGGGTAACAAGCTCCTCTCCCTGACTCTTTCTCTGCTGGTGGAGAGGGGGACTGACTGTCTCCCCTTTCAATATATTGTCCTATTGTCGCGCTGCTGGGAAGCAAGACCGACTGTCTCTGCTCCCTGCAGGACACACTGCCGTTGGGGAGGAAGGACGGCACCTTCGGCTCCTTGTGACTCACTGGACTGCTGGGGAGAGGGACCAACTGTCTCCTCTCCTAAGGACACACTCTGCCGCTGGGGAGGAACGACAATACCTTCGGCTCCCTGGAACTCACACTGCCGCTGGGGAGGAAGGACAGTGCCTTCAGCTCCCTGGGACTCACACTGCCGCTGGGGAGGATGGACGGCACCTTCGGCTCCCTGGAACTCACACTGCTGCTGGGGAGGATGGACGACACCTTCGGCTCCCTGGAACTCACACTGCCACTGGGGAGGAAGGATGGCACCTTCGGCTCCCTGGGACTCAAACTGTCGCTGGAGATTTGGGTTGGCTGCCTAGTATCCCTGTAGGGCCGGTAGAGAGACCTCAGTCCCATCTCTACCTGCCATCTGTAGGTCATCCCAGGACCAGTCAATGAGGTCCAGTTCTGCTTGAGCTCAAAACGAAGTGTCGTCTCGTTATTGGGGGAATTGGATTGTATGCTGATTGCCAGCAGTATAAGCTGATTGTATGCTTTTCCTGTTCAGCTGCTTACAGCATTCATATGCTTTATGCTTGAGAGCATTCATATGCTTCTCCGGTTTGGTGGTTGTGGTGTCTGATGCAGTTGGAGTCCTCAGGAAGCGCTAGGAGCATCCTTCAACGGAGGTACCCAGTCGGGGTGCCAGGTGATCCGTTACAGGAAGTTTTGGAGGAAATAATGGAAATGGTAGGGGGGTGTGCAAGAAGGCAGATATTATCCCCCATCCCAGAGACCTAAGGATAGGGAAGAGAGAGATTTTGTGGGTCTGGCTGACACTGTCATGGAAGATTATTGATTCCGACCGGGCTCCATCCCCCTTGGCCGAGCGGAGCCTATGGTCGATATATCAATAGGGGTAAAGAGAAGTCCTTTGGTGCTGAACATTCTGTGGTGACCAAGTTAGTAGCTCCTCCTTCTGGAAAAAAAAAATAAATGTGGTAGGAGCTACTGGGAAAATCGCTGCTAGACCGGTTCTCAGGAGTCGCACTTGCATTTTAGGAGGCCATTTTGTGAAGCACCAGTTCCTATATATGCCAGAGTGTCCAGTTCAACTTCTAGGATGAGATCTATTGTCAAAGTTTCAATATTGCGCCTTTCTGTTTCCACACGAAACCTTGTTTCGGTATTTTAACTTTGTAGCCTAACCCCGAACCGATTTCCCGTTACCCATTCGTGTATACTAACAATGGACCACCCGGGCCCTGGTGTGTGCCGCCACTTAACCATTGTCACCTTTCAAATACCCGAACAGCCAACCACCCTACGAGCGTAGCGTGTCTCTAATTAACCGCCAAGGAAGCTGCGGTATGTGTTTAACCACAGCCTAATTGACAGTCCCAGGGCATTCCCGTTCGTGCACCATTTCCCGAACTAAAACTACCGAAAGACTCATGAACGAGGACCACCTACATTCTGGCGTGTGGCCTCAATTAGAATGTTGGTTTTTCGGTTAACCACAGGTTAAGTACCCCCTTCCCGGCGGTCTCCGTTCATTTCCCGAACGGCTGGGACAACCATCATGAGAGCGGGGTTTCGTGTAAATACTTGGTCGCCACCCGTTCCATGAGTTTGGGGTCGATGTCCCGCTGCCCATTGACCAACCTGAAAACATGGCCGCCGTCTCATGTTCGGGAAAAAAGACACGAACAGACTTTATACTGATGAGACTAGCCATACCGTTCGTGAGTTCTGAGCACTATATGACTATTTGAGACTGTCAACAATCTCAATCCAGCTACTCTCTTACCACAAACAACTGAAAGCCAACATGATTGTATGGAAGTAATGGATGAAGTGTTTTCCAGCAGGCCTGATCTTCATGATTACGAGAAGGAATTCGGTACGCAGGGTATGCGTAACTACCATAGACAAGGTTATAGAAGCACGACCATTATCAAAAGGGACATCTGAACAGAAGGCAGAATTAATTGCATTGACAAGGGCCTTGCAACTAGCTGGGGGGTTGAG
>OW240925.1:2387615-2408113 GCA_933207985.1 Pelobates cultripes
GCCTGGTGCCCGTTAATCCAGTGTATGGCAGCCCTTCGCATCCGGTGAGCCCATTCGGTATGCAAGTCATTCGGCTTTTTCTTCGTATTGCTAAATTGCCTGCCATACGTGTCTGGGGTTACAGCGTATCACCTCAGCAGGGTGTCCTTGACCAGCACATACTGTCACCTCCTCTGGGGTTAGTGTCTGGAACGCATCTAAGGCTTAGATTATTTTCCAGACGGTATGGTGGGCCAGTCCTCACTAGGGATCAGGTGAAGTGCACATTGCCTCTCAAACTCATCAATCCCCACTTGGCTCTCCAGGAAGGGTTTGAAAGCCGCAAACTGGATCTTTCGCCTCCCGGTGGTATCTGAAGGGGTAGTCGTCGTTGCTGGCAGAGGCAGAGTTTGTGTGCTCTAGCTGTCTCGATATCCGCATCCGTCTCGGCCATCAACTGTTGAATCAGTTCCATAGGGGGGCTTGGCCCGAATAAGGAGAGCCTCTCCAGGACAATCCTTGTTTTCTCATCACCAGCCATCACCGGGGTTTCTGCGATGGTGAAGCTCTGGTCCAGTTCCGTTAGCTCCGCAATCAGCTCCATCCTAGGTTGATTGCTGGAGGTTCCACCTTGGCTCTCCAGTAAATCCTTTAATGTAGTGGCTTCAATTTGTCGTAAGCGTTCTCCATTCGCTCTGGGTTTCTCCTACGAACTTCAGGACCATCCCACCGCTGCCACCAAATGTTACGGTTGCCTCCAGGCTAGCTGAAGGTTGGACCACATAGATGTCCTGATTTCTGATCTAGGAGGGAGAATGCCGCTCCGAACAGCATAACACAGCAATCCTCTAAATGTAGATCCCACTAGCTATAAGTAAAGCTAGTATAACGCCTTTCCCTACAACACGAGTCGAGGCTGCGAGTTGAGGGTAAGAAGAACTGATTTAATGGGTACTCATGCATGGCTTTAAATATTTATATTTTCAGGCCAGAGGAACACCCCTCTGGGCCAGATGGTACACAGGATAACGCAGTGTCACAGCCACACTCCCTCCTACCCTGGAGATAATTGGTCTCAACGCTTACAGTAACACAATCATCTCCAGGTACATGAAAAAAACATGTTTCTATACATATACGAAAGCTGAATAAAAATGAATAACTTTTACATCATAATGTTAAAATACCACATTCCACCCATCCTCAGACAGCTTGGATCTGAGCGCACAAAACATACGAAAATTGCTCAGATCCCACTAAGGGTATGCGAATGCCATGGGGATGAAACTGGTCTGTAGGTCTGTTAGCAGCCTGTGTGTCCTCGGCCATGGGATCTGGTGCAGCTTTCATAGAGACAAAATGTCGAATGGCATGTCTTTCGGGATTTTATGCTGTAGCCCAGCGAGGTTCGCGCAGACTGTTGTCCGAAAATAGTACCATGTGTTTGGCGACCAGGTCCAGCTGGGCGTTCAAGAATAAAAGATGGCCGCCGCCACCATGTGTTCGTGCATACGAATGAATACCACCCTGGCGATGATCAGTTATGTTGTGGTTAACCACAGCTTCAAGGTGGTTAACTGGGGACACACAACAGGGGCCGTATGGTTGGTTGGGAGTTAGTTTCATACCCCGTCTGACCTTTTACAAGCGAACGGTGACGACCCTGATGACAGTCAATTAGGCTGCGGTTAACCACAAACCGCAGCTCCTGGGTGGTTGATTGTGGGCACACTCCTCCGTTCGCCAGTTTGTTCGGTGTTGAGAAAGGTGAACGGGGTTATAACTGGCGGCACATGCCAGGGGCCGGGTGGTCGGCCATTCGTATGAATGGCCTGCAATAAGTGTTCGGGTAAAAGTAACAAAATAATAGCAAATAAACCAGGTTGTAGCAAACTGTAGCAGACAGAGGGGACTTCTGTGACAATTGTGTCAGCATTAAAACAATTCACAGTATTATGTTTTATTTGCATGTTAATTCATAAACACATTATAAAAACTCTGTGTGAGTTATCCAATGTTTAGCAAAATCTGGTTTACTGACAAAGCTATTTCTTCATTCTGTACACGAGAAAGGTTTCTCTTCTGTGTGAGTTCTCTGATGTTTAACTAGATTTGAGTTATGGCTAAAACATTTAGCACATTCAGAACATGAGAAAGGTTTCTCTCCTGTGTGAGTTCTCTGATGTCTTACAAGGTTTGAAACACTGCTAAAACATTTACCACATTCAGAACACGAGAAAGGTTTCTCTCCTGTGTGAGTTCGTTGATGTGTAACTAGATTTGAGTTACGGCTAAAGCATTTTCCACATTCAGAACATGAGAAAGGTTTCTCTCCTGTGTGAGTTCTCCAATGGTTAACTAGATCGGAGTTACTCATAAAACAATTCCCACATTCAGAACATGAGAAAGGTTTCTCTCCTGTGTGAGTGCTCTGGTGTGAAACAAGGTTTGAATGGATGTTAAAACATTTCCCACATTCAGCACATGAGAAAGGTTTCTCTCCTGTGTGAATTCTTTGATGTCCCACTAAGGTTGAATTACAGCTAAAACATTTCCCACATTCAGAACATGAGAAAGGTTTCTCTCCTGTGTGAGTTCGCTGATGTCTTACAATGTGTGACTGCGAGCGAAACCATTTCCCACATTCAGAACATGAGAAAGGTTTCTCTCCTGTGTGAGTTCTCTGGTGTGAAACAAGGTTTGTATGCCTGTTGAAACATTTCCCGCACTCAGCACACAAGAAAGGTTTCTCTCCTGTGTGAATTCTCTGATGTCTTACAATGTGTGACTGAGAGCGAAAACATTTCCCACATTCAGAACATGAGAAAGGTATCTCTCCTGTGTGAGTTCTCCAATGGTTAGCTAGATCTGTGTTAAAGCGAAAACATTTCCCACATTCAGAACATGAGAAAGGTTTCTCTCCTGTGTGAGTTCTCTGGTGTGAAACAAGGTTTGCATGCCTGGTAAAACATTTCCTGCATTCAGAACATGAGAAAGATTTTGTGTTTATGTTTACAATCTCCTTTGAAGACATATAGGATTCTGAAAGATTGCTTGAGCTTGGAGAGTTGGAATCCTTGGTCTGTTTATTAAAAGATTTCTTCATAATCTTGTTTGTGTATTTCTGTTGTCCTGTTCTTTAGAAAAAATTCTGCTGCTGGAAATATCTGAAACAAAATGTACTGGGAGTTATAGAAAATCTGTCTATAAAGGATTGTTTACCATACTTAGAAAAACTTGCTTTATTTTCATGAAACATCAGAAATATGACACATTAATAAGTAATACCGTAAAAAAAAATTGTGTACTCTAATTACCATTACAATATAAAAATTGCATATGCACACTTACTTTTATTCACTTGACAAAATGTAAAATGACACTACGCCTCACAAACACCAGGAAAATCATAACATTGCCTGGTTGGCTCCCAGACAAGCCAGGAGAGCCCTTTTGGGATAAAAGACCCTCCCGAACAAGGGGAACATTCACTCCATATAAGCCAGAGGGATCCGACTTTGTTTAAGTTGATACAGGAATTCCACACAGTGGACCGGCCACCATCTCCTTTCCCCGGTGGCGATTCAGCTACACAACACACAGATTTGAGCGATATTTGCACAACTTGGGCATTTGAATCTGAGCTATCCAGGGATATAATACGTGTGGGGATTTTTTTCCTCTTACTCTACTCACTGCCTAACCAAACTGATCGGAATGTGACTATGTAAACACACTGACTACAGAGAACACATCTCTTACATATAGAAAACAATGCGTTTGGAAGGGGAGTGGAAATATATATCTATGTATCTATATCTATACTAACCATATAATTATGTTTAATTATATACAAAAAGTACCTATATTAATAATTTGAATATATTCATAGATAGAACCTAATGAATAGATCACATTATTATTAAAATCAACATTTGCTGAATGTGTGTAAAAGACATGTAGAAATCATGTGTTATTACATATTACTAATATAGCAGACTTGTTACCCTCTCCGTTCGGTTGTCCGTCCCCCTCTTTCGGTAACCTCCTTTCATCTGTTTTCCAAATGAAGACAACTTCCCCTTTTTACTCGATGGACAAGTGGAAAACTAAACACAAAATATGTATACCTCGAGGGCGGAGCCTGGCTGGGGAGCTGACCAGACGTGTGCAGCACGAGCTCCCGTCTAAAATCCTACTTTGATTGAAAGAACCCTGGCTCCCGTGCTACAAAACTGACTAAAATCGCATCACCCAAGTAGGGGCTGCAGGGGAGAACAAAACAAGCTCACTCTGGAAACGCTACACTGCCGGGAACTTGGGCGATATTGTTCGGGCCTACCGCAGCGACGACTGGCCTGATTAGCGGCCTAAATAGGGGTAAGGGCGTGGGTGAAGTGGCCGATCACCCAACCCGGAGCTCCCTGAAAGCAGACTTCAAACCTGGGGAGGACCAACCACGAGCCTTACTTCCTCCCTCCCCCCCACCGGTGGGGGTCATTCCGGCACCATCAGCATACCCACCACTGACATTCACGTCCCAGAGACTGCATACATCGGGAGTCACCAAATCCAAAATGGCGGTTGCCATATGCCACCCAACAAGCATGGGAACAAGAAGAGAGTAGATAAAAGAAGCTATGACTAAGCTGGACGAGGTCCTTGAGGCCTTCTGGGCCAGGATTTCGGAGAGGGCTACAGCTAAACGGACTATCCCTGCACACACCTTGAACTCTCGGACCCCAAAGGCAGACGCAGAATGAACGACGACAGAGGCTCCCCAAAGAGGTACCAACAAAGGAACCGGCATCGCAAGCAACAACGTAGAGCTTGCCCCAATTTAAGCCGCAACAACCCTGCAGCAGACCAGAGGCACCCTACCCACCAGGACAACGGTGAATGTCTGACAAAATGCAGATTCACCGTCACAACTTGGACACCTGGCACTTAGCCACGGCTATGATTCTGAAGTCTCAGGAGACAGGGCCTCTCGGGGACTGCATTCCACAACCAAAAGGGATCGGATGAATAGGCTGGAGATTGAGGTCTGTCAGGCATGTCTCACTGTAGCCGGACTCTAACATCAAGCTTTATTTCATAAGTACTTCTCTCTGAATGTTAACTATTCAAACAGCAACAGTCGTTTTTAATTTGTCAGTATGTCACCTCTCGCTGAGCTTACTGCCATAGTTCCTTACTGGTAACTACTTTAACCACTTGTGCATTCTCTTATTAGTCATACCCAGAGGGGCACCTTAAACTTAAGCTTGTAAAAACTTGCAGTAAATCTGCTGGTATATCCCAGTAGTTAACAACGTGTAACCAACACTTTAAAAGTAGAATGTGACGGCAGATAAGAACCATTCGGCCCATCTAGTCTGCCCAATTTTCTAAATACTTTCATTAGTCCCTAGCCTTATCTTATAGTTAGGATAGCCTTATGCCTATCCCACGCATGCTTAAACTCCTTTACTGTGTTAACCTCTACCACTTCAGCTGAAAGGTTTTTCCATGCATCCACTACCCTCTCAGTAAAGTAATACTTCCTGATATTATTTTTAAACCTTTGCCCCTCTAATTTAGGACTATAATGCTACGCTACATACTTCTTAGCCTCAGCGTATCTAGCCTTGTTATATACAGTAGTTTGTTATCCTCATGTTATATATTAAAAAAAAAATGTGCTGTCTTGACTGCCACGCTCTGAAATGTTATGCAAACTGCCTGCAGATGCTATTGTGGCTATGCATGCTTGTTGTCACTTATCGAAAAATAAAGAACTAAAAAAAAATATATATTATATATATATATATATATATATATATTTGTGTTAGGTGCTTATGATAGTACAGTGTGAAATACCATCAATAAATGTAGGATAATAAAAAGAGCAAGTCAGTTGTGGTGTGCCGGAACCGACGATGAGGTAGGCCTGAGAAAGAAGAGGGCAAAATTAAGTAATCAAATTTATTACAGACAACCAATACATATACATTTTATCAACCAGACATGTTTTTGAAAGCATCCCTAAATTCTTGTACTGGGTTCGGTATGTACCGTGAGTAAGCGGATGACTTCCAGCGCCCCAGTGTTTTGATAACATGAGTTGGGATGTTGACACTGGAGGCTGTGGACGCGGCTCCTATACGAAAGGAGTGCCCTGAGTATTTGGCTGCGTAGAGGCCCAGTTGTGTGAGCAAGGACCTGACGTAGGTCATGAAGGTTGTAGTGGTGAGTACTGCACCTTGTAGCTGTAGTAATGGTTGTGAGGGCAGTAAGTTATGATGCTGTATGTAGGCATCAAGAACCCTGACGGGACACCATCTGTTGTGCGTGGGATAGTACGGAATGTTTACGGGTATGTGCTGACTGGTTTTGGAGTGAGGTAAAGTCAGGATGTAATGATCCATATGTTTTGTCAAGTGTTAATAGAGGAGGAAAGGAGTAGTTTGGGTCGTGGAGGTTGTAGTGAATTCTCTAGGTCTTAGAAAGCCATAGAAAGCTATGTATATTGCTGTTTTGATGATAGAATTTGTCTTGGTGTTAAACGGTTTTAAGTCAAGCAGGTTAGACAATGCTTTAAAGATATGGTTATATATGGGTAGCCTCTGGGCTGCATGTGTGGGTTCTGATTTCTGAATACCTCTGAGTATGGTCTTAATTTGGTGAGAGGCCATGAAACTGTTGTTATTTGGGTGTAAGATTAGCATGTGGTGTTGAATGCCAGTGAGATAGAGTTTGATGGTGTTATATGACATTTTAAGTTTAAGGTGGCAAAAGGAAGCAAACCCCCAAAAAGATGTCATAACAAATGGTTGCATGATGTTATGTTCCAGAAGGAATAGTGTGAAAGCCCTGTTATATGTTTTGTGTGTATTGTTTGAAAGTGCCAATTGGGACAATGTCCTGCTATGCTGCATGATGGTTTCTAGTCCAGTATGAGTTGTTGAAATGTTGGAGTGATGGTGGCTGTGGGCGCAGCTGACGGGAGTGCTTGATGAAATGCCTGAAATTTAAAGCGAGACAAATTGTCCGCAGCTGTGTTACATACACCTGGAACATGATCGTAAGGGATTTGGAACGACCTTTGTTGATGATGTAACAGGTTGTCTGGTTGTCTGAGTAACAACGCACTGGTATATTAGCCCATAAATGACCCAATGCTACGGCAGCCGCCACAATGGGATAGATCTCAAAAAGAGCTGAGGTAGTGGAAAAACCTTCCAAATCCTGAACTGCTGAAGGCCAGCTGCCCCAAAGCCATTCGTTCCCAAAAATTGCTGCAAAACCAGTAGTAGATGCCGCATCTGACCAAATGGTAGGAGATGAGTCAGTCAATAGAGGGAGGAACATACTTTTACCATTCCAAGTGGTTAAAAATCTCTTCCACATGTTTAGATCTGCCGTAGCTAAGGACAACCTGTGCGTGTCATGTAGGAAAAGATGCAATATTAATGATATAAAGGAGCGGCCTTGAGGTAGGATGCGCATAGCAAAATTTAGTGACCCCAGCAGGGACTGTAGCTCTTAGCGGTTGCAAGTACCGAGCTGAAGGTAGCTGTTTATGTAAGTGAGAATATTCTCTATCTTATCGTGTGGTAGGCTCGCTTGCATTGTGGCGGAGTCTAATTGGATACCCAGAAAAGTGATAACCATGTCTGGCCCCTCTGTTTTCTTTGGGGAGATAGGTACACCTAGTTGCTCAAATAGCTTAGTGGTAGCTTTGAGACTAGTAGGAGGCGAAGTATTCTCCTCGACCAGTCGTAAATCGTCCAGGTAATGTAATACCGTAGGGCATCTGGCTACGTTCAATAGTAACCAGCATAATGCTTCGGCAAATGTGTCGAAAATAGCTGGGCTACTTTTGAACCCAAAAGTTAACCGGGAAAAAAAATAGTAGTTCCCGGACCACTTGATGCCATGCAGGTGCCACAGTGTGGGGTGGATTGGTAGTAATTTAAAGGCGTTAGTAATGTCGGTCTTACTGAGCCATGCTCCAACCCCTGCTTGTATGATAGCAGTAATGGCGTGATCTATGGTGGTGTATTGCAGAGAGAATTCCTCAGAGGGTATGAGGAAAATAAGACTGGGGTTGGAGTGGGGTGCCGATAAGTCAATGATGAGTCTCTGTTTTTGGGAAGATTTCCCTGTGACAATACCAATGGGGTTAGTGCGCCATTCTATGAATGGAGGAGTTTTGAAAGGCCCCAATACGAAGCCCTCAACCACTTTTTGGGCTATGAGGGTGTCAACCGCTGTGGGGTTGTGTTAGGCGGATTGTAGATTAGGGCATTCCAGAGTTCCGGCTGGTATGTGTAGGATACCTGTATGGAAGCCTTCTGTTAAACCAGAGATGAGAAAGTCTACTAGGTGTCTAGATGGGTGGTGAGACATAAATGCCGTGAATACTGGCATATTAATGGACGTTAGGTAAGGCGTGGAATACATTTTATTTGGACACATGGTCTTTGCATGTGCCCTAAAACATTTTGAACAGACATGCAATAGTCTACATCCACTGTAATTACAAGACCCAACATTGAAATTATTACATATCTGGGACTTGCCCAGAAACTTGATTGGGCGTCCCAGTTTTTCTCTTGACAACTTCCCTGGAACCCCAGAGGAACTAGCTCCTTGCGTGGAGGCATGTTCGTCCACCGTGTTGGGACAAAAATTTGTAGTATGGGCTGTGGAGGAGCAGTATGCACAAGCCGGTGTTCTTAGACCTGCAAAGTGTCTGCAAAAAATGACGGTATCAATCCTTCCCCAGTTGGATCGTGTTCCGTACTGGGAGAAGGCTCCAGACACTTTTGCAGAAAAAGACCTACGGTAGTCATAGAAGGCTGAACCACCATATTTGTTGCCCGGGTCTACCAGCTTGTGCATATAGAGATCAAACTTCTCTCTTCTGTTGGGATAGACCGCACAGATGACATCCCTGTAAATACCAAAAGCTAGTACAAATTCAGGGATAGTCAGTTTCCTGTTCAGGCGGGCATCCCTAGATCTGACAACAACAGATACATCATCATAAGCATACGTCTTATTCTCAACAATATCCTGGGAGGCAATCAACAGGGAAGCCAGGTTGACGTCTTTACCTTCCAGGATATCCCTTTTTATGTGCTCAGGTATCGTATGAGCCGGGCTAACTTCCTGGTCATCCAGGGTGATGGCTGGAGCAACTAATGGCAAGTCGGCTGGTGCTTGTGAAGCAGCAGTGGGTGGCCCTGCTAGAGTAAGGGCCGTGGTGACCGACTCAAGTTTCTCCAGCCTGGAGGTGACCTTGCTCATGGAAGCCATGAGTGAGGATAACATGGCATGTATGTCTCCTGGGTTGGACTCGCTAGGTCCTTCCCTGGCATCCATGTTATTTGTAGATGTGCGTAGCAGTTTGAAAAGTTCTGTCCTTGCTGTAGCGGGGTAGGGGATTTGCCGTCTCCTCAATTCCGTGGTTATACGCGGGATCGTCCAGGATCTGATCGATGCTGGACTAGCTAGCTCTCCTCCTTGTGTGGGAGTGACAGCTCTAGCCGGGGTGCTAGGCAGGGAGAAATCCTCTACACCCTCCTGAGACATACTATAAATAAACCAATTAATTAGTATATGAAACCACCAAATTGTACTGGCAGGCTAGCTAGGCCGGATGGCGAAACATTATACTTGTTTGGTGACAGATGAGGCCCTGCTAATTGCCAAGCGGCTTGAGAGGCTCTATCTATGCGTTGGCGCGAGGGGTTACTGAGGCCACTCGTCGTAGTGGCAGGAGTTTTAGGCCTCTCGGTGACTGTAAGACAGAAAACAGGGGAAGAGAGTGACAGGTGAGGCCCTCTCTATGCAACATGCGAGGCGGCTAGCTAACGTGTGGCCCGATGGGTGTTTGCCTCTGAAACGTTTGAGGTGGGGTGTTGGCCTCGCGGGACCATAGAAACATAGAATGTGACGGCAGATAAGAACCATTCGGCCCATCTAGTCTGCCCAATTTTCGAAATACTTTCATTAGTCCCTAGTCTTATCTTATAGTTAGGATAGCCTTATAAGATAAGACTAGGGACTAATGAAAGTATTTAGAAAATTGGGCAGACTAGATGGGCCAAATGGTTCTTATCTGCCATCACATTCTATGTTTCTATGGTCCCGCGAGGCCAACACCCCACCTCAAACGTTTCAGAGGCAAACACCCATCGGGCCACACGTTAGCTAGCCGCCTCGCATGTTGCATAGAGAGGGCCTCACCTGTCACTCCCTTCCCCTGTTTTCTGTCTTACTGACCACTAACTGATGGCGACTGCCAAGATGGGGTAAATACCTATTGGGAAGCCTGTGACCATATTGCCAGTACTCTAACCTAGGGGGACGAAATTAAATGTATGGTAGAATACCATATGAGCAGGTGTACGTACCTGGTAGTATGACAAATTCACAAGAAAAACCGTTTGGAGCAACTATATATAAGCTTGACAGCCTGAAATGGGTAAAAGAGAGTAGTATGAGGAGTGTGGATTGTTGGAAAGAAAACAGACTTATAGCCTGTAGCAGCAATGTTTTTATGGTTTGCTGGCGTATGATTGAAAATAAAATGTTGATACCATGGGGATAGATATGAGTTACTCAGAAATGCTGTCATGGCTTAAGTAACATCTGAGGGAGGCCGTGGCCTATGTACAAACAACATATGTGTTATATAATAAGAGAAACATAAAATGTAGGTTATATATATATATGTATATCACTATGCAGGAAACATATGATTGGTTGGATTAGTACGTGTGATTCAACCTGAGTGTGACGGAATGCTGGCACTCCGACTGAGTACCTCCGCCAATCGATGCTCCTAGTGCTCGCTGAGGACTCCAAGCACTCCAACCGACACCATCAGCACTGCAGACCCCACTTCCAGCGATGCAACTGCGCCGGGGTCTCTGCTGTTTCCACCCACCCTGGACCCAAGGCCAGGATCCAGCTTCCAGTGGGTGAACCTCTCTTTCCCCAGAGAGCAGGAACAGGAACAAATCAAGCTATTGCAAGAGCTTCCTCTGGGGAGTAAGTGATTATAGCAATCCCCAGAGTGTAGGTATCCCTTCCCCCAAACATGAGCCAAGGCTTAATGCTGGAACAAGACTGATTTACTGGCACACAGAACTCACAATTTATGCAACACAAAACTCCTCCTCTGGGCCAGGCTAGATAATTGAGTTTCTACAATACACAAAGCTCAATTATCTGCTGGCCAGAAACATTACAATTTCATAAAACACACAGGGACCCCAAAACATGCAATAACCCCATAAAAAGTATATCCTTGGAACCGGGGGATCTGGGTGAACCACATATCCAAAATTCACCCAGATCCGTTCAGTACTTTGGAAAATACAGTTTAATGCAGATTCTGCAGAACATATACAGGCTAAATGAAAAACAATCACTTTATAATGTGTCCCCTGCTGTATAGTCCAAAACCACTGCACAATGTCTCTGTGCACCAAATACTGGCAAGATGGCACCGTGTTGAAAAGTCCAAACAGTGTCTGTGAGTTAAAATGGCCGCCATCCATTGTTCTCACCATGTGCTTCTGATACAGGAAATGGTGGCCACCCAGTAACTCCACAGTATGTCCCCAGATGGTTCTTAAAGGGCCAGCAGCAGCACAACACAAATCCATTATGCCCAAATCACGTCTTTAAAGGGCAATACATCCCAGGGGCCATAGTCACAGGGCAAGAGGCGGGCAAGCAGTCCTCTCCAGGCACAAGTGGCGAAGGGCACTTCGTCACACTGAGTATGCATGAAAAGGAATTAAAGCCTTATGTGTCATGGTCATAACAAAGAAATGAGGCCTGTAACGTAAGGTTAATTGAAATGAAATGGATAATTTATGAAAACTCCTGTAAGCGTGGGAGGACAATGATCCATACAGAAATGTTAGCTGGTTGCATGCCCTTGATGTGATAAGTGATATCTTAAAAATAGCAATGAAAATGGCTTTGGCATGAATAGCTTAAACGTATGCACTTTAATGCGAACAGCAATCGTGCATGAATATAACATGAATAAGTGCCGAACGGAAAAAACTACCGAAATGATAATCGTTTAAATGAAGCAAGGGAAAACAGTTGTGCGAGCTGATCGCTTCTCTAATATGCATGAATTTAGTCAAACAATTTGTACGATATGAAGCCTTGAGAAAGGCTATGTAATGCGACTGTGCAGAGAAAACCGTAAAGCGAGGACCTGTGCTGTACCGTGCGCCATGGGAACCGATCCTGGCGTGACAGGTAGGTCTAACTTACGTTTTAGGAGTCCCTGGGACGCGATCTACGACGAAGACCCGGGTAAGAAGCTGGACGGACGGAAAAGGCCTGCAAGAGGATTCCTGGACACAGCTTGCCGCGGAGAAACTCGTGGGTAAGAAACCAAGATGGCGTCTGAGAGAACCCGGAAGTGGATCCTCATTCAACGCTGACCTCGAACGGTAAGGAGCAAAGTAAGTAGGCTAGTTGTAGCAAACCAGCACCTCCCACAAATCCAGGCAAAATTGCCTTAATACATATATATATATATATATATACACATACATACTGCACACCAAATTTGATGCTGAAAACAATCAAAACAGGATTTAATTCATGTTCTGCACAAGGTAATTCATTAGTGCATCCCTTCAATTAATACTACTGTACATCGATATTTACAAAGAAATAAAAAAAAATCATATTCTGCACACTAAGTATAACAACTAAATTCATACACAAAAAATGTCCAACCAATGTCTGTGAATTAAAAAAAAAATCACTGTTCAATAGATATGCTGAGGTACCTCCTACCATAGTCCACACTATAATTGTAAAATAGTGTATTGTATACTTTTAGTGATGCACTAATGAATTACCTTGTACAGAACATGAATTAAATCCATTTTTTTATTTTATCATCATCAAATTTAGTGTCCTTTATCTGGTTAACTCAAGAAGCCACTTCCAGGACAATAACAAAAGTGAACATCAAATGTGGCATATACCACCAAGGTGATGCACTATCCCCAATGCTCTTCTGCATAGGCCTTAACCCCCTTAGCTAGATCATCAAGAAGAGTTCATAAGTGGAGCTATGTAATATACATGGACGACATCAAGCTGTATGCCAAGAATGAGCAGGACATTGACTCACTGATCCATCTAACTAGGATATACAGCAAGGACATCGGAATGTCATTCGGACTAGAGAAGTGCGGGTGGATGATAGCAAAAAAGAGGGAAGATGATCAGGACAGAAGGAGTTCAAGTTCCAGAAGGCCAAATAGAAGATGTACAGAACAGCTACAAGTACCTGGGAGTACAACAAACACATGGCAACCATGAGGAGAAGGCAAGGAGGATAGCAACATCCAAGTACCTCCAAAGAGTCAGACAGGTCTTGAAGCACCAGCTCAACAAGATCCAAGCCATCAACATATATGCCCTACCAGTCATCAGATACCCAGCTGGAAAAATAACCTGGCCAAGAGAAGAACTGGTCACCATGAATGTCAATGGAGGATTCCACCTGAAATCCAGCACCCAGAGACTGTACACCAGCCAGAAGGAAGGAGGTCGAGGCCTGATAAGTGTCAAGGCCACAGCCCGGGATGAAACACAGAGCATCCACAAGTACATCACAAAGATGGCTCACAAAGATGAACTGATGACGATGCAGAAAAAGAGGAAATTTCATGGCAAGACAAACCTCTCCATGGGGTGTACCACTGGCAGATAGTGGATGTGGCTCACATGACAAAATCCTACCAGTAGAAGGGAGGAATGGTTGGGCAGACTCGCCATTTGTCTAAAACAATTACAATATTTGCCAACCACAATCCTGTCAGCCAGATTACTAATAATGACATGTAACTGCAAGTACACAGTTACAAATAGGAACATTGTTATAGTAAAGTAATAATGTAGTAACTAAGATATATGAGCACATTACATAAAGACAAAATAAAAAAAAAAACTTACATAGAAAAAAAACTTACTTAAAAAAACTTACCAAATAAAGCTTGAGTGCTGCTTCTCAGAGTCTGCTTTCTAGTCAAAAGATGTTCTAATAAACACAATTCTAAAGAATTTAAAAAAAAATTGTATTGTTATTTTATGTACCTTTTTAAATTGATTATAAACACTATTCAGTAATGGGAAGGGGAACAAGGGGACCAGGTCCCCATATTATTTTACACAGGGGGCTTTCTAGACACTGGGCAGAAATGACTGCTAAGTCACTAGATCAGCAGTAGTAGTACTGTGCCAAAACAAGATCTTAAAGTCCCCTGGCGTGCCGGTCCTATTTTGTTTTCTTAAATGAGGTGTGTATGTTTCCATCTTCTGCTCGTGTTATATATGGTGCTGCAGTTGCTTTAGAGCTTTATATTTGTGCGTATGTGTGCGGTTTTATATATTGTATTGTTACGGTTGCCTCCAGGCTAACTGAAAGTTGGACCGTAGAAAGGATGCTCCTAGCGCTCACCAAAGGATCATCAGCACCGTAGACACCATAAGTACTGCGGACCCCACGAACCGTCGCTGCTGGGTTGGGGTCTCGCCGTCTTCTATCCACCCTGGACCTACGACCAGGCTTCAGGTTCCAGTGTGTGAAGCTCTCTTCCTTCTGAGAACTGTTTAATGAGTACCTAAGGTCTTTCTTTTATTTGTCCCACAAGGTTACCACCCACGTGGACCTTCTGGTACACAGGACATACAGTTACAACAGCCAATCAAAACATTACAGTACAGTCAGACACTCCCAGCTAAGGCACACAAACCCTCCCCTCGCAGGAAAATATACAGTTTTAAACAATATTCCTAACTTGCAAACTATACATACAATTTCCATAAAAGTTATACACTGCTCAAAAAAATAAAGGGAACACTAAAATAACACATCCTAGATATGAATGAATAAAAAATTCTTCTGAAATACTTTGTTCTTTACATAGTTGAATGTGCTGACGAAAAAAAAAAAAAGATCACAAAGATTAAAAAATGGAAATCAAATTTTACAACCCATGGAGGTTTGGATTTGGAGTCACACTCAAAATAAAGTGGAAAAACACACTACAGGCTGATCCAACTTTGATGTAATGTCCTTAAAACAAGTCAAAATGAGGCTCAGTAGTGTGTGGGGCCTCCACGTGCCTGTAAGACCTCCCTACAACGCCTGTGCACGCTCCTGATGAGGTGGCAGATGGTCTCCTGAGGGATCTCCTCCCAGACCTGGACTAAAGCATCTGCCAACTCCTGGACAGTCTGTGGTGCAACGTGACGTTAGTGTGTGTCCTGTTTGGCTGATTGTCTGTCTTTTGTCATAGTCTCCCATTTGGTCCCCTAGGGGAGTGTCCACCAGGTGGGAGACCTGCATAAATATTGGGCAGGTAGCCCTCATTAAACAGACCACTGCTTGACCCTCAACACGGAGCCTTGTCTCGTCTTTGGGGGGATTTACTGAATGCTGATAGAGACTGATTGCTAGGAGTGTAAGCCGCTTGGATGCTTTTCCTATTCATCTGCTAGCAGCGATTCGTACGGTTCCTGTTCGTGTGTTTGGAGTGCTATATTGGATGCCGTTCAGGAGTTTGAAGCATTCACTTATTGGTGGTTCGTGTGTTTGGTGTTCTACAATAGCTGTGCCTGCATCTCTGGAAAGGGGGACGATCGTCTAAACGGTTTTTACCCCTTGTGTGCAAAACGGTCCGTTACACTCCCGATACCCAAGCTATGTACTCACAGGTGCGGGTATCATAAGTCACAAGTAATGTCAAAGTGAGGGGATGACATGTCTAACACGATTGCGGTCCCCGCTCAGGGTTTTCCCAGATGTGCTTTTTCCTCAAATATGAGTTTTTACCACTGGGTTTTTTGCCTGACCCCAGATCATCGGGTGGACTGGTAATCCTAGACCCTGGTCCACGGACGGGGGATAGTTATTATTCTCACTTTTACTATTTGCGTTCACTATGTGAACAAATGGGGGGAACTGTTGGGAATAATACGCTTTGCCTATACTGACCAAGGCTCAAGCTACATATGACAGGATGTAAATTGGTTAACATGTCAGCTATTTGCAATAATATATTTTTTTCTATATCCAATGCTTAGTGAATATACCCCTAGACAATAAAGAGCTGTATAATATCATGTAACAAGTAATAGGTGTTAAGAGTTCTAGAACATCATGTAACAAGAAATAGGAGTTATATCCTGTATTCTTCTGTCTGTTGGCCTTATTTCCTGTTTTTCTCCCTTTGATCATAACTGCATAGTAATGTGTAATTTAGAACTTAGTGGTAAATATCTTTAATTCTCAGTGCGCATGGATATTGCTTTGGAGTGCGTGGTTATAGTGAAGTTTAGCTGTGTGCTAGGTCCGAACATGACAATACATCTGCAAGCTTGCTACAGGTTAAGATGTTGAGATAAGATAGATGATTTTGCTAGGATTGGATAATGCATGTAAGACCACCCCTGTTTTCTCTTGAACATAATCTGTTACACAGCTCATTAAAAGGCTGAAAAGTCACTTTGAACCTAGCATTGTCTTGTCTCATTCATTGGGGGCTCCTTACCAGCTGGTTAGGGGACAAAGGAGAAATACAGAGAGTTCCAAATTGCTTAGAAGTCCATGGCATGACATGAAGGAAGTCTTTACTTACACAGAAAATATTTACTTATACAGATCCCCTGTTAGTGACTGGCCAACATACTTGGAACAGTATAACCCCTGCATTTGTTACAGTTGCTATATTTCACAATACGAATGGGAAAATGAATGACCATTCGTATGAACGAACAAACTGCTGAACCAGAGACCACCCAGCCCAGGCGTGTTCCGCCAATTAACTCCTTGACTATGTGCCAGACCGCAAACATTCTAAGTGGTTCACTGGGTGGCCGTCAATTCGTATGTGCGAACACGTGGTGGCAGCCATCTTGTTTTGTCGAACGCGTCCAGCGGTGTTTGGTCGTCGAGTGCCTGGAACTATTTTCGGACACTCGAACTCCCGAACACAGCGGAGACTTCAAGGACCATTTAGCTTCGCACAGCTCCATACGAATGAAGCGGCGTTCGGTAGAAATATTCCACGAACGAGGCAGCACACGACCAGTAAAAACACAAACAATAAAAGGCATGACTGTTCGGTATTTTAATTATACGAAAAGAGACCGGCCGCACCAGCTGAATGCATGGAACTATTTTGGGCAGGAGCCTCGTGTGCGGCTGGGCAGAGATGGGTGTGACAAACAGCCTTTTTGTCACTGGATTGTTATGTGCCAAACTACCTTTTTCCCCTGACTGTTGGAGGAGCCTGATTGCCAGCCTCCTGCCTTATGACTATGGCCCTTTAAAAACATTATTTGGTCTTGGATTTTGGGCCACTATTTCTGCCCCTTTGAATCCATGGGAAGGTGTGCCTCTCCTCCTCCCCCATTTCCTGTCCCATTGTTCTCCAGCTGGGCGTTGTCCCAGGGACACTGCCAGACCAGTTGAAACTGGCTGCTTTGTCCCTCCTCAATCTCGCATCAGCCCTTGCTAAACTTTAACCCCATGGTGATTTTATTCTGTTTGTGGGATCTGAGCGCGGTTCGGATATATTGAGCGCTCAGATCCAAGCTAACTGGGGATAGGTTGAATATGGGGGTTCTAATCAGCATAATAGGAGTTCGACCTACTGGAAGTTGGACCCTGCAGTGGTTATGGTGTCAGGTGGAGTGCTTGGAGCCATCGGAAAGCACGAGGAGCATTTGTCAGCAGAAGGTACCGGGTCAGAGTTACAATGGGACTTCCAGCTATCTCCCGAACGCTTTAACCGATTGTTATGATTTTTGGATATGTTGGTTCCCTAACAATGTTGATTCAGAAAATTTTAAGTTTTTTTGAAATTGAATGTATTGTTTGCATGTTGAGTAAAAAGTATATTTTTCGCTTGGAGATAATTGAGCTGATACAGCAATGAACTCAATTATTTCCCAAGCAGAGGGGAGGAATTACTGTAACGAATGGGAGTGTTCAACTGTGTAACTGTAAATGATTGGCTGTTAAGTTTTAAGTTTGTGTCTTCGGTGCCCAACAAGGTCCACATGGGTGGTAACCTTGTGGGAAAAGTTGTATAAAAGAAATGCTTGTGTGCCCATTAAAACAGTTCTGCTTAACCCTCAATACGTAGCCTCGTCTCGTTATTGAAGGGTACCTGCTTCCAGCTAAATCACTAGCTCTTTTAAGAGCTCTGTCTCACTCTCTACACTGAACCAGCAGATGGGATATCAGGAATACTCTGCAGCACATCCTCTCTCCGGTAAAAGCATGTCTCCAACGGCATACACCCCTCCAAAAACCAGGGTGGCCGTTACAGTAAGGTATGTCCTGAAGAAAGTCCCGATCTGGAACTGAAATGTTGACACTTTAAGGCATCATTGTTTGTTCCTATATGTGAACAATAAAAGTTATGTTTTGAAACGGAGACCGTAAATGCGGACCATCACTTGGGATATTTGTATATAGATAGATAGAGAGAGAGAGAGAAAAACTTGAAGGAAGGGTGAACTCTGAAGTCTTTCACAATTAAAGTAGTGGTTATCTAGACATTAAATCACACAAGTGCTTGATCAACGTTTCGACCCGTTCGAGTCTTTCTTAATATCAACGTGACATACAGCAAACTGTAAATATATAGAAAAGTGTATGGTGTACTTACCAATAGTGAGTTAACCTCTCCCGTACAGTACCAACATGGAAGCGATTGCAGAGAGTCACGTGACTTACCAAAGCATGGAGAATCGAGATAACCTAAAATAGAGCAGTATATTGAGGATCAAATATAAAGGACTGGACCTAGGAGTGGTATACAATGAACACTAGTGTCATAGGCGGCTATCTAATTAGGCAGTTTAGTCATTAACCAAGGACCAGACAGCAGGAGGAAGCCTGGCAGCTTGCTTATTATCCCGCCGGGTGCGAGGCCCCTCTGTGCCTTCTGCCCGGGTGGAGGAGGGCGCCCGTGGCTGCAGCTCCGCAGTGTGCAGGGCTGCAGACCATGTATCTTGCGAGATCTGACCACGGCAACGCTTTGACCAGTTCTCGCGAAATACATGGTCTGAAGCTCTGCACACTGCGGAGCTGCAGACCGGATATCACCACCGGACCACCAGGGAGCCCACACTGGACCACAAGGGAATGACAAAAAGTATTTAGTCCACTCTCCCTCACACCATCACCCACCTCCCACACAGTCCCTCACACCATCACCCACTCCCCATCCCCACACCATCACCAACCCTCCCTCACACCACCTCCTTTTCCTCACACCAACACACCCCCTTCCACACATTATTAAACCCCCTCCCTCACACCAACACTCCCCTCACTCACACCAACACGTCCCTCCCCCTCCAACACACAATCACCCTCACATTATTAATCCCCTCCCTCACAACACCACCTCCCCTTCCTCACACCATCATCCACCTCCCACACATTATTAACCTCCTCCTTCACACCATCACCACCCCTCACAGTATCAGAAGGGGTTCTCACATACTGTCACACACAACTATGTTGTGTCACCATACTCCCACACTGTTAAGAACCTCAGTGGTTATGGTACTGAGTTCTTCTATTCCTTTCCCAACAGCTGAGCATAAGTGATTATAGCTGCAGTTAGGGTGTAGAGGAATAGTGTAGATGAATGCAGCTTCCAAGACGATTCTCCCCAGCACATAAAAGGTTACCCAAGCATGAGCCTAGTCTTCATGAAGGGTACAACAGGAATAATGTTTTATTGATGCTGTGACGAGACCAATCTCACCACATTGCATTGGAGAAGCCTGGTTGCTCGCCTGTTGCCTTTGGATTATGGCCCCATGTTTTAAGGCTTGATTTTCCCCTGCAAAGACATGAAGGCCCGGTCATTTGGTGCTTGCCCTGTTTGAGCAGTGATACCCCAGATAGCTATGCCATGGAGCCCATTCATATAATGAAAGACTATGGGAAAGACTTTGGCTCCATGGCAATTGAACTGTATGTGTGTGCTCTGAGCGCCATTCAGTAATAATGTGCGCTCAGATCTGAGCTATCTGGGGATATGTTGAATGTACCTGTTTTGTGCAATGGCTGCACAGTTATATGTTTTTATGTGTTTTATTGTCTTTTGCTGCCATGTGTTCAATGGAGTTTTGCCTCTGTCCTAGGAGATAATTGGATTACTTCCCAATTATCTCCAGGATAGAAGACTCTGTGGAACTGGTTTTGGGCAAAAAAGCCATGCTTCCTTTGGTCACAAAGGAGTACGATCTATCTTTTGAACCACTGGACCAATTTGTATGATTTTGATGTATGTCTGTATTTGGAGTATGTGGATTCTGAAAATGTAAGTTATATGTGATGCATACTTTTCAAGTTATGAATAATGTGGAAAAATTTTATTTCTCTGCTTGTTATAATTACATTACCCATTGTGTAAGATAATTGAATCACAGGCAGAGGGGAAGAT
>OW240925.1:2418124-2538202 GCA_933207985.1 Pelobates cultripes
CGGTGTTCGACGGTTATTCCATGGAACTAAAAATGGACACTTTTTCAACCGAACACCGCTGAAGCCGTCGACCTCCCCTTCTCAATTGACAAAAGTATATCGGGAGATTTAAAAGCACGAATGGACTTACCCCAGATAGCCTTCCCATGGAGTCAATCGCATACCGAAGAACTGTAATAGACTTTGACTCCATGGCGATTGAACTATACGTATGGGATCTGAGCGCTATTCGCCAATAATATGCACTCAGATCCAGGCTATCTGGGGATGTGTTACACAAATGCAATACGTTCGGCAGTTATAAAGTTATGTACTTTCATGTGTTTTGTAACTTTGATTTAAAATGGTAATTTGCCTCTGCTCTGGGAGATAATTAAATTACTTCTCAATTATCTCCCGAGCAGAGGGGAGGAAACTGTGTTGCATGCTGGGAATATTGTGGGAATGTATGTCTGAAATGTCCCCATGTCCTTCTGTTATTCCAGTCTCCCATTTGGTCCCCTAGGGGAGTGTCCACCAAGTGGGAGACCTGCATAAATACGGGCAGGTAGCCCACAGTAAACTCAGTTCATGTTTTACCCCCAAAGCGGAGCTTGGTCTCGTTATTGGGGGGGGATTTTATTACCGGCGACTAGAGACTGCTTATTGGGATTATTTGCTGCTTGGAAGGTATTGGCGTTCGGCTAATACCGGCGATTCGTGCATTTGGAGCTCGTGAAGGGAAGGAGCCGTACAGGTACCGTTCGGGAGTTTGGAGTGTTCCCTGGCTGGCGGTTCGCATGGTTATACTGCATATGCTACCAGACCACATTATTGCGAACGGGGAGCATTCACTAAACGGCGGTTTGTGCATTTATTACTGGAGGTACCGTAACAGGATTGTCCTGGATTTCCTAGGAGAGATACCGAACGGATGGAGAGCGCTTATGACAAATTGAAACGCACGACCCTAAAGGACTTACTCAAAAGCCCAGAGGGAAACGCCAGCAACCGTCCAACAAGGGAGCTGATCGCAGAATAAACCGAACTGGATCAGAGCTTCACGATGGCAGAAACCCCAACCACGAGTAGTGACGAAAAGACCAGGATTGTTCGGGAGAGGCTCTCACTATATGGGCCGAACCCCTCTATGGAACTGGTGCAGCAACTGATGGCAGAAGCAGACGAGGACATATGGAAAGCTAGAGCCCACGAGCTCAGTCTAGTGACCGCACACCGCCACGCCGAAGCATTACCGATCGTAATTCCTGCAGAAAACACCGGGAGGCCAAAGATACCTTATGCGGCTTTTAGACCGTTACTGGAGAACGAGACAGGAATTGACAAATATTTGGCCGATTTTGAGCAGCAATGCGCACTGCACCAGATCTCCAACCAAGAGTGGCCAACGATATTGTCTGGAAAGTTATCCGGGCGAGCACTGGAAGCGTTTCGGACTTTGAGTGCTGAAGAAGTGACCCAGTATACACTGGTCAAGGACACACTCCTGCGATGATACGCTGTAACTCCTGACACGTATCGCCGACAATTTCGTAGCACGAAAAAGAAGCCCAGTGATACGCATATGGAATGGGCGCACCGAATGCGAAGGGCAGCAAACCACTGGATGAGCGGGAGTAAAGTCGTAACCGCTGAGGAAATTTTGCAATTATTTCTGTTGGAACACTTTTAGAATGGCATGGAGCAACAGGGAAAGGAATGGCTGCGAGACAGATGACCTGCTACCTTAGAGGAAGCGGCCAAGTTGGCCGACGAACATTATGATTCCCGTTTACACGAACCGACGAACTACTGAACCACGGCACGAGTCGAACACAAGGACAATTACCGTATGTCTCCCCGCACCGATTTCCAAGCCCCGGTACCTGCTGGGCCCATACGGTACTCAGGACCACCCAGTAACAACCCCTCTGACCTGTCCCTGACCAACGTGTTTCAGATGCAAACAGCCAGGGCATCTCATAGCAAGCTGCCCTCTCAACACCAATCAGACCCCGCGGAATTATAACTACCCTCCCGGGTCATCTCGTCCAGCCAGGGCACTCTGTGTTAACCAAGAAGCCCCTATGGAGGAATATTTGGGACCGCTCCATGAAGCTGATCCTGTATACGCCACTTCAGATAATCGCCAACATCACCGGCAGAAGGTATGGCTCAGGGGTCGCCCTACCGAGGGGCTGCGGGACACTGGTGCCACCATTACGCTGGTCTAGAGCCATTTGGTGCCAGAACATAAACAGTCGGGACAGAAGGTGACCGTTAGAGTGGCGGGGGAGATGTCTATAAGATTTCTACTGCTAAAGTACATCTTGACTGGGGAGCGGGGATAGGGGCCGTGAACGTGGGCATCATGGATAATTTGCCTGCGGAAGTATTACTGGGCAACGATTTGGGCCCCATGACTTCTGCCTATGCTCCAGTATACAACAATGAAGTGAACCCAGTGACTACTCGAGCAAAAGCTCAGACGCAGCTAGAACCCTCACCAGTGCGGGAGACACAGGTAAGACCTACCCTGAGCTGGACTGGCCCTTTAGGTCCCATCCCCTGGGACACTCCAGCTACCTTTGAGACCGAGTCTAAGTCCGACTCGACCTTGAAAAAATACCGAGATAGGGCAGAGACCGGAGGGGGCGGGCTAGATAATGAAACATTCTTATGGGAAAAAGGGAAGCTGTATCGCTTGACAGAGAAAAAGGGACAGAATAGACGACAGCTGGTAGTGCCCCACAAATACCGCTGAGAGATACTGAAGGTAGGACACGACATTCCGTTAGCAGGTCACTTAGCTGTGACCCGCACACTTAACCGCATCACCCACATGTTTTTTTGGCCAGGGGTACACGCTGATGTCCGAACCTATTGTAATACGTGAGATGTGTGTCAGCGAGTAGGGAGGAGAGGCGACCACCCCAAGGCACACCTTGTGAATATGCCCATTGTAGAGGAGCCATTCAGCAGGGTTGCCATAGACTTAGTGGGGCCACTGGCTACCCTAGTCCCTCCAGTAAGTGATACATTCTTACTATAGTAGACTATGCTACCAGGTACCCCGAGGCGGTAGCCCTATCTAACATTCAAGCAGATACGGTAGCTAATGCACTGGTTCAGGTGTTTTCGCGGGTAGGATTCCCAAAAGAAATCCTGTCTGACCGAGGCACCCAATTTACAGCCGAATTCACCCAGCAATTCTGGCAAGTATGCAAGATTAAGTCTCTCCTGAGCTCTCCTTATCACCCACAGACGAATGGGCTTTATGAGAGGTTCAATGAGACCCTCAAACAAATGCTCAAAACGTTCACCCAGGAGTACAGAGACTGGGAACGTTTTCTGCCGCACCTCCTATTTGTTTATCGGGAGGTGCCCCAGGAAACGACAGGGTTCTCTCCCTTCAAGGTACGAGGACCCCTAAACCTGATCCGAGAACACTGGGAGGGAGAGATGAAGACTGACGGTGTCCCCATTGTACCATAAGTGCTGGAACTCCGGGACCAAATGGAGCAATTAGCCAAATCCGTTCAGGCTAACCTCCAGTCGGCCCAGAGGAGACAGAAGGTATGGTATGATCGGGGGGCACGGAAGAGAATCTTTACGATAGGGCAAAAGGTATTGGTACTTAAGCCAGTTAAGACAGACAAACTCCAAGCCTCCTGGCAGGGCCTTTACCAAGTAGTAGAGAAGAGGGGAGACACCACTTACGTGATAGCCAGCTGCCACGACAACGATTTTAGAAAAACGTTCCACATAAATATGCTCAAAGAATACTTCAAGCGACCTGAGAACGTGACAGCGGTATGCTGTCCCCCCCACGAAGACCCAGACAGCCTACCCATACCAGACTTATTAGAAAAGAGATAGGGGACCGACTTAGCCCCACTGAAGGGGAGCAGCTTAACCAGCTACTTCAAGCCAAAAGCCCCACTTTTTCTCAGAAACCTGGATACACTACCTTAACCACCCACCAGGTGGATACCCCGGACAAACCCCCTTACGGCAGGCACCTTACCGAATCCCAGAGGCAGTTCGAACAGAGATGAAGAAGGAGATCGATGAGATGCTCCAACTAAGGATCATTGAGTCTTCCGATAGCCCATGGGTTTCCTCGGTGGTCTTAGTGCCCAAGAAGGACCGGACTACCCGGTTTTGTGTGGACTATCGGAAACTCAATGAGAAAACCGTGACAGATGCGTACCCTATGCCCAGAGTAGACGAGCTACTTGATCAAATAGCCAGGGGAAATTATCTAACCACCACTGACCTCTGCAAGGGTTATTGGCAAATTCCCCTGGCCCCGGAGTCTATCCCCAAGTCGGCATTCGTCACCCTGTTCGGCTTATACCATTTTAAGGTAATGCCGTTTGGTATGAAGAATGCCTTCCACAACCTGCTTCAGTGGACTCCTTTTGTCATCTCATACCTGAGGAATTATCACCTAACCATGTCAGAGCCTCAAACGATATCATAATTCCTCTTTAAGACCCAACCATATTCCAGCGGGCACTAAAAGACATAGAAAAGTAGGAAAAATAAATAATTCCTTTGACTCTGATTTGTTCTTCTCTGTTTCAAACGGACTGTACATACCTTTTTGTTCTTCTTCCACGGTTTGTCTTTAGAAATCTGCATCCTGAGGCTGCCCTTTAAGTAGGGGGCAAGGCTTTTTTCATTTATTACTGGCCCTTTAAGTGATTTTCCTCTAGTGACCTCCCAAGGCACTAGACATCTCAGGCTCTCACCTGGAGAAACTACAATCAAGTCAGCTATAAAAGGCCACACCCTATGATACAAGTCGCCTTGACATTGAAGTCAGTGTTCCAACGAAGAACTTCTGTTCCTGGTGTAACGGCACCCCCAGGCATAAAAGGGGTTAACAGCCGTTTAGGAGATATTCCCTTCCAGATATACAGGCAGCTACTGTAGACACCAATCCACCAAACTGGAGAAGCATATGAATGCTCTCAAATATACGAATGCTATAAACAGCCGAATATGAAAAACCATACGACAGGTTTACACTCCTAGCAGTTGAACTGGAACAACATACAATAAATCCCCCCAAGAACGAGACAAAGCTCCGTGTTGAGGGTCAAGCAGTGAACAGTCAGAGCTGTGGGTTTATTGTTCTTATATACACATTAGTACCACCCACAGGGTTTTGGAAAACAACCAATAAACACATACAATACACTCAGACACTCCCACACAAAATCCTCCCCTCTGCCTGTGATACAATTACCTTACACAATGGGTAATGTAATTATCACAGGCAGAGAAATACAGTTTTTCCACATTATTCATAACTTTAAAAGTATGCATCACATTCACATAAATTTTTTAGAATGAGCATACTCCAAATACAAACATACGTCAAAATCATACAAATCGGTCCAGTGGTTCAAAAGATAGATCGAAGTCCTTTGTGACCAAGTGAAGCATGGCTTTTCTGCCCAAAACCAGTTCTACAGAGTCTTCTATCCTGGAGATAATTGGGAAGTAATCCAATTATCTCCAAGGACAGAGGCAAAACTCCATTGAACACATGGCAGCAAAAGACAATAAAATACATAAAAATATATAACTGTGCAGCCATTGCATAAAACAGGTACATTCAACCAGGAATGTATTTACCACAAGGCAAACAAGGCATTTGCCTAGGTTGGGCATTTTAGGGGGGAGCGCCAAACAACGCCACCCCAAGTTTCCAGACAAATGCCTTGTTTGCATCATGTTCTGGGGCTGTCCACCTTACTGTAAGTGAGTGAGTGTAGCTGTCAGTGTGTGTCTGCGAGTGAGTGAAAATGTGTTTCTTTCAGTGAGAATGGGTGTGCCTGTGAGTGTGTGTCAGTATGTGTATGTCATTTTATGTGTGTCTGAATGTGTATGCCTGTCAGTGTGTGTCTGTCAGTGAAAGTGTGTGTTGGTTAAACAGTGTGTGCCAATGACTGTATATCTGTCAGTGAGTGTATCAATGAGGGCATGTGTCTGTCAGTCAAAAAAGTGGCCTTGACAAGAATTGGGGGGGCAAATTGAGATTTGGGGGTGCCCAAATTTAGTCGTGCCTAGGGCAGCACAAATCCAAAATACACCACTGCATTCAACAAATCACCAGATAGCACAGCTCTGAGCGCACATTATTATTGAATAGCACTCAGAGCACACACATACAGTTCAATTGCCATGGAGCCAAAGTCTTTCCCATAGTCTTTCATTATATGAATGGGCTCCATGGCATAGCTATCTGGGGTAGCACCGCTCAAATAGGGCAAGTACCGAATGACCCGGCTTTCGTGTCTTTGCAGGGGAAAATCAAGCGTTTCAACATGGGGCCATAGTCTAAAGGCAGCAGGTGGGCAACCATGCTCCTCCAATGCACAGTGGCGAGATTGGTCTTGTCACAGGTGTGTTTATTCTAAAGGAAAATTACAAATATTTTAAGTGTTAAGCCCTTTCTTTATGCTCTTCCCACGGTGATATCTTGTGTCTATACCTCTATACCTTTAGTTACTTTTTTGATATTTGCTTTAATGCCCAGAAATGGCAATAAGAGATAATTGAATATTTACTATGGAAGTCGCTGGCTCAGGTTGTCAGTTTATCTGCACTGGCAGACATATTGTGTTAAGATATAAATTAAAAATGTATACTATAAGTCACAATTAAAACAGAGGTGACTTCATTTTGTAACTGTAACGGCCACCCTGAGTATGAGAGACGTGCTTTTCCCTTGAGATGAGCTGTGCTGCAATATTCTCCAGATGTCATCTCAGCCGACCCAGTAGTAGAAGGTGTAGTAGAGCTCTTACAAGAGCTAGTGATTAGCTGTGAAGCAGGTTCCCTACAAGCATGAGACAAGGTTAAGTTTTGAGGGTTAAGCAGAACTGATTTTTAATGGGGCCATGCTGGCCTTTTATGCAACTTTTCCAACAAGGTTGCCACCCAGGTGGACCTTGTTAGGCACAGGGAAATACAGTGAACAGCCAATAAACATAGTCACATAATGAAACACTCCCATTCATTACACAAAATTCCTCTGCCTCTGCTTGGGAGATAATTGAGTTAATAACTGTATCAACTCAATTATCTCAAAATGAAATTTTTAAATTTTTTTACCCATTTTCAGAAATACCATAAAACCATATCCAAACCCCCCAAAAAATATATTTTCTGATAGTCCATAGTTAGGGGAACAACATGTTAAAAAATCATATGAAGCAGTACAGGTGTTCAGGAGGTAGATGGAAGTCCCATTTCTGCCCGGCCGCATACAAGACTACTGCCCAAAATAGTTCCATGCATTCAGCTGGTGCGGCTGGTCTCTTCCGTGCCTTGAAAAATGTCGAACAATAGTTCCCATAAATGTTTGTGCGTGTGATGGTCATGTGCCGTTTCATTCATATGATGTATCTACCAAATGCTGCCTTCTTCAGATGAATTATCACAAATCTAAGTGGTCCTGGAAGTCTCAGGGGTGTTCGGGAGATCGAGTGTCCGAAAATAGAATATACAGCATTGGAGCGAGAACAACTCTCACCAAGGTTGTAACGGTTGTAGGGTAAAGAAGGGCTTAACCCAGAGGAGGAGATGATAGGAAGGGCTGAGACAGGATCTGCAAATGAGCACACCTGATATCAGTCCTAATACGCTGGTAGCGATGACTGAATTAGAATAATTGGTGTTAAATGCCTTATTCATATAAAGCACAAAAAAACTATAAAATAAAATGAAGTAACTTTATTTCCCTAACCGGGTACACACATCTAAACATAAAAAGACACCGAAGTGAAAAAATAATAAGTGCAAAAAAGAAAATAAACTATTAAAATAGGACCAACTACTGGAGCTATTTAGTACGAGTTGTAATATACTTGTTACAAAATAGCCAAGAATCGATACTGACCTAGATTAAACTTAGAAATAATATCCTTAGAGAGATATACAATATATATAGTGAGTTGATATAACTAGGTAACCCAATCTGTACTATTGCCAAGTGTCATGGGAGTATCGGTATCCTAAGGTATATTATCGAACTCAGAGAAATATTGCCTGTATAGCTCTAATTGGGGTAGAAGAATAGGTGTATAGACTGTGACGAAGTGCCCTTCGCCACTTGGTACTGGAGAGGCCTGCTTGCCAGCCTCCTCCCCTGTGACTATGACTCTTTGATGTATTTGCCTTTAAAGCCCCTATTCTACCTTCAGACAGACTATTTATGTAGGCTGCTTTATTTATCTTATGTTTTAGTCACCCTGTACCCATTATAGGTGCAGGGTGTGTGTAATGTAATTGTTTATAGTGTGTGTGTGTACTGTGAAATGTATTGCCTTCTCTCCTGTACTGCTGAGGTTTGCTACCAACTAGGTGGGTTTGGCTATGGAGCTTGTCTAGTGCCCTCTGTTGGTAGCAACAGCAATATGCACTACCTGAATTGCAAGACTGGTTCATTTGCATATTCGGGTAGATTTGCATATTGCTAATTCTGCAGGCAGGTGAGATGTTTACTGTTAAATATTGTCTCCCCCCACCCCTTTAGAAATGTGCCATTGTGTTGTGATAAGTCACTGTGTGTTTCTTGATATGGTTTGACTGTTTGTGATTTTATTGAGGTTTCACAACAATGTTATTGTGGTGACTGTATTGGCTGGTCCCAAGGGAATAGAGGTTTTGACAGTTCTTCTTGATCCCTCTAAATGTAGCCTTGTCTCGTTATTGGAGGGAGCTGTTATAATCACACTGGGGATTGCTATGCTCTGCATGCTCCCCTGAGCTTGAGTCACTTAGCTCTTTTAAGAGCTTGTTCCTGACACGCTCTCCTTGGAGGAGGGGTCTTCACCACACAGTCCTGGATGCTGGAGGTTCGTACAGGGTGGAAGGAAGAGTTCTTTCCCACACAGTCCTGGAGGACGGAAGCTGATCCAGGGTGGAAGGAAGACGGCGAGACTCCAGTCAAGATACGGCGGTTGAGGAGTCTGCGTGGTTGTGGTGTCTGCTGCAGCGCTTGGAGTCCTCAGGAAGCGCTAGGAGCATCCGTCAACGGAGGGTACTCGGTCGGAGTACAGGGAGCTCCGTTACATAGACCATCAGAGAATGCTTGGGGAAGTCCAAAGCATACCGCAGACGTGATTAAACAACGGTTGGGAAAATGACAGTGGACGTAGTTTGAAACGAAATTAGATCCCCTATTTCGGTATCCTCTGGTAACCTGATTGTGGATAGATTATAATAGTACAACACAGACGTTAGTAAAAAATACTCCTCTAATAGTATCAGAGAATGAGTATCTAAAGGTAACATCTTAGTCCTATGTATGTGTGTAATTACCTTAAAGTAGGTATTAAGTCAACATACCCGAACAGGGCTCCTTATGAAAGAAAAAAGCAGAAGGTAGGTAAGGTCTTAAATATTAATTGCAGCTGAGGGATCTCGTCTAGTCAAGTACTGCTGGTCCCTCAGCTCCTTCTATAGATATAGTAGTTAGCCAACAGTGATAATGGAATGTTCCCCTGGTCTTATCCTAGGATCGACAGCTAAATACCATGTTAGAGAATCCCGGGGTAAATGTCTGCCGGATGGAAAAGCAAACCATCTCATATAAGTAAAGAGCTTTGCTTATGATTGCTAATGATTACTAAGACTCTCCGTGCTTAGCTAGAGGGAGTCAATCTACCTAAAGCTGCATCACGAACCCATGCTCGGTAAGGAAAAAGCGCTGGGCTAAAGAAAGCTTGTAGAGTGGTCCTAACTTAAAAATCCACAGTGAAGTGGAGTCTACCTCAACGGGTTTCGGCGCTAGAATGCACCTTTGTCAAGAGTTCGGTGTAGACTGGAGGTGCCGGCTCTTAAAACTGTATAGGTACGCCCCTTCACTTGATGATGTCGACGCTATTCTGACAATCGCATCCATTGGGGGCAGGATGTTCCCTATGAATGACGTGTGTAGTTTAGTGCGGGGAGGGGAGATGTAGAATTAACTCCTTCAATCCCGGAATTTATACTTCATAATGCATCCCTATTAAGGTGATTGATTGTAAATCCATATGTAGGGTAAGGTATACACTATAGTGCTTATGTTTAAGTTAACATTAGAGTGAAAGGTACTGGATGTGTTCTATAGAGAAGAGATAGTCAAAATGTCGTAATGATGATGCATAGTTTTATTGTCTTGAGGGGTTAGTCAGAGAGAATTATTATAAGGGTTTGGGCAGATTTTCTAACGGAGTCAGTTATCTCTGCTAATAGTGATGTCCTGAACGGAGGTGGGAGGGTCTGGGAGGGAGGGTCTGCTGCTGATTGGCTGGAATGTGTCTGCTGACTGTGAGGTACAGGGTCAAAGTTTACCGCATATGTTCGCCGTCCGTGGCGAACCGGTCGGCGAACCGTTCGGGACATCACTATCTGCTAACTATATTTATTAATTTATTTTTATTTTTTATATTTTATTTATTTTTCTCTGATAATGTATTTTAGGTTGATGATAGCAAATTTTTAATAATCTTAGTATAATGACTTATCTCAGACTTCATTATACTAATATGATTACACATTTGCTATCATCAACCTAAAAACGATATTATCTGAGATCCATATAACCTCTGATAAGCATTGATGATCACTAATAATAATAATACAATAATATGCAGTGCGATGTATTATGAACTCTTGGGAGTCTCTATATATGTATATATACATAAAAATAAAAGAATCACAGTGAGAGTGTCTACATTCTCTTTTACGGTTTATTGGCATATGTGGTGTTTATCGTTTCAGCCACTAGAGGTCACTATCTGCATAATATATGACCGCAGTTCAGGTTGTCCTCATGTAGCTGAAGGGGATAGAACACAATCGAATGTCCAGCAGGAACCCTGCCAATCACTTTGTCCTACGGTGTTACTAGTGTTGTATGTAAACTGTCTTGATTGTAGAAATATCCAGAAAGTGTTTAAAGACCAGAAACTACCCGTATACAGGATTTACAGCCCACCACATGAATTCCTTCATTTAAATAAATATAGAAAACAAATAAAACGACAGAAAGAGAGAGCAGAAAATACTAATATAAAATATAGTATATATATTATAAAATGCTAACAATACTTAGATATTCAATAATATAGCAGCTCAACAAAACGAGAATAATCCCTAATTCTCAACACTTCCAATTCTTTGATGTGTTTACATTATAATTTATATTATATATAGAGCATGCCAGATAAAATTCCTTTACTCCCATGGAGACGTGTGTGTGTATTAAATCTGGGTGAAATTTCATACTATGTCTCAACCACTTCAGATTTAAACCCCAAACTATTTCAATGCAAAGAATATTGGAAACCGCTTAATTAAAGTAATTATTTCAATAATATGAACGATTATGCCTTGTAAGTCTAGCACAACAACGATAGTGTTTTAACATTGTCAGTAAGAAGAACTGTCACAATATTTAATATTACATTTGCTTTTTTCCCTATACTGAGCAAATATGTCTTTATGTGTGAAAAATACTTTAACATTTTACACCTCTTTATTCTGTACCTTGGCTTCTTCTTCCCCTTCTTCCCGTTCCCCTTCCCCCAAACGGTATTGCATGATTACCCCAAGAACGTTTTTGCCTTCATAGAGGCTTTTTACTAATCCTGGAGTGGCGAAGTGTAGAAATATTTCCCCATAAAGTGAAACACTTTTGTAAACGTTCCTAAACATTGTCTAGAAGTCCTAACCAGGATAAATACCCCTTGCCCATTTTAACAAGGTTATTTACTAAACTGAGAATTTGAAAATGAATGCAGGAGTAGCGGAACCTAGACAATTTTACCAGTTTGGCTATTTCGTCCTTAAATTAGAAAATTCACTTTGAATTTTAAGTTTAGTGAAGATCCCTGTAAATATCTAGCAAAAATCTGTTTACTCAGATTGGTAGAGCAATATGGCTCTGCATGCGCACAAATTAAATTAAAACCCCCATGTTCAATATATGGGGTTTAGTCACACCATATGGCCATACCATGTTTAAGCCCTGCACCTTTACAGAGTACCCAATATCGTAGGGTTCAAACCAACAATTTAATATTTTAATTCAGGATACATATATAACAGTATATATAATAATAGTTTGTGTATTTACTCAGACATATGAGTGTTTAGCACCTATACATACAAATTATTATTGTGCTCTTTCCTTCGTATTGTGTGACCATGAAATAAAGATATATGTAAACAAAATTATAAGAAATAAAATGAATAATTATGTTTTCTAAGGATAGAAGATTTTGCTATAAGTGAAAGCACACTCATATATCGGTAAATAGATCTGCAGTTTGATGAAAAATAGAAATAGAGTGACTGTAGTGGGCCTTGGGTAACCGTGCTGGTTACCCCCACTATAAATGAATTAAGAGACCCATCTTCCCCTGTAACTGGACGACACACAGTTCCAAGGGTACAACAACAACTTTATTGGCCACACTCGGATTTATACTTTTCCCCATGCAAGGGATGGATCACACACAAAGACAATGTTCCCTCCCTGCGACCTCACCCTCCCAGGGGTCGTATAACAGATCCAGAATCCCAGTCTCTTTGTCCTCTGTTCCCGCTACTCAGGGTCCCCTTCCAGGGCTCTCCCCCCTCCAAAGGGTCTCCTGACGGAAACAGAACTCCCATCCCTTTGTCCCCAGTTCCCGCCACCCAGTACAGGGTTTCCCACTTCCCGTGGCCGGGGGTCTTCTTTCCAGCTCCTGCTGTACCTGGGAGTCCCAGTGCGGGAAAGACTCTCACCTTTTGGGCTCCCAGGCACAGAAAACCAGCCAAACTTCCATTGTCCCCAAAGAGTGTCCCCACCAATCTCAGGGACCCCCTGAATGCACCCGCCACAAACTGCCTCCCTTCGCGGGGTCCCTGGGTGAAACCAAGCAATGGAATCATCTCCTTTTGGGACACAAATGCTCCCCCTGACCGCCTTCCATCAATACGAACAGCGGCTGCCCAGGGAAGCACTCATTAATTACTTCCCTTGCAGTTTCACACTTATGTTGCAAGTTGCCAATGTTCTAATTGATTGGTGTGAACATTCCATGGGGCAAGAGGTGGGAAGCAATACACGAATGTTCCACCTAGATGTTGTTCATCTAACGAATAGGCCACCACCCAGAACGCGCCAAGGCTTCCCTTTGCAGTTTGCGGTTTTGACACCTCGTTATGATGTGTGAACATTCTAAGACAACATTCTAAATAAGGTTTCATGGTGGTCCCTGTTCGGAAGACTAATGGAACTCATTCGTATTAGCTCTCCCAAACGGGGAGCAGGTAAAACACAGGAATATAACACACAGAGAATGACACATAGCAATTCACAAACAGGCAGCGGTTCCACCACAGTGACATTCCTGTTCATGTCTTTATTCAAGGAAAAATTGGCCATGATTTTTTGAAGTATCAATAAACCATCCCTGATAAAACCCATTCAGTTAGTATGTTAATAAACGTCCTGAATGTCTCTGAAATATGTTATCTAATTATAGTTACCATCTATTTCAGAGTGTGTCTGTTTCCAATATTATCAAAAACTCAAAACAGATATTGTTCACTATTTGTCATTGGAAACACATTGAAAGAGGTGTAATTAAAGAAATGTGCATTGAGATTCAAGAATAATCTACTACAACGTTTTCTGTAGTTATCCTCACATTTTGGGAAAAAAAGGCATTTAAACGGTTTTATGTTCGATATATTACTTGAGTTATAAATCGATGCAAGAATGTATCTTTATAAAGCGCAGTTATATCTATACGGTGTATGAAATTAAACCCCCCTACAAATTATACAAATTGTTAGTGTACAGCATATGATTTTATTTAAATATACTAAGTAAAACAACTTTTATTACTGCTGTGTGAAGTGAAAATTAGTACGTATCCGGGTAGTAGAGAATATTTTACTCTGTACGGGTACATTTTCAAGAACGTGGGGTTAGTGATTTCAGCATATGAAAATGTTTTATTTCTCCGTTTCTAATTTTAACTCTAAGCTTTTGAAGTTTTGTTAAACTATGTACCCTAAATTCCAGCCAGTGTACCGTATGGTCCTCAGCTGGAGAAAAAAAGATAACTTATTACGACATGTTAATAATAAAAAATATATACTGTTAACAAAAAAAAAATCCAAAGATTCAATGCAAGAAACGTGTCCAAAATGTGACAAATCACACTATTTCTCAGTGCAATCATTTATATTGTACTTATGATTTTTGAAAAAAAGAACATAATACTGATAGGAGATAATCAGCGGAATCCGTAGCTTATCGTTCGTAAGTCAAGTCATCCTGTTTAACTTGTTGACCTGTAGCATCACAGGCAAGAGTAGTAGCTGACCTGAATGGGAAGCTTAAGACCTGGCCAGCCCAAGGCCAGCTTGTGGTAAATGTTTTGGAACCACCAGCTGGCAGGTCTTCAGTACCTGCCAACACAAGAGACTTGCACCTCTCAAGCTAATTTCTCTCACGTGACAAAAGACTGAAAAGAGCGCGCCCTCTTACACTTTCATCTTATTAGTGTCTTTTCTCAGTCACGTTACTTCGTAAAGTTTTGCAGAGGTGTGAGTCTCAACATTTAGACAGGGTTTGCTGCTCTGACATGATATCGCTGGATGCTTAAAAAAAATGCAATGTCAGTTGGGTGGTTGGGCGAGTCCATTGTGGGGGTATGGCAACATGTGGAAAAAAGTCAAAGGGAGAATTAGACCTTTGCATAACTGTATTAAACCAGTAAAATCAGTTGAGAGTCATACTGAAGGTGAACAAAGAATTTGCAGTCTGATTTAATCTAAATAAATCGTTTACATGGGCCGAAATGAAAATTCTGGCAAATTTGGACAAAACCTTTTGGCACAATCACTTTTTTTCTAGGTTGGACATTACTTTAAAAGGTCTAGTATATTGTAGGTCTTTACAGTATATGGGAACGCTACACATATTGAATTATATCATTTGGAAGTTGGTCAAACTGACTTTTATTTGACAACCAGTTGCCAATGTTTTTTACATGTTGTAGATATTTCAAACTTGGATACAAATTTTCACAATATTTTCCATCCTCTCAAGTGTAATCTTAACCCTTTCCACTCGTATAAAATTTCAGTGTCGTTCACCAAATTTGCGAAATTTATTTATAGAAATCACTTTGTGGGTGAATTTTTTTCAAGCCGTCTTTATCTGATAATGTTATGTCCCTCTGGGTGAGCCGTACAATCGTCAAACTTGTATGCTACTCATATGTCTCACCAGTTGGGACATACGATCGGAATAAGAAAATTAAAATGTCCCACCCCGTGGGACAGTCGAGGGGAAAGGGTTAAAAATCAGATTTTAGTAAGTAATAATTGCTCAAATCACACTGCATTTGAGTCCAATGTTTATATGTATTTATATATAATTTTATTTTTATTATTGATTATCATGTTTGTTATAGTGTGCAGCAATTACTGCTTTTATAATGTTTTTCTATAATATGTAGGGACTGATATTTTATATATATATGAAAGAAAATTATAGTCAATTCCTGACACTATAATGTTAAAAATCCATGTTAGGTTGCCAGCTTCCTTTGCTCACCTTTCTTCCAGCCCTGTGTGGGTCCGTTCCCACTCCACCTCCTTGGCTGAGATCATCAAAATGTACAATCTCAGCCAATCCAATGCTTTCTCATAGGAAAGCATTCGGAGGCTAATGTGCATCTGCACCAATCGGCATCTCCTTGAATCAATGCATCGCTATGGGGAGCATTCAGTGTCTCCATGAAGAACATGGAAATGTAGAATGTCAGTGCTGAACCCAGGAAGTACCTGTAGTGGCCCTCTGAGTGACTGCCACTACAAGTATTCCTAGGTAGATTCTCAGAAAAGGCAATGTTTACATTCAAAAGTATTTCTCAAATTCTCCTAGATTGTAAGCTCACATAAGATCATATTGTGACGGACCGCCTGGCACCCCGACCGGGTACCTCCGTCAATCGCCACTTCCTAGTACTGACGAGTACCATAAGCACTGCGCTGGAGCACCGCAACCACTGCAAACCCCACAAACCGCTGCAGCTTGGTTGGGGTTTCGCTGTCTCCTACCCACTCTGGACCTACGACAAGGGCGATCGACAGTTTCAGCGGTGTTCGGTAGGAAAAAGTGTCCGTTTATAGTTCCATACGTTTCTCGTGAAACACTGCTGTTCATTCGCGTGTTTTAATATGGCTGCTGCCTCGTGGTCGGCATACGAACGGCGACCACCATGCATACGGTTATAATGAAGAGGTGTCTGCGGATAACCACAACGTTCTAATTGAGGCCAAGAGGTTAACCCGCAGCACTTCTGGGTGGCCGTCCGTTCGGTAGTTTGTGCGGTATAATCCTGCCATAAACGAACAGGGGCATACAGACAGGCATTTCCACGAATGGAGATAAAACAGATGAACCAGCAATAATAGTTATACAGATGGGTCTGTCACACCTAGTGATTATACTCAGGGGAGTATAGTGATTATAGCAATCCCCCAGAGTGTAGGTCTCCAATCCCCCAAACATGAGCCACGACTTCATCAAGGTGCAAAATGATCTGAGAGATTAATGGTTCACGTTGGCTTTTATACAATTCTCCAGGCCAGAGGAACACCCCCTTGACCTGATGGGGCACGGGAACAATCACAAACCAATCAGAACAAACATACAGTCTGTGACACTCCCATGTACAGCACACAATCCCTCCCCTCTGCTTGGGAGATAATTGAGTAAAGTCCTGTAAGTAACTGTTATCTCCAGGCAGGAAAAACATATTTTCACAAAGTTCAGAAAGTACCCCCAAAACAAAAAAAATCCCCGGACAGCCCTGATCTGGGTGAACAACATATCCAAAAATCACCCAAATCAGAGCAGGGGTTCAAAAGTTTCATGGAAGTCTCTTTTTGACCGGCTGCAAGCATGGCTTCATGCCCAAAGCAGTTCCAGGAAATTAGGGCCAGCGGTCGGTGTCTCTTTGTGGAGTAAAAAAGTACTTACATTACATGAATGGAGCCTTTTAAAGTGTATTGGGCAAGGTATATTGCAGGGCCCATAGTCACAGGGTAGGAGGCAAGCAAACAGGCCCCTCCAAAAACTCGTGGCAAACTCACAGAAAAAAGGGAGTTTGTCACACATATATTCAACTATTTATATAATATACATCCACACATCATCCATATACTTCAGTTTACCGTTTTGATTAATGTTTCACAAAATCCAGACTCTACTGACCAACATTGAATTCTTCTTTGGCAAAGCTCACGGCTTCCTCCTTGACCACACTGGTTACCACGCGTCGGAAACCGATTTTTTTCTTTATACTGAGAAAGATGTGTGCACCCAGAAAAACAAGACATTTCTAGGTGTTTTTCGCCAATTCGTCAATAAATGCTGCTCAGATATGGTCTGAAACGTTTATATTATAACGAAATGCGTTCGCTAATGTTTCTTGGGTTATTGGGGGCACTTTTTGTATCTTATTGTATTCAGATCGACTTGGAGAGACTTTCATTTAGGGTTTTTTTTTTTGGCCAATTCCATCCTTGATTTGTCAGTTTGGGTTATTGTATATATTATGGAAGTTAGTCATTAATGTCCTAAACGGAAATTTAAAAAAAAAATTAAACTGGAGAGGGAAAAGTTGAAATGAATTTTACCAACCATGAGCAATCTTTGAAGTTTAGCGAATAAGCCGAAAGAGTTAATACATGTTTTATTTGTCTATTTGACTTCATGCCATTCTTAAAATAAATTGGCAAAGATTAAGGGTATAATGAAAAGCAGAATAAATTAAAAAGCATTACAAAATGTTCAGCACAACGAAATCAGCTTTTTCAGACATTCTTTTTGGTTTTTACAAATGAAAACCAGTAAACTGAAATGTTTCCGAACGTTGAACAGGATCAGAGCAGACCCTCCAGAGGATAGCAAGTAAAAATGTGAATGTGGTTCTCACAGTCTCGGTAACAACTCTCAGGCAATATGTGGGAGGATGAATGTTTAACTAAGAAAGGGGAATTGATAGACTATTTTTATAGATAAGATTTGTTTTAACATTTGCAGTTCATTTACCAAGGGCTTGTTTTCATACTGGTCAAACTGGTCATTTTCCCCAACAAGATGGTAACTCGCTCGATGTTGACAAATTCTGGCAATTTCTGTGCTACAAAATTCATCAGTGCTTATAAACTGCGTTAGCAAGAAAAATATATATTCTTGTATTTCTCTTAAAGAATCGATGAGGTTTACTTGTATGATTTACAGTATTGGAAGTAATATACGCACCAGCTCCAGTGTAAGCAGGGCCATCTTTAATAAGGCCAGCTTCCCCGGGCCCACTTACTTCTGGGGGCCCCAAAGCAGCTGACCCATTAGCCCTCTGCAAGCAACAATATCTTTTAGGATCACCAATCCTAAAATAAATTGTTGCGGGCCTGCACACTAAGGGGGTCCATGCAGTCAGGGCCACCCGGTGGGCATTTGTAAGCAGGAGCCCAGTGGCCCTTTAACAGCACAACTGGGGCCCTTGCTTTTGGGCAGTATGTGGAAGGAAGTGATTTATTTTTTTTAATGTATAATTTTTTATTGTTAATATTTTATGCATATATATATATATATATATATATAATATTGGGATACAGAAGAGAGAAGTGGGAAAAAGGGAACAGTACATACTTTAGTCTATAATTACAAACTATTAAAAACAATATTATTCACATAACAGTATGCATTCATTCATGTAAGACAATTGATTACAACAATATTTTTCAAATTCTTTTCCTTTCTCTATTTTTGTTTAAATCAATATTCATTTGCTTAAAGTTAAGAGAAACCACTGAAAACTATCACTTCCTCTCGATCCAAATCCAAAGAGTAATTATCGTTCTTATAAAGGATTGTATCAGGGAGGGGTGGGGAATGGGGGATAGAACAACAGCCTATTGAGCTAAATCCCTTATAAGTCCAGCTCTCATTATAGTCTTTAAACGTTAGGAAAAGCATAAAGGGGAGAAAAATATAATAACACCTTAAACATATCTATCTCTTATTTCTAACCATTTATTCCACCTTTTTTTTTATAAAGTTTCCTGTCCTTTCAAACGACCAGCCATCATTTCATAAGTACACGAAGAGTCTAGTCTTATCATTATCTCTGACAATAAAGGAGTCTGTATTTTTTTCCAGCTCTATGCAATAGCTGTTTTAGTTGCCATCAAACTGTGAATAATAATATAAATAATAGAGAGGGCTTGAAAACAGGTCTGCAAGGAGGCACACCCGATTCCAGTCCTATTACCCTAATGGAAATTACTAAGTAAAGGTAATTGGCATAGAAAATAATAAAACGTTATTGTCCAATATTGGATAAACACATCTAAATATCCCAGACACCAAAAAACGTGAAAAAATAATAATAATGACAAAAAGGAGATGATAGTAAGTATAAACGTAGGACCAACTGCTGGAGCTAATGTGTACAAAATAGCCAGATAGTGATACTGATGAAGTGGAAACAGTATCCGAGGGGAGATATACAGTGTATACATAGGTAGATCCAATAAGGTAACCCTAGTCGTACAGAATGGGTATATCTTAGAACTTGTCACGCTCAAAGTAATGTAAATCTGTGTGTGTGGCTCCAAGTACAGCAGGATCAAATAGGTGTCTGGCTTGTCTGAGAGTATCTGGGAAGTCCACAGCAGACCCCCAGGTAAAATAGAATCGTGATCGGGAAAACTGACAGTGGATAACCCCCTATTATGATAGTCTCTGACAGCACCTAAATGTAGGTAACTGAGGGGACTCTGATCGTAGCCCTATTCATTAGTATGAAAAGTTTTCAATCTTTCTATTACTACACAATTTTACAAAGAATAATTACCTTTCACTGTTATAAATATCGACATTACAACTGTTAACTTAAATATTGTATTATGCTAAGGTACGAAAATATAAATGCTTCTATGATTTACCATTATAAAATGTTAACTCGAATATCATAGAATGAATAGTTAAATGTTGAAAAATTGGAATAGAGAGATATAGAATATAAGTGCTACCCCACTCATAAACAATATCTATATATATATATATAATACATATTACCGATCTTGCTGATTATAGCTTTTCTTCCTATACCTACAGTGTCCAGCTTTTTCCACAGAAGGAGTAAATGAATATCTGTAAATCTGTAAGTGGCCAGGTGGGGCTGCGTTTTCACAGCTGTATAGGGCACAAGTTCTGTTCTTTTCTTATATTTTTCATCTTTACCATGATTAAGAAAACTTATGCTAATATCAAAATTGTGATGTTGGATTCTTTCCCACCGTAGTCCAATCGGGCCGGAGCTCTTTTGTTGAAGATTTTGGGACTTCTGAGACTGCCCGGGCAGAGCTAGGATCAAATTCTTGAGAGTTCCATAGACCCCACTCTTTAAGAATAATAACTCCTCTAGCAGGTGTTTAGTTTTCCATTGCGCCAGATTAATAGTTTTGTGGGGAAACCCCAGCGGTATGGCACTTTATTATTACGAAGATCTTTAGTAATAGTGGAGAATTCCCTCCTTTTGTGCAGAGTTAAAGCCGAAAGTTCTGCGTATATTGTTATTCCAGAGTATGGGGCAGGTATGGTAGTGGAAGTTCTGGTAGCTTTAAGGAGTAAATCCTTAGATTTAAAATAATGAAAGCGTACTATCACATCACGTGGAGTTTCTTCCGAGAAGCAAGAAGGACGTAGAATACGATGAACTCTGTCCAGCTCCCATGCTGCCTCCGTGAGAGAGGGTACTACAATTACACACATTGATTTGATATATGTTTGCAGCTGATCTGGTTTTATTGCTTCCTCTATCCCTCTAAATCTCACATTATTGCAGCGCGCTCGACCCTCAATGTCCGCCATCTTACTCCACAATTTTTAATTTTCTTCCTCCAATTTACAAAGTCTATCTGTTACCTCTTTATGAGCGGTACAAAGAACATCCGTTTTTCTTTCTTGTATGTCCGTAGTGGGGAATCGCGATGCAGCCTAGAACAAAAACTAACCCCATTCAACCCCCCAATAACGACAGACCACTTAGTATGTGTCACATAATGCCATGTTCTGCGGATCAGTCTGGTGATGGCTTCTGGTATCCAGTGCTCTTTTTACAATTCTTGCTTAGTTTTTCTTGGCTTTTCTGGTTTTCTATTCCATGTCTGGTTTTCCTTATGCTGGGTTCTGAGTTCATTCCTGTATTTCGTCCCTGGAATTCCCAGTCTCTTGGATTCACTTAAATGTTTGTTTAATGTTGCCACACCCGTTTGTTTTTCATTTTCCTTTTGTTTCAGTCTGGACCTGCAGCAGTATTTCATCTCTCTGTCCTTTCTTGCAGGTAAGTGCTATTGTGGTTTAGTATGGTTCTTTCAGCGAACATTAGGCAGAGTAGGACCTGCCAGATATTGGGTACATTGGCATTGTGGCAGGCTTATGTAGCCCCATGTAGCTGAAGCACAGCTTAGCGGAAAAGGGCCTTGACAGGGGTTAGGAGGAGGGCTTAGGAGGAAGCGGCTAGGACTGGTGGGTTGTGGGATAGGGGACTGGCTATTTAAATAGGTAGCCATTTTGCAATGTGCACTGTTAATCTCCTACCTGGCCGAGTTTGTCCCACCCTCCCTCCCTAGAATTGGTTTTATTTGGGGGTTATCCAGTTTTGTCACAGCGGCAGGATAGGGAGCTGAGGAAGAGGAAATAGGCTTCCCATGAGGAACGTGAGGAATATGAAGAATTGTGGTCACTGGTGGTTGGTAGGTTTCGAGTCCTGGAGGTGGCTCAGAACCTGGTGGGGTAGGAGTATCCGGGTATACCCCTGCCGTGGTTACTTATGGTTGGCACCTATTGGTTCATATTGAAGTAAAGGTTGAAAAGTGTTATATATATATATATATATATATTTATGTGTTTGTTATGTGGGGATCATTGCCTTTTATATTAAAAGAAGGTATGGATGCGAGGGCAGAGTATGGGGGCAATGACCCATGTTTATATGTTAAATTATTATTATCGTTATTATGATTGTTATTATTAATTTGATCGTAGTATTATACCTGTTTAATAAAAGCTGTGGACAATTTGACCCATATACCCTAGTGTCGGCGTGTTATTGGGATAGGTATGTGAGGGTTTTGTCCAAGGTTCCGACTGCCCATATGGCGACTATACATAGGTCATGCAATGTATGATCATATAATGTAACTAAATCCTCATACTTTTCATATATAGTGCTTAGCTAGGTCTCCTCTTGTTTTGCCTATCATATCTTGTCTTGCTTTAGTTTGTATTCCCAGTCCTGTCCTGTCCTGCCCCGTTTAGTTAATGTTCCCTTATGTGTTGTGTATATGTTCTGGGTTTAGCTCCCTATCCTTCTCTGGTTCTGGGTTCTACTAGTTCTGTCTAGTTTTCATGTTTGGTGCCTGTTCTAGCCTTGCCTTGTTTCTGTACTGGATAAATTCTTGCTGCAGAGCCTCCCTATTCAGCTCCTGGGAGGTCTGCTTAATTCCAAGCTTCAAGTTCCTGGGATCCGCTGTGGCTGCATCAGGGACCTGGTATGTGGCCGCACAAACGCTGGTGCTCAACACCAGGGGGCGTGCGGTTACCCTGCACCAGGCCCTGATAATCCACTTCCACACTGGAGACTCCCAACTTTTCATCAGGCACTCAGGGGTCCCGGTTTCTGTACTGCCACCCATGACAGTATGGATGAAACAGGCCACAGCATTTATTATCACAAACTAAATTACTGCATAACACATCCATAACTTTATTTATTAAATCTCTTCTTTTTCTGTAACCAAAACGTTAGACATAAATAAGCATAAATTAACATATATACATATATAACTCCAAACATAGTGTTATACAGTGACCCAACCGTCCTTGCCAATAAACATACAGTGGTTCCTAATCACCACTTCCTCTCACCTCCCCCCTCATCATAAAAATCATATCTTTCCAATGCCCGCCATCAGCCGACCTTATCCACGCTCGATGGGCACGACACCTCAGGCAACCTAATGTTAACCATTTGAAGCAGGGGAGGTTGAGACCTTAAAAACTTGTTCATCTCATTCCATATACTTAAACGTAACCCCTCAAACTCAATTGGCAAGGACATACCCCCAGCTAGCTGTGACGAAATATACCAATTGGGCAGGCGGGAGGGAAACTGTTTGCTGGTCCGAATCCCAAGTTGCACTGAGGTAAGACCTCCCCCACACTAACTTACACAGAACATAATCCCACCCACACACTCTTTCCCATCCAATCCCATGCATCTATCCCCACACTCCTACATGTGCCCTTGTCCGCTTAGCTGTGCTATCTCCCCAGGGCCTAGATGGTCTGTGCGGGTCCCAAGCTCTGCAAGCTCCTGATGGATATTAGAAGTGATAGTAGTAAAATCTTCCCTAATTGGAACCCTTAGGTTTAGGAGCGCTTGCTTGACGTGATCTTTTATTTGGCCTCCCTCCGGCTCATGTTGCAATATATCTGCTCCCTGGTGAGGCAGGTGGGATTCTAGCTCGGGCGACTGATCTCTTGTTTCCACACCATCTTCGCCATCTTGCGCCTGTTTTTGGCGCTCTTTTCTATTTTGCCTGATCTGTCCGTTTGGATTGCTTTATGGGTGACATTACAAACGTTTTTTCATTCTTTATTTTTTTTATTTTTATTTTTTTTCTTTCTTTGTTTTTTTTAAATTTTTTTTTTGCTTTATGTTCACTTTACAGCCACTTATAGCTTTCTTGATATCCTTCCTTGTATTGCTTATCCACTCCACTTCAGTCCATAAGTGCTTTAAATGCTGGAAGTGATGATCACTTCCTCCCAGCTAGTGCAGAGCTGCACGGGAGGCAGGAGGAGGGAGAACCTGGAAGAAGCAGACCCCGACTCCAAGCCACCCCAGCCGGCACACTGGACCCCAGGGAAGCCACCATTCAGCAAAAGGTAAGAATCTGGAGGGTGGCTGTCAAAGTGTAGATTTTGCATGTGTGTCTGAGTGTGTGTGATGAGACCAATCTCGCCACATTGCATTGGAGAAGCCTATTTGCCAGCCTTCTTCCACATGACTATGGCCCCTGGGAGATGGTGAAAATGTATGCACTTTTATTGGGTGTGTATGGCCCTTTAAGACAGTCAGTGGGCATATTGTGGCTTATGGACTCTTTATGGGACTGGTGCTGGCCCTTTAAACACCTTTTGGGGACATCAGGAAGATTGGGACACTGCCCCTTTAAGACGGTGTCCCCTGTGTCCCCAGACCTGGTTAAAACTCTTTGTGCCTGGCTATTTCCCACTTGGTTCAGTAAATGGGGCTTACTGAACCAAGTACCACACAGGCAGACCACCCAGAAGTGGAAGTGTGCAGGCAATTTACCTCCCAGAAGCTGCGGTTAACCGCAGTTTAATTGCCGAACGCTGGGTGGCCTTTGTTCGTTTGCCGAACACGTGGCGGCGGCCATCTTTGTTAATGTGAACGAGGTCAGCGGTATGTGTAGCCAAATTCATGAAACTAAAATCGGCTACACATTTCCGAGAACACCGCTGAACCCTACCTTCTCCCATACTGATTTTACAGCCGCAGAGACTAAGTCCCATTCGGCGATGGGACTTAGTCGTTTTTTTTTCAGCCTGAAATAGACCGACCGCACAGCCCAAATCTATGGAACTGTTTTGGGCAGGAAAATGTGCTTGCGGTCAGTCACAAAGGGACCTCCAGCTAACTTTTTAACCCCTGGTTGGTTTTGGCTGATTTTTGGTTATGTTTATGTTTAAAGTGTGCTGATTCCAAAAATGTGTAGTTTTAAAGTTATAGTACATGTATAAAAACTGTATTTTTCCTGCTTGTGTTAATTATGTTAAGCATTGTGTACCATAATTAGATCACAGGCAGAGGGGAGGATTTTTGTGTGTAATTGCTGGGAGTGTTTCTGTAATGTACGTTTATGATTGGTTGTTGTGTAAAACCCTGTGGGTGGTACTAATATATGTGTGTGTCTGCCAGTATGTCTGTCAGTGTCTGTCTGTATATGTGTCAGTGTGTCCGCATGTCTGTTAATATATGTGCCTGTATGTTGTCAGTGTGTTTGTGTGTGTATCTGTGTGTATAGGTGCCAGTGTGTATATTTGTGCATTTATATATAGTCAGTGTGTATCTGTATGTGTGTCAGTGTGTATATATATGTGTCTGTGTATCTGCATGTGTCAGGTTGTGTATCTGTGTGTCTGTATGTGTGTCAGTGTGTGTATATATGTGTCTGTGTATCTGCATGTGTCAGGTTGTGTATCTGTGTGTCTGTATGTGTGTCAGTGTGTGTATCTCTATGTTGTCATTGTGTATAGCTGTGTATCTATACGTAGTTAGTGTGTGTCAGTGTGTGTGTGTCTGTGTGTCTGCATGTGCGTTACATTGTGTATCTGTATGTTATGTGTATCTGTGTATCTATATGTAATCAGAGTGTTTATCTGCATGTGTGTCAGTATGTGTGTCTTTGTGCCCGTATCTGCATGAGTGTCAAGTTGTGTGTTGGTGTCTGTGTATCTATGTCAGTGTGTGTTTCTTTGTATATGCGTGTGTGTGTGTGTGTGTATCACAGTGTGTGTGGCAGTGTATGTGTATACATCCCAGTATTTAAACGCCAACACTACACACAAATACACCCCTGCATTTCAGGGGCATGTCTATGGGGGGAGGAGAGGGGTTTATTTCAGCAAGAGTGTGTGTTAGTGAGAGCGTGAATGCGTGACATTGTATTAGTGACTGTGTCAGTGACATTGTAAGTATGCTTAATAACAGTGTGTGTTAGTGAGAGTGTGTGACATTGTATTAATGAGTGTGTGCATACTTAATAATAGTGTTCATTAGTGAGTGTGTCAGTGGCATTGTGTGTATACTTAATAGTGTGTGTGCATTAGTGAGTGTGTGTGTGTGTATACTTAATTGTGTGTGTTAGTGAGTGTATGTGACATTGTGTGTATACATAATAGTATTAGGGAGTGTGTGTATACTTAATAATAGTGTGTGTTAGTGAGAGTGTCAGTGGCATTGTGTGTATACTTAATAGTGTGTGTTAGTGAGTGTGTGTGTGACAATGTGTGTATACTTAATGTGACGGTAGTAAACTGTATCACCGTCAAGCATTCCCTTCTTCACATAAAAGAAAATCACCCAGTAATCCACAGGAATAAATATCGCTGGTATCGCAAAATAATCCACACCTGAGCCAAAACTTAATGCTGGACCAAGACTGATTTACTGGAAACAACAGGCATTCGATTTATACAATAGCAGACTCCTCCTCTGGGCCAGGCTAGATAATTGGGTTTGAGCACTTATCAAACTCAATTATCTAGTGGCCAGAAAAGTAATTTTTTTTTACAATTATTGGAAATATACTTTCTACATAATGTATCAATATAAAGACATATCCCATGGTAGCTGAGGGTGATGTGAGCAACATACCCAAAAATCAAACAAATCCATCCAGTAGATCAAAAGTTAGCTGGAAGTCCTTTATGACCGACCGCAAGCACATTTTACTGCCCAAAACAGTTCCATAGATTTGGGCTGTGCAGTCGGTCAATTTCACCCAGAAAAATGTCTAAGTCCCATTCGAATGCACGAACGGGGCCGTTTGTGCAAACAGCCCAATCTAACAGTGTGTTCGAATTGTCGAACGCACTTCGATTCCAGCCGAAGTGTCGAAGTTCCTGAGAAGGTAAAGGTCAGCGGTGTTCGTGCAAATGCGTAGCCGATTTTAGTTCCATAGATTCAGTGGCACGCACCGCTGACTGCGTTCGACTAAATTAAAATGGCCGCCGATTTTCGAATGGCGGCCACTTCAACTACTTCGGCACTTCGACTGCATCTGAAGTGCCAATTTAAAAGTGTAACTCCTTTTTCTGGGAGTTAAACGAACCATCCAAAATTAGTTCAACAGCAGGGAGAGGATATAACCGAAGGAACACAGGTGAGTATAGGAGAATCCTTTACACTTAATAATAGTGTGCATTAGAGACTGTGCATATACTTAATAATAGTATGGGTTAGTGAGTGTCAGTGACATTGTGTGTATACATAATAATGTCACTGACACTCTCACTAATAATAGTGTGTGTTTTTGAGAGTGTGTGACATTGTGTGTGTACTTCAGTAAGAGTGTGTGTTAGTGAGAATGTGTAAGTGACATTGTGTGTATACTTAAGTAAGAGTGTTTGAGTGACCATGTGACCAAGTATATTTATGATACATATTATGGTTTATATTTAAAAAAAATGTTTTTACTTACACTGAAACTGTCAGACAGGTTCACTGTGACATTAATTAAATTAAACCCATTACTATAAATTAAATGCCACAATATTATAAATAAAATACAACCAAATTAACTAAACCATGATTTATCACAGCTATAAATTATGTATATAATGTAAAATGCATATGTATTAGGCAGTGTGCGTGTCTGGGTGTATGTATTAGGCAGTGTGCGTGTCTGGGTGTATGTATTAGGCAGTGTGCATGTATTGGTGTATGTATTAGGCAGTGTGCGTGTCTGGGTGTATGCATTAGGCAGTGTGCGTGTATGGGTGTATGCATTAGGACAGTGAGTGGTATGACAGTGACACTTACTCCTGATTGCAGACAATGAGTGGTATGACAGTGACACTCCTGAGATTGCAGACAGTGAGTGGTGTGACAGTGTCACCTAACTTACCAGAGATTGCAGACAGTTTGCAGTGCGGCCCCAGATAAGGTGTAAAACCTTGCCTACCTGAGAGTGCAATTTGCAGAGGGACTGAGTGACCAGAGCAGACACTCCAGACAGTGGCGCTATTACTGTAAGTAACGTGAACTTTAATTGAAGCTTTTCAGTAAATGAAATGTGTAACGGATGACCTGGCACCCCGACTGGGTACCTCCGTTGAAGGATGCTCCTAGTGCTTACAGAGTGCTCCAAGCACTCCGCAGACACCACAACCACCGCAGACCCCACGAACCGCCGCAGCTTGGTTGGGGTCTCGCCGTTTCCTTCCCACCCTGGACCTACAACAAGGCTCCAGTGGGTGAACCTCTCCTCCAAGAAAGGGAAACAGGAACAAGCTCTTAAAAGAGCTTAGAAGTGATTATCCAAGGGAGCATGCAGAGCATAGCAATCCCTTGCAGTGATATAGCAATTCCCCCAATAAGAGACAAGCCTCTAGATTGAGGGTGAAGAAGAACTGTGGTTTAATGACACACACTCTGCTTTTATGCAATTCTCCCATGCAAGGGAGACGCCCACGGACAATTATACATTAGCCAATCACACAATGGTTACATCCCACACATCCCCTCCCCTTAGCCTGAGAGGTAACCCAATTATCCGTACATTTTAAACATACTTTTTACCCAACTTTCATAACTGCAAAACCATACATTCAATCTTCATAAAAAGAAGAACATATTATTAATCAGCATACTTGAAATATAAACATACTCAAAAATCATGCAAATCCTTCCATTACAAAAGTTAGTCGGAAGTCCTTTGTGACTCACACTGAAAAAATGACTAAGTTCCATTCGAACGTGTGTTCGAATCTTCGAACGGGACTTAGTCTCCAGCCGCAGTGTCGAAGTAGAGTAGAAGGTACGGGTCAGCGGTGTTCGTGCAATTGGGTAGCCGAAAACAGTTCCGTAGATTTTGCTAACCGCGTTCGAATGAGTTAAAATGGCCGCCACCACGTGTTTGGTATTCGAATGGCGGCCACTCCGACGACTTCGACACTTTGATGACTTTGACACTTTGACGGCTTCGACACTTTGACGGCTTCAACACTTTGACTGCTTCGACACTTTGACTGCTTCGACACTTTGACGGCTTCGACACTTTGACTGCTTCGACACTTTGACTGCTTCGACACTTTGACTGCTTCGACACTTTGACGGCTTCGACACTTTGACGGCTTCGACACTTTGACTGCTTTGACACTTCGACTGCATCCGAAGTGCCAGTTTAAAAGTACATATCCTTTCTTTGGGCATTAAAGGGCCAGGAACCACAATATAAGCCTCAGGTATGCCCACATCAGTTCCTAGAAGGGAAATACATCCCAGGGCCATAGTCACAGGGCAGGAGGCTGGCAAACAGGCCCCTCCAAAAACCAGTGGCGAGGTTACTTTCACCATTATATGTATGTACCCAGGATTCCATATTGTGAGCATGAGAATGAAACAAGTAATTTTAGTTTGTGTTGGTATAGTATTCACCAACTATAGGTCAGGGAACAAACTATAGTGCCAACCATTTTTAGCTGTGTTAATGGAAGTAGAGCTAAATCTGCTCTTCTTACCGGAAAAGTTCATTTGAGTTAGTGGACTTAGTACAGGAACATCGTGTGACTCTAACCACAAACAATAAAGCTTTGCATCCCGACTGATAGATTTTATTCACTGCCCTCTTCACTTATGCCAAGTGCTCAGGTTCAGTTTTGCTATTGAGAAAAACCACATGCTTGGAAAAAGATCTTAGCCCATAATATTTAATTCTTATTACTCTAATTCTTAGGCAATTATTGGATTCGGAAAGGAAATCCGTCATATAACCTAGTTTAGTATGAATGAACGTTCTGTGCTTCTATTCATCACTTATTAAATAAACAATAATATCTTGCAGGTGTTTTGGTAATTGTGGTTATGCTAATGAGTATTTTTACATTTTTTTGTAATTAAAACCATCTTAGAATTATATAAGCGTAAAATGGTTACTATAATTTAGCATGGTAAATATTATAAAATGTTTAATAGTACGAAGGTAAGCAGACCCGCTACGGAACCTTTCCTCAGACATTTCTTATGAACAAGATAAATATAAAATGTATTATCACATGCCATGGGAAAAGGTAGAAATCTATACAAACAAATTATTGCTTAATAGAAACATGTGGTTTGATAAAGATGGATTAAGTCAGATTATTACAGTGTTTGTTGTGGGCACCACCTTCAATTTGAGCTTGTCCTGGATCATCTATTCATTGGTATTCTTCTATTTCAGTACCACATTACACCGTTAGGAGGTAGCATAGTACCTCGGTGAAATCAAAAAGATTGACTTGAAAAGCTTGCCTCAGCAGCCATCTTTGCAGAAAAAGGCTGGAATATCCCTTTAAGAATACAATTAGAAGATAAATTAAAGGGTTACCCCAAGCACCATGACCACTTCAGTGATTTGAAGTGGTCATGGAGTCTGGAGTCTGTTTATGCAGCATTTTACTATAAAACTATGCACATACGAAGAGTAATCCCTCTGCTGCTGGAGGTGTAACTCCAGCTCTGACAGGGTCACTGTGGTTTTACTAATGTTTTCGACTGGCTAATGTCAATTCTGTGCAACTTTCATCGCACAGAATTGCAATCATTGGCCGAGAATGGTCAGCTTGTGTTATCACCCAATAAATATCCTGCTTCAGAAAAGACATGGGGATCAATGATTCTTAATGGTTCTAAAAGGGTATCCCTGTGATTATAACCACTATATTGAGCTGCACTGGTTATGTTGCCTGGAGTAACCCTATAAAAGTAGTGGAGGAAAGAAGATGAAAGGGACACCAACAAAAATCTGGTACCCAGAAGTCACAGACCATTTGCTCACTTCTGTGTGAAGTCCCATTGTTCCCAGACACTCAACTCCACAGGGTATCAATCGAGGTCTTCAGTTGGAACCAGTTTCTATGACAATGTTTACCTGATGCTTAGTGTTACTTGTGGCTGTACCTGCTTGAGACATTTTAGGACCTTGGCATATTTGTTGGGTCATTAGCTGTGTACCAACGTCAATCTTTGTTTGAAGATGGCAATCAAGGAGCCGTGTCTATTGATCTACTGATCCTTTCTGCAACAGGATTCCAACCAAGAGTCATTTTAATCTAATATATATATATATGTCATTGAATGCTGAATGAAATTATCACATTAAAAAGAACAGTTCAGCAATGATGTGCATTGTGATTGCATAAATGGGGAGGGTACAGATAAAGTACAGTAATAAGCCAGACACATTCTGTGTATTCTTTACAGCTCATTATAGTTCCTGTAAAGAAAAATAGGAATTTTCCAACAGTTTTAAAAAGTTTCAGATACATTAAGTGTCTAACAACGCGTTTGTGTTAAACAGTCAACTCTTGCAGTGCCAAGTCACAGAAACTACAGGAACATGCAATGCTATTTAGAGAGTTTCCAAAATGTAATTAATGGAAAAGAAATGCTATGTTAAATAAATGATTCCTACATGTTCAAAATTCGTAACGTCAGCCTGTAATTTAATCCCCAACTCTGCAGGAGGAATGCGTCGAGCAAGCTAGCAGTTGCTAGAGAGAATTTCTTTTGTGGGCAAATCATAAAGATTTTTATTTTTTTTCCCTTTGCTGGGAAACAATGAGTTTCAATTCAATCTCTTGCCAAAGGGAAACAAGTCTCCAAACATGGTAGCCTGGAGCAAACATCTCCTTGCAAATATGTCTTTAATTTGGCGTTCTGGCACATTTTCTGTAGACAAAGTATCTCTGTTGCAGCTGTGTTGGATAGAAAGCAACTGTTGATTGGAAATAAGGAGTGGGGCGTTTATTTTACTAATTGTGGCACAGGCGAAAGTGATAAACTGAAGATAAAATATATGATGAGAGAACGTTGCATTCCCACTTCACTGTAAATGGGCTTGGGTTAAACGAAGATAAATTCTAATATAAATCATGTCTGCTATTATCTCATTAGCTGTGCATTTTTGACTTTGTAAACACAGTGGAATTTATTTAATTCCTATGATGAAACGTATGCGGTAGACTAATTTAAACTCGTTAGATTAATATTGGACCAAACATAGAAATAAATATATAATACTCCTAAAGACTGTTAGGACATACATTTAACCCCTCAGTGACCAGACCGCTTTTCAATTTTCTTACCATTTTGGACCAAGGCTCTTTCTACACTTATGCAGTGTTTGTATTTAGCTGTAATTCTCCTCGTACTCATTTACTATACCCACACAAATTATATTCCGTTTTTCTCACCATTGAATAGTCTTTCTAAAGATACCATTATTTTCATCATATCATATAATTTACTATAAACAAAAATATAAAATATGATAAAATGTAAAAACTGCACTTTTTCGAAATTTGACCCCCAAAAACTGTTACGCATCTATAACCGTCAAAAAAACACCCGTGCTAAATAGTTTCTACATTTTGTCCTGAGTTTAAAAATACCCAATGTTAACATGTCATTAGCTTTTTTTTTTTTAAAGTTATAGGGCAATAAGTACAAGTAGCACTATTCTACTTGCAAACCCTTTTTTCAAAATTAACGAACGTTACATTGTAACACTGATATAGGTCACTAATCCCTGAATAACCCTTTACATGTATATATTTCTTAAAAAAAGACAACCTAAGGTATTAAACTTGTGGTGTTTTGACTATTTTCATGCAACCATTTTACCATCAATCTATGCCAAATTTAGAAAATATAATTGGTGATTTTTGTTTTTTTTACACACTTAGCAATCCCTCCCAGTCCCCCACAGTATTACCCCTTTCCCTCACAATATTCCCAACTCACACCATCACCTCCTCTCTCACACCATACCACCCTCCCTCCCAGTATCCCTCCACAGTATTACTCCCTCTCTCAAAGTATCACCCCTTCATCACAGTATCATCCCACTGACCCACACACTATCACCCTCTCCCTCATAGTATTAGCCCCTCCCACACACCATCAACACCCTACCTCACACTATCACCCCCGTCTCCCAGTATCCCGTCCCTCACACTACCACCTCTCTCTCACAGCATAACCCCCTCACAGTATCACCCGTGTCCCACACAGTATCACCCCCTTCCCTCACAGTATCAGCAAACTGTCCCACTCAGTATTACCCCCTTCCCACACACTATCACCCCTCTTTCTCACACAGTATCGACCCTCTTCTCTCACAGTATCACCCCACTGTCCCACACAGTATCCCCCACTTCCCTCACAGTATCACCCCACTGTCCCACAAAGTATTACCGCCTTCCCTCACACTATCACCCCACTGTCCCACTCTGTATTACCGCCTTCCCTCTGTATTACCGCCTTCCCTCACACTATCACCCCACTGTCCCACTCTTCCCACAAATTATCACCTCGCCTTCTCACACAGTATCAACCCTCTTCTCTCACAGTATCACCCCCCTCACACACAGTATCACCTCCCCTTCCCACACACTATCACCCCGCCTTCTCACACAGTATCACCTCCCTCACACAAACCTGTCACCCCCTCACACAAAAATGTCGCCTTCCCTCTTACACATTGTGACTACTGTAACGGATCACCTGGCACCCCGACTGGGTACCTCCATTGAAGGATGCTCCTAGCGCTTCCTGAGGGCTCCAAGCACGTTCATCAGCCCAGACATACATGCCCATCCGGTAGTCGTAGATGTTCCAAAACCTAGACCCCTACGTGCTGCCAAGATCAATGTCGTCCTCCAAGGCATCCCATAATAAACTTGGGCCATCATAATCATCCCCCTCCGGTAAGTCGTGCTCGGCCTTCCAGGGGATAAATCGAACAGTATGCCACCAGAGGGCCTGGTATGCGTTGTCTAGCCAGATCTCTCGCCATACCAGGGTCTCTAATCTTGTCACCCACTCATCCAGGGGCTGCTCTCCCAATAGATACATCCGCATCGCCACACGCTTCTGTAGCCGCTGCTCATCACTGGGGAGACTCTCACCTTGCCGCCACTGGGCATCTTCCAGGGCATCATACCAGAGTTCCTTTCTGTCTGCATCCCTGTAGTCCGTGGCCGCCTCCTCCTCCTCATCATGGAACGCTGTCCGAAAACTAGCCGATTCCATCCTGCTGTAGCCAGGGGCGCTGTACGGATACTAGCGTTGCCCTCAGTTTGTAACTCCAAACGTTACCAATGTCTCCAAGCTGCTTCTCCTCCCACTAGGACGCCATCCCACCGCTGCCACCAATGTAACAGATCACCTGGCACCCCGACTGGGTACCTCCGTAGAAGGATGCTCCTAGCGCTTCCTGAGGGCTCCAAGCACTCCAGCCGACACCATAACCACCGTAGACTACTTCGGAGAGCAAGTCAGGAACAATCTCTTACAAGAGCTCAGTGATTATAGCAAGGGAATATGCAGAGCATAGCAATCCCTTGTAGCAGATTCCCCCAATAAGAGACAGGACTCAGATTGAGGGTGAAGTAAAACTGACTGTACTGGCACATACAGCCTCTTTTATTCACATTCTACAAACATAGTACTGCCCACAGGGTTTTGCAGAACAACCAATCAATACGTACAATACACTCAGGCACTCCCACACAAAATCCTCCCCTCTGTCTGTGATATAATTACTGAACACAATGGTCTAACTTAATTATCACAGGCAGGAAAATACACAGTTTTACACAATATTCATAACTCTATAAGTATACATCACATTCACGTAAAATTATTTACATTTTCACAATCAGCATACTCCAAATACAAACATACGTCAAAATCATACAAATTGGTCCAGTGGGTCAAAAGTTAGTTGAAAGTCCCTTTGTGACCATCTACAAGCATGGCTTGAGTGTGGTAAGCCAATTACCTCCAGCATACAGAAAATGGCTCTATTCACAACAACAGTAAAAACACATAAAAATACATAATTCCTATTATAATTAACATAACCCCCACATTCAACCTATCCCCAGATAGCTTGGATCTGAGTGCTCACTATATCCGAACCGCGCTCAGATAACACAAACGCAGTCAAAAGCTGATGAGAGACCGAGGAGGGGCAAAACAGCAAGTTCCAACTGGTCTGGCAGTGTGCCTGGGACAACGCCCTGCTGGAACAATAGACAGGAAACGGGGGAGGGGAAGAAACACATCTTCCCATGGATTCAAATGGGTAGAAACAGTCTTTTAGAAGCCAATGAGCCCCAAATAGTCTTTTTAAATGACAATACACCCCAGGACCATAGTCGTGAGGGAGGAGGCTGGCAATCAGGCTCCTCCAACAGCCAGGGACAAAGGACAGTTGGTCATGATAACATTATACAAAAATATTCGGGGCCAATACAAACCATTGTGTGGAAATCTATTCACAAACCGGACTTTACATAGGACCCGAGGCCATGCGTTTAGACTGGAAGAAAGAAGATTTCGTCTAAGGCAAAGGAAAGGTTTTTGTACTGTAAGAACAATCAGGATGTGGAATTCTCTGCCTGAAGAAGGGGTTTTTATCAGAGTCCATACAGATGTTCAAACAGCTACTAGATGCATACTTGCAAAAACAGAATATTCAAGGATATAATCGTTCAATGAAGGGTAATAACTGCTTGATCCAAGGATAAATCTGACTGCCATTCTGGGGTCAAGAAGGAATTTTTTTCCTAGCTTGTTGCAAAATTGTGCTTCAAATAAACTACTTTTATTGAAATATTTAAGAGAAGATCAATGTTTCAGTCCCTCTTGTGGACTTTTATCATGATCCTGATGAAAGTCCACAAGAGGGACTGAAACGTTGATCTTCTCTTAAATATTTCAATAAAAGTTACGTTTTAAGGAAATCCAAGAATGCTGCCAACTATTTCAATTGCATATATATATATATAAAAAACACCCTACATAGCACAATGACTTATGGGGCTGGCAGAGATTTTTTTTCCAGGGCTGCTTCGTATCCCCAGTCCGGCCCTGCACACTGTCAGCTTCCCCACACACTGTCCGCTTCCCCACACACTGTCCGCTTCCCCACACACTGTCAGCTTCCCCATACACACTGTCAGCTTCCCCATACACACTGTCAGCTTCCCCATACACACCGTCAGCTTGCCCACACACACAGTCAGCTTGCTCACACACGCAGTCAGCTTCCCCACATACACTGTCATCCTCCCCTTTACACTGTCATCCCACCACACTTTCAGTCCCTTACGCATCCACACACACATTAGCCACTCCTAATCCTGTTAATCTCACCCCCTCCTAATTCACCTGCCCTCACTCTGCCACACTCACCCTGTCAAATTAACCCCCCTAATTCTGTCACACTCACCTTCTCTCACGCTGACACACTCTCCAGCCAACCCTGCCACACTTATCCTGTCACATTAATGCCACTAACCCTGTCACATGAAATGCAACCCATTTATTTTTTCATGTTTTTTGTTAGTGGGGCCTTATGTCTGAGTTTCACCTAAGACCCTTATAAATTCTAGAGCCGCCTCTGTTTAGAGGCTGATTCTGGAATTTCGTGTATGTAGAGTGAGCTGATTGTGGTGTGGTATTGTGTGTAAATAGATTGGTTTCAGTTGTGTTGTGTTTGTGGTGTCATATATGAGGCAGTGGCGTACATACCGGGATTGCAGGGGTCGCGGCTGCAACCGGGCCTTGGCACACCAGGGGACCCGGCCACCCCGCGACCTGGTATGTACCCACTGGGCCAGCCTCTTCTCCTGGGGAGCCCAGGAGCTGGCCACCTCAGGGGCCCCCCGAGGCTGGCCCTGGTATCATGGGTGGGCTGGCGCGGGCGCGAGGGAGCACTCTCCCCTGAAGGCTTCCTCTTCAGCTCCGTTGCGCGTCACGTCATCTTCCGGCTTCGGTATCAGTCATTACTCAATGCTTTCCTATGGACGTTCAGTGTCATCTCACTGTGATTTTTTACAGTGAGAATCGCGGAAGCTCCTCTAGCGGCTGTCAATGAGACAGCCACTAGAGGCTTTATGAACCCTCAGTGAAACATAGCCGTTAAAACTAGAGGGACCTGGCACCCAGACCACTTCATTGAGCTGATCTGGGTGTCTGTAGTGATCCTTTAAGTGTGTGTGCATACCGCGGTTGCAGGGGTCCCAGCGACCAGGTGCCCACCGCCACGTGTTGCTGCCCCGGCCCGCGCCGAGTAAGCGTGGAGGGGGGGGACACGGATCAATTTTTGCACCGGGGCCTCATGGGTCAAGTGTACGCCACTGATATGAGGCTAGGGGCTGTACAGAGTAATCTATGTTATTAAGATTTTACACACAAAATCAATGTTTATGTTTCAGGAGCACTTTAAAAATATATTGTAAACTGGTTTTACAGGTATATTCTGCACATATATTGAATTGAATGTATTTTTAAGAGCTACACAACAATTTTTTTTTAGCAGTACTGACTGTCATTTTTCAAGGCTTTGGATATCTTTTTATATCCTTTCCATTCTATATAAAGTTCCATTACCTTGTTATGCAGGTCTTTTGACAGTTCTTTTCTGCTCCCCATGGCTCAGTATCTAGCCTGCTCAGTGCATCCACGTGAGAGCCTACAGAGTCATTGACCATTTATACACAGACACTAATTGCAATATAAAACAATCGCAGATGTGGGTAATTAACCTTTAATTGCCATTTTAACGTGTGTCTGTAACATGGTCAAACATTAGAGGGTATGTAAACTTTTAATCAGGGCCATTTCAGTGATTTCTGTTATCATTTTGATTTAAAAAGGAGCCAAACAACTATAATAATAAGTGGCTTCATATGATCACTATCCTTCAATAAAAGAATTTTTTTTGCATGATCAGTCATATTTTCAAAATAATGACAAAATGTCATAATTTTTGCCAGGGTATGCAAACATTTGAGCACAACTTGATAGGAGTTGTAGAGAGTGTGTGTTTAGGAAATATGTACATAGATCTATTGTTTGAGTAGGGGATCTAGTGTGTGTGTGTGTGTGTCTAGAACCCGGTGTGTGTATATGAGATGTAATGTGTGTCAAGAATACAGAGTCAGATAAGGGATCTAGTGTATGTGTATAAGAGATGTAGTGTTTATGTCTGGAATGTGTAAGGGTGCAGTGTGTGGGGGTGCAGGTGTAGTGAGTGTGTATGGAATGTGTAGGGGTGCAGTGGGTGGAGGCGTGTGTAGTGTGTGTGTATGGAATGTAATATGTGTAGGGATGCAGTGCGTGTGAGGGGTGTAATGTCAACCAGAAGCCCACAGACTGAATCACTAATATATGACTTTCCGTATACCGCTCACGAGAATGGCTAACAGATAAATCGGATTAGTAAGACTAACAAGGTCAAAGGGATACAGAAATATGGATAAACGTTAGACAAGCAAGGTCAAAGTATCACAGAAGACAGGAACAGTGATAAACGAGAGACAGAAATAAATACCAATAAAGATATCAAAGGAACATGCTTTTGGGCTAACAAGAACCACAGCAGAGAAACAAGGAATGGCAAAGGTTAGTATATATAGGCAGGTCTTACTTCTCATCGGTCCAAGTCAGCTTGGAATTGAGTACTATCCAAGGAGGGTATTTGACCTCTCTTTTCTGACCTCTGACATCATCTTTGTGCGCATAATTTTGTTTACCGAATTCCGTATTCAGTTTGGTGAATGCCGAATTCAGGACCTCATTCTGCCGCATATATATGCACGCTGTCAACAAGCGTGCTGCATCGGACAGAACGTTTGAGGAAGCAGAGGGACGACGGGTAGAGATGTCGCAAACCGTTCGCGAACTTCTCCGGTCAGCTGACACATCCCGGCCAATCTCCAGCAGACCCTCCCTCCCAGACCCTCCCACCTCCTGGACAGCATCCATGTTGAAGCTGCCTTCAACATGGATGCTGTCCAGGAGGTGGGAGGGTCTGCTGGAGATTGGCCGGGATGTGTCAGCTGACCGGAGCTCGCCGCGAACGGTTCATGGCGAACCGTGGCGAGCCGTTCGCGGGAAGTTCACGAACGGTTTGCGACATCACTAACGACGGACAGTCAATGGGACAGGTAAGAGGGTGGCAAGCCTGACAGTAACCCCCCTTGAGGACCGCTAATAAGGTGAGAAGCCAAGATATTCTCTCAGAATTCTCCCAATCGATAAAAGGGTTGTGTTTTACCAGCCAGGTAAAACCCAAGACAATAGGACAAGAAAGAGAATACAAGCATTTCCTGGGTTTCATGTGTAACAAGTGGTTTGTTTAATGGTCTACAATCTATGGCCTCAACAGCCAAGGGTGTTGCCTTTTGAATTAGAGTAAAAGCAGTGGTATCAGCAAAATACTGATCCATTCCATTATCCGCAGCTCCTGAATAAAGGTAGTAGTTGTTATAGATGTGTCATTGACATATAGCACGACAGGTAACATTAGTCGGGTTGTTAAAGTGGAAGGGGATAATGTCATTACACCCAAGGTCGGCATCTCACCTTTCTTAGGTGTCATTTTTTTCCCACAATAAAGGCATAAACCCTCCTTTCTCCTGTAGGTTTTCTCAGCCTCCGTTAACTTGGTAGCACCCAGTTGCATGGGTTTTGGTGATTGTGGTGGTGGCAATGCAAACAATTCAGTGGAGGGCAAACATGGACCAGGACAGATATAAAATCTTCTCTGTCTCTCCCTATGGGTGTGTATCTCCCTTTTGTGGTTATCTACCATGATACAAAAGTCAATGAGATCATCCAGTAAAGTAGGTAATTCTCTGGAAACTATCTCATCTAAGATTAAATCAGCCAAGCCCTCCTGAAAGGTCATTACTAAGGAGTTGTTGTTTTAAACTACCTATGATGCCAAGGTCCTAAACTCTTTGGCATAATCAGCCACAGACCTTGATCCCTGTTTTATCCTCATCAAGGAGTAAGCCGCAAAACTGACTCTACCTGACAAATCCAAAGTTCTCTTAAAAGAGGAGAAGAATGTAGTGGAGCACTAGTTTTGACCAGGACTTTCCTCCACTGGATTACCCCAGGGTAACTGGAACTCTGGAACAAAGCGGTGTAAAGTTAATAGCTCTCCTCCTCCCCAGTAACTGGATGACACACAGCTCTGGGAGTACAACTGAAGTTTATTGAGCCACACTCTGCTTTTTATGCTCAGACTCGCAGCCTTGGATTTCCATTCAACACAGCACAAACCCCATTCCTGTCTGGGAGATAATTGAGTTAAAGACCGGTAACTCCATTATCTCTCAGTTACAGGGAACCATACATGAAATACATAAAACACCCCAAAAATACAGTCACACTACACAGGAACCCCACAAGTCTTATATACCCGAATTGACCAGATCTGCATGCCCAAGTTGTCCAAATAGCACTAAGATCCATTTGGTAGAATGGAATCACCATTTGGGTAAAGTTCTGATCGGCCACGAGATGATGGCCAAAAACAGTTCCAGAGGAAATTAGGCAACGGCTGGTCAACTTTCGGGAGTTCTTGTGCAAACACCTTGGCTTTTAGGGAGCAAATGCTCCCCCCAGTCGGTAGTTTCTTTCTCCTGAACAGCGCTCTTCTAACTCGCCTGGAAGCGGAATGGGCAGCGATACAGTTTCCCCCATGGTTCACTGGATTGCGTAGCCAAAAGAAGTTCTACATGCTCGACGACCAACACACTGTGTTTGGGAGACAAAATGACCGCAATTCCTTAGAGCACGTGTGTTTGGTTATACGAATGGGGGCCACCCAGGGAAAGCACTTAATTACTTAAAGCGTTAATTACTCCTTTAAAGTTAACAAGCCAGGGGTTGTTCGGTGTTCGGGGGGGTATAAAAAGGGGAACACAAATCCTCATTCAGGATTTCCGGACAACCGAACAGAGAGGCGAACAAGTCTGCTACAAGGAACTCAGCATAGGTGTAAGCAACAAAGGAGCTTGACTCTCAAATAGGATTAGCCGGGGGCCTGCATGCCTTGGGGGACTCAGCTGGTGGCTCTTTGCCGAAGGGCCACTCGATGGGTATTATGGTTAGACACTGGCCAGTCGGGTGCCGCAGCCCTATAAGAGCCTGAGCGGGCCCCTGCAGTGGCAGTGATACTGGGAGAATTCCCAGCAGGTCCCTCCACATGGAGGTCGTACCGGGGGACTCGGTCGGTTGCTGCAGGCCTTTGGCAACGTGATTGTCACTTTCTCCCAGCTTAGAGCACACAGGAGGAGGGAGTTCTGCAAGGAAGGAGGTTATTAACAATACGTACATTGCAATTTGTGTGTGTGCCAGTGTGTATGTGTATCTGTGTGTGTGTAGATATGTGTGTGTATCTGTGAGTGTGCCAGTGTGTGAAAGTATATGCCCCATGGGCACACTGGGCAGATGCCCAGGGGCACCACATGCATAGGGGCCCCAACGCGATGTCTATGGGACTAGGCCGACAGGGGAGATCCACTTTACTCGCTACCACCGGACCACCAGGACTTGTGAGGCTTGTCCTACCCCTTCCCTGGCAAAAGGTAAGAAGAAGAAGGGATGAGATGGGACATAAAACTTTCATTTATTGATTTCCTTAAAATAATTACATATTATTTTTCACCCCACACACACCCATTACACCCCTCACACACACATTGCATCCCTACACACAAACCACACCCCTCACACACCAGCACACTGCACCCCTCACACACACATTGCACCCCCCCCACACACACACTGCACCCCTCACACACACTGCACCCTTGACACACAGTGCAACCCACTCCATTGCACCCCTCACACACACTGCACTCTTCACACAAGCACACTGAATCTCTACACACACACTACACCCCTCACAAACATTGCACTCCTCCCACACACACTGCACCCCTCACATACAATTATATCTGTGTGTATGTGTAGGTATGTGTATCTGTGTGTGTATCTGTGAATGTTAGTGTATATCTCTATGTGTATGTGCCAGTGTGTATCTGTGTGTGTGTCAGTGTATTTATGTGTAGGTATTAGTGGCGCACATACCGGGGTCGCAGGCGTCGTGGCTGCGACTGGGCCCAGCCCACCAGGGGGCCCGGCCACCCTGCAACCCATGTATGTACCCACTGGGCCAGCCTCTTCTCCTGGGGGAGCCCAGGAGCCGGCCACCTCAGTGCCCCCTGAGGCTGGCCCTGGTGGCACCCGGCTGGTGGGCATGCAAGGGAGTGCTTCCTTTTCAGCTCCTTGGCGCACCGCACTGATACCGGAGCCGGAAGATGACGTCATCTTCCTGCTCCGGTATCAGTGCGGTGCATGAGGGAGCTGAAGAGGAAGCACTCAGGCAGGGAAAGTGCTCCCTCAAGCGCCCGCCAGCCTGCCTGCCGGGTGACACCACTAGACCCCAGGGAATCCCAAAGGTAGGGATTTTTGTTTTGTTTTTTTAAACGTGTGTGAGTGTGAGTGAGTGTGTGTTAAAGTGTGTTAGTGTTAGAGTGTGTGAGTGTTAGTGTGTGTTAGTGTTTGAGTGTGTTTGTGTGCGTCTGTTAGTGAGTGTGTCTGTCTGTCAGTGAGTGTGTATGTATGTCTGTCACTGGGTGTGTGTAAATGTGTGTGTCTGTTAGCAAGTGTGTATGCGTCTGTTCATGAGAGTGTGTGTGTCTTAAGCACTTACCTTTCTCCAGCGCCGGACTCCCTTGGCACTGGGGATCTCTCTGCCCCGATCCGCCTCTCAGCTCTGAATACGCATGCGTTGCCACGTGCGCATTCAACCCGCCCATAGGAAAGCATTACTTTTGATTTTCTCAGTGAGAATCGCAGAAGCTCCTCTAGCGGCTGTCAATGAGAAACTGCTATGTTTTCAGCTGCAGGGTTAAAACTAGAGAGACCTGGCACCGAGACAACTTCATTGAGCTGATGTGATCTGGGTGTCTGTAGTGGTCCTTTAAGTGTATGTGTTTATGCATGCACTGGCGTACATACCATGGTCGCAGGGGTCACAGCCTTGTGACCAGGTGCCCGCCACCATGTGTTGTGGCCCCAGCCCGTGCAGAGTAAGTGGGGCCCATGGATCAGTTTTCGCACCGGGGCCCCATGGGTTGTGTGTATGCCAGTGGTAGGTATGTGTTTGAATCTGTACAAAAATATGAAAAGAACAGGAGAAATAGGATATTGGTAGAGTATCCTAGAGAGTGTAATACCCTACTAGTAGCAGGAAACAATAAGTGTACAGTAGAAAACTTAACGTACCTTAATGTGTAAATGTTAAAACTTAACTTTTAATAATAAATTCCTAATATATGAAAACTGGTGAGAGTCATCACCCAAAACACCCATTCTTCCACCACAAATGGCTATTGTAGCGGAACTGCAATGCTGATAATTAATATCTCTGCTGGAATCATATGGAGCTAGAAGGGAAGCGCCCATTCCCCCATTAACTGGACGACACACAGTTCTGGGAGTCAACTCATTTTTATTAGCCCACACACAGCTTTTTATGCATAGCCCCAATCATATGGGATCTCCAGATCAAGTTTACAGGGAATTTACCCAAGAGGCTCTGTGTCTGAAAGATAATTAAGCTGGGAAAACATGATAATTAATTTATCTCTCAGATCCAACGAATACAGAAAATATCACAAAAAAAAACAACCAAAAGCATAATAAAACATTACACCATTCCTATATCCCTGAATAGTCTGTATCTGAGTGCACAACATATCCGAAAAGCGATCAGATTGGTTTGGTGAAACAAGAATGCTATTCAGGAAAAGATTTCACCGGCCGGCCACGAGGTGAGGCCCCATAAAGAGTTCAAGAGAATCCAGGGCAGTGGCCAGTCTTTGTTTGGGAGTTCCTGCAAGAACACCAACGAATGCTTCACCTTGCTCTTAGGTAGCGAATGCTCCCCCCAGTTGGTAAATAATATCTCCCGAACGTGGTTCGTGTAGTTGGTCTGGAAAGTATACAGGCAGCAGTACCATCTTGACTGGGGTTCGCAAGAATGTGTAGCCAAAATTAGTTCCACGCACTCAATGACCAAGTACCGCAAGTGTTCGGGAGACAAAATGGCAAAATTGAACCATGTGTGCTCAGTTATACAAATGGCGGCCACGCAGGGAAAGCACTTAAGTTACTCCTTAACTGCGGTTAACAGCCAGGAATGGTTGATGTTCCAAGCAAAAGTACTGTTCCCAAACAGGGGGTACAGGTCTGTTCGCAAAAACTCAATATTGGTTCGGGCAACCCCAGGGACTGATGCCAGGTCCGCAACAGCTATGTGTTGTGATACATCTGTTCGTTCCATTGGGTCCCTGTTGTAATGTCAGGATCAGATGGAACCAGAATGCACTGACTGAATCTCTAAAATATGACTTTCTGTATACCGGTCCTTAGAATGGCTAATGTACAAACCGCATCAATAAGAATAGCCGAGGTTAAAGGGATACAGAAATGCAGATAAACATTAAACAAGCCGAGGGCAAAAGATCACAGAAGACAGGAAGAACGGGAGCAAGAAATGAATACCAATAAAGATCAGCGCGGTCCATACCGTGGTCACAGGGGTCGCAGCTGCGACCGGGCCCTTCACTCCAGGGGGCCCGGCCGCCCTGCGGATCCCTGTGACTGGGTGCCTGCCGCCAAGTGTTGCAGCCCCGGCCGTGCGGAATAATTGCCGGGGCCGCACGACCGGGCCCACTCTGATGATGTCAGAGGCTGGGAGGAAGTAACTGCCACGGTCACTCCTCCCAGCAACCACCAGGAGCCGCGTGGGAGGAAGAAGAGGGAGAGAATCATATGCACAAACAGTTCTTTTGTTATTGTAATATGTTTCCCTACCCCTGCAATGGACTGGTCGACCCAGCTGAACTTATGGAACTATTCTGGGCAGTAGCCTCGTGGGTGGCCGGGCAGAAATGTTAGCTCCAGCTAACTTTTGAACCCCTGAACCGATCTGGATGATTTTTAGGTATGTTGGGGCTATCGGGAAATTTGTTTTGGGGGTGTTTCCAAAAATGGGTAAAATACTTGCATTTTTCGTTTGGAGATAATTGAGTTGATACAGTAATAAACTCAATTATCTCCCAAGCAGAAGGGAGGGATTGTGCACACTGTATGGGAGTGTCTGAATGTAAAACTCAGTTTTTATTGCCTTGTTGATCTTGTGTCCCTGTGCCCAACCAGGTCCACCTGGGTGGTGCCCTGGTTGGGAAAATTGCCCCATTAAACCTTCAGTTCCTGATATACCCTCACCACAGATCCTTGTGTCGTGCTTGTAGGGAAAAGCAATACCAGAGATAATCTCTTGGGACAGCTCTTTGGAGCATTATAATCTCTAGCTCTTCTAAGAGCTGTTCCTGCTCTGCTCTACAGCCTCCCTCTCACTACAGGGGAGAAAGGACATCTCTTGTGGCAGCGAAAATCTCTCACACTATCGCGGTGACCGCTACAAAGACATTTATTCTCCTTCTATTATTTCAGAACCTGTGTCTGTTGTCTAGGGGTTCAGATAGGAAGATAGACCATGGCATTTTCACATCTCTGATTATTTAACATGCTGTCACCCAATTTCCAGAGATGGAGCAGGGGGACCATGGTCCCCCTAGGATTTTTTTACAGGTCCCATCCAACTGGGATGAGGCCTCTAGCAATTAGGCAGACATAGCTACCTAGCTACCCAATCGTAAATATTAACCACTCAACTGATGGGCGGGGGGAGGAGGGGGGCAAGTCCTCTCTTATTCCCATTATTTTTATACACCATCCTAAATGTCCTCTTGGTAGCTATATTGGGTTTATATTGTCCTCCATGGACTTTTGTCTTTGTTTTTTTATGCTTTATTGTGGTGGCTGGCTAGCAAGAGCTGTCCAGCCACCACCCTTAAATTGCCATAGGACAAATAATACACATTTATAAAACTTGGGTCCAGATTTTAACAATTTACTCTCAGATTTGTAGCTTTTTTCTCCAGGTTTAAAACATTGGGTTATATCCAAACAGGCTGAAACATTCAAGTCCATTTGGATGCAGCTGTATCAAATCTGGACATTTAGAAATCTTGTGCACAATGTTTGTTTGCAAATCTGGACCAGAGGAATCTGGCCTTTGTTGAGTAAACCTGTAAATGTTTCTCAACACCTTCAAGATGTGCTTGAGACGCCAGAATTCTGTTGGCACGTCATATGTGGTGGTTTTATCATAATAATTATGTTGATAGTAAAGATTGATGTTTCTTTTAACCCTGAGTGTGTCTTTTTTTATTGGACTCCATCTTCATCTCGAAAAGGTAAACATGTATTTACCACAATAAATTTCCTAATTTCACTCCAGTCAAAGAATCCCAAAACACCTCCCTCTATGATTGTTTGCAGAAGGTACAATTAGACTTTCATTGAAGTAATGTGTTTTACCATGACAAATACATTTTATATTTATTTGAATATTTGATAGAGACAGTTTAAATGTTCCATCCTGTGACAGTCTTGTCCATTCTTCTCATTGCCCGTAGGTGACATCTATATGACCTTCACTTTCTCCTTAGTTGGAGGGTGTCAATATTCATGCTCAGGGAAACTATTGAATAAGCACAGGCTGCTCAGTTACTGACCCATCATATGTTAAAAACTGGAGGAACCCCTGGAAAATACAGAAAATAAATCCCCAGGATATCATACTGACCAAGTAAAAAATAATTGCCTTACTACTACCCCATGAAGGATAACAAATGTACCTGCAAGGTTCATGCTATAACTCATACTTTAGCAGAATCTTCTAACGTAGTAATTAAGGTCATTAAGACCATTAAGTTGGACTTATTACCCCAATGTGTCAGGTGCCCTGCCTCCGTGAGGCTCCATCTGGTCCCTGTCCAGGGTGTGTGGCTGTCCCCGCCGCTGTGTTTCTGATGCTGCACACTCCAGAGCAGCATCCTTATATGTGTGCCAGACCTGGTCATGTGACCCGGCACACAGTGATGACCTCAGATGACCTCAGAGACTACAAGGGAAGGAAGAAACACCTCCCACGTGTTGTGGTTAACACTAATTGGAGGTTAGCCAATCAGACACATCCTGTGTGTATATAAGCTAACCTCTCCCTTGCCTCAGTGCCCTGTTGTGGTCTTTTTTTAGCCCAACAGCACGTTATACTCTATCTGATTTATTGGTTACCGAACTTTGGCTTGTCTCTTCGTATTCCGTCTCTCTATTTCCCTTTGACCTCGTCTTGTCTCTTCGTATTCCGTCTCTCTATTTCCCATTGACCTTGGCTTGTCTCTTCGTATTGCGTCTCTCTATTTCCCTTTGACCTCGGCTTGTCTCTTCGTATTCCGTCTCTCTATTTCCCATTGACCTTGGCTTGTCTCTTCATATTCCGTCTCTCTATTTCCCTTTGACCTCGGCTTGTCTCTTCGCATTCCGTCTCTCTATTTCCATTTGACCTCGGCTTGTCTCTTCGTATTCCGTCTCTCTATTTCCCTTTGACCTTGGCTTGTCTCTTCGTATTCCGTCTCTCTATTTCCCTTTGACCTTGGCTTGTCTCTTCGTATTCTGTCTCTCTATTTCCCTTCGACCTTGGCTTGTCTCTTCGTATTCCGTCTCTCTATTTCCCTTTGACCTTGGTTTGTCTCCCCGTATTCCGCCTCTCTATTTCCCTTTGACCTTGGTTTGTCTCTTCGTATTCAGTCTCTCTATTTCCCTTTGTCCTTGGCCTGCTTTGACTATTCTTTTGCAAAGCCCGGCTATGCTAAGGACCGGGATTGCAATTCTGTCTGTTGTGTCCTGTCTGTGCGTTAGGTTTCCTCAAAATAAAAATATATAAGAAAAAAAGTGTGCTGTGCCTTTTTAAATAGTAGCACATATATATATATATATATATATATATATATATACATAAAGTGAAAATGAATTTTGTGAAAGTGCAATCGCAAAGACACTATAAAGTATCAAACTGGTCATTTTTTTTTTATTTATTTTTTTATTCTTTATTTGTCGTTCAGCTGAGTACAGAATACATACATACACCACAACAGTGCACATGGGCATAGAAATAAGATGAACAATTTGAATAACGATACAAATAATGAGCATTAGATAGAGATATGAAGGACAGCACGTGTCGGGGTGCGCCGGGTCCTCTCAAACCCCCGGTGTTATGATGTGTGCTGCGCCTCCCTAGTTCTGGGACGTGAGAGGTATAGATACCATGGGGTCCAGATATCGACGTGCTTGGTGCTTCTTCCTATTAGTTCTGCGTACCGCGCCTCGGCCGTGTGTATTTCCTCAACTCTCTGTAGCCACTCCGTGACGGTCGGTGGTTGGGTCTGTTTCCATTTGATTGGTATAGCTGCTTTTGCTGCGTTGAGCAGGTGCCTTAATATCGATCGCTTGTATTGGGCTATCGAGCCTTCTGTGTAATGCAGTAGGGCCATTTCTATGCTAAAGTCCGGCAGATCTCCCAGAATTATCGTCATTTCCCTTTGTATTATATGTTACCAGATGAACACGATGAGTTGAGGTCCAGTCCTAGGATGTCCTTCGGAATTTATGAAGGATGTATGGGGCAAGTTCAAAACTCGAATAGAATCTCATAAGAAGAAGTCCGGGTGTGTGCCTTTTGTCCTCAGAATATGTGGGTTAAGGCTTCGCGTCTTTCTGAATCTCACGGAGATAGATTCTCAGCCTATTTTTTGTGTAGTAGCTTTCTTTGGGTCCTCCTGTTTGCCTCCTTGGGCCACCAGTGTCACTTGCAACACCCTAACAACAGGTTATAAACCAAAACATATCTTTCTTGCACACCCTCTTTCTTTCAGTCTTTTCGATCCAGTTAGGGATGAGGAGGTATGTTTTATTTGTTCAGATCCACATCTTGTGATCTGATAATTTGATGTAATTTCAGCTTTTAGACCGCCAAGTGGACCTCTTGCCTAAATGATGTTTTTAATTACAATTACTGTCCACACCATAGATAGTTAACTAGAATTTGTGATGATTTTGACATCATTACTCTGTGGTTTTATGACTACTTAAATTATTACATAACGTCAAAGACTCATTTTTTGTTCTTGGTAGACTCAGATTATGTATTTGTGTATTCATAAAGATCTATTATATATTCTAAGGTTACATGGACTTTCAAAGAGAGACATTTAGGTGATATGCCTTTTATCTTATTTGCATAAAGACTGGTAATGAGTTTTATATTAGGACCAATCAGTATGTGACTCTATCAATTACATCTATGAGGATGGATATAAATTCAGACAGACGGCAGACCCAGGATGTGATCTGAAGAAGCCGCCCAGGCGAAACGTTCTTGAAAGAGAAGTAAAGTGTCCCAGTTCCCGAGGATCCCAAGTGTCAGAAGGGTCTGAGAACTAAACACTATAATACAGGGAAAGAGCTTTTACTGTTACCAATAAAGGATTCAATTGTATTCAGCTGCCGTCCTGCCTGTTACATCGTGGTCCTGCATATATGATATCTGGGCTGTCCAAGTTAGAGCACACTTTTACTGCTCCCTCTTTGTGAGCTGATGGGTCATTTATTTTATTTACTTTGTTATTACAGAAGTACACTATATCTTTTTTATCTTTTTCCTTTTATGTTCTGATCTGCACTACCTATATTTGGAAGGGTATATTGATTAATCCCTTATCTCAAGTTCTAAGGAGTAAGTGCTCTTATTATGTTTTATCACACAGTGCACTATGGGTTAGGGGCACACAATATTTTTGGGATAAAAATGACCAGTTTGTTCATGATGGCAACACTTCATAAGGTCGGCCTGGGGAGAGGAATGATAGCCTGGATAGCGGCGCTTTATGCTGACCCTAGTGCCAGAGTGAGGGTGAATGGTGCGCTCACAGACACCTTTCCCATCCACAACGGAACCCGACAGGGCTGCCCATTGTCGCCGCTCCTATTTGCCCTCTCATTGGAACCATTTTTGGACAGGATAAGGCAAACCCCAGAGATTCGAGGGTTTAGACACGGAGACCAGGAGCCCAAGGTAGCCGCATATGCAGATGATATGCTCTTCTTCGTAGACAACCCGGTTGACTCCATGCCGATCTTGATGCAGGAATTCGACATATATGGCCAGGTATCAGGTCTGAAGCTTAATCAAACTAAATGCGAACTGCTGAACATACAGACCCCAACGGCAGTGCGAGAGCGGATCACACGCGAGTCTCCCTTTCACTGGTGCTCAGAACAGATGCAATACCTGGGAATTTGGATACCCAGCAACCCGAAAGAGCTATATACCAGGAACTACGTACCCCTCCTATGAACAATCCTGCTCGACCTAAAAAACTGGACTTATGACCACATATCCCGGCAAGGACGCATAGCGGTGATTAAAATGAATATCCTACCACGGCTGCTTTACTACTTTAACACCATTCCCTGGCACATACCATCAGAATTTTTCGCAACTCTTAAATCGGCAGTAATAAAATATGTTTGGAAAGGAGAGAGAGCAAGACTCAGCTACGACAAGCTATGCCTACCCAAGAACTGGGGCGGACTAGCGTTACCCGACATACGCAAATACTTCCAGGCCGCAGTCTTACAACGGATTAGGGACTGGCACGTAGCGTCTGAAAACAAATTGTGGGCTGCACTGGATAGAGAAAGCACAAACAAAGCCCTTCACATGTATACATGGCACAGCTCAGCAGACGCGGCATCAAAACTAGGCAATTTATCACCCATTGTACAAACTCTGAAGACATGGTCATCCTTGAGACGGAACCAACACCTCTCCCCACAACCGAGCCCATTGATTCCGATAACACACAATACTGCGATAGGCAGGGGGGCTACACCGATCTGCTTGGCCGATTGAGGGAGAAGGAGAGTATATCCCGATGTCCGAGGTCCTGAGCAATACCGGACTGAGAAACCTGCGAGAATGGAGTACGATGACACAACAGACGCTGATGCACAGATTTCGGTACACACAACTGCGGCATTTCTACTTCAACCTCCCCAACAGGGTAGCGATTCACAGAGAGCAGACTTGGTTCGAAAACATCTGCGTGACCAACACAGGCGCGGATGGTAGGGTATCGCTCATCTACCAACAATTGATAACGGGAGACCACACACGGAAAAATGCGTTTAAGAGGCAATGGGAAGAGCTGACAGCTAGGACGTACACTGAGGCACAATGGGAAGACTCGATAGCCCAATACAAGCGATCGATATTAAGGCACCTGCTCAACGCAGCGAAAGCAGCTATACCAATCAAATGGAAACAGACCCAACCACCGACCGTCACGGAGTGGCTACAGAGAGTTGAGGAAATACACACGGCCGAGGCGCGGTACGCAGAACTAATAGGAAGAAGCACCAAGCACGTCGATATCTGGACCCCATGGTATCTATTCTGAGGACAAAAGGCACACACCCGGACTTCTTCTTATGAGATTCTATTCGAGTTTTGAACTTGCCCCATACATCCTTCATAAATTCCGAAGGACATCCTAGGACTGGACCTCAACTCATCGTGTTCATCTGGTAACATATAATACAAAGGGATCTGAACAAATAAAACACACCTCCTCATCCCTAACTGGATCGAAAAGACTGAAAGAAAGAGGGTGTGCAAGAAAGATATGTTTTGGTTTATAACCTGTTGTTAGGGTGTTGCAAGTGACACTGGTGGCCCAAGGAGGCAAACAGGAGGACCCAAAGAAAGCTACTACACAAAAAATAGGCTGAGAATCTATCTCCGTGAGATTCAGAAAGACGCGAAGCCTTAACCCACATATTCTGAGGACAAAAGGCACACACCCAGACTTCTTCTTATGAGATTCTATTCGAGTTTTGAACTTGCCCCATACATCCTTCATAAATTCCGAAGGACATCCTAGGACTGGACCTCAACTCATCGTGTTCATCTGGTAACATATAATGTGCTATTGGTTAACTATGCTTTACTTTACGGTGGGAGGAATTAGTTCATCTTCATTGGTAAACATATATATTTAATATCATAATTTAATAATAATACTAAAATCACTCAGTATCCAAACATTTTATTATACATAATAAAGATCCTAAAATGCTTAAATGCATTGCTATAGGTAAATGTATGGTCCCATGGAGGGGTGGAAATATTAAAAATATTCTAGGCAAAAAAAAGATGGAGTGGGTTTATACACTCCAAACCCTTGCATCTTATGGTCTGAATGCTGATTTTGATTTATTTAATTTTTTATAATCCATTTTTTATAACCATATGTTTTTATATTATTTCACTATGCCCACCCTTATTATCCAGTAGAGCAGATATGATGCTGCCCTTTACCTGCCTGCTTCTCTTCCCATCATGTTTTTATTTTATATTTATATTTATTCTTATTTTTATTCCATATTTCCTTATATCTGTCAGCTCCATTTATTTTATTTTATTTTATTCCACTTATATATGATTTCAATATTATTTGTTTCTTTTCTTTTCCCCCTTCTTTCCATTCAGCCTTATATAGCTATGTAGCATCTCCATGACGACGGCCACAGCGTTGTGTGAGCCGTCGTCTACTTTCTTTCTGATGACGGCGGCCACTGTCTTGTGCGTGCCGCCGTCACCAGTACACCCGCCCCTCGCTCCTCCTACTGGCGTCTGGACGCATCTGTTATGCGAACAGACGCCAGCCACCAGTTCCCTCTCATGACGCCGGCGGCTGCGCAGTGCCGGCCGGCGTCAAACTACATACCCCATAACCCCTTGCGGCTGTGATGCCGGTCATGTGACCGTGCACTTTAGAATCTTTTTTCTTTTTTTAAATAACCACTGATCGTTTTTAAAGTCTAATCACATAACGTATAATGTCTATTTTAGCTTTACTTTAATACATACTATTGTTTATGTTTTACTAGTGTTATACTGTATGTAATCTGTTACTGCAATCTGATTGGCTGTCCAAATTTTGGCGCCAATTTTTGAGTCAATTGAGTATGCTATTTAAATGTTCTTCTGCCAGGTATCAGGTCCTTTACCCATATTGATAACGCCGATTGGCGAAACGCGTTTATGGTTTTTTTATATTGTGTAATGTTACAATTAAAGTATATTTTATAATCTTTTATTGTACTACTTATCTTTTAATACACATATAATTATTATTACTACCTGGCATCATTCGCTGGACTCCAAGCAATCCTAGGTGGGGATTATTCCACCAGTGCGAAATATCAGGAGCAGTTGACCTGCTCCTGTCTTGTGAGTATCCATTTTTTATTTTATTTCATATTGGAGTTTAATTTTACGCAGAGAACACTATTGGCTGTCTCTTTTTATTTGAGCATCTTTTAAACCACGGAAGGAGGAAACACGTGGAGGACAACCATCCTATATCCCATAAGCGGGGATCTAAACCGCTGTACGCCTTCTATACCAGAGCAGGTCCTAGCTCTTGGATATGTGAGTTTGCAATCAAGCCTTTATATTTTATTCCTTACCCATATAGATATACTGCACCATTGTGGTTTTGTATTTGTTTTTATATCTTACATAAGAGACGATCCACAAGAAAGACAGAAAGCAAGACAGAAAACAAGATTATTACCTTTGACTAAGCACTACGGACACTGCAAGATAAGACCTCTTCTACTTTATTTATCTATTTATTTATTTCATCTGGACTTTTATATATTTATTTTTTAAGCGCAGCCCTTTCTCTATATTTTTTGTGTCTTATCCTTAAGGGTTCTTGAGGGATTCCCTTTTTAGGGTTGCTGCTCATTTGTGTTATTTAGCGCTTACTCACCTGTTTTTATTTCATAATTTAATAATGTTCATTAGCTGGCAAATTATTTACTTTCTAAATTGCAGCTAGAAACCAGATGAAATGTTTTATCATATCATAATAAATGCCTTTCTTGTATTTTGCTAGTTAATTTGTCAATGCGTTTATGACTAGTCCCCAAAAGGTAAATGAATCTGGTTATATAATTGCATAATATATTTTTTTATCTAAATAAAGACATCACTGTGATTATATTGCAGAGGAAATATAGAACTACGCTGGATTTCCGAATTCACTGAAATTTCCTTAAAATAAGCAGAGACTCTATATAGTCAAAGTTAATAAGTGTATTAATGCTAACTATCTTCAATTAGGAATCTGATCATGTTGATCTATGATCCTATACAAGGTACCATTAAAATACATGCTGCCATCTTGTGGTTAGAAGTGTAACTGTACTGCATGTACAGTACATCTGATATAAATCAGCCATAGTGTTTCATAATCTTGCATCTATCATAGAAAACATATCCTTGAATTAAGATTTATTCCAAAATATATTTATACCGTATTTTGTGTTTAAACATTTGCTTATCTAATGATTTATTATACTTTTATAACATGACAGGAGGCTTCGTATTGCTTAACTCCACAGCAGTACATTCACACAGAGAAAAACAACCAATCAGAAAAAAGTTAGGTTCTATAAAACTCCCCTCCCCATGCATCATTGCCTCTTTCTTTGCTGCTCCTCAGTCAGTACAGGTCAGAGTACCACTGCCTCCTGCTCTTAGTGGGTGGCTTTGGGATATTATCGCTATTTATACTCAGTATTCTATATTTTCCTTGTGGGATTTTATTGCTATTTATACTCAGTATTCTATATTTTCCTTGTGGGATTTTATTGCTATTTATACTCAGTATTCTATATTTTCCTTGTGGGATTTTATTGCTATTTATACTCAGTATTCTATATTTTCCTTGTGAGATTTTATTGCTATTTATACTCAGTATTCTATATTTTCCTTGTGGGATTTTATTGCTATTTATACTCAGTATTCTATATTTTTCTTGTGGGATATTATTGCTATTTATACTCAGTATTATATATTATCCTTGTGAGATTTTATTGCTATTTATACTCAGTATTCTATATTTTCCTTGTGAGATTTTATTGCTATTTATACTCAGTATTCTATATTTTCCCTGTGGGATTTTATTGCTATTTATACTCAGTATTCTATATTTTCCTTGTGGGATTTTATTGCTATTTATACTCAGTAATCTATATTTTCCCTGTGAGATTTTATTGCTATTTATACTCAGTATTCTATATTTTCCTTGTGGGTTTTTTTTGCTATTTATACTCAGTATTCTATATTTTCGTTGTGAGATTTTATTGCTATTTATACTCAGTATTTTATATTGTCCTTAGGGATTTAGTCTGATATATTCAGTATTGTATTTTACCCTTGAGATTTTATTCTTATATATTCAGTTTTTCTTATTGTCCTTGGTAGATGTCCCCTTATACATATAGTATTATATAGTCCTTGTGGGATTTATTTACTACTTATACTTCAAGCTATCACTGTTTTCTTATCTATATTTGGATTTGTGGGGTCCTTCGGTCACCCTTTTCCCTTGGCCTAGGCCCCCTGTCCGTTTTCCACTTTGTGTATATTTTTCGGCCGCCTTGTCATGTTTCCTGGCGGGGTTTGTATCGCTCGGGGGCTTCAGGCGGCTGACTGCAGCTGCCTCCTCTGCTCCCCTGAGCTTCAGGACCACGGAATTTACCTCCGGTCCAGTGTGTTCTCCGGTCACGGGGTACCAGTGAGCCAGTGTGAGTACCTGGCGTCCGGTTCTTCTTCCCCACGCGGCATCCACACCGCGGCTGCCTCCGTCCGTGGACCACTTGGGTCCCGTGTTCTTTCCGGTTGCGGGGGTACTCGTGGGTGAACACGAGTATCCGGCAGCCGGATCTTCTTCCTCATGTGGCCGCTTCACTGCGGCCGCCTCCGCTGCGGACTGCATGTGTTCCGGGCGGGGGAGGGCGCTACCGCTCACCGCCCCTTCCCCTGTTGGAACCTGGCTCTGTGGATGTCGTTTGAGGGGTCTTTCTCCCCTTCTGTTACTCAGGGCTGGATTCAGTCCACGGCCTAAGCTTTTAGCGCCCTATGAGGGCCCACCACCCTACTCAGGATTTATCTACAGCCCAGGGGAATACCATGTATTTATGTATATATAATTTTTTTTACTGGGCTGGAGAATAGTCTCTGTACAGTACACCCTGCACTGCTCTGGGGTCCCTGCAGTTTGCATATCTCTGAATTAGACCGCAAACATTCTAGATCTACCAGTTCCCTGTACAGTGCTATAGGCACATTACTACCCTGCCAGTGGGTTTTACATTGGGAGTTATTTAACCCTAGGTTCCCCTGTTTTTTCATTACACATATATAGGGGACTCTACCCACGCAGATTGACCCTTGCGGCTGTCAGAACACAACACCCGGTACAGCCGGCTAGGTCTGTGCCCCATTGATTGTTCTGCTAGGTCTGTGCCCATTTGATTGGCCTGCTATGTCCGTGCCCTTCTGACTGGCCTGCTCTATCTGTGTCCTTTGTTCGGCCTGAGCTACCTGGGCCCGAAACCCCCTTTTGGCCGCAGGCCTGGGAGGATTTCACTGAGAAAAGCCCAGTACCCACTATTGACATGGAGATAGGTGGGTGTCTAGGCAATCACCCTGAGTCTCTAAGGGACTCTAGTTTGGATCACAAGAGGATGCGGCCCTCCATCACCTCGATCCGAGTATGATATTTTATTTTAATGAACAGAGAGCCTACCCCTCTCATATACGCAACCGGACAGTGTTTTGTTATTAAAGGGAGCGGCCCTCCCTCAACCTCAGCCTGATACTGAGCTGGATACAGAGGACATGTTTTGAGTGACACATTCACGTAGAGAGAACTGGTCACGGATGTAGACTCTACTGTTTGGTTATTAACAGGTGCGGCCCACTCAGGCTATCAGCCGTACGCTGACACGGAACATTATTAGAGAGCGCGGCTCTCTCATACACTCAACGCTCTACAGTGCCGTCCATTTGTTCATCACACAGGCTTGTACCTGTACAGTACAACGATGACTGCATAGAGGGGCGTCCCTTCTGCATTCAATTAGATCTAACGACCGTGCTACCGATTTAGTTATAGAGGGCTGCCTGATCATGCACGGTATACATATTTAGACTGGGTCTCTCTATTTCATCTCCTGTATTGGATCTACTGGATCCGGACCACTGTACCACACATGAGAAATACTCGAGATATAATATAACAAGGGTAGACTACTGCTTATTTATGCACCCTCCTGGAGACAGTACGGATGAGCCTCAGGTATTACAAGAGTGCAGGTTTTGTTATATTCTGTGCTATATAGAACAGACAATTGCATTCTGTTTTAGATATCCGGACCATTGCGAACAAACTGCGCAGACAGTTTTTCCCATATCGAGATGACATGAGATACTGAGACCTTTATGGAGCAAACGGACACTGCCTTGCTCAGATAATAAGACTAAGGAAGGCCCACTACCCGGTCTGCAGGTACACCGTACACATGGATCGCATGGAAAGACCGGAAACCCTGGTTGACTTGAGTGCCCTGGTCATTACAATCTTGGGATAAGATGACAGGAATGCCCCTACTCCTCTGAGCACATATCTGGAGAACAGGTTCGGAGATGGAGGCCCCTCCATCTATACTCTATATCCCTCATGGGAACCGTCTTTGTTTGGGTTTGCGCTAACCCACCTTTTCAACTACCATCAAGGAGACCTGCGAGACTCTACGGAGGAACCCGGTGTGCCCCGACTCCTACACGGATGTTAAGTCGGGTCACAACCTACCGCTGGAGTACGGCTCAGGATGTGTAGAAGACTCAGATAAGGCTGTCGACATTCTCAAACGGGACAACACATGATTCGGGCGGTTGAAGCTAGACCCTTCTTTTTTCGTTATATCTGCTCTCTGGAGTCGCCTGTCGTGAGCGAAGGGACCTTACGCCTTGTAAGGACGCTATGTATTTGCAGGACTCCAATCTAAGAAGGGAGGTATCCCTCTATAGGGAGACTTTGACTTCGGTTATTGAACTCACATTCCCGGTTCCCTTGACCTAGGAGACATCTCACCGGGTAGGCCGTGAGGGAACGAAAGATCCTACTCGGTTCTATTATGGAATTGGTGGTGGACTTAGTCACATTCCTTGAGATTGGGGATCTACCTGCAAGGCCACATCGCTGGGTAACACTGGCACGATCGGAGGAGCCACCTTACACATCAAGAGTTGAGACATTGTGGCAGTGTCTTCTTGCAGCCCTAAGTCCGCAAATGACTATCAACATTTTGCAACTACAGGAAAATGGCTCATAGGTCAGCTTGGCAGCTCATGGACTGGCTGCTAGGAAACAGGTCGCAACCCCACGTACAATGAATCTATCAGCGGATGGTGTTTTTTTCCGTACTTGGGATGCTTCGTCAGCTTGCATCTTCATAGATCCGTCTGCTGTCATTTATATCAATTTGGAAGTCCATTTAGGATTGTTTGGATAGCTCCCGGAATAGGTACCAGCGAAACAAACAGCAGTGAATTTGTTGACCCTCCCTGGTTTAATTTTAATAGTTTGGATTAATCAGGTACGTATGCAACTCCGCTTGTTGTCTCTGCTACCTGTCACCTGTTCTTATGTCTGTTTTCCATAAGTAGGGTTGTGATATTTACATATTAAGGTATTTTGGTTGCTACATTGGGTACCTACATGTTGTTCAAAGTACATTTCATTGGCTAACCAACCTGTTCGATTCTGTTTTTCTCTCGTTTCAGTTTACAGTCCATCAACGTTATCTGGTGTGGCAGTTCTTCTTGGATGGTGGACATCGTTGTATTCACCGTATCTAGGACTTCGTTCTAACCCATTATGTTTTCTGCCTTTTGTTCTGTTTTGTCCCAGCTTGAAAGAGGCAATGATGCATGGGGAGGGGAGTTTTATAGTACCTAACATTTTTCTGATTGGTTGTTTTTCTGTGCTGCTGTGCTGCTGTGCAGTTCTAGTAAAGAGAGACTAAAGCAAATACTCGCCTCCTCTCATTAAGAAAATTACACTAAAGCTAGCATAATCTACAATTTTCAATTATCTGCACACGCCTATATTTTTATATAAATATTGTGTCGTTGTGATTTACTTTGCAAAACGTCCTGGAACTTTTCAGTACATCAACAATTCCTGTGGGTTAACAGAATACCTTTTTATTCTGATATACATATGCTGGAGACCCACTGGATTTTCCTGTATATTTTTATAATGTTCCAAAATGCCCCACAGTAGTGTCTACCATGGAAGTAAGTTGATAAATAGCACTTATCATTTCCAGTTTTTTTTTCTATGGGAAATCTGAAAATTCAGACTGCAATCACATTGACGTTGGTGAATACCCGATATTTGCTATTATTCTAATGATTAGCATCTTGTTGGTAAAACATTGCATATGATGGTAATATCTTATTAAAGGAACACACTAAGCACCATAACCGCTGACATATCGTAGTGGTTATGGTTCCAGGAGGGCCATGGCAATCCCCCCCCCCCCAATTTTACAACAGTTTGGCTTCTTACCTGGGGTCTGCTGGGTGTCTCTCTCTGTTTCCACTACTAATGCCAGAAAGCTTGTGTAACGGCACCCTCAGCATAAAAGGGTTAATCCGCCAGTTAGTACATTAGTACCACCCACAGGGTTTTGGAACACAACCAATAAACACATACAATACACTCAGACACTCCCACACAAAATCCTCCCCTCTGCCTGTGATACAATTACCTTACACAATGGGTAATGTAATTATAACAAGCAGAGAAATACAATTTTTCCACATTATTCATAACTTGAAAAGTATGCATCACATTCACATAAAACTTACATTTTCAGAATCAGCATACTCCAAATACAAACATATGTCATACAAATTGGTCCAGTGGTTCAAAAGATAGATCGTAGTCCTTTGTGACCAAAGGAAGCATGGTTTTTCTGCCCAAAACCAGTTCCACGGAGTCTTCTATCCTGGAGATAATTGGGAAGTAATCAAATTATCTCCAAAGACAGAGGCAAAACTCCATTGAACAAATGGCAACGAAAGACAATAAAACACATGAAAACATATAACTGTGCAGCCATTGCACAAAACAGGTACATTCAACATATCCCCAGATAGCTCAGATCTGAGCGCACATTATTACTGAATGGCGCTCAGAGCACACACATACTGTTCAATTGCCATGGAGCCAAAGTCTTTCCCATAGTCTTTCATTATACGAATGGGCTCCATGGCATAGCTATCTGGGGTATCACCGCTCAAACAGGGCAAGCACCAAATGACCAGGCTTTCATGTCTTTGCAGGGGAAAATCAAGCCTTTTAACATGGGGCCATAATCCAAAGTCAACAGGCGAGCAACCAGGCTTCTCCAATGCAATGTGGCGAGATTGGTCTCGTCACAGCTTGAATCTCCTGAGCTAAATCCCACAGCATTGAGAGCACAGCATGTTCTAATAGTTATGATAATTGAAGTATTTCTTTAATACTAAGCACCTTAACTGTAGTGATTTTTGTGCAAAGAGCCGACTGACAATTATACATGCTGCTTTTTCTGTGAAAAGGCACTTTTGCGTTTGTCCCTAATGTCACCTATAGTACCTGTCACTTAGACAATCAGTCACTCAGAAAGCATCGTTACAGTCCTGCAATCTTTGAAGTATCAGCTTTCGGCATCTCCATGCTGTGCACGGAGACGTTGAACACTCTGCATAGAGCTTCACTGAGACAATTTATCTCTATGAGGAAAAGCTGATTGGTGCAGGACAGCAATTGCCATGTATGTGTATTAGCCCCTCTCCTACTTTACTTACTAAGTTGTAAGAATATATTAATAGTTTTGATAGTTTTCCCAGAGAGTCTACAGTCACATTTGAGCGGCTAAATTCATTGAAAAGTGATGAGTATAGAATGGGTCAAGACGAATTTCGGATAGTGTATAGACAAAGCACAGATAACATTTAAAATAAAATGGTCCGAACAATGCAAGCATGTTTTGTCATTTCTTTATTTATTTTTTTAGAAAAAAAAAAACTAAGAAGCGAGCATGTAAGTCTATACACAGATATTTCTATATATAATGCATCTTGACAATTTCTTCAGTGGCACACAATGTAATGGACACGATAATTACAAACACACTCATTTAAATGCATGTTATTGTTGCGCACCTCCTTCATCGAGATACATTATGGATCTTGGTTAAAGATGGACAGAAATTCAGAGACTCTTCGACAAAATCTTCGATAAATCTCTCAACCATCGAAATCATTCAATAAAATGGATACAATCAATCATTGTTTATTTTGTAATACTTAAAGAGGGTCTTTTGCTTAGCCAGGAACTGTCACTTACCCTCTCTATCCTGGAGTCAGATAACTCCATCTTTGTCTATTGTCAATCATTGTTACAAGCTCCACACATTTTCTGTCATCTACTCGTGCATCTATTAGTCAGGACGAACATGATAAGAGGAGGAACAGAAACACCAAGATGGAGATAAACAAAGTCCAGGAGTAGTTTGTGATTGGAGGAAAAACATTGTGCATGACGACATAATGAGGAGGAGGAGAATATTACTAGTGGCCAACAAGGAACATCGTAAATGTAGGAAAACCAGTAAGAGATTTCCGATTCTCCTCTGATTCAGTGCGTGTCCAGGCTGCACTAGGACAGAACTGGAGTGCGAATAGCTAAATCTTTAATATATGTTTAAAGGAACTATCCATCCAAACACCATAACCACTAGAGGCCACTGTAGTGGTGATTGTTCTAGGAGTGCCCACAGAAATGTTTAAACTGTTTGCTTACCGTTTGCAGTGCAGGGCTTAGTTAATTGGCTGAGAGCGATTACCTGAACAGCGGGCTTAACTCAGGAAAGTAAATGAGAGCTCCAATGCACTTCATAAAGGCAGACCCTGACCAGGTAGTTAAACTGTTACTAAATGGTTTGAATGCTTACATTAGATGGAGCAATGGCACCATAACCACTAAAGCGCACTGAAATAGTTATGGTACTTGGAGTGTACTGAGTAAGTAAGTTGTTCTATGTTGGCATCATTTAAAGAATCTTGTTTTACAAATACAGTTCCGATGACATCACTGTTACTATATGCTTTACATAAACTACACATTATTCAGGAAATGATTGCAAATTATCACGTGATCCCATATATAATAAAATCCCTAAATTGCATCAATTTGATTTTAAATCAATTTACTTTTTATTCTTAATCTCCAGATTCTGCTAATATATTTTCCCATTCGTTTCCAAGTGCCTCGTCTCCACTTTTGAACCCACTATCCATTTTATAATCCATTTTCATAGTTAAATGCTGAATTCTAAAACGTTATAACCTTTAAAACATGCCTTTATGTTTAATTCAAATCCACAACTAACCACTAACTTGCTTTAATGGTATTAAAAAAGGTACACACTTTGTTTCAATGTGTATTCATGTGTCATTTGTTTTCATTCTGACATAGCTTCTTCATAGGAAGATACCAATAGATTATTTCAACATTTTTAAGATAAAGTAATTTCACACAATTCCACTCCATATTTCTGTATGTTTATAGTTTCCTCATAATCTCAAAAGACAAAACATATTTTTAGGTTAATCTACAAAGTTTTCTGGATGGATTGAAGCGGTTTAATTTACAATGATATTTCTTTAAAAATACTGGGTTACATTACATTAAAAATATCCTAATAAACTGTTTAACAGCATTATCTTTTAAAACAGTCCTTTGTTTCCAAATATTTAATTTACAATTCTTCTCCAATGATGTTTTCCATCATGAGAGGATTAAGTAAATTTATGAAACTCAGATATATCGATGACATACCTCCATATTTGTATTGTAAGAAAGCTGTATACAAAATTAAAACCTTATTAAGGTACTTGAGGTCAAAACTTTTGTGCCAAAAGAAGGATTGACATGTCCACTAAAACATACGGGACACACACGGGATGTATGTGACAGAAAATATTTTTTTACTATCATAAGCAAAGCATTAAAGTAAAGTAAAACATGGTACAATCCGGTGGAATTTTCCCAAGAGAAAAATAAATGTGAAACAGTTTGTACCCTGCTTATATCCACTTTATCCCATTATAAAGTCATTTTATGTTTGTTATATGGCAGGAATCAGACGTTATATTTTTGCATTTTTCCATTGTCAGCCTCTTTTTCTAATTCACTGTGGGGACTTGGTTCCTCTGTAAACTGTATTCTTTCGCTTTCAGTCTCAGATTGGCGATGCTGTTGGCCATGTTCATGCCCTGGGAAGGATTGGAATTGGCACAAGTAGAAGAGTAAGTAGCCATGGCACTGGTTGAAAAAAAGAGAATGAAAATGTTCAACGTTACATCATTTAAATTGATTTATTTCTGATTTTATTTCAACCCTCATGTTTCAAAAAGATCAATTTGAATTAACGTTTCAATGGCATGTGTTAGTTTGGGTGACCATGGGGACTCTTCTACGGAGCCCAGAGGTGCCACCAAGAATATTTTGCTCTACATTCTGCACACGCGGTGGTATTTAGTGAGCATTGTCTATGATATATATGATCTACTAACGTGGGCACTCAAGCTAACTATATTGTGGGCAACAAGGCAGGCTCTTTCAGAAGCACTAACATGTGGCGGAGTGGCCACTTCATAATTGGAGGGGCAGGCCGACTCCAGAGCCTTGGTGGAACCCAGCCAGGGACCAGGGCAGTTGAAGTCAGCAGGGAGTGAGGTGGATCTGTGTATGATTTAGTAGATTGCTAAATATAAAAAACACACAAAATAGTTAAAATGTGCACATGGGTTAACTATCTTGTGGCAACGCTATACTATCTCATAGGCACAACTTACTAGATCATGCACACGAGCTACTACAGTGTGTACACAAAGTGAGAGAATATATATTTTAGATGGCTCAGTACTCTTCACTAAAAGCCAAATGTGCTTCAGAAAATATAGTGAATATTGTCTTCAGTTAATTTGATAAAATGACTCTGAAGTTCTGGTTTCCCCATGTATCACATAGACATTGCACTGAGCTGAATGGGTCCCAGTTAGTGATGTCCCGAACGGTTCGCGAACGGTTCGCCACGAACGGTTCGCCGCGGACTCATCATTGAGTAAACTTTGACCCTGTACCTCACAGTCAGCAGACACATTTCAGCCAATCAGCAGCAGACCCTCCCTCCCAGACCCTCCCACCTCCTGGACAGCATCCATTGTGAAGCTGCATTCTTAGTGAGCTGTTCAATGATGAGTCCGTGGCGAACCGTTCGGCGAACAGTTCGGGACATCACTAGTCCCAGTTACTTTCAAATGGATCTTTATATTGCCATAAGATTCATTTGAAAATAGATCCAGACAAACAGCAGCCGAGTTTCCCTGCCTCTGAGGAAGGTGTAGGATTTGGGAGGGATGGGGCTTCATTATAAGGCTAGAATGTGGAGGGGGCATTAAGGTGACTTTAGAGGAGGGCTTGAGGTTATCAATAGAGCTGAATCAAAATGCAGATATGACTGAAATAATCAGATTTGCTTTTTATGTATCATAGAATAGGTCTTGTGACAAACATTGGTTAAAACAGTCTTGTTTGGACAAGTGGATACTATTTTGTTTCCAATCAAGGCATTGTGAATAGAGCTCCAATGATTTTGCAGTAAAACCATTGAGATAATCAGATTGCGTCGATTACTGATCTGTGTGAGTACTGCAACTCGAGAGATAGCATGGTTAAGTATTAAAGGGTTACTCCAACCACCATGACCACTTCTGTATTTTAAAGTGGTCATGGTGGTAGGAGTCTGGATGTGCAGTAATTTGCACTTGTGTGATGGGGGCTAGTTACACCCACGGCACATGTGACATTGGCAGTCTGGAACTCAGTTCCAAGCTGCCGAATATCAATTCTTGGCATATTTTGCATCTATTGTCAGTGTCCACTATATGCTTGAAACAGATGTAATCTGCCTATAAACTTGCTGGTGGAGTCTTATGTGCCTCCATTCTCTGACCTCCTGATCCCGTTGTTTAATGTTTATTCAGCCTCTCTCCCTCCACACTCCCTCTCCCCTTTTCTCTTGCCTGCTCTCTGAGGCCGCTTTATGGGACTGTCGACTGTAACAACGTCAGGAGGATGTGTGTAAAGCAGCGCCAGGTAAGTAAAACTCGTTTAAATCTACAGATATTTATAAGGGTTGACGAACCCTTTAAAGGGATACTATAGTGCCGGGAATACAAAGCTGCCCTTAGAGATAATGTAATTATTGCAGTTTCTTGAAAACAGCAATGATTTACATTGCAGGACTATGGGGATCAGGGACACTGCACCCAGACCATGTCAATGAGATGAAATTGTCTTGGTGCCTATAGTGTCCCTTTAATATTAACAATAAATCAGATCTAATTTATGTATCTCTACATTCAAGCTTTTAAAACAAACTCAATATTTATGAAGAATAAAACCTTTTATATTTCCTCAAACAATTTGTTGAATGATGTTAGTGTCGCAGAGACATAGTACCAAAATATAAAGACTGATTCTACTTTTTATTTGAGAATAGTTACATTTAATGCCGAAAGATTAGTCACGTCTATGTCCTCCTAAAAACGGTGCAAAATCCGACAAAATCCAAGAAGCAGAAAGTCATCTTATTGAGCAGGTATTAGTAGATCCTTATTGCTGTACGGAATGACTCAACTTGTCACAGTACTGTTCGATGTTCTTCTAGTCAGCAGCCATACAAGGAACACGTAATGTCAACCCATTTCTATGTCTTGGTCAGTCTCTCCTCCCTTGTCTTGACCCACCGCTAAGTGATGTTTACGGTGATTTGACTTTTTGCCATCAGTTTGATTATGTTCACAGAATAGGTTACAAATGTTTGTGTTATGGTTAAGTAATTAAGAAATTTATGGTTAGGGGTTGAAGATGTTTTTCTATTTAGATTTTAGGATTAGGAATTGCAAGGCTAGTATTTGGAATTTTACATCACAGTTAGAATAATTAGGGATTTCATGGTTAAGAATGGATATTAATAATGATTTTAAGGAGTGGATTAAAGAATTTAAAGTCAAAAAGGACACCAAAGCACAAAAGCAATGTTATCTTAATGAGACAGTTTTGGTGTATAGATTATGGCCCCCGCAGTCTCATTGCTCAATTCTCTGCTATTTAAGAGATAAATCACTTATTTTCGTTCATGCAGACATAGCCACACCTCCCCTAGCTGTGACTGACACAGCCTCACTGGCAGAACTAATATGGTCACAGGGGTCACAGCCGCAACCGGGCTCGTCACTCCAGGGTGACAGGCCGCCCGGGCAACCCCTGCGACCGGGTGCCAGCCAGCATTTTGGTGCAGCCCCCAACCACATGTAAAAACCGCCGGGGCCGCATTAAAGGAGCCCATTGGATGGCCCATGCTCTTGGGGCCACCCAATGCCAATGGATTTCTTGGGGCCCGGTCAGCACTGTGGTGCTTAAAAAGCGCGGCCGGTAATGTCAGAGCTGGGAGAAAGCTGTCACTTCCTCCTAGCCAACAGAGCGCTGCTCACAAGGAGAGGAGGGAGTGAGAGTAGGAGCTCTGACTCCCATCAGCATGAGGCTGCCACTGGACCCCGGGTAAGTCACTAAATTGTTTTTTAAAGTTTGTGTCTGTCTGTATCAGTATATCTGTGTGTGTGTGTTTCTGTATATCTGTACATGTGTGTGTGTCTGTGTGCATATGTGTATCTGTATGTATGCGTCTGTGTGTGTGTGTATATATGTATGTGTGTCTGTATGTATATGCCTCTGTGTGTGTGTGTCTGTATGTATGGGTCTCTGTGTGTGTGTATGTATGTGTATTTGTGTATGTGTGTATGTGTGTGTCTATGTCTGCATGTCTATCTGTTTGCCTGCATATGTGTGTGTGTGGGGGGGGGGGAACGTGTGGGGTTGATGTATGGGGGGCTGGGACGTATGGGGTGGGAGGTAGATGTATGGGGGGGCTCAGAGCAATTTTTGCAGCGGGGCCCCATAGTCTTTAGTTACACCTCTGCATGCTTTCATTATCAATCGGATGTTAACTTTCTTTAGAAGTTTTCATCTCCTGCTTAGTAAATTGAATTTTAATCAAACACAGAAGGCTCCTGCAGGGTCTAGCAGAGAATTATCAGAGCCAGAGATAATACATTCTATATTAAACAGACTGTGTATAAAATAAACATTAAATCTCTATTTACAGGAAGTGTTTATGAAGGCTGTATAAGTCACATGCAGGGAGGTGTGACTAGGAATGTATAAACAAAGTGATTAACCTAATAAATGGCAGAGGATTGAGCAATGAGGCTGCAGGTACATGATCTAAACACCAAAACTGCTTCATTAAGCTAAAGTTGTTCAGGTGACTATAGTTTCCCTTTAAGCTTAGAGATGTTCACATTTTAGGATGTTAACTTCTGAATTGGGATTTTAGGGTTTGTTTATTTATTTCTAAAGGCCTGCATCACCTAATCCTAAAAATGTTCCAAGTAGTAAATGATTCGATTTCTGCATTATAACTGCCTGCGTTGGTTGAAGTTATAAAATGATAAAATCTCAGGCACTCACTGTGATGTGTTCAAGGCAGTTTTTATTGGATCTGCAACGTTTCTACCTTTACCCAGGTCTTTATCACGTTTTAGTTTTTCTTATAAAATGATATAATGACATTCTCGAAATAGAGACAAGTCAAGATGTACCCATTCTGGTAAAATATTTCATAAATATAAGTGTGACCCAAATAAAGAGAAATGTTTGTTACATTGACTTTTGGTTTGATACAGGAATAAGGAATTGATAATATGGGCTTACCCAATGATTTGATAACACAAACCATGCAACTCAGTTACAATGTTTTAATCAATGATACGATTTCCCCTTTAAATCTTCTACACGTTAACCAACTACCAACTCACAGTGATACTTTTAAATGATTTGATTTCACGTTTAAACTATTAATCAGAAATAAATCGAGATTTCCTGTTTGATTCAATGCTAGCAGACCTTCCTATTTCAGATCTTGCTCTTCAAAAAAATTGCAGAGGGAAAACTATCAATCACGTAAAATTTGACCTGGCTTCCCCAAGGAGATCACGGACAACCGTAACGACACCGCAGATTAGCAGCATTGGTGGGACTATGCAAATTAAGAAGAGGGTGCGTTTGTTTAGAGTGGGTCTATTTTTGAATTTGTTTTATAATTTATTACAATGTTACAGGTTTAAACCCACAGCATGCTTAATATACTCACCACATATGAAGTAATTTGAAGAAAATGTTCTCACCAGTCCTGGAAAAGGTAAGTTCTCACTTTGGGAGTTTGGCTCCACCCACTAGAAAGCAGGAGGCAAAAGAAATCTGCTGTCAGTCTTCGATATAGAAAGCCAGACCTTCCCTACATCACAGTGAGTCATTTTCATAATTTAGGTAAAATAGTGAATAATGAAAACAGTAATAACTAGCTATCTCCATGCAAATCTGCCCACCGGTATTATATCGGTCTGTAGAAATATCTGCAGATTAACCCATGTTCGCCCCTTGAACATTCAGTGTTCCCAAATCTTCTCCCAGACTCTCTTCCTGTCCCATGTCAGATTTCCAATTTCCTTTCCATTTTTTCCCCAGCTTTTATCCCATCTTTCCCATCTCTCTTTCAAGGTATTGGGAATCTATCCTCCTCTGATTCTGCAGGTTTAAGCCTCAAACATGTTGGGTCTGTTATGGAGACCATCAGCAGTGATCAAGTATGAAGAGGACGCTCTGCAGACCCAGCAAATTGTAGATAAACTACCATTCTATAAAGTGTGCTGACCTCACTTTCAGCAACCCCCTGTTAAATAGTACCTGTCATGCCAAATACAGTTATGCTGTTTTTAAACAGCAGGAAATTCTATCTATCTAGCAAATGTATAGAATAGGGGGAAAAAATGACTTAAAAATGAGTCTATCTCCCATCTGCCAATCAATCACTTGGCATAGAGTCTGTGAGGAAGAACCGAGTAAAGGGAGAGCAGAACAGACCTTGTTCTCTCCAAGCATTGTTCAACCAAGACACAATACGCTGGACTCATAGCCAACATTCCTATACTCCCTAGTCAGTGCTAGCAGTAACCGTGGCACCTGCTGTGGTTGCTATGAGTCCAGCGTATTGTGTCTTGGTTCAATAAGTGCCCCCAGGGCAATCGACGACAGAAGGTGAGTGAGGACGGACAGGAGGTGGGTGTTAGAAGCATAACCTCCAGCGGCACTGGATCAGAGATAAGGGGCGGTCAGTCCTTGCATTGGCTTCCTGTATCCTATAGGAGTCAATTCACCCATTGTACAGTGTTACGGAATTTGCTGGCGCTATGTAAATAATAATTCAAGGTACTAACCGATACCTATAAAGCAGTGAACAATTCTAGCCCCTCTTAAATCTCCTCACAGATCCATAGGTATACCCCTCCTCGGTCCCTCCGCTCTGCCTGTGACCTTCTCCTGTCTGCTGCTCGCACCCGTATGGCCAACTCGTGCTTGCAGGACTTAAAGTGCCTTAAAACCTATCTCTTTAGGAAAGCTTATGGCCTCCCAGGGTAACCTCTACCTCACATACCTGTCTCATACTCTCTCCTAAAGGGCAGCACTCTACTCTCTCCTCCAGCTCTGCTTCACTCCCACTTTATTTGATTGCGAATTCCTGTCCTGTGTTTTACACCCCACCTTCTGTAGACTGTAAGCTCATCTGAACAGGGTCCTTTTCATCATATTGTTCCTGTAAATGTTAGTAATTGTCCTATTTACTGTTAAATCTCCCCCTCTGATAATAATGTAAAGCACTACAGAATTTGCTGGCGCTATATATCTGCCAATAATAATAATATTAACATAGGCTTGTTCAGGTAAGTGACATCAGTGTCCATGTAATCTTTGATTTCAACATTGATAAGGTCTATATTGTTTGAAGAGACGGCTATAAATTTTAGGAATATTAAAACAAATATCGGCATATAGAAACGCCCATGTTAAATTAATCAATTTTATAGAGAAGAATAAAACAGGGTACTTATCTACTAGAGAGAACGTACGATGAATTCAAATTGCATTTCAAATTTATCTGAACCGGAAGCAGAACCGACTGAGAATTTCTCCTGTTTGTCCATTTTGACCTTAAATTTAAAATTCACTTTAACGTCTCTCACATTAGTAAGTAAACCCTTAAAGGTCACGTCTCACTGACTTGGCATTGTTTTTATAAAATTCAAGAATTGCAAACGATTCACAGTACAGAGCTTAATACGAGTTGGGTAAAAGCACTACCAGAAAATAGTAATTTGAACAATGGCCAGATAAACGCACATTATAAAAGGTAGGTTCTAATTAATAATTAGTTAATATACTAAAATATCTTATAGATTATACATTTATAAGGGCTAATGTTAATTAAAACTATATTCATTTAAATAATTGCCCATTGCCACCCAGAGTAACGCCTCTTGCCAAAGACAACTGACTGTGTTACGCACCTTTAAAGAAGGAGAGTATTGTAAATGCGAGGGAATGTCTGGCTTTTATATAACCACAATGACCAGCAGATATCTGTTTTGAGCTAGTTAACTCATTTAGAGAACTTACCTTAGTCAGGTCTTACCCGCCACCCCTCCTCCTCTCAAAAAGAAAACGTGCATTAGGAAATAATCACTAAATTCACTAATTATCACTATCAGGTAAAATTCACTTTGAATTCAAAACCATTCCCACTTCAGTTAATAACCCTGTGGTCTTCTGACCAAAGATCCCAAAGCTCTGGGCACACCTCAAACCTCTCCTCTGGCAGAGCAGGACCTCTTTACTCTTCATTGTATTGATATTATTGTGGTACTCTCAGAATGTTTTCAATGAATTGGTTTAAGAGAAAAATGCAAGTAAATGAACATTCAATAAGTAAATTACGGCCTTGATTTAACATTTTTACATACGCTTTGTCAAATGAATGAATATATTTGGATAACGTTTTAAAATGATTTAGCTTTTAAAATATTAAAATAACAAAATATATCAATATATCAAAAATAGCTAAATGTTTTTTAAAAACATTAAATCCTTTTTAAAGTTTACCTAAAAAGAAATAAATAATTTGATAACCTTATCCGAAAATATTTAAGTAAGGCCTTAGCTGGAGATAATGATCTGTCGGCGTTTTAACATGGAGGTTACTGTGACGGAACGCTGGTACGCCGTCACTTGGTCACTTGGGCATTAAGGACTCCTTTATTTGGGTGGGCTTCGGTGGGGAGCGGCCATTTAGACCGCACAGACTAAGACCTAGCCACAACATGGAGAGACAAGATGGCGCCGAACCAGAGACTGTGTGACCACGTGGGTGGGGATTGGGACTTACCCCTGTGTGACTCAGGGAGCTGAGTCACCTATTGTTGACTGTGTGTTAATCCCTTTACTTAATGCATAATGTTTTCCTGTGTATGCAAAGTAGGTGTTCTGTGATGATGTGTCCTATTGGTTATTAATAGGCTTAGTGTGACTGGCGGTTTGTTTAGGCCCAGTTTGATTGGTTGCTGTTCCAAACCTGTGTGTTTACTAATGAGTTTACTTGTATATCTGGGTATGTCTAATAAAAATGAGTTCCTGTTTTACCCTCAAGCTGTGTGTGACTGCTGTTTGTGGGGAAGAGGTGTTAGGTGACTGAGTCTTTGTGAACGGGCTGACATCTGTGGTTTGGTGGTGGGAAGAAGCTGTTTGGACGGGTGTGCTCAGTCGGGTTACAGGGGACCCATCACAGTTACCATCTTCAATTAAATCATAATTTTCAAACTGACTTCAAACAAGTTTGATGAGAGTATGTGATGCCAGCAGCAAATCACAGTCCACAAGGATTAAACACTATTTAACATGGTGTCTGATGGTCCATAGACCATAAATTATTTTTGATGACACATAACCAGGGTAAATAAATCTACCATGCCATCTTTTCTATTAATATGTACATGACAATGCCAACTGTGTTTAAAATATTAGCTATGTATGAAATAAGAAAACACAGAATGTGACGGCAGATAAGAACCATTCGGCCCATCTAGTCTGCCCAATTTTCTAAATACTTTCATTAGTCCCTGGCCTTATCTTATAGTTAGGATAGCCTTATGCCTATCCCACGCATGCTTAAACTCCTTTACTGTGTTAACCTCTACCACTTCAGCTGGAAGGCTATTCCATGCATCCACTACCCTCTCAGTAAAGTAATACTTCCTGATATTATTTTTAAACCTTTGTCCCTCTAATTTAAGACTATGTCCTCTTGTTGTGGTAGTTTTTCTTCTTTTAAATATAGTCTCCTCCTTTACTGTGTTGATTCCCTTTATATATTTAAATGTTTCTATCATATCCCCCCTGTCTCGTCTTTCCTCCAAGCTATACATGTTAAGATCCTTTAACCTTTCCTGGTAAGTTTTATCCCGCAATCCATGAACCAGTTTAGAAGCCCTTCTCTGAACTCTCTCTAAAGTATCAATATCCTTCTGGAGATACAGTCTACAGTACTGCGTACAATACTCCAAGTGAGGTCTCACCAGTGTTCTGTACAATGGCATGAGCACTTCATCATCCCGGTTGCAAATCTGAGTATCATCAGCAAAAAGACATACCTTACCATCAAGACCTTCTGCAATATCACTAATAAAAATATTAAAGAGAATGGGTCCAAGTACAGATCCCTGAGGTACCCCACTGGTGACAAGTCCAAGCTTCGAATATATTCCATTAACTACAACCCTCTGTTGCCTGTCACTCAGCCACTGCCTTACCCATTCAACAATATTGGAATCCAAACGTAAAGATTGCAGTTTATTGATAAGCCTTCTATGTGCAACAGTGTCAAAAGCCTTACTGAAATCTAGGTAAGCAATGTCTACTGCACCACCCTGATCTATAATTTTAGTTACCCAATCAAAAATCAATAAGATTAGTTTGGCATGATCTCCCTGAAGTAAACCCATGTTGTCTCTGATCTTGAAATCCATGTGTTTTTAGATGTTCATCAATCCTATCCTTTAACATGGTTTCCATCACTTTCCCCACTACTGAAGTAAGGCTTACTGGCCTATAGTTGCCCGACTCCTCCCTATTACCTTTCTTGTAAATGGGCACAACATTCGCTAACTTCCAATCTTCTGGGATTACTCCTGTTAACAATGATTGGTTAAATAAATCTGTTAATGGTTTTGCTAGTACACCACTAAGCTCTTTTAATAACTTTGGGTGTATTCCATCAGGCCCCATCGACTTATTTGTTATCACTTTTGACAGTTGAAGTAGAAACTCTTCCTCTGCAAACCCACATGTAATGTGTTAATTTTAATATGTTAACATAACAAAACTTAATTTGTATGTGTGTGTATATATATATATACACACACACACTAGTTAATTGCTGTCAAATACAAAAACTATGAATAATGCCTTACCTATATGGTGATGCTGTTCCCCAAGATAGGTACTCATTGGGCCTTGGTGCCGGACGGGGGACAATCGGCTGTTCAACTGCGGTGACATCTCCTGCGTAAGATTTGAGGAGTGATGCATTTTTATTTGCTAACATGGCCCTTTCATTCCTTCTGAACTTGGCTCTTCTGTTCTGGAACCAAACCTGCAGGTGAAAGAATTGGAAACAGTTATTTTATAACTGAATCAACGGGCAAATACAGAATATTTTTTTTTTTAAATAAAAATTATATTCGCTTGTTATCTAATATACCCAAGAGAACATCAACATTTTGAAAAGGTTTTTTTAAAGATTTTACCTATTTTAAGATGTTATTAATAAAGACACATTCACAGTTGCATTTTCTCTTTCTTGGACTGTTTTATTACTAATCTAGAAACAGGATACGGGAATAAAATGTGTACCCAAACTACTATTTTATTAACAAAGCTGATACTATTTCTATGAAACGAAAGATATATTAACAGCACAAAAAGACAGATTATCTCATGCGATATTGAGTCAAACTGATTTGAAACCAAAAAAATTCTGCAAAAACAATAATATTTTGCTGAAAGGTATTCTCTCTTAAAAATGGCACCATCTTTTAATGCATTATACAGATTTAATTAAATTAATTAAAAGAGCTGAAATATATATGTCTACATAGTTAGAGTGTCTGGCGGCAGTTACAGACCCCTCCCACATCAGGAGTAAATGTTCCAATCAGATGCCTGTCACTCTGCTCTACGAGGATTCATCTTGGATTCCACATATATAACTCATTAGGAATTTATGGAATAAGTAGTTTATTCCGCACCTGCAGTTCCAATCATCACACAGGACAATTGGAACTGAATTATAAACTGATAGAATTCTTACTGTAGCTGTTATTAGTTTTCACACAGCTTCGCTGTTTAGTGAATCAGGCTGTGTTTTACTATTGGCCGAGCCGCAAATACACCCCCACATATGGGCAGCATAGATAAGGCAAGTGTGACAGGAATGGGGCCACGTGAATTAAGTTATTCAGAACACGGATATTGTAACTTATTTGCAGAAATATTTTTTTGCGCTCTTTAAAAAGAGAAAATGATGTGTGATTAAATCCAATTTCTGGGAGGAATACAGCATCCCAACATATATTAATATAAATAAATTTGGTTCATCTGAATTGTGTTAGATAATTAAATCCAGATTGACTGAATATTTTTTTAACGGATGCTGGCAGGATGAGGGTGGGGAGTTGTTTCCTAATCTCATTCAGTGGGCTATGAGAAAGGGGGATTTGAAGTCTAAATTGGGGAGGGGGTTCAGTCAGGATTGAGCGGGCTGTATGTCCACACCCTCTTTACCTCCAGCTTACGCGACCACGTATCCCCCTAAATGACTGGACCCCCAATTCCACAGCCTAGAGCCAGAATAGACAACCTTTGGCAATCCAGATTCTGTGGACTTCATTTCCCCTGATGCTTTGCCAGTGCAAGAGTACAAAAAATCTGGAGTGCTGAAGGTTGGCTACCTCTGGCCTACAGTATGGGAGGAGGAAGCAGTTTCTGTTTTTAACTCTTGCTGGCAATGGGGGAGGGGTTAGCGGGGGGTACAGAATAACTGAATGCCACATTCATAAGCGCTACGGAATCTGTTGGCGCTATATAAATGGCAATAATAATAATCACAAACAATGGGGTGAGTAGCTCCTCATTTTAAAAGTAACGTAAATGGCAAGCAGCGAGATTTGGAATTAAATAAGATATTAAGGATTTATACTGAAGAATTCCATCCATTGGGCAATTCATTTTTTTAGTTAGACTAATGAATAGCTCTTTTTTGAGGAAAATGCCCCCCTTGGGGTCCTGGGGTTTTTCCACCTCCACGCTTTGTCTCAGTCGATGGGATACCGTTTGCAGAAGTTGTAGTTTGGTAATTATAGTGGTCGAGAGATACATTTCTACTATTTGTCATATTTGATTTTTAACAGCCATTCATCACCCCAGAGATGTCCCTGTCCAGGTGTCAGGGGGTCTTATCCCACAGAGGGGAACTTTTGCAGAGATAAGAAGAATGCTCTGTGTGAGCTATTGGGTGCAGAGGCCAGCCCGGACATCTAAAATCCTGGTAAATTCTGTCATGACTCGAGCCCTTTCCAGGAACAGGAAAACAAAATAGCCTTTCACTTCAGTGGGAATGTATAAGTAACCAATCACATCCTACCCTGCCCTATCCCACTAATCCAATCAGTCCCATCACTCCTATCCTACTAATCCAACCACTCCTATCCTAATCCAATCAGTCCCATAACTCCTGTCCTACTATTCCAATCAATCACATCACTCCTATCGCTCTAATCCTACTAATCCAACCACTCCTATCACTCCCATCCTACTGATCTGATCAGTCCTATCACTCATATCCTGTCCTATGCAACTAATACGATCAGTCCCATCACTTCTATCACTCCTAGCCATGTATAGTGGGCATTAATGTATCACACAGAAATTATTTCTTTATTTATTACTGCCATTTATAAAGCGCCAACAGATTCCGCAGCGCTGTACAATTCCACAGAGCTCTATTTCAGGTGGTAAGGGCGTCCGGTTACCTTATATTAAATTATAATGATTTGAGCTCTATTTCAGGTGGTAAGGACGTCCGGTTACCTTATATTGATTATAATGATTTGAGATCTAATTCAGGTGGTAAGGACATCCGGTTACCTTATATTGATTATAATGATTTGAGCTCTATTTCAGGTGGTAAGGACGTCCGGTTACCTTATATTGATTATAATGATTTGAGCTCTATTTCAGGTGGTAAGGACGTCCGGTTACCTTATATTGATTATAATGATTTGAGCTCTATTTCAGGTGGTAAGGACGTCCGGTTACCTTATATTGAATTATAATGATTTGAGCTCTATTTCAGGTGGTAAGGACGTCCGGTTACCTTATATTGAATTATACTGATTTGAGCTCTATTTCAGGTGGTAAGGACGTCCAGTTACCTTATGTTGATTATAATGATTTGAGCTCTATTTCAGGTGGTAAGGACGTCCGGTTACCTTATATTGATTATAATGATTTGAGATCTAATTCAGGTGGTAAGGACGTCCAGTTACCTTATATTAATTATAATGATTTGAGCTCTATTTCAGGTGGTAAGGACGTCCGGTTACCTTATGTTGATTATAATGATTTGAGCTCTATTTCAGGTGGAAAGGACGTCCGGTTACCTTATATTGATTATAATGATTTGAGCTCTATTTCAGGTGGTAAGGACGTCCGGTTACCTTATATTGATTATAATGATTTGAGATTATAATGATTTGAGCTCTATGTCGGGTGGTAAGGACGTCCGGTTACCTTATATTGATTATAATGATTTGAGCTCTATTTCAGGTGGTAAGGACGTCCGGTTACCTTATATTGGTTATAATGATTTGAGCTCTATTTCAGGTGGTAAGGACGTCCGGTTACCTTATATTGAATTATAATGATTTGAGCTCTATTTCAGGTGGTAAGGACGTCCGGTTACCTTATATTGAATTATACTGATTTGAGCTCTATTTCAGGTGGTAAGGACGTCCGGTTACCTTATGTTGATTATAATGATTTGAGCTCTATTTCAGGTGGTAAGGACGTCCGGTTACCTTATATTGATTATAATGATTTGAGATCTAATTCAGGTGGTAAGGACGTCCAGTTACCTTATATTAATTATAATGATTTGAGCTCTATTTCAGGTGGTAAGGACGTCCGGTTACCTTATGTTGATTATAATGATTTGAGCTCTATTTCAGGTGGAAAGGACGTCCGGTTACCTTATATTGATTATAATGATTTGAGCTCTATTTCAGGTGGTAAGGACGTCCGGTTACCTTATATTGATTATAATGATTTGAGATTATAATGATTTGAGCTCTATGTCGGGTGGTAAGGACATCCGGTTACCTTATATTGATTATAATGATTTGAGATTATAATGATTTGAGCTCTATGTCGGGTGGTAAGGACGTCCGGTTACCTTATATTGATTGTAATGATTTGAGCTCTCTTTCAGGTGGTAAGGACGTCCGATTACCTTATATTGATGTGCTCAAATTTTGGGTGTTCCAAGATGGCAGCTTCGATAGTTTTTTTGAGGGGCGATTGTAGGTAGTAATGTGTCTATTTTTCAGCCTTTTTAAGCTTATTCTCTGCCCTGAGGCTTTCTCTCCTCCCTGTTTCCAATGAATTTGACATGGAATTTGGCACGAAATTGCCACCCTAAATCTTTGTTTCTAGAATAGAAAAAATCCTGTCTGGCCTTAAGTTCCTGTTTTAGCTTTCTTAAGGTGGAACTTTGTCCTACATGTTGTTTTGGTGATTCTTATGCTTCCAACGTGTTGGTTTAAGCTGAAAGTTGCTGGTAAAGGTAGGAATTTATTTGACCCCTTAATGACCGCGGACGTTCAGGGTACGTCAGACAAAAAACGGTTGTTAACAACCATTGACATACCCTGCACGTCCGGGGTGAATTAGAGTGATGGAAGCGATCATGATCGCTTCCAGCCGCTCTAAGGGTATTTCAGCGATGCTTCAATGTCAAGGTATCCTGCAATAGCCCCCCTCACTGCCAGGCTGCTGGGTGATTACTTCCCCGGAGCGATCACTTCCAGGTTGCTCCATGTGGCACCCGGTAGTAAGGCAGAGCATCTGAAGCCATCAGGCAGGCTTCCGATGCTATGCCGGTGCTGAGTGGTTGAGGCTCTCAGCGAAGATTAAAATAGTTAAAAATATATATAATTAAGAGTGTAGTAAATACTATTTTTCAAGCAAGAAAACCTAACACATCCAAAGTGTACAATAGGATTTTGAGAACATGTGTGGATTGGACAGCTTCCCTGGGTAAAGATTCAGTTACAATAAACCTTCCTAACTTGTTAGAATTTTTACAAAAGGGGCTAGAAAAAGGATTGAGTCTTAGCTTCCTGAAGGTTCAATTATCTGCCTTCTCTGTTAGATCTAATGTCCAATGGACTCTTGACCCTACAATCAAGCGACTTATAAAGGGAGCCATGAGAATAAGATCAATAATTAAAAATGTCATTCCAGCATGTGATCTACCAGCAATGCTATACAGTTTTATCAACCCTATGGGACTTGAGGTTGAAAAATGTATTTCTTATTGCTATCACATCTGCTAGAAGGGCTTCTGAACTCCAAGCCCTTTCGTCTGAATCGCCATTTAATCAAATCTTGTAAGATAAGGCAGGTTCCGGAATTTACTCATAAAGTCCTCTCAAAATTCCATCTGAATCAAAAAATTATTCAGTATTACCTTCTTTCTATAAGAATCCTTCATCTAAAGAAGAATCCTGTTTGCACACCTTGGATATGGTCAGACCGCTACAAGTGTATCTTGACCAAACTAAGGAATTTAGAAAAACAACCAGGCTTTTTGTTGTGTCATTTGGTTACCATAAAGGAATGGCTGCCTCTATCTCTACAATTCACAGATGGATTACTTCTGCAATTTAGAAGGCCTACAAGGTGGTCGGGAGGAAGGTACCAGACGGAATCAAGGCTCACTCTACCAGGGCTGTCTCAGCATCTTAGACTTCTTTGGCAGATACTTTAATGGAGGAAATTTGCAGGGCGGCTGCCTGGTCTTCCTCCAACACTTTTGTAAGGCATTACCGTTTAGATGTTACCGGCTCATCTATCTCCTCTTTTGGGAGGAAAGTCCTTGATTCTGCCATTATGTTAAAATTAAAATTAGTTTTGCATTGATTAGATGCATTTGGTCCATTTGTGTTTTATTCCGCCCCCTTTGGTAAACTTTGGAAATCCCATTGGTGATACTGACGTGGATAATAGCCAGTAAAAAAAAAATACGGTAAGTATGGTAACAACTTTCTGTCATTTCTCTTTGAGAGGTGTTTCAGTAGCTGCTAATTATCAGTCATTAAAAACCTACAGAGCTATTTACTAAAGTGAGAATTAAAATAGATTTTCAAACGTAAAATCAGATTAGCTAAACTCTATCTCTAAGTCATCTTTCCGTTTGGCTTCTTGGCCTTAAATTTGAAATTGACTTTGAATTCTTACTTTAGTAAATAACCCTGTTAGTAAAAAACTCTAACGATAGTAACTGTGATTGGAATGATTACCGACTTGCATTGAGTAAGGTTGGCTGATAGCTACAGATTTTGAGAATGGGTAATTATTGTCAGAAAATTAATATTGGTGAAGGATCACTGAGACATGGACTATTTATTAAAAAAACAATATTAAATGATTGAAAGAAAAGCAGTAATCCCCACGGTCTATGTTATTTAAACAGAGAAGCCTTCAACATAACGACTTTGTCTCTTATAATATTTTTGCTTCTAGTTTCTTCAAGACAGGAAATTTAAAAATTGTGTATCATTTAATGCAAAGCCAACATTCTAAGCTGGGTACTGAAATATTTCTTCTTCAGAAATCCTTTCAAGTCTTCATAGCGTTGGTTACAAAAATACAGTCAAGGTACGGGTGCCAAAACATTCAGCAGTTACAAAATAATATGTGTTAAAAGAAAAGACTCAGGTCCATTAACATTTTCATTTATTGCATTTTACTCAGTTTGAAAAAAATATATAATTAGAAGCAATTAAAAACAAAAGTAATTTCAAATTGCATTACGAGAAAATGGAAAAAAATGTTCGACATGAGAGCAGAGGTCAAATATGTTCCTGCTTCGACAAGGAATCAGAGATAAAAAAAAGACTGTGAAAATCACAGTGAGAAGACGCTGGACGTCCATAGGAAAGCACTAAGTAATGTTTTCCTATGGGCGGTTCAAATGCGCATTTGGCGCTGACGTCGGCAGGAGGAGGAGTGCTTGCCAGCGCCGAGGGAACCCAGCGCTGGATCAAGGTAAGTGGCTGAAGGGGTTTTAACCCTTCAGCCCAGCGGGAGGGGGGCCATGAGGGTGGGAAGGACCTAATAAACCCATAGTGCCAGGAAAACTAGCTTGTTTTCCTGGCACTATAGTCAGGGCTTGGACTGAGGATACAAAGCAGCCCTGGAAAAAAATCTATGCCAGCCCCATAAGTCATTGTATTATGTAGTGTGTGTACACAAAAATTTTGTACAGACAAACTCTGATACACACACAAGCTTACTACAGACAAGCTCACTGTCAAACACACATGCTCACTAAAGATAAGCTCACTGATGTGCAAACACAGATCCCTTGGAGCTCCTGGAGACTGTTTTGTTGGGAAAGCAGGGACTCCTTCCTGCTTCCCATGCTGTAGTTACCCGGCACATTTAGCCCAGCACCAGTCGCACACTAAGCTCCGCCCCCGCCACAATATATATATTATAATTTTTTTATGATCCCGGCCAGCCATGTGCGAGCTGTGTCAGCCACCTGGTTCCCCCTGCACCCATGGGGCCCTGTACACATGGCCGGCTGGGATTACAGAAGCATGAGCAATGATTAGGGCTGTCATCCCAGCCCCAGGTGCCGTGGCCCACCGGGAAATTTCCCGGTATCCCGTGGGCCAGTCCGGCCCTGACTATAGTGGTCCTTTAATGTAAGAGTAGCCATAGTTAAAGCACATCTGACTTAGATAATTTTTCCAGTTTAGCGACTATGACCTTAATTTTACCACGTGACAGAAGGCTTAATAATTTGCATAACTCCCTTTACTGAAAACTCCAGCAGGACAGATCATAAACAGAACAACCAATCAAAAAACAACTACACATTCCACAAAAGGCCCTGTCAGTCTAAGTTCCTCCTCTTTCTTTGCTGCTCCTGCTTGCACAGGACAGAGTATTTTGTCCTTGTGACATCTTTCTGTATTTATCTTGTTTTTATATTGTATTGTCACAGTTAAATTGCATTATCTGCTTTATATTTCTGTTTATTTAACCCCCACTACGGTCTGCCTTTCAAATATATCACTTTTCATGTCTGCCGCCATTAGGCAATGTGCGGTTTGGACAAGGGAGAATTATTTTGTGTGTTTTACAATAGACATTCTTCTCATGCTTCTTTCACTTTTCTAAATCCTCAGCATGAAAAATGCTAAATATGAAGCCTCCTGTCATGTGGTAAAATTGTAGATCATACTAACGTAGTGTACCTATAATCTTAATTTATCTAATGACAGGAGGTGAAAATTTTCCTACACTTGGCTTTCTTTTCCTTGGTTAATTTCAGGATACTGTAGATGCCCAACACGCAGAACTTAAATAGAACACAAGAAAATACCTAAGACGTATTACTGGGCCTTAGAATGGCCAGATTTAACGCATAAAGGTAAAATGCCACAAGACAGGGAAAAGACAAGACGAAGAAATAACGTAAACGATGAACAAGCCACGAGTCAAGGAACGGAGAAATCAGAATAGTAAGCACCCAAGCCAAAGGTCAAGGAATATAGAGATTGGATAGTCAATAAGGGAAGCCAAGGTCAGATACACAAGAAATCAATACAAGGAACGCGCTCTCGGATAACCAACTGGAAACTACGACAGGGCAGAGAAATGGACAAACTAGGTTTAAATAGCCAAAGGCGTTTCCTGATAGGCTGTAGGGAAACATGTGATCAAGCTTATGTGTGAAACACACACCCTTTAACGGTTAAACAGGAAACCCTTAAATTATTCCCAGCTGCAGCGGGCGGCGTCCTTAATGATACAGAGCCGGCTGCTGAGAGAGGAGAGGTCAGTTAGTGTTTGCCAGTATACCGCTATATTAATACGCACCCGCTGGGACCCATGCTGCCCTCTGACAGGAGAAGCGCCTGCGGGCAGCGTGAAAGTTTGTAATTTTCACTGTTATGATTTAGGTTTGGAATGTATCATAGCGTTAGCACATCTACTGTTATTATTATCATTCATTTTATTGTGTTTAATTGTTAGAATTATTTAGCCTGATTTCATTTAAGTTCATTGAAACGGATCACCTGGCACCCCGACTGGGTACCTCCGTTGAAGGATGCTCCTAGCGCTTCCTGAGGGCTCCAAGCACTGCAGCAGACACCATAACCACCGTAGACTCCTTCAGAGAGCAAGATAGGAACAAGCTCTTACAAGAGCTCAGTGATTATAGCAAGGTAATATGCAGAGCATAGCAATCCCTTGTAGCAGATTCCCCCAATAAGAGACAGGACTCAGATTGAGGGTGAAGTAGAACTAGCTTTTAATCAAACACTCTGCTATTATGCACATTTTACACACATAGTACTGTCCACAGGGTTTTGCAGAAAAAACAATCAATACGTACAATACACTGAGACACTCCCACACAAAATCCTCCCCTCTGCCTGAACACAATGGTCTAATGTAATTATCACAGGCAGGAAAATACACAGTTTTACACAATATTCATAACTCTAAAAGTATACATCACATTCACAGAATCAGCATACTCCAAATACAAACATACGTCAAAATCATAAAAATTGGTCCAGTGGGTCAAAAGTTAGTTGGAAATCCCTTTGTGACTGCCTGCAAGCATGACTTGGGTGTGTTAAGCCAATTACCTCCAGCATACAGTGTAACGGCTACCCAGATAGTAAGAGGGTACCAGCCGTTGGAGATGTCCTTTTCTTCCCGGCAAGTTGCTGTATAGTAGTGGAGTTGCTTATTCCCATCCACTGGATCCAAGGCAGGAGTCAGGCAAAGCTCTTAAAAGATCTACGTGATTATGCTGCATATCCCCTTTCAATAACGAGACAAGGCTACGTTTTGAAGGGTCAAGAAGAACTGAATTTTAATGGCAGGTACTCTCTTTTTATGTGATTCTGCCCATGCAAGGGAGACACCCACATAATTAACACAACAACCAATAAAACATAAGGTACATCCCACACATCTCCTCCCCTCCGATAAGCTTGTAACCCAATTAACAAAGACACATTTTTCCCCAAGTTTTGGATGTACCTTATTCTGATAGCCCTATTCTGGGAGACCAACATATAAAAAAATCAGCTCGGTTCAGTGGTTCGGGAGATATGGAGCTTTAAAGTTTTGACCGACCGCACAGGCAAAAATTGTAGCTGAAAATAGTTCCATGAGTTTTGGCCTTGCGGTCAGTCTTTGTTCGCGGGTTAAAAGTCCTGAAAGGCTTGCCATCCGTGTGTAACTCGACATTCGCCATAATCCCCATATGTTACTAAGTCTTTCTACTGAACGGCAGGGTGTTCGGCAGTTTTGGCACGAATCTCCGGTGCTATGGAGGTCTCAGCGGTGTTTGCCTACTCGAGTGTCCGATTTTAGTTCCAGACACTCGGCGGCAAAACACAGCTGTTCAGGAGTTAAGATGGCCGTGACCACGTGTAAAAGTCCCGAAATGGCGGCCACCCAGGAACTAAAACAAAGCATTCGTGCGTTTCCCATAAGAGCTGAATGTGCCGATCAGGTAGGTAAATTACCACATAATTAGGTAGCAGGGGGGTCCGGGAGCTTGTTAAGCCTAATTGACAGTTTGTAACACGTTCCACCGCAATGTTCCAATTGTTTGTCTGGGTGGCCACTGTTCGCATCAACAACCATGAGGTAGCGGCCATCTTGTTCGCATGAATGCATTGGCTGCGTTCGGTTCAACACAACTTAGAAGGGCACTGTCCGCTGGAAACATTCCCACGAACAAGGTGAACAAGCTCCAGGGTAAGACTATTGACTATGTATGGAAGTTTGTTCATTTTTAAACTACCAAACTAGACCGACTGCTAGCCATGATTTCACTGGACTGTTTTGGGCATAGGACCATGTGCACGGTCGGTCAAATAATTAACTTCCATGAAAATCTCAAACCTCTGAACCGATCTGGGGGATTTTTAGACATGTTGGTCAACCAGATCGGGGCTATCAGGGGATTAAATTTTTGTGGGGTTTTTGTGTATTTTATGTGTATTTTGGGGTGTTTTAGAAATTGTGTGTTTTCTGTGCCTGGAGATAATTGAGTCTGTACAGTTCCTTACTCAATTATCTCTCAGGCACAGGGGAGGGATTACCCTGTTTTGTGTGGGATTGTCCTGGGTGTGTTTGCTGTGACTCTGAAATGTATAAAAGCAGGCCACCTGGCCAGATTAAAGCATTCCAGCTTATACTCCCAAGAACTATGTGTTGTCTGGTTATTGCGAGGGGAAAGGGTTAATCATTGTTTCAGTGTGTAGGATTCAACGGCGAAAGTCCTTGTAAGGAGTTGAGTTCCCAGGACTGAGTATTGTCCAGTGGCTGGGGTGGATAGAGCAAGTTCCCTATTCGGCTCCAGGAGGGAGCGGTTCCAGGACCTCAGTCAAGCCACGGCGACTTTGGGCAGAAGTGCTGCGGTTTGTCCCCTGTTCCAGCTAGGAAGTGGTCCTTTTCGGAGGTACCCAGTCAGGGTACAGGGAGCTCCATTACAATGGACAACGTACCATTTCAGATGCCTTCTACTTCTTTTTGTTTCCTTTCAGTGTGATCAGTTACTTCCATGGCAAGACCCACTTCTGCAGTTGCTCTAGACAACTCCTCATCCGGTTTATGTATTCTTTTTCATGACATGTTTTACTATTTCTGATTATATTTTTATTACTGTCGCTACAAAGAAAGAGGAGGAGCTTAGACTGGCATGGCCTTTTATGGAGTGTCTAGCTGTGTTTTGATTGGTTGTTCTGTTTATGATCTGTGCTGCTGAAGTTTTCAGTAAAGCGTTATGCAAAATGTTTGTCTCCTGTCATTACTAAAATTAAGGTGATAGGTACACTATGTCACTCTGAATTCTCACATTAGTAAACAATCTTGCCATGCTTCCATATTTATGTAAGATATCAGAATATTTCCCAGTAAATCCACAGACGCCGGTATGAGGAATGAAAGCAGAAAAGAGAATGCAGTCCACCGTCATTTGGTTGAGGCTCAACATGGCTTCTGTTTGGGTAGAATATGCCACAAATTATTAAAAAGAGAGATTTCTATATACAGTCTATTGGACCAGTTGTTTCTTATAAAAGGGAACCTGGAGTAGTAGTTGTAATGAGACATTAAATCATTAAACAATATATTTTTGATAATGGAAGGAGTGCCAGGAATGGCTGTTGTTTTTCTATTGTTTTAAGGGTTATGGTGTGGACGATGTAATCAGAGAAAAATGTGTTGTGATTTCCTAAGAGAGCACAGCACTGCTAGCCAGCATTACATCTGGCATTTTCGCTTTGTCAAAAAATCTTCTATCCAACATACAGCCTTTTAAGGTTTCTGTAGTGAGTATGAAGTTCAGTCCTCTGTGGTTTCTTAAAGGATAAACAGATCTACCGTGAGAATGGTTATTAGAGGCTTCCAGGGTTCAATGAAGAAACATGTGAGAGTGGATTCTGGACTGCCCTTTGTTCCTTCCAGTCCACGTTCCTATGTACAAGTGGCAGACATCTGGTCCCCAACTGCATTTGAAATGATGTGAGAAATTATTAATAACTTTCCTTCCTTAATAACCAGACATCTACTAAATTTGTCTACTGTCTTAGAAGTAACTGTCGCTATAGAGCACAGGGGCAGTGAAGGTCGATTGTCCTCCGAGTCTCAGTCATCAATTTGATTCAAAAAGGATATGGACTTGTCTGTTTCTCCACAGTGGATCTCTCACTTTTACTCAGGTTCAAACAAAAACCTACTCAGTCCCTGTTTCCACCTTACACCCGATGATCCATCCTTTCCCCCACCACTTCATATCCTAAAGCCTCACTTCTCCCTTTTTGGTCTCCACCTTCGGTATTTTGCAATTATCTCCCTCGTTTATTGCTTTTTTGCCCGCAGTAGATGTGTTTTCCAAATAACTTGAGCAGACCTTCAGTTCTATTTCAGCTCTGAATGTCACAGATAAATAGTCAAAGCTGCTTCATAGGTTTTGGTCACAGAAAGCATTGGTGGCATTTATCTAGTAAACCCACTTCTGTGAGGGCTCCTTCCAGCACTGATATATCTGAGCCATCGGCCTGGAGACTGTGCTCACAACAATGAGCCCATGAAGGTCACAGTGCCCACACTGACCCAGACCTGTATCTCTAGCCAGAGGTCCACATGCATTATTGTAATGACCCTGTAACGGCACCCCCAGGCATAAAGGGGGTTAAACCGCCGTTTAGAGGATATTCCCATTCCAGATACACAGGCAGCTACCAAAGACACCAATCTGCCGAACAGGAAACCATATGAATGCCGTAAACAGCCAAACCCGAACCATACGAATGCTGTAAACAGCCGAATGGGAAAAACCATACGAATAGGTTTACACTCCTAGCAGTCGAACTGGAACAGCATACAATAAATCCCCAAGAATGAGACAAGGCTCCGTTTTGAGGGTCAAGCAGGAATAGACAGAGCTGTGGGTTTATTGTTCTTATATACACATTTTTACACATTAGTACCACCCACAGGGTTTTGGAAAACAACCAATAAACACGTACAATACACTCAGACACTCCCACACAAAATCCTCCCCTCTGCCTGTGATACAATTACCTTACACAATGGGTAATGTAATTATCACTGGCAGAGAAATACAGTTTTTCCACATTATTCATAACTTTAAAAGTATACATCACATTCACATAAAACTTATATTTTCAGAATCAGCATACTCCAAATAAAAACATACGTCAAAATCATTCATCAAATTGGTCCAGTGGTTCAAAAGATAGATTGTAGTCCTTTGTGACCAAATGAAGCATGGCTTTTCTGCCCAAAACCAGTTCCACAGAGTCTTCTATCCTGGAGATAATTGGGAAGTAATCCAATTATCTCCAAGGTCAGAGGCAAAACTCCATTGAACACTGTGACGAAGTGCCCTTCGCCACTTGTGCCTGGAGAGGACTGCTTGCCCGCCTCTTGCCCTGTGACTATGGCCCCTGGTTTGTATTGCCCTTTAAAGACATGATTTGGGCATAATGGATCCCCCGGTTCCAAGGATATACTTTTTATGGGGTTATTGCATATTTTGGGGTCCCTGTGTGGTTTATAAAACTGTATTAGTTCTGGCCAGCAGATAATTGAGCTTTGTGTATTGTAGAAACTCAATTATCTAGCCTGGCCCAGAGGAGGAGTTTTGTGTTGCATAAATTGTGAGTTCTGTGTGCCAGTAAATCAGTCTTGTTCCAGCATTAAGCCTTGGCTCATGTTTGGGGGAAGGGATACCTACACTCTGGGGATTGCTATAATCACTTACTCCCCAGAGGAAGCTCTTGCAATAGCTTGATTTGTTCCTGTTCCTGCTCTCTGGGGAAAGAGAGGTTCACCCACTGGAAGCTGGATCCTGGCCTTGGGTCCAGGGTGGGTGGAAACAGCAGAGACCCCGGCGCAGTTGCATCGCTGGAAGTGGGGTCTGCAGTGCTGATGGTGTCGGTTGGAGTGCTTGGAGTCCTCAGCGAGCACTAGGAGCATCGATTGGCGGAGGTACTCAGTCGGAGTGCCAGCGTTCCGTCACATTTGGTGGCAGCGGCGGGATGGCATCCTAGTGCGAGGACCAGCAGCTTGGAGACACCGGTAACGTGTGGAGTTACGGATTTATAATTGAGGGCAACGCTAGCACTTGTGCAGCGACCCTGGCTTCAGAGGAACTCAAGGGATAGAGCTAGCTACGGGCAGCGTCCCTATCCACAGCAATATGGAAGAGGAGTTTCGCTGGAGGTTGCAGCAGCACTTGGCCCAACAGGACGGGCCTGTATCAGAGGAGTGCATACTGGACTGGAGAGATGTCACTCGTATGGAGATGTGGCACGATGCCCTGGAAAAGGTACAAGGCCGGCGGGGAGAGAGCCTTCCCAGTGACGAGCAGCGGTTCCAGGTACTGGAGGCCCTGCGCTCCCCTTTCCTAGGGGAGCAACCCTTGGATGAATGGTTGTTGGAACTCTGGGATTTAATTTGGAAGGAGTTGTGGCTAGATGCAGCTTACCGGGCATTAAAGTGGTACGCCACCCAGCGCAACCCCTCGATGACTAACCACTATCTGCCCGAGGGAGAGGATTATAATGGCCCGGGCCTACTGTGGGAGGCCTATGAGGAGGGCGATGACTTTGGATGTCCCACAGAGTTTCGGTTCTGGGACATCCACAACATCAGGGAAACCCTGCTGGATCTTCCCCGAGCGGACGACCTGGGGCCAGACCTGAGTCATCTGGTCGCAATGGAGTGGGGGCTGGAGCAGAGCTACCGACGCCTGTTCAACTTAGCCCAATCACCGTCCCTCGGCCCAGAGGATTACCTGGACACCCTACCCTCTTCTGTCCAACCAGCCCCAGAGGTGAGCAACCTTATGGAACGGTCCTGGGAAGACCCACAGATGGCAGGTGGAGATGGAACCGAGGTCTCTCCACCTGCCCCACAGGGATGCTGGGTACCCGGCCCAGATCCCCAGCGGCAGTGTATCTCACAGGGAGAGGAGACAACCGGTCTCCCTTCCCAGCAGCAGCCTGAGTTCCAGGAGGAGGTGATGGTAGATCCCTCCCCCATACAGCAACCAGCGTCCTGGGGAGGGGAGGCAACCGGCCTCCCTCTCCTCCACCAACCAGAGGTACCTGAGGTAGTGGACCTCATAGACGTGTCCTGGGGACACACAGAGATGGCAAGCGGAGATGGGACCGAAGTCTCTCTGCCAGCCCTACAGGGATGCTGGGCAGTCAGCCCAGGTCCCCAGCGGCAGCATAATATACAGGGAGAGGAGACAACTGGTCTCTCTCCCCAGCGGTGGCCTGAGTTCCAGGAGGAGGTGATGGTCGATCCCTCCACCTTACAGCAACCTGCGTCCTGGGGAGTGGGGGCAACCAGCCTCCCCCTCCAACAGCAGCCAGAGATACCGGGAGAGGGGGAAGACAAACCTAACCACACTGGCGCAGTTGGGTCCGCGGTCTCTGTGCCAGTCCTACAGGGAGGCTGGACGGGCGGTCCAGATCACCAACCAACCCCACAGGGATGCCAGGAGGAGGAGTTAAGCAAAACTTCCCCTCCCCAGCTACATCCCAACCGGGTCCTGGGGGCAGTGGATGAGCCTGACCCCCTCCCAGCAGAAGAGCTGGCCTCTGGGCAGAGCTCTGTTAGCCTCTGCCCCCCCTTTTCCCCTGTATCAGAGCCTGACTTACCATGGGTTACCCCAGTGGAAGAGCTGGCAGCAGGGCAGAGCGCCGCTGGCCTCTGCCCCCCAAGCAACACCAGCAGTTTGCCTAGCTGCACCAGGGAGACCGAGAGTGCTGCGCTGTCCCACTACAAACTTGAACCTACAGGCCAGTACTATTTATTGTGGGGGGGTTACTCTGTGTATTTTTCTTTGTGGGTGGGCTGCCCGACTAATCTAGGTACTGACCGGCAGAAGGTCAGGTACCTGTTTAGTCTTCCCCCCAAAGGGAAGATGTGTGACGAAGTGCCCTTCGCCACTTGTGCCTGGAGAGGACTGCTTGCCCGCCTCTTGCCCTGTGACTATGGCCCCTGGTTTGTATTGCCCTTTAAAGACATGATTTGGGCATAATGGATTTGTGTTGTGCTGCTGCTGGCCCTTTAAGAACCATCTGGGGACATACTGTGGAGTTACTGGGTGGCCACCATTTCCTGTATCAGAAACACATGGTGAGAACAATGGATGGCGGCCATTTTAACTCACAGACACTGTGTGGACTTTTCTACACGGTGCCATCTCGCCAGTATTTGGTGCACAGAGACATCGTGCGGTGGTTTTGGACTATACAGAAGGGGACACATTATACAGGGATTGTTTTTTATTTAGCCTGTATATGTTCTGCAGAATCTGCATTAAACTGTATTTTCCGAAATACTGAACGGATCTGGGTGAATTTTGGATATGTGGTTCAACCAGATCCCCCGGTTCCAAGGATATACTTTTTATGGGGTTATTGCATATTTTGGGGTCCCTGTGTGGTTTATGAAACTGTATTAGTTCTGGCCAGCAGATAATTGATCTTTGTGTATTGTAGAAACTCAATTATCTAGCCTGGCCCAGAGGAGGAGTTTTGTGTTGCATAAATTGTGAGTTCTGTGTGCCAGTAAATCAGTCTTGTTCCAGCATTAAGCCTTGGCTCATGTTTGGGGGAAGGGATACCTACACTCTGGGGATTGCTATAATCACTTACTCCCCAGAGGAAGCTCTTGCAATAGCTTGATTTGTTCCTGTTCCTGCTCTCTGGGGAAAGAGAGGTTCACCCACTGGAAGCTGGATCCTGGCCTTGGGTCCAGGGTGGGTGGAGACAGCAGAGACCCCGGCGCAGTTGCATCACTGGAAGTGGGGTCTGCAGTGCTGATGGTGTCAGTTGGAGTGCTTGGAGTCCTCAGCGAGCACTAGGAGCATCGATTGGCGGAGGTACTCAGTCGGAGTGCCAGCGTTCCGTCACAAACACATGGCAGCAAAAGACAATAAAATACATAAAAATATATAACTGTGCAGCTATTGCATAAAACAGGTACATTCAACATATCCCCAGATAGCTCAGATCTGAGCGCACATTATTACTGAATGGCACTCAGATAACACATACAGTTCAATTGCCATGGAGCCAAAGTCTTTCCCATAGTCTTTTGTTATACGAATGGGCTCCATGGCATAGCTATCTGGGGTATCACTGTTCAAATAGGGCAAGTCCTGAATGACCTGGCTTTCGGGTCTTTGCAGGGGAAAATCAAGTGTTTCAACATGGAGCCATAGTCTAAAGGCAGCAGGCGGGCAACCAGGCTCTTCCAATGCACAGTGGCGAGATTGGTCTCGTCACAGACCCCTATTACAAAAGACAGAGGATGCACATGAAAGTGGGATTGCCCGTATAGAACCACAAAGGTATAGCAGGGTTCTTCTAACAAGATAGAAACATAGAAACATAGAATGTGACGGCAGATAAGAACCATTCGGCCCATCTAGTCTGCCCAAGATGTATCATTAATTTCTGCTTAAAAAGTCAAGGCTGTTTTAGGACATGTGTCATCGGACTCTGGTAAAGGAAGGAGAATATGATTCTTAACTCTAGAATAGACACCTTCATGGTGTTCCCCAGTTTTGGTTGCAACAGATATATAAAATACCAACGTGATACCAAATATTCAAAGTACAGATAGTGGTCTTCATATTCCAGTCAATTAAAAAGCAAAAACTTGTATTTACCCCAAACGATATTAAAACCTTTCTAATAACTTCCATACTCAAGTATCCTGCTGACAAACAGGTTATTGGTGGCGTCTCTGCGATATCATTTGTTAAACAGAGCTGTTCGCTCATTGATATAATAGCTAAAGCACAACTCTTCCTTCGGCCTCAATATGGGTTGACAACAGCTGTTTAAAAAGGTGCGATGTATTTCTGTCACGGTCCACGCCGTGACATCCAGTCTGCCAGACGTGGTCGCTCTGGAAGCGCCCGATGGGGGATTTGAACTGTGGTTCTTCTGGACCATATCCTGCTGTTCTTCCTCTGAGCCATTTCAGGACTTTGGATAACTCTCTGTTTATTCTTGTATTGCCTGCAGCACAGGGGTCTGGACTTCACTTAAGGCTCTGATCTGTCAGTTACTCTCCAGCTGAATCTGATCCTAATTAACAGGATATAAAAGCCTGCCTCACCCTGGGAGGGTTGTCAGTTCATTGACTCTGGTTCCCTTGTTTGGTTCCTGTTACTCCGTACCTGCGTTCCAGTGATTCTTGTCTATTCCGGCTTCTGACCTTGGCTTTCCTCCTGGACTACTCTGACCTCTGGCTTCCCTGATTTTGGCTTCCCTTGACCACGCTTCTGCTTATCCCTGCTGTACTGAGTCTTGGAGCACCTTTCCTGGAAAGCCCCCGTGCACAGACTCACAGGCCAGGTGGCGTCTTACCTGGTCACCCTGGTCTGTGTCTACTTTGCAAGGGTGAGCGTATAACTCTGCGAGCTGGACTCCCTATCAGGTAAGACTCCGTTACAATTTCTTAGTTTATGGCGTTTTTAATATTCATTTCTAGCCCCGGAGGCCTTGCGGAACTTTCTGAAGGTATCTTGTGTCTGCCTGTCTGTGTTTTTGTTTTATTTCTAGGTTTTTATCTAGATTTGTAAACTTGAAAATTAAAAACGTCACAAACAATCCTAACTTTTTGATTTTTCGATTGTGATATTTACAGCCAATTTATTCAAAATAAAGCATTATGAATATATAAATGATATAATACATATTTTTATGTTTCATCCTGTTTGAAACACCATGAAATAAGGTGTACATTTTAAAAAAAACACCCATTTTTTCTATTAAGGTTAAATCAATAATAAAATATTAACATTGTGTAAACTTGCACGTTTTATAGGCATTTATTTTGTTTAAAATTAATAAGCCATGCATCCTATAATTCATCTAGATATTCTGTTTAGAAAAATGTAAAAACATGGCAATAAAACAAACACAGATATAAATATATTCTATTACTTGAAAATGATAAAAATAGGACATTTCAGAAGAAAAAATAGGCAGCAATTAACTATATAGTACATTAACTCAACTCCAGAGAACCCGCTGAAGTTAAAGTAATTTGAGCAAACGTTAAGAGAGCCATCAAGTAATCCCAGTGAAATTTACAAGCTGATATTAGAACATCATTCACGATGCAAAAGTTATAAGGGATCGTAATCACTGTAACCGGACACCTTCTCGGGTTAGATTCATTTTCAGTCCTGGTCGGAAAGCTCTGTAGGATGATAAAATGCCTCTCCCATACTGCTTTGTCAAACTGCCAACCCAACATATCTCAAAGCAGAGCGCTTTCACTAAAATACAATGTTTTCCCAACTATCAAATCTGGGGGCAACATGGGGCCCATTAGAGTACCGCTCTCGGCAGCTGGACAAAGGTAATCAATTCAAGCTGTACAATGCTACTCATTATTTAACGGTTTATTCCTGTTTTTACCAACACACACATACACACACACACACATATATATATATATATATATATATATATATATATATATTAATATATATCACAAGAGATAGCTTTTTAGGTGCAAGAATATTTTGAAGATTTTTGGAAATACATACCAAACACTTCAAGTGAATTATATCAGAGGAATAATATATCATGAAACAGTTTAAAAAGGCTTTTTAGCATTTATGCCGTATATATATATATATTTTGTGATATAAACTATTATGCTTTTTGAACTCACATCTATTTGTGGAATGATAATCTATAATATGTGATGTTTTAGATTTCATATCAGAGATAGTAATTTATTTGTAGGAAGAGGCATTAACTTTTTTAGACGATACAATGACTATTATTGGGATTTTAACGAGCCTGCTCTACAGAGACCAGATTTGGTAAGTGAAGTTACAGAACGCAGACGCTCAATATACACATTTGGCACGTGGTTCATGGTTAATGAGGTAGACATATATTTATTGCTTCCTAGCCTGCTAATGAAACCACTTCTTTAATCCTTTTATCGCCAAGAATAAACTTTTAGAAAACAGAGTCTCGTTCTCTTAAGTCGGCTATTGATTGAAGAAGTAAAGTGTTGAACTAGAATTTTAAAAAAAGTTGCTATATCCATAATATAACATGGCTATGCTGAACCAACACTTAATAAGCTTCTGGGACAAGAAACTAATCAAAATGGTATACTTTTATGGGTTTTTGATTGTGCATTGAAAATAACAATGAAGAGAATGAGCTGAGCAAGTACGGACATTAAAAGAATACTCCACTACGGCATGTTTTTAGTGGTTATGGTGACAGGAATGACCTGATTTGTTTTCTAATGGGTCTGCCGTGCACTGATCACTTCCTCTATTGAGTTGACATAAGCTTGTGAAAGGAGCTTCCTATAATTCTCCTGAGTTAAACCCTGATTGCTCTCAGCCAATGAGGTGTGTGCTGTAGTGGTTATGGTGCTTGGAGTGTTCCTTTAATAGCATTTATGAAATTTGGACTATAGTAATTTTTAATAATAAGCATACTCAAACGGAAACGGTAGTTTCAAAATGGGGAAATTATTGCAAAACCTGATTTCTGATATTATGAATGGCTAGCTTTGCCAATGCCAGGAGCCAGCTAGCGCAAACACCTGAAAAAATGTGGACATTCCTTAAAAATACAGTCCAATAAAACAGAATTGGAATAGAGTTCCATCAATGGTGACAACTGAAAAATAGACTTCACATTGACACAGAATGGTCAAGCAGTATGGAGTTTACAAAGTAGATTATAGGGCTTATAAAATAGATCAAGTAATATCCTATTGTTAGAAGAGCATTGCAAACTCTAAACCTGGATCCTAGTATCCTCCCTTCTCTCCCCCCAACTTTAAATGTAAAAAACAACCAAAAAATGTTTTAATGTGTTTAGCACTGAGCACTGTTTGTGTGTTTGAATGTATGCATGTTTTTGTAAGGAGTATGTGTGAGTGAATGTAGCGGTGTGTTTGTATGTAGTGTTGGCGTTTGAATGCAAGCATGCATTTGTGTGTTGTGTGGTATTTGAATGCAGTGGTATGGTTATATATAATGGTGGGGTGTGTATGTAGTGTTGACGTTGAAATGCAAGAGTGTCTGCACATTTACACATACATGGACATACACACATGCAGATACACAGAAACACAGTTACACACAGTCACACACAGGTACACATTGACACACATGCAGACATCGTGGCGACTCTAGGAACAATATATATGGGGGGGGCACATAAGATACCACAGTCAAAACAGGAGGGGGAGGTGGAGCAGTAAAACTTCTCACTAGGGGATGGGGTAATATGCTGCCATTGGCTGTCTGATGCCAGCGTGCTGTGTTCTGCATGCTGGCATCTGACTACACACTTGCATATAATTCACATTAGCCACCCAGATTTCTTGTTGTGGGCTGGCTGACACCTCTTAATTTCAATCTTTGTTTAGCAGATAACTCCTCTATTAGCTATCCTTTGTGGGATTGCCATATTTAAGGACACCAAATAAGGTGCTATCTGCTAAACAGCACCCTCATTTGGTATCTTTAAATATGGAAATCTCACATACGGGCACCAATTCAGGGAATGACCTACTAAACAGCTAAAGGATCAGGATTAAAAAAGCCCTTTTCTTATTTTCAGTTGTTTAGTAGATAAATCCCTTATTTATTATCCTCATGTTGGATTGCAATATTTAAGGCCACCAAATAATTGAACTATCTACTAAACACATACACAGAGATACACACAATCACACACATAATCACAGATATACACAAACACCGACCCACACACATACAATCAAATACACACACAAACATTACATACATTCACACATTTAATAATTAAGAGGTCCACCCAGCCCTGTAATGATGCCGAGGCCACAATGACATCATATTCCGGCTGCCGGCTCACTGCAGGGCGAAGACCGTCAGACACAGTCAGATGCACACAGTCTCACACACAGTCACTCACACACAGTTACAGGCAGACAGTCAAACACGCAGTCACAGGCAGACAGTCATACAGTCATACATACACACAACACAGGCAGACAGACACACACACACAATCACAGGCAGACAGTCACACACACAAACACACACAATCACAGGCAGACAGTCACACACACACACAAAATCACAGGCAGACAGACACATACACAATCACAGGCAGACAGTCACACACACACACACACACAGGCAGACAATCACATACACAGAGTCACACAGACAATCACAGGCAGACAGCCACACACACACACACAGTCAGACAATCACACACACAGAGTCACACAGTCAATCACAGGCAGACAGACACACACACACAATCACACACACACACACACAAACACACACAATCACAGGCAGACAGTCACACACACACAGACACACAATCACAGGCAGACAGACACATACACAATCACAGGCAGACAGTCACACACACACACACAGGCAGACAATCACATACACAGAGTCACACAGACAATCACAGGCAGACAGTCACACACACACACACACAGAGTCAGACAATTACACACACAGAGTCACACAGACAATCACAGGCAGATAGCCACACACACACAGTGACACACACACACACCACACACAATCACAGGCAGATACACACACACACACAGGCAGACAATCACACACAAAGTCACACAGACAATCACAGGCAGACAGTCACACACACACACAGTGACACACACACAATCACAGGCAGACACACGCACACAGTCTCACACACATACACACAAAGACAGTCACAATCACAGTTACACACAGCACACACACTCTCTCACTTACAGTCAGCTTGGGCTGGATGAGGAGTGGATTCAGTCCCATACAGCCACACAGTTCACAGAACCCCAAGCCTGTCCAGCCCTGGTGACACCCCCTACTGATGGCACTCGGGGCGGAACGCCCCCCTCTTAATACGTCACTGCCAGAATGCCCCCCCTCTACATGATGGCACCCATGGCGGACCGCAACCTCCTCCCCCCCGCCCCCTCCTTAGTACGCCACTGCCTAGTATTATTGAGGAATTTTAAAGCTCATTACAAGACCAAATCTAGGTTTAAACATCAGGGAGGCACATGAAGGTAAACAAGAGTATAGAGAATAGAGCTGCCTCATTATTCATGTGCATATCCCTCAAATAACTGAGGTTGGTGTAAGGAGATGTGTTTGAAAATGATCAATCGGTTTTAGTGAAAGAATTCCATTCGTACGTAACTGTAAAACACTGTTTTGTAAAACATCAATGATATTCTCCAGTTTCAGGAGGAAGAGAAGCTTAATTTCCTTGGTCAAGTTTCTAAGCAGGCGTACCGAAATTATTTAACTGCCTGAAGTCAAAGAAGATACTGATTTGTGTCATTACCATTGCAGGAACCAGTGAATTCTGGAGCAGTCTAAATCCATGGCCAATGTGATAACTTAAATCAGAGCCTTGCAACTCAACCCATCGAGCCAACAAATCCATGAGTATTTCATAAACATAGAATTTCTGTGGCTGTCCAATCACAGACTTCCCAATTCAGCTCCATGAGAAGTCTTTGCAAGACAGGTGCTTCAGGCAACTGCTGCATCTTGAGTTTAAAGGGACACTATAGTCCCCAGAACAACTACAGCTTAATGTAGTTGATCTGGTAAGTATAATCATTGCCTGCAGACATTTTCATGCAAACACTGCCTTTTCAGAGAAAAGGAAGTGTTTACTAGGGACACCACTGGAGATGGCCACTGGAGGTGCTTCCTGGCTCAGTGCTGCATAGTAGGCAGCACTGCCGTTCAGTGTCTCCATGCTCTGCATGGGGACACTGGATTTTCCTCATAGAGATGCATTTGGCCCTGCCCCCTTGCCGAAAAATGGGAAAGCATTGGATTGGCTAAACATCAGCAATTCTGATTATGTCACATAGGGGGCGAGGCCAGCAGACCCGCATGGCCCTAGAAATAAGGTGAGTTTTAATTCCTTTTAAGGGGCAAGTCACCTAAATGGTGGGTTTAACACTATAGGGTCAGGAGGACATGTTTGTGGTCCTGACCCTATAGTGTTCCTTTAAATTAATTGAGCTAAACAACCAGGAAGTAACAGAACTGTGTGTAACAAGTTCTATTTTTAGTGTTAATTTCTACTGAAATCTGTACTTTTTGTAAAATAAATAGAGAAGACACATAAAGCATTGCAACAAACTGAGATGCTGAAGGGTGTGAGAATGTGCCTTTAAGGATCCCATTTGGGTTCCAACCCTAGTTAACTAAAAGCAGGTTGTATCAGTTTATGTTGTGGTACCATGTGGTTATGTGAAGGTTCATGCACTGAAGGTTGGGATATACAATTATACCAGTAGATTGCGAACATTGTAAAACTGTAGAGGTAAGAACAGAAACACGTGCAATTACCTGGACTCGGGCTTCAGTTAGATTTACTCTACGTGCTAGATCTTCTCGTACAAAGGCATCGGGATAATGCGTTCTCTCAAAGACTCTCTCCAGAGCCTGTAGCTGACTGCTGTTAAATGTAGTTCGGTTCCTCCTTTGCTTTCTCTTTTTCTTCTGTTCTGCGTTCAACTGTTCATCTGTAAGGTACAAATAGTGAAACTTAATTAAAAAAATATAAATATCATGGCACATCGACAAAATCACGTAAAACATGCTCAAAACAGAAAAGAGGCAGCTTAAGGTCGCTATTCCATATTTGGATGCTGATCCATTGTTGGATTTATCCCCTTGAGCACTACAATTACAATTATATAGCACCAACATATTCCTTAGCGCTGTACACTAGGTAACAGGACAAACATTTCATTCTAACAAAACATGTATGACATGTGGGAACAGAAGGTGAAGAGGACCCTGCCCCAATGACCTTAGACTAGTACGAAATACAAAGACACATAAAGCAAGTAAACTGAAAGCTAACAGAAAAAGGCGTGTCCAAAACATACTCTCAGCCGACACTTTAAAATTCAGTTTCAGGTCACTAGAATAAATGGTATGTGAAGCATTTCTAAAAGTACAACGCAGAGTATTCAGTACAGGATTCATATCCACCACATTTATCATACATAATGGCACACAGCAAGGGTGTCCCCTTTCCCCACTCATATTTATCCTATGCCTAGAACCCCTGATACCCCTTATAAATCAATGCACAAGCATACAAGGGTTGAACACTCTTGGAGGCATAAAAAAGTTAGCTCTCTTTGTGGACGACATCCTCGTATATGCAACACATCCAGTTACCTCCATACCCAATCTTTTAGATCTCCTGACAGCATATGGGAGAGTGTTGTACTATAAAAATAACACATCTAAAATCCAAGCTTTGTCAATCTACCACATCCCGAGGTGTCCCAATTGAAATAACAATATGCTTTCGACTGGCGTACATCATCCCTCTCATACCTAGGCATAAAGTTGACTAAATCCCTTCAGAATATCCTGAAAGAGAACCACTACCTGGTCATGCAGAAACTTAAATCATCACTGGAAAAATGGGCAGGCTTGGAGGTGCATTAGTTCCTAAAAATAATGGTGATACCGCACATTTTTTACCTCTTTAGAACACTGCCCAGCCCGCTGCCAAATAAACTAATAAAACTCTTCCAGTCCACAATTAATGTGCATGTTTGGAATCGGAAGGCCCCTCAAGTGGCTCATCGCAATCTGGGGCTCCCATACACCAAGGGCTTGCCAGAAATTAAGACCTACTACAGAGCCTCTGTCCTAGTGCAAGGGCTCCGAATTCTTAGGTTGTCCCACCAATCTCGGCACCCATTCTGGCTATCCTTAGAAAACGCATGCCTAGACCCACACAACATTCCATATCCCCTGTGGGCAAATATGATTCCCCAGTCACCTGAAGCATACCTGCTGCAGTGCTCAAGGTTTCTATTATACTCCTGGCAACTTTGGAGTCCACTCATCGTAGACACCGCACTACTCTTTAGATCAGCGCCCCTAGGGATGCTAACAGCCTTCTCCCCTGATTTGCCAGTGGTACGATGGAAAGCCAGGGGCATCCATCAAATTAGTGATCTGCTGGTGGGCAATGAGATAAGGCAATTCCCTGACCTACAAGTAGACTTCTCACTACTGGCAAGAGATCTGTATTTATACCTGAGGGTAAAAATATCTTACAAATGAAATTACATAGCATGACAGGTCACCCCAAAGAGACTCTACTGTCGCTGAATGAAATACTGTCACCCAAACCAATCAAGCCTCTATCTATGTGCTATAATGCCCTTGTAGCAGATTCCCCCAATAAAAGAAGGCACTCCAAATTGAGGGTGAAGTAGAATTGAAGCTTTTAATCAAACACTCTGCTTTTATGCACAATTTACACACATAGTACTTCCCACAGGGTTTTGCAGAACAACCAATCAATACATACAATACCCACAGACACTCCCACACAAAATTCTCCACTCTGCCTGTGATACAATTACCTTACACAATGGGTTAATGTAATTATCACAGGCAGAGAAATTCAGTTTTTACACATGTACTGTAACTTTAAAAATATGCATTCAATCTTCATAAATTAAATTATTATTCAGCACACTTTAATTATAAACATATCCAAAATTCAGCCAATTCCATCCAGGGGTTAAAAAGTTAGCTGGAAGTCCTTTGTGACCGACCGCAAGCACATTTTCCTGCCCAAAACAGTTCCATAGATTTGGGCTGTGCGGTCGGTCAATTTCACATTGAAAAAATGACTCGCCGAACAGGACTTAGTCTCTGCAGCTGAATATTCAGTGTAGGAGAAGGTAAGGGTCAGCGGTGTTCGAGGAACTGTGTAGCCGATTTGAGTTCCATGAATTTGGCTCCACACACCGCTGACCGCATTTGAATGATAAAAGATGGCCGCCACCACGTGTTCATTTGTGCGAACCGTGGCCACCCAGCGGTCAGCAATTTTCCTACAGCAGGCTCCCAGCCTGGGAGGTAAATTGCCTGCACGCTTCCACTTCTGGGTGGTCCACCTGTGTGGTACTTGGTTCAGAAAACCACATTTACTGAACCAAGTGGGAATAAGGTACAAACAAAGTATATTAGGGGGACAGGGGACACAGTATTAAAGGGGCATTGTTCCCAAAAGTCACAGTATGTCCCCAGATGGTTCTTAAAGGGCCAGCAGCAGCATAATAAAATACAATATGCCCAAATACTGTATTTAAAGGGCCAAATCTCCCAGGGGCCATTGTCAGCAGGCAGGAGGAGGGCAAACAGGCTTCTCCAATGCCCAGTGGCGAGGCTGGTTTCGCCACAGGTCGTAATAAACATTGCTCACCCTTGGGTTAGGCTGTAATAAACACCTGGAGGGACGCAGATTGCTCACCCTTGGGTTAGGCTGTAATAAACACCTGGAGGGTGTAATATACCTATTTGTTATTTTTAAAGCTCAGATATTTTGACTTAAAATCTGCAAATAACTTTTATCTGTCAAAAATCTCCAATTTGAAATAATAAGATTTAAATCACTAAACCATGAATTACACAAGCCGAAGCCTGGGTTGCAAATCTCAGACTCAAATAGCCAAGCAGTGTGAATAATTGTCAATTCAATTACCTGTTTAGTTAAAATAAAAAAACTGAAAGAAAGTGCCCCTAATTATATTGTATTCTGTGTTCTGTTATAAGGTCTCTTTTGGTGGGTCAGTCCCGATATGCAGATTTTCCCCGCTGGCCCAATTTAGTTCTCCGGTGTAGCGCATTCTTTAGACTTGCTTGTGTTGTGCAGTGGGTACTAGAACTATTCAGAGAACGCATCAGCATGGCTGTCTGCTAGGTCCTGCAGGTTACCAGACAGGACCCTTCAGTTCATCCGTAGACAGGCCCAGGCAAGTCTGCTACTTTTATAGCCAGACACACCTCTTTTTCTGTGTGGTCCTTCCAATTATACACTTTATTAGTGATGTGAGTTGTGGAACCCCACACCCACTCAAGCCCGTCTAAACAAAATCATATACTTCCTATACCTCCTATCTTTCTTCAAATCCTTCCTTGTGCTTACCAACCAGGAAGTAACAGGACCACTTGTCTGATTGACAGACAAGGGGGCGTAACCATGCTGATTTATAAAAGTGCACTTTCTATTGGAATCTGCACTTTTTGTAAAATAAAAGGACACACTCTTCACACATAAACATGTCTGCAAGATAACCTGCTTTAGGGTCTGTAAATTAAATTGTAACAAACTGAAATACAAATTCAGAAATAGTCGAGCTCTATTGCTTAAGATGACATTTTAGGGGGAATATTATATTTGGTTTGTTTAAAAGCAGTTTATGAAACAGAGATATGCAGAAAGGAGATTACAAACATCTCACTCATAGATATACAAAAGTAAAATGGAGACAGCTTACAGAGAAAAATAGGAATACAACATATTCTTGAAACAGGAAAACCAAACCGGCGATTTCAGCAGAGAAGTTCAGAAAATAAGGACATCAAAGAGAAAGAGACCAGCGTTGATATCGCTAAACCACGAAGGCCACATAGCAGCCAGAGAAAATCTGTAGCATAAACCGATCTAACATGTCAAACCTTACCTAATAAAGGTAACGAGCTACAAAGAGGGGATGGAACAGGCCAAGATAAAAAGGTCAGTGAGCTTGTTAATCCTCAATTAAGGGAAAAAAAAGTATAAACCAGTATTTGCGATCAGGGACAATAAGCCGAGTTATGTCAGTGGTGCATAAGTCGCTTGTGGTGTGCCGAAATCAACGTTCGGGGTAGGCCCGCCAATTTAAATGACTTGATAAAGGGAGTGGTGGGTGGGCTGAACCAGACAGTCTAAGCCCAGAGGGAGGGGCAGCCTGTGTATTTATAGGCCAGAATACAGGCCCAGCCGTTCATATATCTTGAATTTATATATAGAATTAGGTTAATTCATGTTAATAAATCACATATTAACTCACGGTCCTGGTGAGTTTGATAACATTGAATTGTTTCTACTTAACATTTCTCTGATTGTGTTTTTTTTCCCTAAACTTTTAATTTACGAGGCACGGAGAATGTCTAATAAAATGCACTTCACAAAAGAAACCTAAAGCCAGACCACCTAGGAATTCATATCCAATTAGCCGGAGGTACCCGTTGGACAGATCTGCTTCATTCTCGGTTACTTTGTAGTTTGGCAATTTCCTGACCCTTGACCGCTCTGTTTTCTGACCAAACATCCCTGAACCCATCCATCAATCTCTGACAGTATTAGGGGAAAATGCTCATTAATAAACAGCTTCAAGATAATTCATTTCCCAAGAGAGATATTTACAACGAATAGAATAACTATATTATTGTTGGATAATAATATCATATCTATCAATGTTCCATTACACAGGGAATTCGCTCTTTATCCTGGAACTGGACACCTCCATCGTAGCTCCCTGTCAATCATTGTTATAAGCCCCGCCCTTTACACCTGGCAGTCAGTATAGAGAGAGCCGCCTCCATCTTAGCTCCCTGTCAATCATTGTTATAAGCTCCGCCCTTTACACCTGGCAGTCAGTATAGAGAGAGCCGCCTCCATCTTAGCTCCCTGTCAATCATTGTTATAAGCTCCGCCCTTTACACCTGGCAGTCAGTATAGAGAGCCACCTCCATCTTAGCTCCCTGTCAATCATTGTTATAAGCTCTGCCCATTACACCTGGCAGTCAGTATAGAGAGAGCTGCCTCCATCTTAGCTCCCTCTCAATCATTGTTATAAGCTCCGCCCTTTATACCTGGCAGTCAGTATGGAGAGAGCCACCTCCATCTTAGCTCCCTGTCAATCATTGTTATAAGCTCCACCCCTTTACACCTGTAATCAGTATAGAGAGAGCCTTCCATCTTAGCTCCTGCTGTCAATCATTGTTATAAGCTCCGGCCTCACAATCTGGCAGTCAGTATAGAGAGAGCCACCTCCATCTTAGCTCCCTGTCAGTCATTGTTATAAGCTCCGCCCTTTACACCTGGCAGTCAGTATAGAGAAAGCCACCTCCATCTTAGCTCCCTGTCAATCATTGTTATAAGCTCCGCCCTTTACACCTGGCAGTCAGTATAGAGAGAGCTGCCTCCATCTTAGCTCCCTGTCAATCATTGTTATAAGCTCCGCCCTTTACACCTGGCAGTCAGTATAGAGAGAGCCACCTCCATCTTAGCTCCCTGTCAGTCATTGTTATAAGCCCCGCCCTTTACACCTGGCAATCAGTATAGAGAGAGCCGCCTCCATCTTACCTCCCTGTCAATCATTGTTATAAGCTCCGCCTTTTACACCTGGCAATCAGTATAGAGAGAGCCGCCTCCATCTTAGCTCCCTGTCAATCATTGTTATAAGCTCCACCCATTACACCTGGCAGTCAGTATAGAGAGAGCCACCTCCATCTTAGCTCCCTGTCAATCATTGTTATAAGCTCCGCCCTTTACACCTGGCAGTCAGTATAGAGAGAGCCAACTCCATCTTAGCTCCCTGTCAGTCATTGTTATAAGCTCCGCCCTTTACACCTGGCAGTCAGTATAGAGAGAGCCGCCTCCATCTTAGCTCCCTGTCAGTCATTGTTATAAGCTCCGCCCTTTACACCTGGCAGTAAGCATAGAGAGCCACCTCCATCTTAGCTCCCTGTCAGTCATTGTTATAAGCTCCGCCCTTTACACCTGGCAGTCAGCATAGAGAGCCACCTCCATCTTAGCTCCCTGTCAATCATTGTTATAAGCTCCGCCCTTTACACCTGGCAGTCAGTATAGAGAGAGCCATCTCCATCTTAGCTCCCTGTCAATCATTGCTATAAGCTCCGCCCATTACACCTGGCAGTCAGTATAGAGAGAGCCGCCTCCATCTTAGCTCCCTGTCAATCATTGTTATAAGCTCAGCCCTTTACACATGGCAGTCAGTATAGAGAAAGCCGCCTCCATCTTAGCTCCCTGTCAATCATTGTTATAAGCTCCGCCCTTTACACCTGGCAGTCAGTATAGAGAGAGCCGTCTCCATCTTAGCTCCCTGTCAATCATTGTTATAAGCTCCTCCCATTACACCTGTCAGTCAGTATAGAGAGAGCATACAGAGAGGAGGAGACATGTAACAATGTTTCTTTTTTCCTTTTTTTGCATTGTATGCCCTGGCTGTGTCTGGATTGACCTGGGTTGTCATGTCATGCCCTATCTTTAAAGGAACACTCCAAACACCATAACCACTTGTAAGTAAGTAATCAAATAATTTGCAAATGGTTTGACAATTCACCTGGGTTCTGCCAGACACAAATACAAAATAGGACAAGAGCATCCAGAATATATCAATGCACAAACGTTTGTTGTGTACAAACCCCTTGTCAGTGTGTTATCTGTTAACATTGCTATATTCTGGTTGTGCTATTTGGCTTCCATTGTGAGCTCTCTGCACTAAGCTGGCGCTATCAGCCAGTAACCCACCGCTGTGGACTTAGCTCAGTTTGCTACCATACCCTCATCCGTGGATAAGATTTACTCATTTCCAGCTGTTCCCAAATTAGGTTTTCCTCCTCTAACAACATTAAGCTAAGCAAAACTTAAATATTAGAATTTGTGCAAGAAAAACACAATTTAACTTTACACCTGGCTGTTCCCTTCCAACGCATTTTTATCAGATTACTGTGTGTAAAATCCCTGGACGCACAGCTTGAAGGATAACACATTGTAAGCAAAGATATAACCATCTTCCAAATAGGCCTTCCAAATAAACAGAACCACAGGTCCATGGTGTTATTGGTACCAGACATAGGGGGCGCTCTTCTGCATTGTATTTCACCTTCTTCTGATTGTAACTGCATTTCACAATGACCCATAAATCCCCTTATACCATATTTCCTTTCTTATTTAATAGTGGAGATACCACTAATTGGGTGATTTGAGTAAGTTTTACAGCAAATTGAAACTGTGGGAATTATTTTCAATGCAGAATTATTCACAATAAAAATCTATTAATTTCCCTTTCTGAACTTTCACTTTCAAATAAAATAAGCTCTTCACACATTACATGGGAGGGACATTTATTTCTGCACAATTTGTAGATAAATATAAACACTAGAAGCAGGAATTTAGCAATTAAAATACATAGAAATATTAAACATTAGCTTTCCTAATATCAGACAGGATTCTGTCGGAGTTAATAAAATGTCACCAACTCTGCCAAGATGAAGGGTGCACATTCGGCATGGGATCATTGTGAAAAGCCCGTGTATGGATCCAGATTAGATCTTTTTATAATAAACATTATTATCTTTTCTGCACTTTATATATACTCCATCCTTGGCCTATGTTAGGTGTAATATATATATAAAACAGTTATTATTATTATTATTATGATATTTATAGAGCGCCATCAAATTCCGCAGCGCTTTACAATGGGTGGACGAGTTCAGAGGGGATATAATATAATATTTATATAAGTTTTGACCTATTAGTTCATTGCCTCTCCAACACAGCTCAGACCAATTTAGTCTTCATACCCTGATCCTTCGACGTTTAATTAACTCCCATATTACCAAGACTGGTGGATCCCTCTATTTATTAAATCACGATAAATCACTAAATATTCAGCTGTAGCCAAGCCGTGACTACGACTGAGTTAACCAATTCTTCAAAATCATCAAATTTAGCCTCAATTTTGGCGTCCGAGTGTAATTTTCTGCAATTCGATGTTTAGTATAATTTTATATCATTATACACATACCTGGCCCGCAGGGTTTGGCCATCACCCCCTCCTCCGTTAAGATGGGACTCAGACAGTTCCATCCAAAAAGACATCCTGAAACGAGAAGGGTCTCTACTAGGGCAGAGCTCATCACCCACAATCTCCCCATCTTGGGTGGAGTGCTTGCTCAGGTGTTCTGCTGAGTGACTGAGTGTGTATTTAGAGGTGAGTGCGTGTGATATTGGACTCACTCTCTCTGCCTTTGGTAGATGGCTGTGTGTTTTGGTCAGACACCCTGACACAATGTTTACACATGACACAACTCTCCAAGCTCACATTCTATGTGACGAGGAGTCTGGGAGGGCAGTGTGTACACTACAACAGACTATGAACACACACAGTGATATACTCAGCCTCCCTCAGGCACAATCTGACAAAGGACACCTTGTCACACACGCTGGAAATGGGTTCAGACGATACCAATGGAATTAAAAAAACACTACAGCACATCTTAAAGGAAAACCTTATGAATACAAAGATCACTAAAGTGTCTCTCTGCCCCGTGTGTCCCTTTAAAGGGAGAGATGTTAAAGGATACCTGTCATGCCTATTATAACTGAGGCTCTTTTTATAGAATATATAATTTTATCTATATTGTGCTGGCAGATTTGCTTGCAAATGTATAAGTTGCGAGACTGACGGCGGTTTGACTGACGAATGAGAACAGAAAACACGTCCCACCGGCGGTCCTTCTGCTCTCCACACATAGCAAACACAGTGCATGCGCACTCCCCGACCGATGCCGCTAGGGGTAGGCAAACACAGTGCATGCGCACTCCCCGGCCGATGCCGCTAGCGGTAGGCAAACACAGTGCATGCGCACTCCTCGGCCGATGCTGCTAGGGGTAGGCAAACACAGTGCATGCGCACTCCCCGGCCGATGCCGCTAGGGGTAGGCAAACACAGTGCATGCGCACTCCCCGGCCGATGCCGCTAGGGGTAGGGAAACACAGTGCATGCGCACTCCCTGGCCGACGCCGCTAGCTGTAGGCAAACACAGTGCATGCGCACTCCCCGGCCGATGCCGCTAGCGGTAGGCAAACACAGTACATGTGCACTCTCCGGCCTATGCCGCTAGCGGTAGAGAAACACAGTGCATGCGCACTCCCCGGCCGATGCCGCTAGCGGTAGGGAAACACAGTGCATGCGCACTCCCCGGCCGATGTTGCTAGCCGGGCAAAGCGAAGGGTACGTCAGAGGTGGGTGTTACAGACCAGTAACACCCCCAAAGCTGAGGACAAGGCAGGTGAGTATATCTCGATATTTTACATTGAATACATTATGCGTCTCCGTGATATATGATGTATTCACTGTGAGTAGGAGTCCTTGGCCTGCGCCCTGTAACATTCGCTCCCAATTCTGCTCCGCTGGGGATCTTCACTAAACCAGGGCCATTGGTGTGAGGACTGGGCTAGAAACAATCGATCTATCGCATGGCAACCACATTGTGACAGATGGCTTGCCCGGGCCTAGAACATGATATGCCTGAGCCCTTGTCATGAAGAGGTTAATGTGCATTGCTATGTCTGGCGGTGGTTATAGTTCCAGCCTGCGTGGTGAGTCACTGCTCAGACGAATGATGGAAGACTGTTTAGTTAGCAATGGGGAAGCTGGGGCCTCCGGGCCGATCTGAGGGCTTTCCTTTTTTCCTCAATTTGCCGGATGAAGGGGATGTGACTAAGCTGTTTGTGGTAGTGTGGTGAGCTAGGGTTTCAGAAAGGTAAGGGTGACCACAGAGAAACCAAATGGCTTCTAGTATCGTCCCAGCTCGACTGAATGCATCGAGTTTGTGATATAACAATCCCACCAATGGTAAATCATTAATGGATCAATGAATTCTTCACTGCTAATCAGCCAGGGTGGAATAAAATCAGCATTTAATATCACAGAGGGTTTCAGGAATAAATAGCGCTGCAAATAAAGAACTAAAAATATAGTCACTGCTGCATTTCAGTTATTTGTGTTCACATGTTCTCAAACTATTATTTACCCTTAAACATGGCTGTATGGCTGGATTTACAGAACCCAATGAAATTACTCTTCTAGTTCCAACAAGATCCACAATGCTATTATTTAAAGGGAAACTCCTAGGAACACTTAGCTTGATTTATGTGTGAAGACTGTGTCCTCTATTTTCTTTTTTTTCTTTTTTGCAAAAAGTGCCGATTTCAGTAGAAATGGTTACTTTTATAAATTAGCCTGGTTATACCCTCATCGCTGTCAATCAGACAACCGATCCTCCTGCTTCCTGGTTGTTTAGCTCAGTGGAGATAAATTCAAGAGGCAGCAATTGCCCAGAGCATCTGCCTTGCAAAGACTTCTCATTGAGCTGCATTGGGAAGTCTGTGATTGGACAGACAAAGAAAGTATGGGCGGGGTTAGAAGGGGAGGGCTTAAAATGGCTGCAGATGTATAGCTTTTACAAGTATAACTCCAATAAAAAAAATGCAAATTAAATGCATGCAAGTTTTCAAGTTGAGTATATCAATAAACAGTGATTTTTATTTATTTTTTATTTTCGAAGTGGAGTGTGCTTTTAATGTATTCCTTGAATGCTGGCTGTAGATGAAAGCTGTACAATAGGTGGCTGATACTTTGTATATTAATGGAGTGTGACCGTAAATGGCAAAATACTATAGTTTAAAGGACCAATATAGTGCCAGGAAAACATACTCGTTTTCCTGGCACTATAGTGCCCTGAGGGTGCCCCCACCCTCAGGGTCCCACTCCCTCCGGGCTGGATGGCGAGGAAAGGGTTAAATCTTACCTTTTTCCAGCGCCGGGCGGGGAGCTCTCCTCCTCCTCTCCGCCTCCTCTCCTCCTCTTCGGCTGAATGCGCATGTGCGGCAGGAGCTGCAGACTTCCATAAAAAAAAGTCCAACTAAATAGCAATGTGCAAATATGTACTAAAAGAAAATCAGTGACAAAGCTCTGACTAAAGGAACACTCCAGACACCATAGCTACTAAAGTGCGGTGTAGTGGTTATGGTGGTAGACGTGTACTTACGCTTTCCCCATTGTAAGTAGATAAACTGTTTTAGGAAGGTTTGACTTATTACCTGGGCTCTGCCAGGGGATGCTCCCTGCAGCCTCCAGGTGAAGGTAAACCGCCTGCTCAGGAACTATCCACAGCTCTTCTGAAGTTAGCGCATTGACTGAGAGCATCAGATGATCACTCTCAGCCAATGAGGTAAGTTCTGCACTGTTGAGCTGAGATCTTCCAGCCATAGCAGAGGCCGAGAGCAGCACCCAGCAGACCACAGGTAACAAGTCAAAACATTGTACAATTGATTGACTACTTATATTGAGGGGTGTCGGGCCAGAGTTGGCACCACAACCACTACATAATGCTGTAGTGGTTATGGTGCTTGGAATGTTCCTTTAAGAAGTTGCTGCAGACAAAGCTTTGCAAGATATATTTTTTGGAAACTATTAACAAAGTCTAATCCTGAAGACCGATAACAGTAAGGAAGGTAATTGAACATATGATTTGAACATTTGACCAATATATTAACCAAAAACCAGCGTTAATCAGGTACTGTGTGTTGGGCCTAAGCAGGGCCGGATTAACATAGGGGCTGATGGAGCTGCAGCTCCAGGCCCAGGCCCATGGAATAGGCCCATTTTTTTTACACACTACTCTTAGGTTTGCCACCTGACTAGTATTTTACTGGCACAGCCGGTATTTAAATCTGCCTGGCTGTGCTGGTATTGCAGTAATACCGGCAATACAAATGCAGGTATTTTTCACAGAATAAATGGAGATTACTCTGCAATACCAGCACCGGCCAGTAGGGGTCACTGTGTGTGGGGACAGGCAGGGATAGGAAGTTACAGCATATCCCTCCCTGCCTCTCTCTACTACTCACTGATCCGTGGGGGAGCAGCTGCACAGCTCAGGTAAGTGAGGGATGGGGGGAAAGGCAGCAGGTACACATGGGGACACTGAGACACTAGGGGACATATGGGGACACTGAGATACTAGGGGACACAGACACTAGGGGACACATGGGGACACTGAGACACTAGGGGACACATGGGGACACTGAGACACATGGGGACACTGAGACACCAGGACACATGGGGACACTGTGAGACATAGGGACATTGGGACACTGGGTGACTTGCAAGACTGAGACACTGGGAGACAAGGAGACACTGGGAGCAATCCATCTATACAGCAGAATCAAACTGTGAGTAGTTTGTTGGTGATTTTACAGAATTTTCTCTGATATCACTCCTTGTGATTTACATCATGTGATGTCACGCATAACTAATTAATTATACAAATGATTAAGGCTGGTATTTTTTCCAAGAAAGGTGGAAACCTTAACTACTCTTCACATACTCTTGCTTAAAGGAGCACTATAGGGTCAGGAACACAATCATGTTTTTCTGACCCTATAGTGTTAAAACCACCACCCTGGCCCCTTCTTGCCTCCCTAAATATAGTAAAATATTACTTGTATTCAAGTCTGCAGCTGCTGGCTCAGAAGTGGTGGTCTGAGCAAATTACAATACTTCCCCATAGGATTGGCTGAGACTGTCAACTAGGCAGATCAGGGGCAGAGCCAGCACAAGTCCAACATAGCCCTGGTCAATCAGCATCTCCTCATAAAGATAAATTGAATCAATGCATCTCTATGAGGAAAGTTCAGTGTCTGCATGCAGAGGGTGGAGACACTGGATGGCAGTGCTGCACACTAGGCAGTATTGCCCCAGGATGCACCTCTAGCAGCCATCTGGAGTTATTTTCTCTGAAAAGACAGTGTTTACTGCAAAAAGCATGAATGGAATGATTCTACTTACCAGAACAAATACAAAAAGCTGTAGTTGTTCTGGTGACTATAGTGTCCCTTTAAGTTTGGAAGCTTAAGAGGGATGTATGGGAACAAAACTTGTGTGGACTGGCTGACAATAAAATTAGTTAAGGTAATGCAGACGTTTGTCTCTCTAACACTGTGGCATGTCCCCTTTCTTCTACACTCACTACATCAGGGCCGGCGCTACCTGTAAGGCGGACTAGGCAGCCGCCTAGGGCGCCCCTTGGGAAGGGGCGCCGCCAGGAGCGCCGGCCCCGCTCATGCTGCAGCCGCCCGAGCGCTCTGTAGTGAGCCTTGGGCGGCTGCAGCTTTTCCCGGGCGGTGCGTCCATGAGGGCGGACCGCACTGCCCGGGCGCAGCATGAGGAGAGGCTGACAGGAGGGAAGCACTGAGCGCTCCCTCCTGTCACTCCCTCTATGTAGCGTGGCCGAGCCCAGTATAGCCGGCGGGTACAGGGAGCATCTGTCTCCTGTACCCAGCCGGACTAACAGGAAGTGCACACGTTTGTCTCTCTAACACTGCATTGTGTGCACTTCCTGTTAGTCTGGCCGGGTACAGGAGACAGCTGCTGTGTGCACTTCCTGTTAGTCCGGCCGGGTACAGGAGACAGCTGCTCCCTGTACCCGCGGACTATACTGGGCTCGGCCACGCTACTACACAGGTAGGGGAGGGGGGAGAAGGAAACAGGGAGGGAGGGGGGAGAAGAAAGAGGGAGGGAGGGGGAAGAAAGAGGGAGGGAGGAGAAGGAAACAGGGAGGGAGGGGGGAGAAGAAAGAGAGGAGGGGAAAAAAAGAAACAGGAGGAAGGGAAGAAGAAGAAAACAGGAGGGGGGGAAGAAACGAAACAGGAGGGAGGGGGGGAAAAGAAACCGACAGGAGGGGAGAAAGAAACCGACAGGGAGGGGGAGAAAGAAACTGACAGGGGAGAAAAGAAACTGACGGGAGGGGAGAAAGAAACCGACAGGGGGAGAAAGAAACTGACAGGAGGGGGGGAGAAAGAAACTGACAGGGGTGGAGAAAGAAACTGACAGGGGAGGGAGAAAGAAACTGACAGGAGGGGGAGAAAGAAACCGACAGGAGGGGGAGAAAGAAACTGACAGGGAGGGGGGGGAGAAAGAAACTAACGGGGAAAACTTAACAGGGGGGAGAAAGAAACTAACAGGGAGGGGGGGAAAGAAACTAACAGGGAGGTGGGGGAAAGAAACTAACGGGGGGGAAGAAACTAACAGGGAGGTGGGGGGAAGAAACTAAGGGGGGAACTAACAGGGAGGGAGGAGACATTGACAGGGAGGGGAATTGACGGGGAGAGAGAAATTGACAGGGAGGGGGGAGTGACAGGGGAGGGAGGGGGAATGAGAGTAACAAGGGAGGGGGGAGAAGAGAGTGACAAGGGAGGGGGGAGAGATTGACATCCATCACACACACACACACAATCACACACAATGCACCCCTTACACACAAAGACAATGAACCCCTTGCACACAGAAAAACATACAATGCATTACACACACACACACGCAATGCAACCCTTACACACAATGCATCCCTTACACACACAGAAACACACAATGCATTCCTTACACACACTCAATGCACCCCTTAAACACACTCAAAGCACCCCTTACAGATTCACACACTTCATCCCTTACATCCCTTACACATACAAACACAGATTCACAAAATGCATTCCTTACACACAAATCAGGACATTCCCTACACACTCTACCCCCTGTGAACAAACTCATTGGTGGAACATGAAGGTGGACCCTGGGACCCAGACCTTGAGCTGTGTAAAGGGCCCCCAAAAAATGGAGCTGCTTCTCGTTCTCCCAGAACATTGATTTTTGTGACCACAGTTACAAACAGCCTCCAGAGAGCCTGTTATACACCAGACCAGTGGAGCCAGACTGCAGCTAGAGCCCATCATCATCCTCATCTGCTTGTAAGTAGGTAATCTAGTATATTATTCGTGGCACTAATCTCTAATTTACCTCACATTAAAGAAACACTATAGTCCCCAGAACCACTGCAGCTTAATGTAGTGGTCCTGGTGTCTATAGCCTGTCCCTGCAGGCCTTTTAATGTAAACACAGCGGCACTGCAGCACTAGCGTTAGTTAACATGGCAGGTCATATGGGTGGGGCATTGTGATGTCACGGCGGCAAACTTTACTTTTGCCTAGGGCGGCAAAAATCCTTGCACCAGCCCTGCACTACATACACCTTTTCTCTGTCTCAGACTATACACCAGGAACTTCTGCCTGCTAGTAAGAAGGTAAGGAGACAAGTGGACCAGCGAGTGCTAGGGGACAGTCCTTAGAAAGCATGCAGTGTGCGCATCATAGTATGCCCTTAGTTGGACAGCCTGCAGGATTGGCAGGCAGCCTGACATGCATCCATGCCATGATGCCAGGTTGACCTTCCAATTCTTTGGACAAACATGCCCCCTTTTTGGGCATGTTCTCCCCTTTTGGCAGGTCTAGTCACGTGATTTGCACCAGTGGCACACCTTTTTACCCTGCCCATTGACTTCCAGCTTCACTGGACACTGCTGTTAGGGGGTATGGATTTACTTGAAAGATGAAAGCATAAATTAGAGAGAGATTAGCATAGAGTATGTGTTTTCTTATAGCTGCATCCTATGAGTTTCCCTCCAGCACCATCTCCATCAGATACATGACGCTTGGGAGGTATGATTGTTTTAGTGTTTTTGGTCGATAAGATTCCGTAATTAGGCCCATCATAATTGTCAGCACCAGGCCCACTGTGCCCTTAATCCGGCCCTGGGCCTAAGGAAGACAATTGAGCAATAACCAAGCCATAAAACGGCCCACTTGTGTAGGCTCTAACAAGAGAAAACCAATATAAATACTGCTATTGCATTCCAGTGAGATTCTAAAGCAAAGGTAACCGGCACGGCTCGTGAATCTCGTGGACTTTGAGACACAGGAAAAATGTTCTAATAACTTAAACCGAATACCCATATAATCAATAATATAGGAACAAGATACGGTTTGAGATGTACTCACTGTAGCTTGTATGAGTCCGAACTGTGCTGGGAAATCAGTCTGACCGAACGCCGCTGGAGAACTGAACTTCAGACACAAAATACTGAAATCTGAGCTCAAATTTTTAATATCTAAACTATTCGCACATCGACAGCACTAGCAGCCATCGTCAAATAGTTAAATGAAGTACGCCTGCTAACTAGCCACCACGGAACAATTCGAAATGTTCTAACATGGTGGATTTTCTACCATGTTCCAAGGATTAAATGTGAGAATAAATCTGGGATGGGGAGAGGAGACCCAGATTGAGACGGTCCCACGGGAAGGTATAAATCTCATATCTCGCCACGTCTCTCATTGACCTGAATCTCAGACTTGCACATAGCTCTATCTGGTCAGGAAAACGTGTATTTAGAGGGATTTCAGAATAGAACGTTGAACTGGGGTAACACTAGCTGCAAAAAATAAACACAATGTGTGTGCATGCTATGGTAATTAGGAAGAGAAGAATAGAAGAATTGTATCAAAATAACTTGTGAATTGTGTGACAAACACATCTTCAGAATGATAATTCCGGGAACATTTTCATACCAACATGTTAACTTGCAAAAAAATAAAATAAAAAAAATAATAAATAAAAAATAAAACAAACTTGAATTGCATTAATGTAATATATATATATATATATAAAAAACTGAAAATGATTGCAAGAAATATCACGTGCAAGAAGTAGTTTGCTACCATGTGTGGAGTATATTCAGCCTGTAATAGATTGTATTTCCATAAATATAAATGTAATAATAACCCCCATAAAACCCTGGTAATTGTTTGTTAAAGGGGTAGACTGCTCACCATAGCCACATCATTCCCAGCAGTGGTTATGGTGCTAGTAGGCTGTGTACAATACCCCCTGGTTCGGGGTTAAACCATTTTTGAGCAGTGTGAACATTTTGTATCGAGTGATTTTGGAATTTTTCTGTAACTGTGCTGGCAGTCTTCCTGTGTGTGACTCCAGTCTCTGTCTCATGATGCGATCATGTCTGATATTGCTGGATGGTTACATAAATAAAAATATTGTTTCCAACACTACACTTGTACCCCCTCATGGCTATTTACTAAACTGGGAATAGGCTGGGAATTGGAGAGTCTTTTTAGTTCAGCTAATTTTCCATAAAATCAAAATTTTACTCAAGTTTCAGCAATTCCCTGTTTTGCAAATAATTGTGTCTATTTGTCCTTGCCTTCACAGTCTGTTTAGAGATGGTTTTGAAAATTACAATTCAAACAACATTTTAGCAAAGACAGAAAATACAGTTTAATTAGAAATAAAATGAACCAAATATAGAACAATGGATTGGAAATAGAAATGAAACATTAATGTTAAAAACAATGTGACTCGCTTTTTAACTAAATCAATAGAAAAAAAAGAGATACTAGTTTGGGATAGAAAATATATCAAATGTTTAAAACAGTAGTTAAAATCAATGAATACATATAAAAATTAACAAATTTCACGAAACATTTAAAATAATTTGTCTTTTAAAAATATATTTTATAAAGTTAATCAACGTTGAAATAATGTATGATTTTTAAATGACTATATATTTTTAAAGGTAAAAGAATAAAAAAAGGCTTCATGCCAAAAGTCACAGGGTTATTCACTACAGTGAGAATTCAAAGTGATTTCCCAACTGAAACAAATATCTTAATCAGCTGTGCTTTAATTTAACTACTGTGGCCGTAAAATTGAAATTAACTTTTCATTCTGTTTTTAGTAAATAATCCTGTCAGTCAGCAATGAACCAGTAAAAATTTAATTAAAAAAAGCATGTATGAAATAAAAGTATAAATGATTTGTGAGTGGAATTTGTTGATACTATGTGTGAATGTTGTAGTAGATAATCTATTTGTTTCCTATTATGGGCACAAGATACTTTCTCTGATCTTCCTCCTTAAGTTTCCTTAATGTGCTATCGATATGGATCAGAAAAACAAGAAAGGGAAACAGGGGTACTGCCCCATCCATGTTTCATTTATACACACACACAGACACACACAGACAGACGCACACACACACACACAGACACAGACACACACATTTTGTCATAACTGCACGTTATAGCCACAATTTATTTTATTATAATTTCTTAATGTACTAATACAATATAACATCTATTAAACCAAAAACCAAAAGGACGGAGAGAATTAAACAATAAATGGTGTTAAACTAAACACAACACATGCTATCAGAGATTAAATGAACTCCAAGTGAAACACTAGTTTACAGACAAAAAATGATTTATTTTTCCAAATGAGTAAAAAGGCAAACCATCAGGGTTATTTACTAAAGTGAGAATTCAGAGTGAATTTTAAATGGAAGGCTTACATAGAGGATTTATACAGTCTGGCTATTTTGACCTTAAAGCGGCACTATAGTCACCAAAAAAAATCTCTTAATGAAGCAGTTTTGGTGTATAGATCAAATTGCCGAAGTGCCGAATTTCAGAAGTGCTGAAGTCCTTTCTGAAAAGTGACAAAACAAGAGAGGGAGGGAAAACATGTGAATACCCAAATTTCTAAACCGAACCAAATTTTTTGATCATGCACATCCCTATTGAGCAGTGAGACTGCAGGGACATGATCTATACAACAAAACTGCTTCATTTAGCTAAAGTTGTTTTGGTGACTACAGTATCCCTTTAAATTTGAAATTCACTTTTAATTCACCTTGAATTCTCATTTCAGTACATAGTCCTGTCTGTCTCTGCCTCTCTCTCTCTCTTAGCACTAAGGTTCATGTACCTCGTATGTTTAGATAATTTAAAATGGCCGTATTACAGTCACAAAATGTTTGTCTATGGATGTTAATGTTGGCGATCCAGGTTCTACATGTTATCCAAGATATAGACCCCAACCTTCTACCTGAATCGGTCCTCATGTGTTCCCACATTAATAAACAGACACTGAGCATCGCTTGTTCTATCCCTTGTCTCCATTCAGGGATGGCTGCTCACACATCTGTCTGTTTCAAATCATTTTCAAAAAACCTGGTATTCCCTACCAACCCGAGGCAACCCAAGCGGAATGAAACAAACAGCCTTTATAGTGGCCGCTGAGAGCAGTCCTGCTCACTGGAAATATTCTCCTGGGTGCGGAGTTCATGACAATGGCAGCTTGGTGCTCGTGGTTTGATCTATGTCTTTTTGTGAATCAAACTACTGAGAAGGGCACAGCTATGTGTATACCCACTAAACCCTACTTTTTGTAAATGAAACCTCTAGAGATGGTTGACCTACATACCTCATCAGGGAATTGTGGGTTATGTAGTCCAGTCTTCTAGTAATTTATTGAGATGCTCAGTGCTCCCATTGAAACAATGGTGGAACTGGAATTAGGGGTGAATCCTCAACCAATTCGAGATCCTGCAGATTTTCAATAAATAATATCAATACACAGGATCTCTCTTTCTCTGTATACAAACACCAACACCAATAAGTTTATAAAAGTTTACACACTTATTTTTATTTTTTGTATTTACATTAAATGTAATGAAAGAATAATGTAAATGTGATTTTGTATTTATTTCCTTCTCATAGCCAGCTAATTGTACATTATGATGGACAAATTCCTAGTGTTACGAACCTCGTCCCCCGATTCTCTGTGATTAATGCTAGAGGGAGTGGGGTATAGTGACACAGTAACAGAGGGATTGAGGGCCTGCTCAGTGAGTTTACATGTTAGAGGGAGTGGGGTATAGTGACACAGTAACAGAGGGATTGAGGGCCTGCTCAGTGAGTTTACATGTTAGAGGGAGTGGGGTATAGTGACACAGTAACAGAGGGATTGAGGGCCTGCTCAGTGAGTTTACATGTTAGAGGGAGTGGGGTATAGTGACACAGTAACAGAGGGATTGAGGGCCCTGCTCAGTGAGTTTACATGTTAGAGGGAGTGGGGTATAGTGACACAGTAACAGAGGGATTGAGGGCCCTGCTCAGTGAGTTTACATGTTAGAGGGAGTGGGGTATAGTGACACAGTAACAGAGGGATTGAGGGGCCTGCTCAGTGAGTTTACATGTTAGAGGGAGTGGGGTATAGTGACAGTAACAGAGGGATTGAGGGCCCTGCTCAGTGAGTTTACATGTTAGAGGGAGTGGGGTATAGTGACACAGTAACAGAGGGATTGAGGGCCTGCTCAGTGAGCTTACATGTTAGAGGGAGTGGGGTATAGTGACACAGTAACAGAGGGATTGAGGGCCCTGCTCAGTGAGTTTACATGTTAGAGGGAGTGGGGTATAGTGACACAGTAACAGAGGATTGAGGGCCTGCTCAGTGAGTTTACATGTTAGAGGGAGTGGGGTATAGTGACACAGTAACAGAGGGATTGAGGGCCTGCTCAGTGAGTTTACATGTTAGAGGGAGTGGGGTATAGTGACACTGTAACAGAGGGATTGTGGGCCTGCTCAGTGAGTTTACATGTTAGAGGGAGTGGGGTATAGTGACACAGTAACAGAGGGATTGAGGGCCTGCTCAGTGAGTTTACATGTTAGAGGGAGTGGGGTATAATGACACAGTAACAGAGGGATTGAGGGCCTGCTCAGTGAGTTTACATGTTAGAGGGAGTGGGGTATAGTGACACAGTAGCAGAGGGATTGAGGGTCCTGCTCAGTGAGGTTACATGTTAGAGGGAGTAGGGTATAGTGACACAGTAACAGAGGGATTGAGGGCCTGCTCAGTGAGTTTACATGTTAGAGGGAGTGGGGTATAGTGACACAGTAACAGAGGGATTGAGGGCCCAGCTCAGTGAGTTTACATGTTAGAGGGAGTGGGGTATAGTGACACAGTAACAGAGGGATTGAGGGCCTGCTCAGTGAGTTTACATGTTAGAGGGAGTGGGGTATAGTGACACAGTAACAGAGGGATTGAGAGCCTGCTCAGTGAGTTTACATGTTAGAGGGAGTGGGGTATAGTGACACAGTAACAGAGGGATTGAGGGCCCGCTCAGTGAAGTTTACATTAGAGGGAGTGGGGTATAGTGACACAGTAACAGAGGGATTGAGGCCTGCTCAGTGAGTTTACATGTTAGAGGGAGTGAGGTATAGTGACACAGTAACAGAGGGATTGAGGGCCTGCTCAGTGAGTTTACATGTTAGAGGGAGTGGGGTATAGTGACACAGTAACAGAGGATTGAGGGCCCTGCTCAGTGAGTTTACATGTTAGAGGGAGTGGGGTATAGTGACACAGTAACAGAGGGATTGAGGGCCTGCTCAGTGAGTTTACATGTTAGAGGGAGTGGGGTATAGTGACACAGTAACAGAGGGATTGAGGGCCCTGCTCAGTGAGTTTACATGTTAGAGGGGTGGGGTATAGTGACACAGTAACAGAGGGATTGAGGCCCTGCTCAGTGAGTTTACATGTTAGAGGGAGTGGGGTATAGTGACACAGTAACAGAGGGATTGAGGGCCTGCTCAGTGAGTTTACATGTTAGAGGGAGTGGGGTATAGTGACAGTAACAGAGGGATTGAGGGCCTGCTCAGTGAGTTTACATGTTAGAGGGAGTGGGGTATAGTGACAGTAACAGAGGGATTGAGGGCCTGCTCAGTGAGCTTACATGCTAGAGGGAGTGGGGTATAGTAACACAGTAACAGAGGGATTGAGGGCCCTGCTCAGTGAGTTTACATGTTAGAGGGAGTGGGGTATAGTGACACAGTAACAGAGGGATTGAGGGCCTGCTCAGTGAGTTTACATGTTAGAGGGAGTGGGGTATAGTGACACAGTAACAGAGGGATTGAGGGCCTGCTCAGTGAGTTTACATGTTAGAGGGAGTGGGGTATAGTGACACAGTAACAGAGGGATTGAGGGCCCTGCTCAGTCAGTTTACATCTTAGAGGGAGTGGGGTATAGTGA
>OW240925.1:2546644-2561579 GCA_933207985.1 Pelobates cultripes
TTTACCTATTATGTTACCTACCTTAACTATTATGTTACCTACCTTAACTATTATGTTACCTAACTCACATATTCTGTTACTTACCTTATCTATTCTGCTACTTACCTTACCTGTTCTGTTACCTACCTCACCTGTTCTATTACCTACATTACCTATTATGTTACCAACGTTACCTATTATGTTACCTAACTCACATATTCTGTTACTTACCTTATCTATTCTGCTACCTACCTTATCTATTCTGCTACCTACCTTACCTATTCTACTTACCTTAATGTGGCAAACCTAGCCACTTCAGACTATTTTGGTTTCCCTTTAAGAGTTGCCCTAGAAAGACTGGTTTATATATGCAGTTTGATGTATCTGTTTAAAATGTGAAAGAGGGAATTCGTATGCTAGTGGCACGAAAGCCGCTAGCATTCATATGGTAGTTTCACGAACCGTGATTTTCAACACTGTTCGTGAAATGAACAAAGTACCGAATGGGAGCCCACACACAGGGGGTCTTGTGGCTCCCATTAACCGATCGCAACATTGTATCTATCGGCTGTTAATTGATTCCCGGGTGGCCGTCGTTCGGCTACCGACCACGAGGCGGCGGCCATCTTGGATTTCCTTTGTGCCCAGCGGTGTTTGGTCGTCGAGTGCCTGGATCTAAAATCGGCTACTCGACGGCACGAACACCGCTGGACTTCCAGGCAGTTTGGGAGCGCCGGTCTTTCGGTACTTTTTCCCCACTTATGTATTCGTGACTTTTATGATGAATGTATATTTCATGCGGCGTTCGGCTGATTGTGTGGGGATCTGAGCGGTACTTTCACGAAGTGTGCGCTCAGACCCCAGCTATCTGCCGAATGGTCATTCGGTACAGTGACATGAATAAAATAAAAGTTATGGATTTTTATGTAAAAAGCCAGTTCTGCTGTATGGAGGGATAATCCACTTAACAGGATATTCTAGTGGGAGTATCCCTCTCGTACAGCAGTGCATGGTGGGAGAAATGTTCTGTATGTTAAGTCCCCCATGTGGTCCCCTACTGTACAGCCCCTGTAAAGTCAGTAAGGAAACCCCTTGCATGGGGAACCACATAAATACTGGAGCTTGTGAATAAAATCGTCAGTTGACTCCCAGAACTGTGTTTCGTCCGGTTACTGGGGGGATTTGGGATATTGCCTTCGTTTTCAGCTCTTTCCTTGAATTACCTTCTTTTACCAGCGGAGATATTGGGATTTAATATTGCAGCTCCTATTTACCTTACCTATACTGTTACCTAACTCACATATTCTGTTACTTACCTTACCTGTTCTGTTATTTAACTTACCTAGTCTGTTACCTACCTTACCTATTATGTTACCTACCTTACCTATTATGTTACCTAACTCACATATTCTGTTACTTACCTTATCTATTCTGTTACTTACCTTACCTGTTCTGTTATTTACCTTACCTAGTCTGTTACCTACCTTACCTATTATGTTACCTACGTTACCTATTCTGTTACCTACCTTACCTGTTCTGTTACCTACGTTACCTATTATGTTACCTACGTTACCTGTTCTGTTACCTAACTCACATATTCTGTCACTTACCTTACCTGTTCTGTTACCTACGTTACCTATTCTGTTATTTACCTGTTCTGTTACCTACCTTACCTATTTTGTTACCTACCTTACCTGTTCTGTTACCTACGTTACCTATTCTGTTACTTACCTTACCTGTTCTGTTACCTACCTTACCTATTCTGTTACTTACCTGTTATGTTAGCTACCTTACATGTTCTGTTACCTACCTTACCTATTTTGTTACCTACCTTACCTATTCTGTTATTTACCTGTTCTATTACCTACCTTACCTGTTCTGTTACCTACCTTACCTGTTCTGTTACCTACCTTACCTGTTCTGTTACCTACCTTACCTGTTCTGTTACCTACCTTACCTGTTCTGTTACCTACCTTACCTATTTTGTTACCTACCTTACCTATTATGTTAAAAGATTTCAGAGACATGGCTGCTGTCACCTTGCAGCTCTTAGTAACTAATCAATAATGTTTTCTGACTTTCATTGTGACAGATATCAAGGCGTAGTGTAATTGAGTGAGAAGGAATTTTAACAGTATTTTACAAAAACACTAGATTTGGTAAGAGAACTATCTAGACTGCCCCACCAAGATCAAGCAAAAAAAAAAAATAATAATAATAATAATAATAATAATAATAAGGTGAGTGTTTTAAAGTGTTTATAACCCGTAAACTTCCGCAGAGTGGTGGGAGGCGCGAGGGAGGAGGGCAGCGAGACACTGTAGTGTTAGGAATACAGCTTTGTGTTTCTTTAACATTAGCCACTCTGAACTCTTGTTCTGGGCAGGCTAGTGACACCCTAATATTGCTGCTGGAGACGGAGTTACACATCCAGGGAAGGGGTGAAACTCGGCACGTGAAATCAGTGAGATGGAGCTTGGAATATCTGATATTCATTATAGCACAAACACATGGAAATATATTGTCGTATTGATTAATACCTTAAATATCAGGTTTCAGATTGTAATAAGTCCTCTTTTAGCATATTCCGTGTATATTATCTAACAGACATCAGCAGGTCTGGGATATACTACCAACCAAATCTGAAACGCCAAAGGTGAATCATAGGAAATGGATCATTTCACCGACATTTTACCAAAAATATAGCAACACCAGAAGGACCATATTCATGACTCGGGTGTCGGACATTTTTTGGAAATTGAGTCACCTGGTTCCATTAACAGACCGGCTCGATACGGCAAACTCCTTTTCCTGGATTCCTGAAATGTTTGCCTTGGAATGAATATATAGGGATTGCAAACTCATTTTTAAAGTTCTGCATACGTACAATCCACATTTTTGGGGGGTCGAGTAGTTAAACATTGCTGTGGAAAATATTTTTTAATACCAGAATGATTGCACAAGATGTTATTTTATTTTGTTATCTTGTCGTAGATGCTAACAGCGTTAAGGAAAAAATATTATTAACATTGATTAATGCACACAGAGCTTGTGTAGGAGCCTTATTAAACATTAAATCATGTTTTCAGTCAGTCACAAAAATTAGACTTTGCTGGGAATCCAGCTGCCAGTTCCCATATTTACTTTAGCTTTGTTAGAAAAAATACACACGTGCACATTTAGGGACCAAAACACACTAATGTACTTAATGTGTAAAACTAAACTATCTAAAATATTCTCTGGCATTCCAATCTTACAAAAGCTTTATTTAAAGGGCAACTATGAGAAATGACATTTAATGATTTTATAAACTAATATTGTCTCAAAACGGAGAAAGGTTTAGCAAAATGATATTTTTTAAGTTGAATTAATCAGAAATAAATGTCTATACTATATATTATAAATATTATCAGGCTACTTAAAATCACCTAAGAAAACTAATATGGGGATTCAGTTCCACCATACGGCCATATTGTGCTAAGCCCACCACTACTTCACAGTACCCCAGCTAAAGTGTATACAAATAATCTATTGTAAGAGCATTGTGAGTATATACAATGCAAAATTCATTTGGTCAAAGCAGCAATTCTTGGCCCTCTACTATTTACATTATTTGTAAATGATCTGCCTAATGTCTGCAAATACTCAAATGTACAAATGTACGCAGACGACACACTAATTTATGCGAGCAAATCCAATCTACCGCAGCTTGAGGCTGTGCTCCAAGACCAGTTTACAGAGGTAGAAAAGTGGATCACAAAAAACAAACTCTTCCTAAACACGCACAAAACTGTCACAATGATCTTTGGAACAGTAACTAAATTACACAAATTACACAATTCCCACCTATCCATCAAATCTAATTCAAATGGCACACTGACCGCAGTCCACTCTTTCAAATACTTGGGTATGTTGTTAGACCCCAATCTATCTTTTGGCCTCCACATAGAAAAACGGCTACAATGCCAAAGGTCAAGGATAACAGAGTAACGGATAAACCAGATACAATGCCAAGGGTCAAGGATACCAGAGTAACGGATAAACCAGATACAATGTCAAGGGTCAAGGAAAACAGAGTAACAGATAAACCAGAAACAATGCCAGGGGTCAAGGATACCAGAGTAACGGATAAACCAGATACAATGCCAAGGGTCAAGGATACCAGAGTAACGGATAAACCAGATACAATGCCAAGGGTAAAGGATACCAGAGTAACGGATAAACCAGAAACAATGCCAAGGGTCAAGGATACCAGAGTAACGGATAAACCAGATACAATGCCAAGGGTCAAGGATACCAGAGTAACGGATAAACCAGAAACAATGCCAGGGGTCAAGGATACCAGAGTAACGGATAAACCAGATACAATGCCAAGGGTCAAGGATACCAGAGTAACGGATAAACCAGATACAATGCCAAGGGTCAAGGATACCAGAGTAACGGATAAACCAGATACAATGCCAAGGGTCAAGGATACCAGAGTAACGGATAAACCAGAAACAATGCCAAGGGTCAAGGATACAAGAGTAATGGATAAACCAGAAACAATGCCAAGGGTCAAGGATACCAGAGTAACGGATAAACCAGATACAATGCCAGGAGTCAAGGATACAAGAGTAATGGATAAACCAGAAACAATGCCAAGGGTCAAGAATACCAGAGTAAGGGATAAACCAGATACAATGCCAAGGGTCAAGGATACCAGAGTAAGGGATAAACCAGATACAATGCCAAGGGTCAAGGATACCAGAGTAAGGGATAAACTAGAAACAATGCCAGGGGTCAAGGATACCAGAGTAACGGATAAACCAGATACAATGCCAAGGGTCAAGGATACCAGAGTAACGGATAAACCAGATACAATGCCAAGGGTCAAGGATACCAGAGTAAGGGATAAACCAGAAACAATGCCAGGGGTCAAGAATACCAGAGTAACGGATAAACCAGAAACAATGCCAAGGGTCAAGGATACCAGAGTAACGGATAAACCAGATACAATGCCAAGAGTCAAGAATACCAGAGTAACGGATAAACCAGAAACAATGCCAGGGGTCAAGGATACCAGAGTAACGGATAAACCAGAAACAATGCCAGGGGTCAAGGATACCAGAGTAAGGGATAAACCAGATACAATGCCAAGGGTCAAGAATACCAGAGTAACGGATAAACCAGATACAATGCCAAGGGTCAAGGATACCAGAGTAACGGATAAACCAGAAACAATGCCAAGGGTCAAGGATACAAGAGTAACGGATAAACCAGATACAATGCCAGGGGTCAAGGATACCAGAGTAAGGGATAAACCAGATACAATGCCAAGGGTCAAGAATACCAGAGTAACGGATAAACCAGATACAATGCCAGGAGTCAAGAATACCAGAGTAACGGATAAACCAGAAACAATGCCAGGGGTCATGGATACCAGAGTAAGGGATAAACCAGATACAATGCCAAGGGTCAAGGATACCAGAGTAACGGATAAACCAGATACAATGCCAGGAGTCAAGGATACAAGAGTAATGGATAAACCAGAAACAATGCCAAGGGTCAAGAATACCAGAATAACGGATAAACCAGATACAATGCCAGGGGTCAAGGATACCAGAGTAACGGATAAACCAGATACAATACCAAGGGTCAAGGATACCAGAGTAACGGATAAACCAGAAACAATGCCAAGGGTCAAGGATACAAGAGTAACGGATAAACCAGAAACAATGCCAAGGTTCAAGGATACCAGAGTAACGGATAAACCAGATGCAATGCCAAGGGTCAAGAATACCAGAGTAACGGATAAACCAGATACAATGCCAAGGGTCAAGGATACCAGAGTAAGGGATAAACTAGAAACAATGCCAGGGGTCAAGAATACCAGAGTAACGGATAAACCAGAAACAATGCCAAGGGTCAAGGATACCAGAGTAACGGATAAACCAGAAACAATGCCAAGGGTCAAGGATACCAGAGTAACGGATAAACCAGATACAATGCCAGGAGTCAAGAATACCAGAGTAACGGATAAACCAGAAACAATGCCAGGGGTCAAGGATACCAGAGTAAGGGATAAACCAGATACAATGCCAGGAGTCAAGAATACCAGAGTAACGGATAAACCAGATACAATGCCAAGGGTCAAGAATACCAGAGTAACGGATAAACCAGATACAATGCCAGGGGTCAAGGATACCGGAGTAACGGATAAACCAGATACAATGCCAAAGGTCATACCTTATAACGATAAACCAGAAAACAATGCTAAGGGTCATATTGTACCAGAGTAACGGATAAACCAGAAAACAATGCCAAGGGTCAAGGATACCAGAGTAACGGATAAACCAGATACAATGCCAGGAGTCAAGAACAGAGTAACGGATAAAACCAGATACAATGCCAAGGGTCAAGGATACCAGAGTAACGGATAAAACCAGATACAAATGCCAAGGTCAAGGATACCAGAGTAAACTGATAAAACCAGAACAATGCTAAGGTCAAGGATACAAGAGTAACGGATAAACCAGATACAATGCCAGGGTCAAGGATACCAGAGTAACGGATAAACCAGAAACAATGCCAAGGGTCAAGGATACCAGAGTAACGGATAAACCAGAAACAATGCCAAGGGTCAAGGATACCAGAGTAACGGATAAACCAGATACAATGCCAAGGGTCAAGGATACCAGAGTAACGGATAAACCAGAAACAATGCCAAGGGTCAAGGATACAAGAGTAACGGATAAACCAGATACAATGCCAGGAGTCAAGAATACCAGAGTAACGGATAAACCAGAAACAATGCCAGGGGTCAAGGATACCAGAGTAAGGGATAAACCAGATACAATGCCAGGAGTCAAGAATACCAGAGTAACGGATAAACCAGATACAATGCCAAGGGTCAAGAATACCAGAGTAACGGATAAACCAGATACAATGCCAGGGGTCAAGGATACCAGAGTAACGGATAAACCAGATACAATGCCAAAGGTCAAGGATACCAGAGTAACGGATAAACCAGAAACAATGCCAGGGGTCAAGGATACCAGAGTAACGGATAAACCAGATACAATGCCAAGGGTCAAGGATACCAGAGTAACGGATAAACCAGATACAATGCCAAGGGTCAAGGATACCAGAGTAACGGATAAACCAGAAACAATGCCAAGGGTCAAGGATACAAGAGTAACGGATAAACCAGATACAATGCCAGGGGTCAAGGATACCAGAGTAAGGGATAAACCAAATACAATGCCAAGGGTCAAGAATACCAGAGTAACGGATAAACCAGAAACAATGCCAAGGGTCAAGGATACCAGAGTAACGAATAAACCAGATACAATGCCAAGGGTCAAGGATACCAGAGTAACGGATAAACCAGATACAATGCCAAGGGTCAAGGATACCAGAGTAACGGATAAACCAGAAACAATGCCAGGGGTCAAGGATACCAGAGTAACGGATAAACCAGAAACAATGCCAGGGGTCAAGGATACCAGAGTAACGGATAAACCAGATACAATGCCAAGGGTCAAGGATACCAGAGTAACGGATAAACCAGATACAATGCCAAGGGTCAAGGATACCAGAGTAACGGATAAACCAGAAACAATGCCAAGGGTCAAGGATACAAGAGTAATGGATAAACCAGAAACAATGCCAAGGGTCAAGGATACCAGAGTAACGGATAAACCAGATACAATGCCAGGAGTCAAGAATACCAGAGTAATGGATAAACCAGATACAATACCAAAGGTCAAGGATACCAGAGTAACGGATAAACCAGATACAATGCCAAGGGTCAAGGATACCAGAGTAACGGATAAACCAGATGCAATGCCAGGGGTCAAGAATACCAGAATAACGGATAAACCAGATACAATGCCAAAGGTCAAGGATACCAGAGTAACGGATAAACCAGATACAATGCCAAGGGTCAAGGATACCAGAGTAACGGATAAACCAGAAACAATGCCAAGGGTCAAGGATACCAGAGTAACGGATAAACCAGATACAATGCCAAGGGTCAAGGATACCAGAGTAACGGATAAACCAGATACAATGCCAAGGGTCAAGGATACCAGAGTAACGGATAAACCAGAAACAATGCCAAGGGTCAAGGATACAAGAGTAATGGATAAACCAGAAACAATGCCAAGGTTCAAGGATACCAGAGTAACGGATAAACCAGATGCAATGCTAAGGGTCAAGAATACCAGAGTAACGGATAAACCAGATACAATGCCAAGGGTCAAGGATACCAGAGTAAGGGATAAACTAGAAACAATGCCAGGGGTCAAGAATACCAGAGTAACGGATAAACCAGAAACAATGCCAAGGGTCAAGGATACCAGAGTAACGGATAAACCAGAAACAATGCCAAGGGTCAAGGATACCAGAGTAACGGATAAACCAGATACAATGCCAAGAGTCAAGAATACCAGAGTAACGGATAAACCAGAAACAATGCCAGGGGTCAAGGATACCAGAGTAACGGATAAACCAGAAACAATGCCAGGGGTCAAGGATACCAGAGTAAGGGATAAACCAGATACAATGCCAAGGGTCAAGAATACCAGAGTAACGGATAAACCAGATACAATGCCAAGGGTCAAGGATACCAGAGTAACGGATAAACCAGATACAATGCCAAAGGTCAAGGATACCAGAGTAACGGATAAACCAGAAACAATGCCAAGGGTCAAGGATACCAGAGTAACGGATAAACCAGAAACAATGCCAAGGGTCAAGGATACCAGAGTAACGGATAAACCAGATACAATGCCAGGAGTCAAGAATACCAGAGTAACGGATAAACCAGATACAATGCCAAAGGTCAAGGATACCAGAGTAACGGATAAACCAGATACAATGCCAAGGGTCAAGGATACCAGAGTAACGGATAAACCAGATACAATACCAGGGGTCAAGAATACCAGAGTAACGGATAAACCAGATACAATGCCAAAGGTCAAGGATACCAGAGTAACGGATAAACCAGATACAATGCCAAGGGTCAAGGATACCAGAGTAACGGATAAACCAGAAACAATGCCAAGGGTCAAGGATACCAGAGTAATAGATACATGAGAACCAATGCCAAAGTCATAATCCATGTGCGGTAATTTAACTATTTTGCCGCCCGCCTTCCAAGCGTTCCTACTTATCATAGAAACATAGAATGTGACGGCAGATAAGAACCATTCGGCCCATCTAGTCTGCTCAATTTTCTAAATACTTTCATTCGGAACACACTCTCTGGCTACAAAGACTATGATACAGCAAGGAAGTGATGTCAATGTGAGGTATAAATAGGCCTAGGTGTGTATTGATTGACTTGGGAACTAAGAAGGGCAATTAGAGAGCCAGTATATTAGAAGTACATTCTATGAGCTACTGTCCCTTTAAGGAAGGGCAAGGTGCATGCCCCCTAGCTGTAATTGCGTACGAGGGCATGTGCACGCAGGTGTACGTGCATGCACATGAGTGCGAATGTGTGCACCTGCAAAATCGGCAGACCGTTGGGACACCGCAGGAGAAGACATCCAGCATCTGCAAAGACAGCGGGATCGGATCGTGCCGGCCTGAGATAAGGTACGACACTAATTCTGTTGCATATTTTCAGGTGTACTTGACTCCTTACTTTCTTCTGCATATTTGTTGATTTCAAACTGTACCAAGTAATTGATTTTATATTTTATATACCCTTTATACAAAATGCAGACTGACATTAATGATTCCGTCTCAATGACTCGTCCAATTTACTGAGTCTGGTTTGTTATATCTGTGTGATAGGAAAACAATGTTCTACTTCTAAAATGGACCTCGGTTTAATAAGCTCTCCAAGTAATTCTAAATACTGTTAGAAAAACTGTACCAATGGTTTATCTACAGAAGGTCATAATTAAAATCTACAGGATTTGGATTTTTTTCGAACAGTATGGAATCATTTGGATGCTTAATATTTTTGGATAAGTTTTTGAAAATGATTTAATATTTTTGGATAAACCTTTAAAATTATTTGTTCAAAATATTAAAATATCAAAAATATATCATATATATAGAAACAAACCTTAATATTAAAATATTAATATACCAATATCAAATTATTTTGTAAAGTTTATCCAAAAATATTAAATGCTTTATAAAAAATGCTTATCCAAATATAATAAATCAAGGCCATAGTTCAAGATTGCCCAAATCCTTCCCCCTAAAGCTGGGTCAAAAATATGTTAAATCTTAGTTGTTCTTCCCTCAGGTAAGATAAGAGTTTCAGCATGCTTTCTGTTAGTCGTTGCCGTCAAACAGAGATTGAGCCTTTAGAGAGGGAATAAGGGACGGCATATGAGTGGAATGTAATCTACGCAGAGTGCCGACAGTTGGAAGAGGGTGTGAATTTGTGAGAGAGCTGATAATTGTCATGATTCTCACCAAAGACTCTGCAGGCAAACTATATTCTATGCAATTGCTATATAGTATTTTTGGAGACTGTTGGAGATCTAATTCGACAAAATATTGAATCAGTAATAAAGTTTCTACAGATGGAATATTCCCGGAGTCTAGAATGGACTCCCTATGGTGAAATGTAGAGTGCAGTCTCTCGGCTGTGAGGTCCTTTATACTAGCAAGGTCCCTGGTAATGATCAGCTTCGTGGTCCACTTCTATCATCATGTTTTACAGTGTAAATAATAATAAACTCGCCAATATAGGCTTTTTAAAATTCTCAAGGCATTATTAAATATGTGTAGTGGGCAGAGTTTGGGCTGAAATTAGGCGTGAATTCTGAATGAATTATTAATTGTGATCCAGCAAGCCTCCAAATCCTATTACTGTCACAATCTGTTCCTAGCTGCGGATCATTCTGGCTATGGCTTCTGGTATCCAGTACCGTTTATACATTTCTTGTTTAGTTTTTCTGCAGCAGTTTTCCACCTCCAGGGCCAGTGACCTGCAGCCATATTCCACCTCCAGGACCTGTGACCAGCCCTGACCAAACCTGATAAATCATGACTAAAAGATGCAATATTAATTAAAAAAGGGACCTTACCTATACATGTTTTATAGTGCAAGTAGAAGGGGCTGATTTTTGAGCAATCCACTGCTTGTTAAAGTGTTAATATGTCTTTATAACTTTGTTAGGATGCAGATAGAGCCTTTGTTTTTCCCCACACTTTGTTTATTTTGATGCCGTTTTAAATATCATATTATTTGACTCTAAAGGGAATATGTTGCTGACATGCCATGAAAGAAAGAGAGGCACTGCCATAGAAGGAAAAATGATATATATATAGTAAAACATAACTTTTAATAGTAAACCCATCAAGAGATAATAAGACTATAAAAATAAAGAAAGAGACAAATAAATATAAAGAGACCTCAATATCCCAAAAGGGAAATATAGGAAAATAAATAAAAATTAAATTAAAAGTAGACAGATAGGTGATAGTGATTAATGGGAGAAAGTCCAAATTGGCATTAAGTATATTGTAACTATGTAGTCAAAATTGGACATTTTACAAAGAGTAACAACTTTGGACACAGATTAATGTTGCAATATATCAATTGTTACACGGAAATTACTCTCTAGGTCTAAACCTTAATCTGTCTCATATAAACAGACATTTATTTTCGTTCCGAGAAGTATAGAGCGAAAAGTCTGTCTAATAGGTCCTGTTCAGTCTGACTGCTAGAGGTAGAAAAGATAAAGAATATATATATATATATATATATATATATATAAATCTCTACAGACAATTTCTATAAAATGTAAATCTCTGCAAAGAAATCCTTTCGCCCAATATAGTTGTCAAAGGGCTAAACTGGAATAATAAAATTACGATATGTATATAGAGCTTTATAACAAAAAGTCTAACTGTGCCTTCGTGGGCACCTACCTCTAATCGAGAAGCTAAACTAGTTAGCTGTCACAAGCCCTAATAAGTGAAGACTGAATATGAATTAAGACGCCCTGATAAGCGCGGTGTGAAATCTAAATTTAAGCGCCCTGGTAAGCGAGAAGAAGTGCCTCAACCTAGCAACCCAAAAATCGGAAAATAACTAAACTGACGTTGGAGAAGTCCCACCAGAGATTAAAAAAGGGACCTTACCTAGACATGTTTTATAGTGCAAGTAGAAGGGGCTGATTTTTGAGCAATCCACTGCTTGTTAAAGTGTTAATATGTCTTTATAACTTTGTTGGGATGCAGATAGAGCCTTTGTTTTTCCCCACACTTTGTTTATTTTGATGCCGTTTTAAATATATTATTTGACTCTAAAGGGAATATGTTGCTGACATGCCTGGAAGGATAATGGTTAACAGCGCATGTAGTATGTTTATACTGCTTTACAATTATCAATAACCTTCTCCTGCTGCTCTAAACACAAGGCGTAGAGATTAGATACGGAGTTATATCGGCTTCTCCTCCATGATTTAATCTGGGATTATATTAAAATGATTACTATAGATCCCGTTGATCGATGTTCAATAGTCACTTTACAAGTTACCTGCAGGAAGCTACCTTCTCGGAAAACCCATTATCGAATATAAAAATACTGCAATCACCTCCAACTCCAGTTGTCCTTTCTACGTGATGCTTTTATATAAAAAAATGGAGCAAAGATACATTGAGATTTCTCTCGTTTTCAAGTATGTCCTGATAAATGTCATGGTGCCTTCAATTTTTAATAAAGTGTATTACTTTAATTGATAATGGATCTGCTGCAGACTATAGCAGCACGTGTAGTACCTGTACCTTTATCCTGGTAACATATTTCACACACGGATATTTTCATCACATTTGTTGCCGATGTCTTGAAATATTGTATTAACTCATCGCTACTCCAATATTACAAGATTTCTTTATATGGAGAACAGGCCCATTACGTTTCAGGAGCCGGCACTAAAAAGCATTATAAACACTACAGCCTTTTTCAGCGGCTACAATGCCGGCGTACCCTGGCCTGGTTCCCATTTAGCAATGTTTCTGTCCCCTTATCCTGGTCCCCGCTGGGGACTGAGGAGTCATACGACTCCAGCATCTGCAGCTCTACAGAAAGTCAGACGCCAATTCAGTTGCCATTCATTGGCTGAGAGTGTCAGGTGACTGCTCTCGGCCAATGAATGGCATGCTCTGCAATAAATTTTGCACAGATTTGATATTAGCCAGACCAGAAATCTTGTAACGTGATGACACCTCAATGAGGCTGCCAGTGGTAGAGTTACACCTCCAGCAACAGAGAGGTGAAACTCCATGTGTCGGCGTCTCACAGTTAAAACACAGCACATACAGAGCCCAGGCACCATAACCACAAAGTATCATGCGTAGACAGACAATACAATAAATGAATGGTTGTATAAAACCTTACTGAAAAGGAAGACATGACCACATTATTATTTATTCAATTATAATCAATTTATTAAATAAATGACCAAAATAATGTATAATAATAAATTACCGTGAGTACTCTTACCAAAGACCCTTTATCGTGAAAAGCTGTTAAATCTTGGCTTTTATATCAATCGTTAAAAGACTTAGACAGTCTTAGACAGTATTTTGTTCGACAAGGTTGCATTTATTCATATATATATAATACGAGATGGAGTTTTCTAGGATGTTTTACTGTATAAAGTCTCACGTGATGATCTTGGTCAATAATTAAAAAAAATATTAAAAATAAATAATAAGCAAAACGAAGTTACTTTGTCTGAACACATAGATCGGCAATTTCCAAACCTGACATAAATAACAGCTAGTAATGTGTGCTGCATCCACTAAAAAAGTTGACTAATATTAAAATTATTTAAAAAAACAATATTTTAAAAAACCGACAGGAAACCTCAAAAGCTGTGTTGAACTCTTAAATGAACACTCCACTGACCAAATAAAAATAAATAAATAAAATACAATAAGTATTATTATGCATCTGACATTGGGGATATATCTAAAAACATCTTGCTGAAGCTACCGATACCTCCTTTCTGTGTCTGTCCAATCACAGACCTCCCAATACAGCTCAATGAGATGGTGCTCTGGGCAATTGCTGCCTCTTGAGTTTATCTCCACTGAACTATACAAACCAGGAAGTAACAGGACCTGTTTGATTGACAGCCAGGGAGGTGTAACCAGATCAATTTATTAAAGTGCCATGTTCTAATCTGCATTTTTTGCAAAATGAAAAAAATAGGACTCACTCTTCATTCATAATGCACTTAAGGGATCTGGAGTGCCCCTTTAAGGAATTCATATGGTTTGACCTCACTGGAAAGAGTTTAATACCCACAATTAGGATCCATATCCTCTAAATAACTATGTTTTCTAATATTGGTTAAACCTGACTTTTTACACAGAATTAAAATAATTAAAAATGTGGTATTGCAACTAGTATAATAGAGAAAAAATGGGTCAGTCTAAGCACCATAAGTACTTTGCAAGCCAACAAACTGCATGGTCCTCAAAGCACACTGTGCCAAAGTGGATTTCAGATGGAAGGTAAAAGTAGCCTGTGGCAGAAATGCCTCTGCCAAGTGTTCTTGGAGGGGCCTGCTTGCCAGCCTCCTGCCTCAAGACTATGGTCTCCTTTAATAGACCTGGCTAAAAAACATTAAAAGGGCTCTGTTCGTGCAATTGGGATTAAATGGTTCAGTTCTCGACCAGCCTTAGAACCAGAGCCAGAGTCTAATTGACCAGAGTCTAATTGACAGTTTGTAACGCTTTCCACCTCAGTGTTCATCTGGGTGGCTTCTGTTCGCATGAATGACCACGAGGTGGCGGCCATCTTGTTCCCACGAATGCAGGCAGCGGTGTTTGGTAGTCGAGTTCATGAAACTGTTTTCGGACACTGAAACTCCCGAATACCGCTGGATTTACAGGATTGCCTTCCGGGTTCGGTTTTACACAATTTAGAAGGGCACTGTTCGGTAGAAACGTTCCCATGTACAAGGTGAACAAGCTCCAGGGTAAGAAC
>OW240925.1:2564118-2587973 GCA_933207985.1 Pelobates cultripes
GAGGGCGGAGTAAGAAGGAGGGGAGGGCAGAGTAAGAAGGAGGGGAGATAAGAAAGAGGGGGGTAAGAAGAAGAAGAAGGGGTGAGTAAGAAAAAGAGTGGGGAGTAAGAAGAAGAAGAGTGGGGAGTAAGAAGAAGAAGAGGGGGTAAGAAGAAGGGTGAGTATGAAGAAATGGGGGGAGTAAGAAGAAGAAGGGGGAGGAAGAGGAAGAAGAAGGGGGGGTAAGAAGAAGAAGGGGGAGCAATAAGAAGAAGGGGGTTAAGAAGAACAGGTGGGGGAGTAAGACGACCAAGGGGGGAAGTATGAAGAACACAGGGAGGAGGGGGGTAAGACTAACACAGGGGGTGTGAGGAGAACACATAGAGGGAGGAGTGAGAAGAACACAGGGAGGGTGGAGGGGGGATGAGAAGAGCACAGGGAGGGTGGGTGAGTGTGAGAAGAGACCGCTAGGGGAGGGTGGGGGAGAGGAGAGACCACTAAGGTGCAGGGGAGAGGAGAGACCACTAAGGTGCAGGGGAGAGCTCTACGGGACAGAAGGGGCAGCTCTATAGGACAGGGGCCAAGACAGGGAGCTCTTTCACACTACGCGCGTGCACACACACACACACACACACACACACACACAATGCATCCCTATACATACACAGAAACACAACATGCTTCCCTTACACACAGAGAAACACACAATGCATCCATTACACACACACACACAATGCAACCCTTACACACAAAGACAATGCATCCTTTACACACATACACAGAAACAGACAATGCAAACCCGTACACACGCACGCAAACACCCACACTTCTTTTCTTACATACACACAGAAACACAATGCATCTCATGCACACACATACAGACACACACCTTGCATCCCTTATGCATACAAACACAGATTCACACAATGCATCCCTTACACACAACCAGAAACACATAATACATCCCTTATACACAAATACACACTGCTTCCACTACACACAAACACACTGCATCACCTGCACAAACTGGTAACCCTAAACACTACATACCATAAGCACACATATTAGATCCTCTACAATAACACATAACACATCCCCTACACACTCCACTCCCTGTGAGCGAACTCATGGGTGGGTGGAACTTATGAGTGGGCCTTATGGGCATACTCACCGTCAGGCCCTGGGGCCCAGACCTTGAGCTGTGTAAGGGGCCCCAAAAAAATGGAGCTGCTTCCAATTCTCCCAGAACATTGAATTTTGTGACCACAGCTGCAAACAGCCTCCAGAGATCCTGTTCTACACCAGACCAGTGGAGCCAAACTGCAGCCCATCATCATCCTCATCTGCTTGTAAGTAGGCAATCTAGTATATTATTAGTGACACTAATCTATAATGTACCTCACATTAAAGGGACACTATAGCTTAATGAAGTGGTTCTGGTGTCTATAGCTGGTCCCTGCAGGCTTTTTAATGTAAACACACACTGTGTGCAGCACTGGCGTTAGTTCATATGGGTGGGGCATTGTGATGTCACATGGGGGGGCAGCAAATTTTTATTTTGTCTAGGGCGGCAAAAATCCTTGCACCGGCTCTGATCCTGGGCAGGTGCACCAGTCTACTGGTGACCCACAGGAGGGGAGTGCACTGATTGCACTGCACTCTCCTCCTGTCCAGCCCCATCTTTACCGCAGTGCAAGTGCCCTCTGCCCTAATTTACAGTGGCTCACACTCACAACAAGCAGTGCCTGGAGCCGTGAAGGAGCGGGTATGGCAAAGAGCTACTGATTAGCATAACATCAATATCCTTTATAAAACCAGGAAAAGGTGGGCATGGATGGTGAACTGATTTGGTGGTGCAATGGGCCACTTGACTGGTTTTGCCCCCCAGGCCTAAGGCTGCCAGCCCTCCCCTGCCAGCGGGGACCAGGATAAGGGGACAGAAACATTGCTAAATGGGAACCAGGCCAGGGTACGCCAGCATTGTAGTCGCTGAAAAAGGCTGTAGTGTTTATAATGCTTTTTAGTGCCGGCTCCTGAAACGTAATGGGCCTGTTCTCCATATAAAGAAATCTTGTAATATTGGAGTAGCGATGAGTTAATACAATATTTCAAGACATCGGCAACAAATGTGATGAAAATATCCGTGTGTGAAATATGTTACCAGGATAAAGGTACAGGTACTACACGTACTGCTATAGTCTGCAGCAGATCCATTATCAATTAAAGTAATACACTTTATTAAAAATTGAGGGCACCATGACATTTATCAGGACATACTTGAAAACGAGAGAAATCTCAATGTATCTTTGCTCCATTTTTTTATATTAAAGCATCACGTAGAAAGGACAACTGGAGTTGGAGGTGATTGCAGGATTTTTATATTCGATAATGGGTTTTCCGAGAAGGTAGCTTCCTGCAGGTAATTTGTAAAGTGACTATTGAACATCGATCAACGGGATCTATAGTAATCATTTTAATATAATCCCAGATTAAATCATGGAGGAGAAGCCGATATAACTCCGTATCTAATCTCTACGCCTTGTGTTTAGAGCAGCAGGAGAAGGTTATTGATAATTGTAAAGCAGTATAAACATACTACATGCGCTGTTAACCCTTATCCTTCCAGGCATGTCAGCAACATATTCCCTTTAGAGTCAAATAATATATTTAAAACGGCATCAAAATAAACAAAGTGTGGGGAAAAACAAAGGCTCTATCTGCATCCCAACAAAGTTATAAAGACATATTAATACTTTAACAAGCAGTGGATTGCTCAAAAATCAGCCCCTTCTATTTGCACTATAAAACATGTCTAGGTAAGGTCCATTTTTTAATCTCTGGTGGGACTTCTCCAACGTCAGTTTAGTTATTTTCCGATTTTTGGGTTGCTAGGTTGAGGCACTTCTTCTCGCTTACCAGGGCGCTTAAATTTAGATTTCACACCGCGCTTATCAGGGCGTCTTAATTCATATTCAGTCTTCACTTATTAGGGCTTGTGACAGCTAGCTAGTTTAGCTTCTCGATTAGAGGTAGGTGCCCACGAAGGCACAGTTAGACTTTTTGTTATAAAGCTCTATATACATATCGTAATTTTATTATTCCAGTTTAGCCCTTTGACAACTATATTGGGCGAAAGGATTTCTTTGCAGAGATTTACATTTTATAGAAATTGTCTGTAGAGATTTATATATATATATATATATATATCTATATTCTTTATCTTTTCTACCTCTAGCAGTCAGACTGAACAGGACCTATTAGACAGACTTTTCGCTCTATACTTCTCGGAACGAAAATAAATGTCTGTTTATATGAGACAGATTAAGGTTTAGACCTAGAGAGTAATTTCCGTGTAACAACTGATATATTGCAACATTAATCTGTGTCCAAAGTTGTTACTCTTTGTGAAATGTCCAATTTTGACTACATAGTTACAATATACTTAATGCCAATTTGGACTTTCTCCCATTAATCACTATCACCTATCTGTCTACTTTTAATTTAATTTTTATTTATTTTCCTATATTTCCCTTTTGGGATATTGAGGTCTCTTTATATTTATTTGTCTCTTTCTTTATTTTTATAGTCTTATTATCTCTTGATGGGTTTACTATTAAAAGTTATGTTTTACTATATATATATATCATTTTTCCTTCTATGGCAGTGCCTCTCTTTCTTTCATGGCATGTCAGCAACATATTCCCTTTAGAGTCAAATAATATGATATTTAAAACGGCATCAAAATAAACAAAGTGTGGGGAAAAACAAAGGCTCTATCTGCATCCTAACAGAGTTATAAAGACATATTAACACTTTAACAAGCAGTGGATTGCTCAAAAATCAGCCCCTTCTACTTGCACTATAAAACATGTCTAGGTAAGGTCCCTTTTTTAATTAATATTGCATCTTTTATTCATAATTTATCAGGTTTGGTCAGGGCTGGTCACAGGTCCTGGATGGAATAGCTGCAGGTCACTGGCCCTGGAGGTGGAATATGGCTGCAGGTCACTGGCCCTGGAGGTGGAAAACTGCTGCAGAAAAACTAAACAAGAAATGTATAAACGGTACTGGATACCAGAAGCCATAGCCAGAATGATCCGCAGCTAGGAACAGATTGTGACAGTAATAGGATTTGGAGGCTTGCTGGATCACAATTAATAATTCATTCAGAATTCACGCCTAATTTCAGCCCAAACTCTGCCCACTACATATATTTAATAATGCCTTGAGAATTTTAAAAAGCCTATATTGGCGAGTTTATTATTATTTACACTGTAAAACATGATGATAGAAGTGGACCACGAAGCTGATCATTACCAGGGACCTTGCTAGTATAAAGGACCTCACAGCCGAGAGACTGCACTCTACATTTCACCATAGGGAGTCCATTCTTGACTCCGGGAATATTCCATTTGTAGAAACTTTATTACTGATTCAATATTTTGTCGAATTAGATCTCCAACAGTCTCCAAAAATACTATATAGCAATTGCATAGAATATAGTTTGCCTGCAGAGTCTTTGGTGAGAATCGTGCCAATTATCAGCTCTCTCACAAATTCACACCCTCTTCCAACTGTCGGCACTCTGCGTAGATTACATTCCACTCATATGCCGTCCCTTATTCCCTCTCTAAAGGCTCAATCTCTGTTTGACGGCAACGACTAACAGAAGGCATGCTGAAACTCTTATCTTACCTGAGGGAAGAACAACTAAGATTTAACATATTTTTGACCCAGCTTTAGGGGGAAGGATTTGGGCAATCTTGAACTATGGCCTTGATTTATTATATTTGGATAAGCATTTTTTATAAAGCATTTAATATTTTTGGATAAACTTTACAAAATAATTTGATATTGGTATATTAATATTTTAATATTAAGGTTTGTTTCTATATATATGATATATTTTTGATATTTTAATATTTTGAACAAATAATTTTAAAGGTTTATCCAAAAATATTAAATCATTTTCAAAAACTTATCCAAAAATATTAAGCATCCAAATGATTCCATACTGTTCGAAAAAAATCCAAATCCTGTAGATTTTAATTATGACCTTCTGTAGATAAACCATTGGTACAGTTTTTCTAACAGTATTTAGAATTACTTGGAGAGCTTATTAAACCGAGGTCCATTTTAGAAGTAGAACATTGTTTTCCTATCACACAGATATAACAAACCAGACTCAGTAAATTGGACGAGTCATTGAGACGGAATCATTAATGTCAGTCTGCATTTTGTATAAAGGGTATATAAAATATAAAATCAATTACTTGGTACAGTTTGAAATCAACAAATATGCAGAAGAAAGTAAGGAGTCAAGTACACCTGAAAATATGCAACAGAATTAGTGTCGTACCTTATCTCAGGCCGGCACGATCCGATCCCGCTGTCTTTGCAGATGCTGGATGTCTTCTCCTGCGGTGTCCCAACGGTCTGCCGATTTTGCAGGTGCACACATTCGCACTCATGTGCATGCACGTACACCTGCGTGCACATGCCCTCGTACGCAATTACAGCTAGGGGGCATGCACCTTGCCCTTCCTTAAAGGGACAGTAGCTCATAGAATGTACTTCTAATATACTGGCTCTCTAATTGCCCTTCTTAGTTCCCAAGTCAATCAATACACACCTAGGCCTATTTATACCTCACATTGACATCACTTCCTTGCTGTATCATAGTCTTTGTAGCCAGAGAGTGTGTTCCGAATGAAAGTATTTAGAAAATTGAGCAGACTAGATGGGCCGAATGGTTCTTATCTGCCGTCACATTCTATGTTTCCTATAGCTTTGACTTCTGATATCTGACTTTGGCATTGGTTCTCATGTATCTATTACTCTGGTATCCTTGACCCTTGGCATTGTATCTGGTTTATCCGTTACTCTGGTATCCTTGACCCTTGGCATTGTATCTGGTTTATCCGTTACTCTGGTATCCTTGACCCTTGGCATTATTTCTGGTTTATCCGTTACTCTGGTATTCTTGACCCTTGGCATTGTATCTGGTTTATCCGTTACTCTGGTATCCTTGACCTTTGGCATTGTATCTGGTTTATCCGTTACTCTGGTATTCTTGACCCCTGGCATTGTTTCTAGTTTATCCCTTACTCTGGTATCCTTGACCCTTGGCATTGTATCTGGTTTATCCGTTACTCTGGTATCCTTGACCCTTGGCATTGTATCTGGTTTATCCGTTACTCTGGTATCCTTGACCTTTGGTATTGTATCTGGTTTATCCGTTACTCTGGTATTCTTGACCCCTGGCATTGCATCTGGTTTATCCGTTACTCTGGTATCCTTGACCCTTGGCATTGTATCTGGTTTATCCCTTACTCTGGTATCCTTGACCCTTGGCATTGTATCTGATTTACCCGTTACTCTGGTATTCTTGACCCCTGGCATTGTATCTGATTTATCCGTTACTCTGGTATCCTTGACCCTTGGCATTGTATCTGGTTTATCCGTTACTCTGGTATCCTTGACCTTTGGCATTGTATCTGGTTTATCCGTTACTCTGGTATTCTTGACCCCTGGCATTGTATCTGGTTTATCCGTTACTCTGGTATCCTTTACCCTTGGCATTATTTCTGGTTTATCCGTTACTCTGGTATCCTTTACCCTTGGCATTGTTTCTGGTTTATCTGTTACTCTGTTTTCCTTGACCCTTGGCATTGTATCTGGTTTATCCGTTACTCTGGTATCCTTGACCCTTGGCATTGTATCTGGTTTATCCCTTACTCTGGTATTCTTGACCCCTGGCATTGTATCTGGTTTATCCGTTACTCTGGTATCCTTGACCTTTGGCATTGTATCTGGTTTATCCGTTACTCTGGTATTCTTGACCCCTGGCATTGTATCTGATTTATCCGTTACTCTGGTATTCTTGACCCCTGGCATTGTATCTGGTTTATCTGTTACTCTGTTTTCCTTGACCCTTGGCATTGTATCTGGTTTATCCGTTACTCTGGTATCCTTGACCCTTGGCATTGTATCTGGTTTATCCCTTACTCTGGTATTCTTGACCCCTGGCATTGTATCTGGTTTATCCGTTACTCTGGTATCCTTGACCTTTGGCATTGTATCTGGTTTATCCGTTACTCTGGTATCCTTTACCCTTGGCATTGTTTCTGGTTTATCTGTTACTCTGTTTTCCTTGACCCTTGGCATTGTATCTGGTTTATCCGTTACTCTGGTATCCTTGACCCTTGGCATTGTATCTGGTTTATCCGTTACTCTGTTATCCTTGACCTTTGGCATTGTATCTGGTTTATCCGTTACTCTGTTATCCTTGACCCTTGGCATTGTATCTGGTTTATCCGTTACTCTGGTATCCTTGACCCTTGGCATTGTATCTGGTTTATCCCTTGCTCTGTACTGGAGGTTATAGGAGGTCGGAGCAACTGGGGAGAGCATTCTAGGTTAGGGTGGGAGCTTCCCAGAAAAGCTAGTAAACACAATACTGGAAAGAGTGCGTCAGGATTCCAGCGATAGCTATTTTAGCTCTTTTAACATGTAATAATGGTTGGTAAGGTAATTACATTCTAGTACAAAGCAGCAGAACAAATGATATAACGTATTAATTTTTTAAAGGTGGGTTTGTGATGCAGGTGCGTACCCTATATCCCCATAATCAAAGACCGGCATCAGCATTTGCTGTACAATCGTTTCCTTTACTGTAGGGCTTAGGCAGGATTTGTTTCTGTACAGGGCACCTAGTTTTGGATAAAGTTTAGATGCAAGTTTTTCTATGTGGAGGCCAAAAGATAGATTGGGGTCTAACAACATACCCAAGTATTTGAAAGAGTGGACTGCGGTCAGTGTGCCATTTGAATTAGATTTGATGGATAGGTGGGAATTGTGTAATTTGTGTAATTTAGGTACTGTTCCAAAGATCATTGTGACAGTTTTGTCAGTGTTTAGGAAGAGTTTGTTTTTTGTGATCCACTTTTCTACCTCTGTAAACTGGTCTTGGAGCACAGCCTCAAGCTGCGGTAGATTGGATTTGCTTGCATAGATTACCGTGTCGTCTGCGTACATGTGTACATTTGAGTATTTGCAGACATTAGGCAGATCATTTATAAATAATGTAAATAGTAGAGGGCCAAGAATTGCTGCTTTGACCAAATGAATTTTGCATTGTATATACTCACAATGCTCTTACAATAGATTATTTGTATACACTTTAGCTGGGGTACTGTGAAGTAGTGGTGGGCTTAGCACCATATGGCCGTATGGTGGAACTGAATCCCCATATTAGTTTTCTTAGGTGATTTTAAGTAGCCTGATAATATTTATAATATATAGTATAGACATTTATTTCTGATTAATTCAACTTAAAAAATATCATTTTGCAAAACCTTTCTCCGTTTTGAGACAATATTAGTTTATAAAATCATTAAATGTCATTTCTCATAGTTGCCCTTTAAATAAAGCTTTTGTAAGATTGGAATGCCAGAGAATATTTTAGATAGTTTAGTTTTACACATTAAGTACATTAGTGTGTTTTGGTCCCTAAATGTGCACGTGTGTATTTTTTCTAACAAAGCTAAAGTAAATATGGGAACTGGCAGCTGGATTCCCAGCAAGGTCTAATTTTTGTGACTGACTGAAAACATGATTTAATGTTTAATAAGGCTCCTACACAAGCTCTGTGTGCATTAATCAATGTTAATAATATTTTTTCCTTAACGCTGTTAGCATCTACGACAAGATGACAAAAAAAAATAACATCTTGTGCAATCATTCTGGTATTAAAAAATATTTTCCACAGCAATGTTTAACTACTCGACCCCCCAAAAATGTGGATTGTACGTATGCAGAACTTTAAAAATGAGTTTGCAATCCCTATATATTCATTCCAAGGCAAACATTTCAGGAATCCAGGAAAAGGAGTTTGCCGTATCGAGCCGGTCTGTTAATGGAACCAGGTGACTCAATTTCCAAAAAATGTCCGACACCCGAGTCATGAATATGGTCCTTCTGGTGTTGCTATATTTTTGGTAAAATGTCGGTGAAATGATCCATTTCCTATGATTCACCTTTGGCGTTTCAGATTTGGTTGGTAGTATATCCCAGACCTGCTGATGTCTGTTAGATAATATACACGGAATATGCTAAAAGAGGACTTATTACAATCTGAAACCTGATATTTAAGGTATTAATCAATACGACAATATATTTCCATGTGTTTGTGCTATAATGAATATCAGATATTCCAAGCTCCATCTCACTGATTTCACGTGCCGAGTTTCACCCCTTCCCTGGATGTGTAACTCCGTCTCCAGCAGCAATATTAGGGTGTCACTAGCCAGCCCAGAACAAGAGTTCAGAGTGGCTAATGTTAAAGAAACACAAAGCTGTATTCCTAACACTACAGTGTCTCGCTGCCCTCCTCCCTCGCGCCTCCCACCACTCTGCGGAAGTTTACGGGTTATAAACACTTTAAAACACTCACCTTATTATTATTATTATTATTATTATTATTATTTTTTTTTTTTGCTTGATCTTGGTGGGGCAGTCTAGATAGTTCTCTTACCAAATCTAGTGTTTTTGTAAAATACTGTTAAAATTCCTTCTCACTCAATTACACTACGCCTTGATATCTGTCACAATGAAAGTCAGAAAACATTATTGATTAGTTACTAAGAGCTGCAAGGTGACAGCAGCCATGTCTCTGAAATCTTTTAACATAATAGGTAAGGTAGGTAACAGAACAGGTAAGGTAGGTAACAGAACAGGTAAGGTAGGTAACAGAACAGGTAAGTAACAGAATAGGTAAGGTAGGTAACAAAATAGGTAAGGTAGGTAACAGAACAGGTAAGGTAGGTAACAGAACAGGTAAGGTAGGTAACAGAACAGGTAAGGTAGGTAACATAATAGGTAAGGTAGGTAATAGAACAGGTAAGGTAGGTAATAGAACAGGTAAATAACAGAATAGGTAAGGTAGGTAACAAAATAGGTAAGGTACGTAACAGAACATGTAAGGTAGCTAACATAACAGGTAAGTAACAGAATAGGTAAGGTAGGTAACACAACAGGTAAGGTAAGTAACAGAATAGGTAACGTAGGTAACAGAACAGGTAAGGTAAGTAACAGAATAGGTAACGTAGGTAACAGAACAGGTAAGGTAAGTAACAGAATAGGTAAGGTAGGTAACAGAACAGGTAACGTAGGTAACATAATAGGTAAGGTAGGTAACAGAATAGGTAAGGTAGGTAACAGACTAGGTAACGTAGGTAACAGAACAGGTAAGGTAAGTAACAGAATAGGTAACGTAGGTAACAGAACAGGTAAGGTAAGTAACAGAATAGGTAAGGTAGGTAACAGAACAGGTAACGTAGGTAACATAATAGGTAACGTAGGTAACAGAACAGGTAAGGTAAGTAACAGAATAGGTAAGGTAGGTAACAGAACAGGTAACGTAGGTAACATAATAGGTAAGGTAGGTAACAGAACAGGTAAGGTAGGTAACAGAACAGGTAAGGTAGGTAACAGAATAGGTAACGTAGGTAACAGAATAGGTAACGTAGGTAACATAATAGGTAAGGTAGGTAACATAATAGGTAAGGTAGGTAACAGACTAGGTAAGTTAAATAACAGAACAGGTAAGGTAAGTAACAGAATAGATAAGGTAAGTAACAGAATATGTGAGTTAGGTAACAGTATAGGTAAGGTAAATAGGAGCTGCAATATTAAATCCCAATATCTCCGCTGGTAAAAGAAGGTAATTCAAGGAAAGAGCTGAAAACGAAGGCAATATCCCAAATCCCCCCAGTAACCGGACGAAACACAGTTCTGGGAGTCAACTGACGATTTTATTCACAAGCTCCAGTATTTATGTGGTTCCCCATGCAAGGGGTTTCCTTACTGACTTTACAGGGGCTGTACAGTAGGGGACCACATGGGGGACTTAACATACAGAACATTTCTCCCACCATGCACTGCTGTACGAGAGGGATACTCCCACTAGAATATCCTGTTAAGTGGATTATCCCTCCATACAGCAGAACTGGCTTTTTACATAAAAATCCATAACTTTTATTTTATTCATGTCACTGTACCGAATGACCATTCGGCAGATAGCTGGGGTCTGAGCGCACACTTCGTGAAAGTACCACTCAGATCCCCACAATCATCCGAACGCCGCATGAAATATACATTCATCATAAAAGTCACGAATACATAAGTGGGGAAAAAGTACCGAAAGACCGGCGCTCCCGAACTGCCTGGAAGTCCAGCGGTGTTCGTGCCGTCGAGTAGCCGATTTTAGATCCAGGCACTCGACGACCAAACACCGCTGGGCACAAAGGAAATCCAAGATGGCCGCCGCCTCGTGGTCGGTAGCCGAACGACGGCCACCCGGGAATCAATTAACAGCCGATAGATACAATGTTGCGATCGGTTAATGGGAGCCACAAGACCCCCTGTGTGTGGGCTCCCATTCGGTACTTTGTTCATTTCACGAATAGTGTTGAAAATCACGGTTCGTGAAACTACCATATGAATGCTAGCGGCTTTCGTGCCACTAGCATACGAATTCCCTCTTTCACATTTTAAACAGATACATCAAACTGCATATATAAACCAGTCTTTCTAGGGCAACTCTTAAAGGGAAACCAAAATAGTCTGAAGTGGCTAGGTTTGCCACATTAAGGTAAGTAACAGAATAGGTAAGGTAGGTAGCAGAATAGATAAGGTAAGTAACAGAATATGTGAGTTAGTTAACAGAACAGGTAAGGTAAGTAACAGAATGTGTGAGTTAGGTAACATAATAGGTAACGTTGGTAACATAATAGGTAATGTAGGTAATAGAACAGGTGAGGTAGGTAACAGAACAGGTAAGGTAAGTAACAGAATATGTGAGGTAGGTAACAGAACAGGTAAGGTAAGTAGCAGAATAGATAAGGTAAGTAACAGAATATGTGAGTTAGGTAACATAATAGTTAAGGTAGGTAACATAATAGTTAAGGTAGGTAACATAATAGGTAAAGTAGGTAACAGAACAGGTAAGGTAAGTAACAGAATATGTGAGTTACGTAACAGATCGGGTAAGGTAGGTAGCAGAATAGATAGGTAGGTAACAGAACAGGTAAGAGAATGCCAGCGATTTCATGTCCAAGTGGACCTTTATAGCATCAGAGACATAGGCCCTGGTCTCTGTCACGCTTTATACTGAAGTACCCCTGTACTATTAGTGAGGGTGACGGTATAAAAAATCATTTAACACCCACCTGTCAATGTCTTGTTTGAAGATCATCAATTTATCAACCTAGAAAGCAACTTTACCGCAATAGTGACTGCTTCCTGAGAGTAATTTATTTTATGACCTGCCTGGGTTTTAACGCCAGTTAGTAAATCCTTTTTTTCTAAAACCCATTGGTTGTCACACAACGGATATAGCTTGTCCCTATACGTCCGAGTATGGGGTATGGCAAATTTGTGTGGTTCCCTCTGGTGGGGAAGTCGTGAGTGGTGTTGTGTGTCCCGCGGGGTGTGTTATGTTGCCCAGTGTTAGCTCCGGTCGTGTGTCTGTCATTTTGACTCACATTGGGCTGGTAAGTCTCTAAAGGGGCTGGGGGGCTTTTGGTGCGTGGAGGTAGATGGAGGCTCTGTCATTATGTCCGTTTCTGGATGTCTGGTGGTCGGCATGGTGACCATAAGTTATGTTATTGCCCTTAGAGTACCTTGAGGTGTGGGGGGGGGGCGGGGAAGGAGGAAGGTGGGGTAGGACATTGTGAGGGTGACATTCGGGGTACTTTGGTGCAGTCTGCTCTGGGGTGGGGCGCTATTGGGGTAGTTCGCTATTCTGATCTGCACTCTCCCACTTGATAGGGTTGGCCCGTCTGGGGGACTTGTCAGAGAGTTGGTTTGTGTTCGTCCTTCCTGTCTCTAGTCACCGCTCTCCGGTGGTCTTTGTCGGGTCTTTGTGAGCCCCGGGGATCCGTAAGTTGTTAGCATATACAGAAATGGTATAATATAAGCACAAATAATTACATATAAACAGCGAGAAAGCAAGGTGCTAACATTGTTGAGCATTAACCAAAGCTCGGTCAGATTCGTGTGGCTTCTTTCGGACTGTCCTGACCGCATACTGGCTACAAGTGGGATGCGGTCTGTCCCTTGCAATGGGTGAATTGCAGTCTCTAATCTGTGCTGTGCCCTCATGTTGTGACTGTAGCGTATGTGGTCACTGGGGGCCCCTGGGTTATGAAGGTGGTTGCGTTCACCAGATCCCAGTTGTGTGATGCGTTCATTGGTTTCTTTGTGGCGTCGGAGAGTGAGTTCGGTGGGAGGCCCAGGTTCCCCAGGATTACTGCCGCTTCTTCTAAGTTATGGACAGGGTATGAGGTGTCCTCGTACGGGTACGGGTTGCCTTCCACCGGTAGGCGTTGCTGTGTGAGCGGAGCAGCGTTGTGAGAGGCTGGAGGGATTCCCGGATAGATCTGCAAAGAAGGTGAGTGAGAAGTTTTCAAACTTGTAAGGTGATTGTCCCCGCAGGGCGTTCATCACCACGGCTTTGTCTTGTCTAGTCTGGAAGTGTATGATCAGGTCCCTTGGAGCCGCGACAGGAGCTTTGATGGGTTTAGGATCCTGAACATGTTTTTGGATATTTTTTGCCTGTTTGGGGGGCAATATGGTGCCCAATGGGCGTCTAATAAAGTGCGGTAACTCTGCATCTAGAACTGCCTCCACCACCCCTCTAATCTTAAGGTTTTTGGGTCTCCTGGCGTCTTCCATGGACGTGAACCTCTGCTCCAGGGCTGCATGCTGTTTTCATAGTGACCGCATCTCTGTTTGCAGGTGAGTTATTTGCTGTTTGGCGTTCTGGGAGTCTGTTTCCAGAGCCCCCATGTGGCCTGTCAGGCCTTGGAGATCGCGCGGACAGTAATTCTTGCATGTCGGCCCTTGTTACTGGTGACGAGTCCTTCTTGGACGAGGTTGGTGCCGGTGTCTCTATTGGTCCTTGCGGGTTAGGCATGAGGAGATCCCCAGTCCCCAGGGTGTGATCGTCTGAGAAGTCGGAGTTGTCGTCGGGGTAGGCCGCCATCTTGGCTTGCGAGGCGCCATGTGCCTGCCGCCACAAATCTCCTATATTCATGCCTAGATTTGGTTTGTCAGCCTTCTGTTTTTTGGTTTTGCGTCCCATATCGGTGTGGGTTGGTCGGGGGTCCCAGCAGTGTCGAGTATGTGGGTTTTTGCTTGGTTTTAGTTTCACGGAGCTCAGTTGAGATACGACTGTTCAGATCAGATGCTTGGCTCCGCCCCCCACTATGCACAGATTTTATATTAGCTCATGATGCCCCAATGACACTGTCGGAGTTATTGTTACAATGTTTGCAGCAAAGGGGTGAAACTCTGAATGTTTAACATTTCACAGACCGAGGATCCCCCATAGACAGAGTTTTTATCCCCACAGTCATCACTAGTAATAACTGAGGAAATTGACAAAACTTGACGGCAGTAGCTCTGTAGGACTATATAAGACAAAGCAGTCTCTCCTGTTTCTGTAGTACACTTTTTGGCTGCATTGGAATATACTTATATTTTTTTTGGAGGGGTGGGGGGGTTGGTGACCGAGCCGCATTAAATATAGGTAATAAACAAACACGGTATTAAAAACCAGGAAAATGTTTTTATCGTTTTATATTTTGGCAACATTGAACTCTTAGACTCGAGTAACCTTTAAAATATCTGCATGTGTTTTAAATGCCCGTTCAACCACTCAAGTCACAGCTATGTAAAAAAAACTAAGCAATTTTTATTCTTTATTGGAGTAAATAGATCGAAGATCTAACCCATGACCTGACCACCAGCATGATATTTTAAGCCCTGGCTTAGCTATGAAGACTTATTGCAAATCCTTGTGATAAATTTTGTCAAACCGAGCTGAGCTCACAATGAGGGTGGTAAGGGCGATAGAAGGATCTGATGCAGTAAATGAAGTACGGCTCTTAACTTTGAATGAAGTGTAAAATTATGTTGCCTAAACATAGACTGGGGTCAGAGTGTCCTGACACTTCATAAAATATCCTGGAAGCAATAAAAAACATGCAAGGAACATGTCTGATACTGAATTTTGCATTCCATAGTGTATAAGAAAATCATTACATTTTTTTTTTGTAAAAAATAAGCTGTTATGGAATTTCTTGGACGAGAAGTTAAGGAAGCGTTAAGTATCCCAGTAGGATAGATTCATCACTTCTCTACTTTGTTCACACTTCATCAGCGCAGCCGCAGCGTAGGGTCTCCAAAGAAACCAGTCAGCAGAAATCTCTACAAACAAAATATGTTTAGCAATGCAAAATACTTTTTTAATACCTCCGTTAAATTATAGGCTAAGTGGACATGCAATTTTCTCATACAATTATTCTTTTCAGCTTTCTACCATTATTTATATAGATATAGTTTATTGACTTAATATATCTCTGTAAGAGGATCCAAACTTCTAAGGCTCAATCCACAAAGCGACAGACCTGACTCAAACCATGAAATATGTACATGCCCAATAGATAAAATTGTGGACATTAACGTAACGAGAATGAACTTGTTCTATTAAGACACAATTCATCATTCCTTGTATCATCTGGATTTTAAGTGAATGGCGATTATATACATTAATAATGACATCATTGTTTGGGAGACGATCTGTACTTTTTAATTACACTCCGAGGTCTCATAGACCCCAGCATGAATTTATTATTTTGGTGCTGTAGAGGAAAGCATTGTCTGTTCTTTATTGTACCGTTAAAAGGGTTAATTAGAATGGTACTTCTTCTCACCTTGTACACATGGTCACACTTGGTGTACTATTTAAAAAAAAAAATGTATTTAACTTTTTTCCAGCCAGTTATCCGCAAGGCCATTTAAATAAATGTTGTGGCTTCCATAAAATTTCTCTCCATTTGGGACTTATGACTAATTGGTGTCTCAGAAAAGTTATACCATTTAGTAAATAGCATTTTGGTGTAACTTTGCCTCCACCTAAGAAAACAAATAGGGCTCTTGTCAATCATCATGACTGTGTGGATATATGTGTGCATATGGTTATTAGACTTGGAGATTTGTTTAGGCCCTGGGGAGATAGCGCAGCTAAGCGGACACGGGCACATGTAGGAGTGTGGGGATAGATGCATGGGATTGGTTGGGAAAGAGTGTGTGGGTGGGATTATGTTCTGTGTAAGTTAGTGTGGGGGAGGCCCAGCAAACAGCTTCCCGCCCGCCCGCCCTATTGGTATATTTCGTCACAGCTAGCCGGGGGTATGTCCTTGCCAATTGAGTTTGAGTGGTTACGTTTAAGTATATGGAATGAGATGAACAAGTTTTTTAGGTCTCAACCTCCCCTGCTTCAAACGGTTAACATTAGGTTGCCTGAGGTGTCGTGCCCATCGAGCGTGGATAAGGTCGGCTGATGGCGGGGGGAGCAAATAAGTCGCTTAGTTTGCCATAATGGACATGAGATCTGCCCAATTATATATAAAAAAATAAAAAGATGATTAATGGTTAGAGGACAGCCACTAAATGTTGATGTTACTCACATTTCAAGTGATAACTGACCAAAAGAGGGAAAAAGGAGGAGCCGTCAAACAATCTATATTTCCGAGGGGGATTCTTCTCGACATGTTGACTGCAGCTCCTGAGGGAGACAGACCGGCAGTAATATTGTGTCTTTACTCTTTGTGTGCCAGTGCTGGAGTGGAAGATAGCCTGGGAGTTTCTAGCGTGTGCTGCAGTATCGAGCTATGGGGCCCTTGGAACTACTTTGAGTTGGAGATAGGAGAGTATCATTTTGTCATTTATCCAAGTGTTAGATTACTTAGTTCGGTAACATAGAAAAATATCCCTTTGACTAGCCTGGGCCATTGATTCTAAAGTGAGACTGGGTTTGGCTTGCTGTTGTATCTAGCTATATTTTCCAGTTTGTGTTTGACGTCAAACACAATAATGTTACTGCAGTAAATACAATAATTTAGACTGCATGTCTGTATGCAAAAACAAATAAAATATATTTTTTCTGCAAAAAGTCTGAGGTCTGACACACATTTCATTCAATGTATTCTAATGAGTTGTACAAAACAAAACAATTTGCTAGTATATTATCTTTCCCACCTCCATGACGTAGAAAGGGTGTTGCTGGGCTGGCTGTGCAACAAATTAACCCCTTAAGGATGGCGGGCACACTATGCCATCCTTGGGGACCCGGCTCTAAACGTCGGCGGGCAGCATAGTACGTCTCCGCCATGCAGGGGACTTACCTGCTTGATGGCGATCCCCCCACCGGCGATCGAGATGGGGGGACTTGCATGGCATCCCAGGCAGTCCCCCTGCTGCCTGTTCACATGGACGGAATAGCCGTCCATAGCAGTGCCAGCAGGGGGAGTGCCTGGAATGACAGGTAGACCCCCTGTATCAGGATTATAGTTGATCAAGCATGCAGAATAGGATCACACATAGGACTACGGATAACGTCTAACCAGACCTTAGAATGGCCGGACTTAACGTACCTGAGAATAGTCCAAATACTCTTGGATAACCAGCTAGTGGAAACCACGACAGCCCCTGACAGAAAGGTAATTTGGGTTTAAATAACCATCCTTAGGTTGTAATTGGCTGTCTCTGACCTCTGACCCCAAAACGTGCGTGTGCGTCTATTACGTAACGTCGCACGCACGTTGGCGCCATCTTTGATGTGGGTGGAGGTAAGTTTCCTATTAGAAATGCAACTGCTGCGGCCGGTGTCTCTAGGAACGGCGCACTTGCTGGGGACTGGAATAGAAGGTTGGGCAGCAGTTTGCCGCGACCAAGGTAAGTATGATATTTTTCTGTCGGCATGGCCGCTATGTTTCAGTGTGGCCATGTCGGCAGAATCACGGGGAGCCGTGACAGTGCCCCCCACTTGATGACCACCCACTGGGTGGGCAGGACCAGGCTTGAGGGGAAATTTGGTATGGAAGACAAGGATTTTGCGGCCCTCATGTATGTCCAAAACAGAAACCCAAGAACGATCGGCAGGCCTATAACCCCTTCAATCAATCAAATATTGCAGAGACCCTCGAGAAAGTCTGGAGTCGATTATAGAGGAGACTTCGTACTCCTCCTGTCCAGAAACAACAAAAGGAGGGGAGGTCAGAAGGGGTGGTCTGTTGCATGTAAGGGGCTTTCACCCACCTGGTAATAAGGGTTGGCACCATGCCTCTTATCAGCATGCATTTTGAAACGAGCACCAGCTGTTTCCAAAGCCGTGTGGACCTTAGTCCAAGTCTCACTTATACATATGAGATGGTCATACAGAGCATGAAATATAACGTAGAGAAATGCAAAGTTATGCACTTTGGGGTCAAGAATGCACAAGCAACTTACACCCTAAATGGTAGTGAATTAGGGATAACCACACACGAGAAGGATTTGGGAATTGTTATAGACAACAAATTAGGCAGCAATACGCAATGTCAATCTGCAGTTGCTAAGGCCAGTGAGGTTTTGTCATGTATAAATAGGGGCATAAATTCTTGGGATGAAAATATAATTTTGCCTCTTTATAAATCGCTGGTAAGACCACACCTTGAATATGCTGTGCAATTTTGGGCGCCTGTTCTAAAGAAAGATATCATGGCACTAGAAAAAGTGCAGAGACGAGCTACAAAATTGATAAAATGAGCAACTTAGTTACGAAGAAAGGTTAAAACATTTAAATATCTTTAGTTTGAAAAAACGGCGCCTGAGAGGGGATATGCTAACATTATACAAATATATTCAGGGTCAGTACAAACCTTTATCTGGAAATCTATTCATAAACAGGGCTATACATAAGACACAAAGTCACACATTTAGGCTGGAAGAAAGGAGATTTCATCTAAGGCAAAGAAAAGTTTTGTTTACAGTAAGAGCAACAAGGATATGGAATTATTTGCCTGAAGAGGTGTTTTTATCAGAGTCCATACAGATGTTTAAACTTAAATTGGATAAATATTTGCAAAAACATAACATACAGGGATATAATTTATAATTAGTGGGGTAATAGCTGCTTGATCCAAGGAGATATCTGACTGCTATTTTGGGGTCAAGAAGGATTTTTTTCCTAGTTTGTTGCAAAATTGGAAGACTAGGTTTTTTGCCTTCTTTTGGATCAACAGCAAAAACATATGTGAGGAAGGCTAAACTTGATGGACGCTGAACTTGATGGACGCAAGTCTCTTTTCAGCTATGTAACTATGTAACTTTGTAATCTTTTTGTTAATGGTTGGTAAGTTTGTGTCCCGTCCCGAACAAGGTCCATGTGGGTTACTTGGGGACTTGCATAAAAGGCCAGCTGTGGCTTCCATTAAAGAGAATGCTTTTACCCCTTCATGAAGTCTTGGCTCATGTTTGGGGGATTGGAGAACTACATACACTCTGGGGATTGTTATATCACAATACTCCCCTGAGTATAATCACTAGCTCTTCTAAGAACTGTTCCTGCTATGTGCTCTGGACTAGGAGAGGTCTACCCACTGGAAACTGGATCCTGCTATTGGGTCCAGGGTGGGTGGAGGACGGTGAGACCCAAACCAAGCTGCGGCGGTTCGTGGGCATTACGGTGGTTATGGTGTTCGGTGTGGTGCTTATTGTACTTCAAGGATTACTAGGAAGCAGCGATTGACGGACGTACTCGCTCGGGTTGCCCGGCGGTCCGTCAACTTGCAAAGGAAGATAACTTGGCCTATTTCAGATGGGGTATCTTGACTATTTTTCCTTAGCGGTTTCATTACCAATTTCTGCAGTTTTCCTGGTAAATTTTATTTTTTTTAAATATATATATATATTGAATTTTAGTAGATTATTGTGTGATCTAGAAGTTCAGACACAAGTTTTGCATTTTGCTTTAGCTCCCAATTGCATCAATACTCCACATGTGTACCCATAGGTTTTTAGGATCACAGTAGAGACGTGCCTTTCTGTTGCCTCTTTGCTTGCTTCCCAATACACTATTTGGGGAAGTGACACTATCTGTGTCCCCATAGTGACCCTCATTAAACGTTACCTAATAGTTCTAATCCTACCTAAGTTTTCTATTTCCGTCTATAACCATCCTTAACGTTTATCAATGCTTAAACCTAACACTAACTAGACGTAATTCTAACTAATCCTAGCTAACCTCAAATACCACTCCACGCACTTAAAGCCGTGTGTGTGAAGAGGGTGTCCTCTTTTTTTAAACTTTGATAAAAAATGCAGGTTTCTATAGAAATTGGCATTTTAATAAATGAACCCGGTTACACCCCCCTGACTGTCAATCAGATAACCAGTCTTATAACTTCCTGGTTTTAGTTAATTCAGTGGAGATAAACTCAAGAGGCAGCAACTACCCAGAGCACCTGCCTTGCAAAGACTTCTCATTGAGCTGCATCGGAAAAGTCTGTGATTGGACAGTCACAGATAGTCTGGGCGGGGTTAGAAGGGGAGGGCTTGCAAAGCCTACAGACAAGAGAACTGCAGCTTTTACATACTACAAGCTGTTTTTAGGGTTACCCCAATGAAAAAATGTCTAATTAAATACATGCAAGTTTTAATTTAAGGTATATCTACTAAACAGTGGTATATTGTATCTTCAACCTAACTTACTGTAATGAACCCTTACCCTAGCAAACACTAACCCTAACAATGCACTGCTTAGTAGATTTGCCCCAGACCGAGGCGTGCAGTCACAGTGATCTCGCAAGTGAGTCGATCTGACATTATTGCTGAATGCTCCGCTAGCGAGGTAACCAGTAACAACAGAGTAAATAGGCCCAATCTAAACAAAAAACCTAAACCACTAGTTATGGGATACATGCAAAGCTTACATGTATTCAAAATTGACCTCTTTCCATAGTTTCTCCAAATAAAAGTGTTTCATCATTCAAAGGTACTCTCAGGTCACCATAACAACTTTATTTAATGAAGTAGTTATGGTGCATGTGGCTCCTGGGTGCTTTCTTACCTTAAGGGGTTTAACTCCAAAGGCTGCCTCCAGCTTCTTTTTATTAATTGAGGGCTACTGTTTGGCTCAGCGCGTCAGATGATCTCTCTAGCCAATCAGTGGTACCCAGTCCAAGCGACAGTCTGCATTTATTGAAGCTCAGTTTCAGAAACCGGGTGCTGCTGGGGAACCTGGAGATCCAGAGCTGGAGACAGCCTTTGGGGTTAAAGCGTTTGAGAATGGTATAACCCCTTAAGATAAGAAATCGTCCGTGGCACCATTTAGATACAATTGCTGTGGTGTGAGTGCTCCTTTAAGTCATACAGTAGGTGTAAAAGCTATAAAAATCTCAAATCCATGTATTTCTGCATAATATGCAGCTGTGTTTGGGAGTGCAGATTTCCAAACTTCCTGCACAATATAAAAAGAATGCAAAAAAGCTTGTATGCAGCAGGTACGTGGCCTATTTATAAAAAGACAGCTGTTTGCCGGGTGTGGGGGGTGGTGGGGGGGTTCTTTTCCCTCTTTGTCTCCTGCTAAGTAAGATTAACCCCTACAGGTCCACATTGTAGTCATTCCTTTCGTGAAACTGTTTTATTACATAGATATATGGAGGGGATTGGGTGAGAAGAGGTTAAAAAACAGAAACGCAAATCAGCTGTCAATTCATCCCAACATACTCTTTTGTGAACATGCCGTCAGCAAACCTTCAAGGACAAACCAATCTTTCTGAAAAGACACAAATGAACTATTAGGGTTAGGACACATTACTTAAATTAGCAATGTTTTTAGAATCGTAAAACGAGCATCATTTGAAATAGATCTCATAACTGAAAGTTGTATGAAATTGGGAATAAAGTAACTCAGTTTTGGAACGAACTCAAGCACCAATCATGAGCCACATTGTTCTACTAAATTACTTTCAGATGTCAATTTATGATAGAAAACTATAATTATACTCCGTAAAAAATACAATGTTCCTATTTTATCTCCTCTGGCTGACTTTCAAACTGTCACAGATGATCTACATATAGGCATTATGTAGTTTCCATTTAATTTGCTCGGAATACTCTTGTGTAAAGTTAACATGCATGTAAAATGCACGTGATGGCTGTTTTCTTTGTATTAAAGAAACATATAGGGTTTAAGTAACTTATACTCCTACTTGCCGAGTCTCGTTGTCCTTAATGAAACAATGGAAAATCAAGACCAAATGGTCCACCCGTCTCCCATCAGAGAAACAACTTCATTTCGAGGAATTCATTTAGCTGCTATTCCAATTCATGATGCTGACTTTACGTCTAATCCAGTCCTTTCTTCTGGCTTTAATAAGCTTGTTATTTCTGTAGAATTAAAATGGTTGTCAACGTTAGATGGATCAAGATGGAATGGGTGACATCCGTCCATCCCAATTCGAAATTCGTCACCTTTTGTCAAGTTATTCAATATTCCATACAAAATTAATCTCAGATGTGCGTAACCAAAATCCACAAAACCGTGTAATTTCACTTTGTATTTTTATTGAAAAACAAACCAAATAATGGCAAGGTTGACCTAAAATAGGAACCTGGCTTCAACTAGTGATCCTAACATAAGTAAAATGTCAAAAATGTGACAGATGCAAAGCAAAATCCAGTGCGTTCGAGTGGAGCCAGATTAGGACTTAAATTCCTTGTTGGTTTTTCCCTGGCATTACGATTCTCCTTTATTTGCCAGGTGTACAATAACAGGTCCATTTCAAATGAGGTTACACTGGAACAAGCTCCCTGTTTTCTTTTATCTTTCTATACTATTGGGGGCTGCAGACACGACTGTACCGAACTGAAGAATACAAGGCATACTCACACTAATCTAGGGTGAAACAAGCCTCAACTCCATCAAGTTCAACCTGAAAAATGGTTTCCTAAAAAAATCCAAACTTACAGATACATTTTAAAAAATATACGAAGGAGCAGATCATTTTATATCTTGGTTGTTCTTACTATATCGAACCCTTAACTCTGCTATAGGTGAAACTTCATTTTTTCATATCGCAATGGGTGAAGTCTTGTCCTTTTTATAGTCCTTTTAGTGAACAGGGCACCAACAAATTATTTTGTAATGTTCTCATTTTGCCTTCGTTCTCTAAAGAATTAAAGTTCAAGTTTTAGAGATGTTCTTCATAGCTAAAATCTTCCATTCCTCGTTTTTATTGTGTAGCGCATTTCTGCACTATTTCCAGTTCCAAAATAAATGCAGAAAATTGCACTGTACATATATGGAGAATATTGACCCACTTTCTAAAACTCAGTCTTTCTCAAACTTAGCTCCTTATCTTCCTTCTTATAAAACGAATCCACATCCATCTATCCTCCGAGCTGATGGCATGCACATTAATCCCATCTTTTTAAACTCACTGCCTTTGTGTTGTCTTTGACTCAGTCCTCCCCTTTACATCCCTTTCTAATTTCCCCAAGTCTTCAATCCATTAAAAAGTCCCTAAAATCTGCTCAAGTTTTCTACAACCTTCTTGGGTAATTCGTGTTCTTTTAAGCGTTCGTACCCTTCTCAATGATCTATTGATGAGTGTGTCAAATCAAAAGCACTTAAGTGCAAATTATAAATCAGGAGCTCTAAACACTCGTGTGCAAAAACCCTCCTTCCCCACATCCCGCATTAAACAATGTAAAACGTGGTACAAATTAAACACCTACACCCTTAGTGGAGTGCTGGATAAAAACAAATAGGTTGCTCTCCCCCAATAATCTTGGCATTTACAGGGATATACGCTGGGTACAGAAAACAAACAGAGTATAGTGCAGATTGTAATTGTACTGTATATAAAAGGTCAGATCACTCACATGTGTCAGAGCCTAAATGTATTAGCTCTGTAAATAATGCTTTTGTGCTTTTAGGGTAGCATCACACCACTCCTTCAGTCTAGTAAACACTCCAAGCAGAG
>OW240925.1:2598317-2616163 GCA_933207985.1 Pelobates cultripes
TTGACTTTTCTCAGTTCATGGGCAGTTATTTTGCGCCTTGGTTTTTCCACACGCTTCTTGCGACCCTGTTGACTATTATGAATGAAACGCTTGATTGCTCGATGATCACGCTTCAGAAGCTTTGCAATTTTAAGAGTGCTGCATCCCTCTGCAAGATATCTCACTATTTTTGACTTTTCTAAGCCTGTCAAGTCCTTCTTTTGACCCATTTTGCCAAAGGAAAGGAAGTTGCCTAATAATTATGCACACCTGATATAGGGTGTTGTGTCATTAGACCACACCCCTTCTCATTACAGAGATGCACATCACCTAATATGCTTAATTGGTAGTAGGCTTTCGAGCCTATACAGCTTGGAGTAAGACAACATGCATAAAGAGGATGATGTGGTCAAAATACTCATTTGCCTAATAATTCTGCACTCCCTGTATGCTGAGAAATATCATAGGCAAATGTCAAAATGCAATAATAACCTTTCCTAAATATTGCTACTTCTTCCTGTTTACATGACTGAACACAGGTTGTGTTATTCCACCACTGCCACCAGTGGACCTCACATTTCTGAAGGCTGACCTGTAGAGTCTAGGAGATTAAGAAAATAATAACCTATCCTAAATATTGCTACTTCTTCTTCTTCCTGTTTACATGACTGAACACGGGTTGTGTTATTGCACCACCGCCACCAGTGGACCTCACATTGCCGAAGGTATACCAGTAGAGTCTAGGAGATTAAGAAAATAATAAATTAGAATAATTTTTGATTTCACATATGTTGGCGGCTTAGCAACGACACAGAGTTACGCTAGCATAAAAAGTATATGTGGCGAAACCGACCTCGCCACTGGGCATTGGAGAAGACTGCCAGCCTCTTGCCATGTGACTATGGCCCCTGGGATGTATTGCCCTTTAAAGACAAGATTTGGGTATAATGGATTTGTGTTGTACAGCTGCTGGCCCTTTAAGAACCATCTGGAGACATACTGTGAAGTTACTGGGTGGCCACCATTTCCTGTATCAGAAGCACATGGTGAGAACAATGGATGGCGGCCATTTTAACTCACAGACACTGTTTGGACTTTTCTACACGGTGCCATCTCACCGGTATTTGGTGCACAAAGACATTGTGCAGTATTTTAAACTATGCAACAGGGGACACATTATACAGTAATTATTTTTCATATAGTCTGTATATGTTCTGCGGAATCTGCATTAAACTGTATCTTCCAAACTACTGAACGGATCCGTGGTTCACCCAGATCCCCCGGTTCCGAGGATATACACTTCATGGGGTTATTGCATGTTTTGGGGTCCCTGTGATATGTTTTATAATACTGTATTTCTCTGCCTGTGATAATTATATTACCCATTGTGTTCAGTAATGATATCACAGGCAGAGGGGAGGATTTTGTGTGGGAGTGTCTGTGTGTATTGTACAGATTGATTGGTTGTTCTGTAAAACCCTGTGGGCAGTACTAAATTTGTGGATTGGGAATAAAAGAGGCTGTATGTGCCAGTACAGTCAGTTCTGCTTGACCTCAAAATGAAGTGTCGTCTCGTTATTGGGGGAATTGGATTGTATGCTGATTGCCAGGAGTGTAAGCGGATTGTATGCTTTTCCTGTTCAGCTGCTTACAGCATTCATATGCTTGAGAGCATTCGTATGCTTCTCCGGTTTGGTGGTTGTGGTGTCTGCTGTAGTGCTTGGAGTTCTCAGGAAGCGGTAGGAGCATCCTTCAACGGAGGTACCCAGTCGGGGTGCCAGGTGATCCGTTACAGTATACTTTAATTGCACTTATTGAATTCTTCTCCTGGATTTTCTGCTTCCAGCCCATCTCTATGACACATCTGAAATGTATCGGTTTTATATAACATAATTTTGGTTTGAATTTAGCAATTTGCTTGCATGTACGTAGTGGGGAATCGCGATGCAGCCTAGCACAAATCTAACCCCATTCAACCCCCCAATAATGACAGACCACTTAGTATGGATGAACAGGCCACAGCATTTATTATCACAAACTAAATTACTGCATAACACATCCATAACTTTGTTTATTAAATCTCTTCTTTTTCTGTAACCAAAACGTTAGACATAAATAAGCATAAATTAACATATATACATATATAACTCCACCCATAGTGTTATACAGTGACCCAACCGTCCTTGCCAATAAACATACAGTGGTTCCTAATCACCACTTCCTCTCACCTCCCCCATTCATCATAAAAATCATATATTTCCAATGCCCGCCATCAGCCGACCTTATCCACGCTCGATGGGCACGACACCTCAGGCAACCTAATGTTAACCGTTTGAAGCAGGGGAGGTTGAGACCTAAAAAACTTGTTCATCTCATTCCATATACTTAAACGTAACCACTCAAACTCAATTGGCAAGGACATACCCCCGGCTAGCTGTGACTAAATATACCAATAGGGTGGGCGGGAGGGAAGCTGTTTGCTGGCCCGAATCCCAAGTGGCATTGCGGTGAGACCTCCCCCACACTAACTTACACAGAACATAATCCCACCCACACACTCTTTCCCAACCAATCCCATGCATCTATCCCCACACTCCTACATGTGCCCTTGTCGCTTAGCTGCGCTATCTCCCCAGGGCCTTTTTGATTCCTCCATGTTTGTGCTAAGTCAGCCTTTCTTTGTGAATTGAGTCTCTATTTTCCATATCAACTATTTCATTTGAATGAATGTGGGATCTGTTTCAATAAAATAAGAATATATCATAGAAGGACCAAGCACAGGTAAGTGGTAGAAGGTTTATTCCACAGAAAGAGAAATATTTTGACCAAACTTTGATAAAAGCACACCATATGTGCTCTTCAAAAATACACAATAGTGTTTTTTATTGAATGAAAATCCCACATTTCACTTATTTGAGTCCTTTGTCCTTTTCTAATTTCTATGATGCTGGTGATTGGCACCAAGTGAGCAGAATTGTGGTACGAGTGCTCTTTGTTACTGGATGTCAATGACCCAGGACCAGAGCAATGTCCAAATCATCTCAATTGGAGGTAAACCAATGGATCATTGTTCAGAAAAGATATGACATGTGAAAGAACACTGCGAACACCAACACCACTACATAACGAGGCAGTGGTATATCCCACGAGTGCCCTTGTGCGCTTTCATATTAATTTGTCGAAACATGATGCTGCCACGAGCCCGCAGCTATAGTCCTGCTGTTGGATTCTACTGCAGGGAAATTCTATTAGCTCCACTGTACTAAGTGGGACCACGCTTACTGGCTGAGAGTGTCATCTAAGCACCGAGCCAATGAGTCTGGTCCTGTGTCGGACCTGCATAGCTCAGTGAAAACATCTGCTGGAGAAGATCGGATGTGATGCAGGCGCCCGAGAGACCCAGGTAAGTGTTCAAGCAGATTACTCTGGGAGGGCGCAAAGGCACCACTAAAACAAACTGTTGAGGTTATGGTGCTCGGAGTTCTTCTTTTAAGGAGATTCAGAGAGTATATTTTTTCTAGATATTTTCAGATCAAGAAAACAAAAAAAATATAAGACGAAGTTCCCAGACCCTACATCTAAGCATGCTGTTTGTGTAGTTTTAAACAACGGTGATACCATGTCATTATATTCTACTTTAATGCCAGGATATTGTAATAAAATAACCTTTTTTTCCTGTGATTACACAAAGTTACATGACCTTGACACCTTGATCGAATGTAGGCCAACGTTTTTTCTTCTGTAGATGTTCTCCGCGGATGGATTCGAATTTCAAGGATGACAAAAAAAACATAGAAAACGGCTCCAACCTGCCCTTCAGTTATTTAGATTTTATTATCATTTTCGGCAGACACCCTGCCATTTTTTCTGTAAAATCCTGCTCGCTTTCAGACTTTCAATAGGAGTTGTTATGTTAGTGTTGGCAGTCTGAAACTAATGGCTTCCTTCTAGTTTCAGTGACTGTCAGAGGAAGCCCTTTGATCAGCCGATAAATTTCAGTTTGCCAAGTTCTTAGTTTTGTTTTATGGCTGTATAGCAGATCAGTGCCAGAAATTAAATTCTAACGGTGGTTAAGACTCTACAATGGGAATGCAGCATGTTACGTACATATTGTGCTGCCATCATTATTTAGCTTGTCCCACCGCCATGAGAAAGGGCTTTAAAATGGAGAATTCTAGGCCGCCAGCCAAAAAAGCAGTGGTAAAATTCTACCCTGATCTCAGAAGACTTGTTTGAGATCAGTTTGAATGCACTGCCCTCTGTTTTATTTCAATGTCCAAAGAAAGAAATGTGCATTTATTCATTTAATGGGTAATAAAGTTAGCAATTATCCCATTTTTCTTAGACGAAGTCTTTGAAAGATACAGAAAGCTACGTTTTTTTTTTTTGGCATTTCATAAAATACAAAGCTGCATAGAGAGGCTGATTATTATACATTTAATATAATATTATCTGCATTATTGAACTCTGGAAATAATAATAGACTTTGTTCCAACTCGGAGACCCACAGAGGTGGAATTCAGAAAGCATTTACTGTCGATCAGTGAGTGGGACTTGTTTCTATTCTCCGACATTTATGGTTATATGTGCTTCATATAAAGGAGGTCGTACATTTAATTGGTATTCTGCTAAAATGCAATGAAATATTACTCAGAGAGAGCATATTATTCTACATTGTCAGACAGAATTTGTGTTCCTACCTCATTCTCCTCATGTCTCTAGAGAGGAAATATGTAACAAGCATTTAATTTAAAATAGATTTAAGTTATATACCCAAGTTAAGAAAAGTACTGATCCGGAAAAGACAAACTTGATGTCAAGTTGCAGTGCCATATCTTTAAAGGGTTACTCCAATCATTAGAACCTCTCCTGCCGCTGTAGTGGTTATGGTGCCAGGTATACAATGTCTTAGCTCCCTGGTAGTGGGGCAAACTGGTTAGCAATGGTTTGTGCTTTTACCTGGATCATTACTGAGCTCCGAGGCTCCCCGGTAGTGGGGCAAACTGTTTAGCAATGGTTTGTCCTTTTACCTGGATCATTACTGAGCTCCGAGGCTCCCTGGTAGTGGGGCACACTGTTTAGCAATGGTTTGTCCTTTTACCGGGATCCTTACTGAGCTCCGAGGCTCCCTGGTAGTGGGGCAAACAGTTTAGCAGTGGTTTGTCCTTTTACCTGGATCATTACTGAGCTCCGAGGCTTCCCGGTAGTGGGGCAAACTGTATAGCAATGGTTTGTCCTTTTACCTGGATCATTACTGAGCTCCGAGGCTCCCTGGTAGTGGGGCAAACTGTTTAGCAATGGTTTGTCCTTTTACCTGGATCATTACTGAGCCCCGAGGCTCCCTGGTAGTGGGGCAAACTGTTTAGCAGTGGTTTGTCCTTTTACCTGGATCCTTACTGAGCTCCGAGGCTCCCCGGTAGTGGGGCAAACTGTTTAGCAATGGTTTGTCCTTTTACCTGGATCATGACCGGGGTAGAGTTGCCATATGGGCATTCAGAACCTTGGACAAAACCCCCCACATACCTTCCCCAGTAAAACACTGACACTAGGGTATATGGGTCAAATTGTCCACAGGTTTTATTAAATAAATATAATATATATATATATATATATATATATATATATATTATGATAATAACCATACTACTATAATATTAATGATAATAATAATAATAACTTAACATAGAAAACATGGGTCATTGCCCCATACCCCACCCTCTCATCTGTATCCTTCAGTTAATATACTGAAGGCAATGACCCCCATATAAATAACACATAATATATATAACATTATTCCAACATCATTTCAACATGAACATAATTTTAAGTGCCAAACATAATTAACCATGGCAGGGTATACCCGGATACCCCTACCCACACCAAACATAATTTAACCATGGCAGGGGTATACCCGGATACCCCTACCCCACCAGGTTCTGAGCCACCTCCAGCACTCGAAACCTACCAACTTATCAATAACCACAATTTGCCATTTCCATCAATCTTCCTAATGAGGAACCTATTTCCTCTCCTTCAGCTCCCTATTATTATTATTATTATTATGATATTTATAGAGCGCCTTCAAATTCCGCAGCGCTTTACAATGGGTGGACGAACAGACATGTATTTGTAACCAGACAAGTTGGACACACAGGAACAGAGAGGTTGAAGGCCCTGCTCAATGAGCTTACATGTTAGAGGGAGTGGGGTAAAATGACACAAAAAGGTAAGGATAGTTTTAGACTAGTGACAGTTGCAGAAGAGGAATCAGTCAGGAGCTATTAACAGTTTAATTGATACGCTTTTATGAAGAAGTGGGTTTTTAAGGATTTTTTGAAGGAGTGAAGACTGGGTGAGCATCTAACGGAGGAGGGAAGTGAGTTCCACAGGAACGGTGCGGCCCTCGAGAAATCTTGAAGGCGAGCATCAGAGGTGGGAGTACGGACCGAAGATAGACGTAAGTCTTCAGCAGATCGTAAGGGCCTAGACGGGACATACTTGTTTATATTGGAGGATAGATAGGTGGGAGCAACATTATGTAGAGATTTGAAAGCAAGAACCAGATTTTTAAATTGAGCTTTATATTTTATAGGAAGCCAATGTAGGGACTGACAGAAGGGTGAGGCATTGGAGGTGCGGGCGGACAGGAAGATGATCCTCGCCGCCGCGTTCATTATGGACTGTAATGGCGCAAGTTGGGAGCATGTAAGACCACTGAGAAGCAGATTACATTAGTCAAGGCGAGAAAGGACAGTGGAATGGACCAACACCTTAGTCGCATCTGGCGTTAAGTAGGGGTGGATGCGCGCAATGTTTTTGAGATGGAAATGACAAAACGGGATATCCCACTTAACCAACAAAATCCCAGGGAGGGTTGGTGGGACAAACTCAGCCAGGTAGGTAATTAAAAGTGACTGATTCCAAAATGGCTGCTTATTTAAATAGCCAAACCCCCTACCCACAACCCACCAGTCCTAGCCGCTTCCTCCTAAGCCCGCCTTCTAACCCCTGTCAAGGCCATTTTCTGCTAAGTTGCGCTTTGGCTACATAGGACTACATTACTGAGCTCCGAGGCTCCCTGGTAGTGGGGTAAACTTTTTAGCAATGGTTTGTCCTCTCATCTTGGTCCTCACTGGTCTCCGAGGCTCTCTGGTAGTGGGGCAAACTGTTTAGCCAGCAGCAGAGGGTTTTATCTGCGTATGTGTACTGTTTCAAAGTAAAATGCTACACAGTACATACTAAAGGCACCATGACCACTTCCTATTGCCTGGATTAACCATTTATATGTCAATGAAAATACCATAACCATGTTTGTATACAGAAATTAAAGAAAAAAGATAAATTTCTATCGCAAGTTCACATTTTTTAAACTATGGCCGCATGTATGTACGTAGCAGGGAATGTGGTGCAACTAAGAGTAAAGAGACTACCTCACTTATCCCCCCAATAACGACAGACAACGGATATTGGATGGAACAGGCCACCGCATTTATTAAACTTACAACTGTAGGACTCATCCGAACACATAAATTTATACATATATATATACATACCATAATTAACATATAAATTACACTTATTGCCCTACAGCCTCCAACTTAAATAACTGTCCTTGCCAACGAACTTAACCAGGTGCCTATCCACCAAAATCTTTACCCACTGGTGTCTCGCCTCCCCCCTCGTCCAAACCAAAAATTCCCATCATCTTAAATGCTCTATCACCAGCCGGCTCTTAGCTCGGTGGGCACGTCCAATTCGGTAACTTACCTTACAGAGCAGGGGAGGGTGAGACCCACCATGTCCATCTCCTGACATTCCATCTGCTCCCCAACCCTGTTGGCAAGGACACGCTCCCCGCTAGCTGTGACGGAACAAAAACAGAAAATTAGGGTGGGTGGGAGGGAAGGTGTTTGCTGGCCAGAATCCCAAAAGGCACTGAGGTAAGATGATCCCTGCCCCCCTACAAACACATAACCACTCCCCTAAACACATACAGCCACTCCCATATACACATACAGCCACGCCCCTAAATACATATAGCCACTCCCCTAAACACATACAGCCACTCCCCTAAACACATATAGCCACTCCCCTAAACACATATAGCCAATCACTAGCACCGTCCCCACACTCGTTACATGTGCCCTTGTCTGTTTAGCTGTGCTGACTCCCCAGGGCCTGAATAGCAAATTAGCCAAACGTATATCACATTGATCCTTTTATTGTTACAGAATGGAGTGTCAAGATGATGGACTCTGAACTAGAGATTTGTTTCAGGCTGAACTGCAATTCATCTGAATTTGGGTCGATTGGGTGTTTGGAGTGAATTCCCAAACTCTGAGTCGGACTGAATCACAGCAAACAAGCAATGCTGAGCATGTTCTGGTCAGCCTGAGGTTCTGGATTCCAATCGTGGCACTAAAAAGAGATGATTAATGGAAGAAAATAGGATTTATAGCTAGTCAGTAAATGGTGATTTTATTCACGGATTAAGTTAGAAGTGACCAACAGAAAATAGGAGGGGCATAAAAATAATGTAGATTTATATTTTATATGTTTACTAAAACCTTTATTGGTATATCAGTGTACACAGTATTAGATTTTGGATGTATCCTGCAGATCACTTCTTACCCCATTTCAGAAAATCTTTTGTTCTGATACAGTTACTGAGTTAGAATCTCAGGATTTGAAATTCTGCTGAACTGTACCGACAAAATGGAAAAATTCGGGTGTTTCTAAAAATGTTCTACTTTTGGAAAAAAGGTTCTCGCACAATTTTGATGGACCCCGTTATGCTTTTCTCAATGAAGAAATAACATGTATTTTGCATTTTATTATTTGAGACAGCCCTTGTAATAAATTATCAGTCCCACAACCAGGTTAATTATTTGGGAAAAGTAGATTAATAAAATACAAAGACAATGTCAGATAATACATATATTGCTATTGGTTATTAAATCAGGCTTCTGTTATCATATAATCATAAACCTTCCAGACATTTAAACATTGCATTAAATATGTAACACTTACAATGTTTGCGCATTGCTTTCCGTTTGTCATGGTCTGTGTCAGTCTAGCAATTTGTAAGCGTGAGAAAACTCCAATATTTTCACATATCGTAAACGTTAGGGTCTTGAGAACAATAGTTTTGCATATCTGACTCCCTCGTGATTGACACCATACCCTGTATGTTGACATCACTAGTATAGTTAGTGACAGCCTATGTACAAGGTACGGAAGCCGTTCAATCCCTGCCTCCAGATCATGGGTCACACATATTGGGACAAGGTCCAGCTATTGCCAGTCTCCTTTAGCAGTGGGGCAGTCTTGCAAAAGCACCCCTCAAGGTTTCCTGAAACCTCTGATTGCCGTGGCACCATGACGTGGCAATCGATGCCAACTGCCCCATAATAGTGGGAGCACTGACTGTCAAGGAAGTCGTACACCAACACGCAAGAAAGAAGAAACCCACAAACGGTGGATCTGAAAGACGTATTACCAAGCCTTAGAATGGCCGGACTTAACATATTAAAGTTCAGAGATACAGAAATACACAAAGTCAAGACAAAGCCGGGTCAGGATACCAGAAATCACAAGTCAAATACAAAGCCGAGGTCAAACACAGGAAATCACAAGGGAATCTCTAGGAGCACTAAACAAGGATCTAACAAGAAACCACAATAGGGCATTGAATAGGCTCAAAACCGTTCCCATTGGCCCACGTCATCTCTGCAACCCCAAACAGCATTGGGTCACCTAGCTGACATGGTCCCTTTAAGGTCATAATGTCATGGCTTAATATTTTATTTATTCGTCCAGCCAACCAGCCGAGGGAGCCGTTTGTGGGACTGAAGGTAGGCAATGTATTCAGGACGCGCGGCCACATGAAGTATTCGGGCAGCTTGGCCCGAGGACTGAGGCCGAGGACAGGAGCGGAGCGGGCGCTGGATAAAGGTAAGTTTGTGCTACTGATACATACCATTGGCAGCAAGCACAAGGTTATTTCTTGATGTCTCAAGCATGACACATCCAGTAATATGTAGAGCAATCCACAGCACTTTCTCTCCTGGAATTCCATCATCAAAGCTAACAGGGTTATTCACCAAAGTCTGATGTCCCATGGCCCTTTACCGAATGGGTATACCATCTGTCTGCAAATGGCAACCATTCAGGGACCTGTAACATACACACATTGTTCACACTATTTAACAATGTCCACATTTTCCATTGCAGTGTCCGACTGAGCCTTAAAAGGATTTAAGTTGAAACAAATGCCGCCGAATGGCTGAAATGCAAATTTTTACAATCTGGGCCCTGATTATAAAAATACAATCTATTTACTCCAGTGGCGAACTATGGGTGGTGCAGCCTGGGCCCACACACTAAGGGGACCCATTGTGGTGGCCCATGCACTTAGGACCACCCAGTGGGCATTTGTTAGAAGGGGCCCAGTCGGCCACTGTGGCTCTTTAATAGGGCAACCAGGTCGCCCTCCTATCAGCGGCCTGCTGGCACTCACTTCCTCCCAGCCTGCTGACAGGAAGGGGGCCTGGAGCTGTGTGGGAGGAGACAGAGATGAGGTGAGATGGACTGGGAGAGCAAGCCCGTAACTCCCATCTACCTCACTCACCATACAGGACGCCAGGAAAGCTGGGAGGGTGGCTATAAAAGTGTAAGTTTTGACCAGCATGTCTGTGTGTATATGTGTACCCTTATGAGTTGGTCCCTCCCTCGCTCCCTTAATTTCAGGTTTTGGTTTTCTTGTTTGGCCACAGTGTTGGGCTGGTATAAGAGGGTTAGGGGGTAACGGGCCTTCTTAGGTAAAAATAAAGTAAGAGTAGTTATTTGTTTGGTTAATACGGTTGGTTATCTGTTGGTAATATGTTGGTGGGTTTTAAACTCATCGGTAGCTCAGAACTCAGGGGAGTAGAGTATCAAGGTATACCCCTACCAGGATTGCGTGGAAAATGTTGGCACTTTTATGTTGTATTTATGTGATTGTTGTACTATGTTAATGTTTAAGTCATGGGTGAGATGCTATAATATTGGTTGGCTGCGGGTTGGATGGACAATGACTTTACATGTTTGTTTTATTCATATAAACACACAGTATCTCCCAAAAGTGAGTACACCCTCACGTTTTTGTAAATTTTTTATTATATCTTTTCATGTGACAACACTAAATAAATGACACTCTGCTACGATGTAAAGTAGTAAGTGTACAGCCTGTATAACAGTGTAAATTAGCTGTCCCCTCAAAATAACGCAACACACAGCCATTAATGTCTGAACCATTGGCAACAAAAGTGAGTACACCCCTAAGTGGTAATGTCCAAACTGGGCCAAATTAGCCATTTTTCCTCCCCGGTGTCATGTGACTCGTTAGTGTTACAAGGTCTCAGGTGTGAATTGGGAGCAGGTGTGTTAAATTTGGTGTTATCGCTCTCACACTCTCTCATACTGGTCACTGGAAGTTCAATATGGTACCTCATGGCAAAGAACTCTCTGAGGATCGGGAAAAAAAAATTGTTGCTCTACATAAAGATGGCCTAGGCTATATGAAGATTGCCAAGACCCTGAAACTGAGCTGCAGCACGGTGGGCAAGACCATACAGTGCTTTTACAGGACAGGTTCCACTCAGAACAGGCTTCGCCATGATCGACCAAAGAAGTTGAGTGTCTTTGGGAAATAGACATATGAGTGCTGCCAGCATTGATACAGAGGTTGAAGGGGTGGGAGGTCAGCCTGTCGGTGCTCAGACCATACGCAGCACACTGCATACAAGAACATACTTACGTTTAAACACACAAACACTGCTTAGTGCTGAATACAGCCATGCCAGGATTGGAAAATGGTAGAGCCCCATCTGGAAAAGCATTGTGGCAGTTGTATGACAGATTAGGATCTTTTGGCCACCCTTGTGATTGGGGGCCCAAAACAATACTTGCACCATGTCCCTTTCTATGTTAGTTCTGCCACTGATTTACCCCCTGGCAGTGCAAGGGTTAACTATGTGGCAGCTGGTCAGTGCTCAGGGGCGGGCTGGGCCGGGGGGCAGGGAGGCAATTGCCCCCCAGGCCGCCCTAAATAATAAAAAAAAAGGCCGCTGCAGGGCCGGTCCCTGGCGCCAGGAGGAGGGGGGGTGCCGCGCGGAGCAGGGCCACCTTGGGCGCCCCGGTAGCCAGGCAGAGTAGGCACCTGCTTGTCCCAGATGGCAGGTGCCTACCCTGCAGGACTATACCGGCCACGTGAGGAAGGAAGGAGGCAGGCGGCGGCGAGTGAGCACTGCCTCTGCTGATCTTCCTGCTCCCTCGCGCGCCCTCTCTGGTGATGCCGGGAGCCGGAATATGACGTCATTCCGGCCCCGTATCACTAAACAGCACTCTAGGGAGCAGAGAGGAGCAGGAAGTCACCGGACCCCAGGGAAGGACCCAGAGGACTCCTAAAGGTAGGAGCAACAAGGAATTTGTGTGTGTGTGTGTGTGTGTGTGTGTGTGTGTGTCTGGAAGTGAGTGTGTGTCTGTCAGTAAGTGTGTGTATCTGTCTGTCTGGAAGTGTGTGTGTGTGTGTGTGTGTATGTGTCTGCCTGTCAGTGAGTGTTTGTCAGGGTTTGTGTGTGTGTGTGTGTGTGTGTGTGTATGTGTTGTGTCTGCCTGTCAGTGAGTGTTTGTCTGTCAGGGTTTGTGTGTGTGTCTGTGTCTGCCTGTCAGTGAGTGTTTGCCAGGGTTTGTGTGTGTGCTATTGAGAGTGAGTGCCAGTGTGTCTGTCAGCAGAGCCAGCCTTTGAGGTGTGTAAGCTGTGGGGTCACGTAGAGTGCCATGACAACAGAGGCGCCCAGTGGCCAACACAGCTCACAAGTTTGGGACACCAGCACATTAAAGGGACACTCCAGGCACCCAGACCACTTCTGCCCATTGGAGTGGTCTGGGTGCCAACTCCCACTACCCTTAACCCTTCAACTGTAAATATTGCAGTTTTCATAAACTGCAATAATTACATTGCAGGGTTAACTCCTCCTCTAGTGGCTGTCTACTAGACAGCTACTAGAGGGCACTTCCTGGTTTATAGCACTGGTTTTCTGTGCTATAGCGTCGCTGGACGTCCTCACGCTATGTGAGGACCTCCAGTGTCGCTAAAACCCCCATAGGAAAGCATTGAAAGCATTTTCAATGCTTTCCTATGGGGAGATCTCCCCCGCCTATGGAGAGGTCTCCCCCGCCGCCGACCGCGCATGCGCAATCGGTCTACCCCGCCGGATGTCGTCAATGGAGGAGGAGCGTGGGCAGAGGTCTCAGGTATGTCACTGAAGGGGTTCTAACCCCTTCAGCAACATTTGATGGGGGGGGGTGGGAGGGAGAGGGAACCTGATGTGCCAGGAAAATAATTTGTTTTCCTGGCACTGGAGTGTCCCTTTAATTTAAATGATTCCCTAGTGGTCTACTGGTGCACACCAGCAGTAGGTGCCTTAGATCATATCCTCTCCCTTGTGGTTAGTTAGTGAGTCAGAGCACAGGCTCAGAGATTCTCAGTCTGCTCTCTAACAACATTGAAAGTAGGAGCCACAAAGGAGTGGGTATGGCAAAGAGCTACTGATTAGCATAACATCAATATCTGTTATAAAAACAGGAAAAGGTGGGCATGGATGGTGAGCTGGTTCGGGGGTGCAAGGGGCCACTTGACTGGATTTGCCCCCCAGGTCTGAGGATGCCAGCCCTCCCCTGTCAGTGCTTGCTAGCCAGCAGCCACATTCAAAAAAGAAAACAAAGCCCCTGATGAGATGACCCCCATATTATTTTGCCTCTAGGTGGGGGCTCCCTTATTATAAAGGGAAGACCTTGTGTCCCCGATACCCCCAGCCAGGGGTGACAGATGGGGGCTTTAGTTATATAATATGCAATTGGCATTGTCCACACTCCCAAATCTGCGCTATTGCCCGCCCACCACCCTAGCTTCTCACATTAATGTAATTATAGGGACTAGGAAACATAACATGACGTATCCTGGCAAGGGGTAGCTCCCTGTAAGGGACTCGTTGTCTTTTTGTATATCTGAACATTTTGTTTATTTGTCATTCATTTTTTTTCTATAACAGTTTACTTTTTATCTAATAATAAGGATTAAAACAATAAATATTGGGGGGACGGGGCCTGATTGTCATGCTGAACAGTCGCTACTCGGGGGAGCTCCGATACATGAACCCCAAAATAAGCAATAATCCTTCTAATTATACCCCATTGAGGCAGCAACTTACCTTTGTGCTATTCTCGAACAGACACGCTAACGTTTGCTGGAATATATTGACAGCTGCGAAAAATAACAAAATTAACCCCTGGAGGACACATGACATGATTCCCTTTTATTCCAGAAGTTTGGTCCTTAAGGGGTTATTTTTTACATAGAAATAACATTCTAAATTATTACAGTTTTAAATGTAAAACAATGAAAAGTTCTATATATCCCTAGACCCAGTCACTGGTGGAAATGTACCACCAATCTCGGTAAGATCAGAATGCAAACCATGTTAGTCCTCTGGTGTCAATGCTTCTTCACAAGAGAACGTGGTTTAGGAAAGTCCAAGGAATGTGACAGTCTGACAGCACCAGTTCAGGAGGTAATTAAAGAGCATGTTTATCTAAACTTTACTCTAAAAAAAAAGAGAAAAACATGAATTTGTTTCAGTAGCAGTTAACTCCACCAGAGGAAAGACCTCCAGCTGTTTTTATTTCTTTTTAAAAAATGTTTTAGTGATCTTCCCCTTATTAATTCCTGACCTTTAATGGCAACTGATTTACGACGAAGCGGAATCGCATTAAATACTGTGCCAATTTTACATTTGTGGCCAATAGTGTTATAAGTAAGCCATAGATCAGCTCTTCTTCATGAAGACAAAATAATTTTTGGATGAATTTTTTGAATCATTTATAAATATATTGTTTGTGGATTATCAAAAAACAAACTGTGACCTTTCTAAAATAGGCGTAGGATGACATGACCCCTTGGGACCGTTATAAAATAGGTGTATGTGTAGGATGACATGACCCCTTGGGGCCGTTATAAAATAGGTGTATGTGTAGGATGACGCGACCCCTTGGGACCGTTATAAAATAGGTGTATGTGTAGGATGACACCACCCCTTGGGACCGTTATAAAATAGGTGTATGTGTAGGATGACACGACTCCTTGGGACCGTTATAAAATAGGTGTATGTGTAGGATGACACGACCCCTTGGGACCGTTATAAAATAGGTGTATGTGTAGGATGACACGACCCCTTGGGACCGTTATAAAATAGGTGTATGTGTAGGATGACACGACCCCTTGGGACCGTTATAAAATAGGTGTATGTGTAGGATGACACGACCCCTTGGGACCGTTATAAAATAGGTGTATGTGTAGGATGACCGACCCCTTGGGACCGTTATAAAATAGGTGTATGTGTAGGATGACGCGACCCCTTGGGACCGTTATAAAATAGGTGTATGTGTAGGATGACACGACCCATTGGGACCGTTATAAAATAGGTGTATGTGTAGGATGACACGACCCCTTGGGACCGTTATAAAATAGGTGTATGTGTAGGATAACCTGAACCCTTGGGACCGTTATAAAATAGGTGTATGTGTAGGATGACGCGACCCCTTGGGACCGTTATAAAATAGGTGTATGTGTAGGATGACACCACCCCTTGGGACCGTTATAAAATAGGTGTATGTGTAGGATGACACGACCCCTTGGGACCGTTATAAAATAGGTGTATGTGTAGGATGACACGACCCCTTGGGACCGTTATAAAATAGGTGTATGTGTAGGATGACCTGACCCCTTGGGACCGTTATAAAATAGGTGTATGTGTAGGATGACGCGACCCCTTGGGACCGTTATAAAATAGGTGTATGTGTAGGATGACACCACCCCTTGGGACCGTTATAAAATAGGTGTATGTGTAGGATGACACGACCCCTTGGGACCGTTATAAAATAGGTGTATGTGTAGGATGACACGACCCCTTGGGACCGTTATAAAATAGGTGTATGTGTAGGATGACACGACCCCTTGGGACCGTTATAAAATAGGTGTATGTGTAGGATGACACGACCCCTTGGGACCGTTATATAGGCATGATATGCGTCTAGGTAAATGCAACAGATTTAGTTACCCTTCTTGTGCAGCAGTTTTATTTTATTTATATTTTTGCTTTATAGCGGAAGCATATTACTACTTCATACTGATCAGCAGTACATGAAAAGTGCTGCCTTGTAGTAGTTAGAATTCATATATTGTCTGGAGGCAAAGCATAACATTACCAAAGCTCTTTTTTTGAGAACCCTTCCTAAAGGAAATAAAGTGGTTATGGTGTCAGGAGATTCCTGCTGCTGGCTTACCTTTAGGGGTCAGACTGCTCACAAATGGTTTTACTCCAAAATTCTGTTATGGATAGAGAGCTATTGATTGGCTTCGAGCACTAGCTGGGGCAGAGCTAAATGGCACTGAATTCAAGACCCTGGGGTTTAAACAGCACAGAAAAGGTTGAATCACTACCAGTGAGCCAATGCCAGGACCTCCTGGCACCACAGCAAATGAATTCTGATGAGGTTGTTATGGTGCTCAGAGTGTTCATTTAAAAAGTAAATTGATTTCTCTCTTGGAGTGAATGAATTACTGATACGGGACACTGTTCACATATGGCCCATCAGTTCATGAGGTGACACATTTTGAAGATGTTGTGGACATTGTAACTCGTGTTTCTTTGGGTTTTGTTTTGGCACATCTGATCTTTCATGCCCTCATTCTACTCTCCTGGCTTCATTGTCAGACATAATAAAAGCTTGGCTCTGTTCATATGTTAGATGTTACCGTGCCTTTTTCCTTTTTTCTGGACCCTTTTTCAAATATCTGTACTAATTTGAGAAAAAAAAATCACTGCCAAAATTAGTTCAGCCCATTGCTCAAATACAACACAAGAGGGAGCTATGTTTCCCTCTGTCCATACAAGTACTTGTATTGTCTGTGCAAGGCATGAATCCCTTACTATGTCTGGTTCCTTTATAGATTTATATGAGAGAGAGCATGTACCAAGGCTGTATCAAACTTCCATTGTCTAGTCCCTAGATCTTAAACGGTCCACAGATGAAAATAATTCCAAAGTTCTCCAGGACTCCCTATATAACAACAGAGGGGCTGACTCCGTGCCCACCTTCCCCACAATAAAAGAATAAACAGTAATACCCAAAACCAAGCACTGGGTTCCCTCCATTTCTTTCACCCCAAATGGTAGGCAATGGTTGGATTCCATGAATGTGAGTTAAAGAAACAAAATAATAGTTCCATACTCTGTTTTACAGCGTTATCACCAAAGTCACAGAATTCTCATCTTTAGCTGTGGAAATAGTCCATTAAAAATAATGCAACCCCCTCTCCCCCCACTCTAAATCGGCTAGATGGCAGAGAGTTGGTGCAGATTAATTAATAATTGGGTGTGGCTTATCTATTCATAGTGCAGCTTAAAATGTGAGGGGCCTGTGAAAATGCAAATCCACATCATTTAAGTGATGACTTTGACGTGCATGCTTCTCATCATAAAAGTGGATCGAGTCATAGCGCCTGGCACTTTGATCACTAGAGAAGAATCCAGAAGAGAACCTCAGGTGGGCGTTTTGAGAAGATCAAATCAAATGGTGCCCTGACACTCACAAGAGCTTATCTGGGCAGCTGAAGAAGGTGACAATTATTAACATGGGGTGGCGGCTTAATGATGCCCCAGCTCCAACCTGTAGATTGTGGATGGTGGCTAGTTAAAGGGATCATATAGTGCCAGGAACACAAACCCATTTTCCTGGCACTGTAGTTATTATTATTATTCTTATTA
>OW240925.1:2616263-2648386 GCA_933207985.1 Pelobates cultripes
AATGAGGGGGAGTGAGAGGAAAAAGGGGGGGTGAGAAATGAGGGGGAGTGAGAGGAAAAAGGGTGTGTGTGAGAAATGAGGGGGGGTGAGAGGAAAAAGGGGGTGTGTGAGAAATGAGGGGGAGTGAGAGGAAAAAGGGGGGGTGAGAAATGAGGGGGAGTGAGAGGAAAAAGGGTGTGTGTGAGAAATGAGGGGGGGTGAGAGGAAAAAGGGGGTGTGTGAGAAATGAGGGGGAGTGAGAGGAAAAAGGGGGGGTGAGAAATTAGGAGGGGGGGTGAGAGAAAAAGGGGGGGTGAGAAAGAGGAAAAAGGGGGGGTGAGAGAGGAGAAATGAGGGGGGGTGAAAGAAATGAGGGGGGGTGAGAAAGAGGGTGAGAGAGAAAGGAGGCGGGGGTGAGAGAGAAATTAGGAGGGGGAAGAGAAACTAGGAGGGGGGGAGAGAAATTAGGAGGGGGGTGAGAAAGAGAAATTAGGAGGGGGGAGAGAAATTGAAATTAGGAGGGGGGGAGAGAAATTGAAATTAGGAGGGGGGGAAGAGATATTAGGAGGGGGAAAGAGAAATTAGGGGGGGAGAGAAATTAGGAGGGGGGTGAGAAAGAGAGAAATTAGGAGGGGGGAGAGAAATTGAGGGGGAGAGAAATTAGGAGGGGGGGTGAGAAAGAGAAATTGGGAGGAGGAGAAGGAAATTGGAGCGGGAGGAGAGATTGACATTCATCACATACACACAACGCACCCCTTGCACACAGAAAAACACACAATGCATTACACACACAGACACAAATACACAAGCAATGCAACCGTTACACACAATGCATTCATTACACACATTCAATGCATCCCATACATACACAGAAACACACCTTGCAGCCCTTACACATACAAACACAATTTCACACAATGCATTCCTTACACACATATCAGGACATCCCCTACACACTCCACCCCCTGTGAACAAACTCATTGGTGGAACATGAAGGTGGACCCTGGGACCCAGACCCTGAGCTGTGTAAAGGACCCCCAAAAAATGGAGCTGCTTCCCGTTCTCCCAGAACATTGATTTTTGTGACCACAGTTACAAACCGCTTCCAGAGAGCCTGTTCTGCACCAGACCAGTGGAGCCAGACTGCAGCTAGAGCCCATCATCATCCTCATCTGGTTGTAAGTAGGCAATCTAGCATATTATTTGTGGCACTAATCTCTAATTTACCTCACATTAAAGAAACCCTATAGTCCCCAGAACCACTTCAGCTTAATGTAGTGGTTCTAGTGTCTATAGCCTGTCCCTGCAGGCCTTTTAATGTAAACATGGCGGCACTGCAGCACTGGTGTTAGTTAACATGGCATATCATATGGGTGGGGTATTGTGATGTCACATGGGGGGGGCGGCAAACTTTACTTTTGCCTAGGGTGGCAAAAATCCTTGCACCGGCCCTGGCTGGAGGGGGCTGTGTGAGCTGTGGCTGCACAGCGTCCCATGGTAGTTAGGGTGCCGTGCGGCCAGTACAGCTCACACAAGCAAACAGCTGATAAACTGGCTGCACGGAGGAAATGTGTATGTGTGACTGTCTGCCTGTGACTGTGTGTGACTGTCTGCCTGTAACTGAGTGTTTGACTGTCTGCCTGTAACTGAGTGTGTGACTGTCTGTCTGTAACTGAGTGTGTGACTGTCTGCCTGTAAATGTGTGTGTGGGGCTGCAGGGATTTTGTAGAAGGGGCGGGGTTTTGTATTGGGACAGGAGTCTTTATAAGGGGGGATAAGCAGGGGATTTGTGGAAGGGGGTTGCGGGGGTTTTGTAGACGGGGCAGTACAGGATTTGTAGAAGGGGCAGGACAGAGGTTTTGTAGGAGGGGCGGGGCAGGACAAGGGGTTTGTAGGAGGGGCTGACAGCGTGTTTGCAAAGTTTACAAATTGTAAAAAAGAAAGAAAGAAAACCTTTAACATTTTTTTACAGGTTTTTTTTGGGTGTGTGTGTGTGTAGGGGTGCCAAGCACAGGATCCGCCCCGGGTGCCAAATGCTCTAGGTACGCCCCTGCATGGCCCTTTACCGAATGGGTATACCATCTGTCTGCAAATGGCAACCATTCAGGGACCTGTAACATACACACATTGTTCACACTATTTAACAATGTCCACATTTTCCATTGCAGTGTCCAACTGAGCCTTAAAAGGATTTAAGTTGAAACAAATGCCGCCGAATGGCTGAAATGCTAATTTTTACAATCTGGGCCCTGATTATAAAAATACAATCTATTTACCCCAGTGGCGAACTATGGGTGGTGCAGCCTGGACCCACACACTAAGGGGACCCATTGTGGTGGCCCATGCACTTAGGACCACCCAGTGGGCATTTGTTAGAAGGGGCCCAGTCGGCCGTTGTGGCTCTTTAACAGGGCAACCAGGTCGCCCTCCTATCTGCGGCCTGCTGGCACTCACTTCCTCCCAGCCTGCTGACAGGAAGGGGGCCTGGAGCTGTGTGGGAGGAGACAGAGATGAGGTGAGATGGACTGGGAGAGCAAGCCCGTAACTCCCATCTACCCCACTCACCATACAGGACGCCAGGAAAGCTGGGAGGGTGGCTATAAAAGTGTAAGTTTTGACCAGCATGTCTGTGTGTATATGTGTACCCTTATGAGTTGGTCCCTCCCTCGCTCCATTAATTTCAGGTTTTGGTTTTCTTGTTTGGCCACAGTGTTGGGCTGGTATAAGAGGGTTAGGGGGTAACGGGCCTTCTTAGGTAAAAATAAAGTAAGAGTAGTTATTTGTTTGGTTAATACGGTTGGTTATCTGTTGGTAATATGTTGGTGGGTTTTAAACTCATCAGTAGCTCAGAACTCAGGGGAGTAGAGTATCAAGGTATACCCCTACCAGGATTGCGTGGAAAATGTTGGCACTTTTATGTTGTATTTATGTGATTGTTGTACTATGTTAATGTTTAAGTCATGGGTGAGATGCTATAATATTGGTTGGCTGCGGGTTGGATGGACAATGACTTTACATGTTTGTTTTATACATATAAACACACACAGTATCTCCCAAAAGTGAGTACACCCTCACGTTTTTGTAAATTTTTTATTATATCTTTTCATGTGACAACACTGAAGAAATGACACTCTGCTACGATGTAAAGTAGTAAGTGTACAGCCTGTATATCAGAGTAAATCTGCTGTCCCCTCAAAATAACGCAACACACAGCCATTAATGTCTGAACCATTGGCAACAAAAGTGAGTACACCCCTAAGTGGAAATGTCCAAATTGGGCCAAATTAGCCATTTTCCCTCCCCGGTGTCATGTGACTCGTTAGTGTTACAAGGTCTCAGGTGTGAATGGGGAGCAGGTGTGTTAAATTTGGTGTGATCGCTCTCACACTCTCTCATACTGGTCACTGGAAGTTCAACATGGCACCTCATGGCAAACAACTCTCTGAGGATCGGAAAAAAAAAATTGTTGCTCTACATAAAGATGGCCTAGGCTATATGAAGATTGCCAAGACCCTGAAACTGAGCTGCAGCACGGTGGGAAAGACCAGGGCCGGATTAAGAGCACAGTGGGCCTGGTGCTGACAATTATGATGGGCTTAATTACGGAATCTTATCGACCCAAAACACTAAAACAGTCATACCTCTCAAGCGTCATTTATCTGATGGAGATGGTGCTGGAGGGAAACTCATAGAATGCAGTTATAAGAAAACACATACTCTATGCTAATTTCTCTCTAATTTATGCTTTCATCTTTAAGTAAATCCATAACCCCTAACAGGAGTGTCCAGTGATGCAGGAAGTCAATGGGCGGGGTAAAAGGGTGTGCCACTGGTGCGAATCACGTGACAAGACCTGCCAAAAGGGGTGAACATGCCAAAAAGGGGGCATGTTTGTCCAAAGAATTGGAAGGTCAGCCTGGCATGAATGCATGTCAGGCTGCCTGCCAATCTTGCAGGCTGTCCAACTAAGGGCATACTATGCAGGCAGCACCTTGAGCTTGACATAAATGCATCTAATAATGCGCTCACTCCATGCTTTCTAAGGATTTACCCCTAGCACTCGCTGGTCAACTTGTCTCCTTACCTTCTTACTAGCAGGCAGAAGTTCCTGGTATATAGTCTGAGATAGTGATGTCGCGAACCGTTCGCGAACTTCCTGCGAACGGCTCGCCGCGGTTAGCTCCGGTCAGCTGACACATTCCGGCCAATCTCCAGCAGACTCCCCCTCCCAGACCCTCCCACCTCCTGGACAGCATCCAAGCTGCCTTCAACATGGATGCTGTCCAGGAGGTGGGAGGGTCTGGGAGGAGGGTCTGCTGGAGATTGGCTGGGATGTGTCAGCTGACCGGAGCTCGCCGCAAACGTTTCGTGGCGAACCGCGGCGAGCCGTTCGCAGGAAGTTCGCGGACGGTTCGCGACATCACTAGTCTGAGACAGAGAAAAGGTGTATGTAGTGAGTGTAGAAGAAAGGGGACATGCCACAGTGTTAGAAAGACCAATGTCTGCATTACCTAAACTAATTTTAATGTCAGCCAGTCCACACATGTTTTGTTCCCATACATCCCTCTTCCAAACTTAAAGGGACACTATAGTCACCAGAACAACTACAGCTTATTGTATTTGTTCTGGTAAGTAGAATCATTCCATTCAGGGTTTTTGCAGTAAACACTGTCTTTTCAGAGAAAATAATCCTGAGATGGCTGCTAGAGGTGCTTCCTGGGGCAGTACTGCCTAGTGTGCAGCACTGCCATTCAGTGTCTCCACACTCTGCATGCAGATACTGAACTTTCCTCATAGAGATGCATTGATTCAATTTATCTTTATGAGGAGATGCTGATTGGCCAGGGCTATGTTGGACTTCTGCTGGCTCTGCCCCCGATCTGCCTAGTTGACAGTCTCAGCCAATCCTATGGGGAAGTATTGTAATTTGCTCAAACCACCATGTCTGAGCCAGCAGCTGCAGACTTGAATACAAGTAATATTTTACTATATTTAGGGAGGCAAAGGGGCCAGAGGGGCTAGATGGTGGTTTTAACATGATGGTGGAATACATGATTGTGTTACTGACCCTATAGTGCTCCTTTAAGCAAGAGTATGTGAAGCGTAGTTAAGGTTGCCACCTTTCTTGGAAAAAAATACCAGCCTTAATCATTTGTATAATTAATTAGTTATTTGTGACATCACATGATGTAAATCACAAGGAGTGACAGCAGAGAAAATTCTGTAAAATCACAAACTACTCACAGTTTGATTCTGCTGTATAGATGGATTGCTCCCAGTGTCTCCCTGTCTCCCTGTGTCTCAGTCTCGCAAGTCACCCAGTGTCTCAGTGTCCCTATGTATCACAGTGTCAGTGTCCCCATGTCGCCCAGTCCCCTAGTCTCCCAGTGTCTGTGTCCCCATTTCTCCCAGTGTCCCAATGTCTTAGTGTGTCCCCATGTCACTAGGATACTGGGGACACTGAGAGACCCGGGGACACAGAGACCCGGGGACACAGAGACCTGGGGACACAGAGACCCGGGGACACAGAGACCCGGGGACACTGGGAGACATGGGGACACTGGGAGACATGGGGACACAGACATTTAGGGAAACTGGGAGAAATGGGGACACTGAGACACTAGGGACACAGACACTGGGAGACATGGGGACACTGAAACATTTGGGGACACTATGACACTAGGGTCATGGAGACATGGGAACACAGACACTGGGAGAGTAGGGGACACTGGGAGACTAGGGAACACTGGGAGACTACGGGACACTGGCTGGGAGACAGACACTTGGGGACACTGGGAGACATGGGGACAGTTGTGGACATAGACATGGGGACACTGGGACATTTAGAGACACTGGGAGACATGGGGACACCAGGCACACTGAGACACTAGGAACACAGACACTGGGAGACATGGGGACACTGAAACATTTGGACACTGTCCCCATGTTTTCCAGTGTCCCCAAGTGTCTCAGTGTCCCCAGGTCTCCCAGTTTCTGTGTCCCTATGTGTCCTAGTGTCTCAGTGTCCCCTAGTGTCTGTGTCCCCATGTGCCCCCTAGTGTCTCAGTGTCCCCATATGTCCCCTACTGTCTCAGTGTCCCCTAGTGTCTCAGTGTCCCCATGTTTTCCAGTGTCCCCAAGTGTCTCAGTGTTCCCAGGTCTCCCAGTGTCTGTGTCTTAGTGTCTCAGTGTCCCCTAGTGTCTGTGTCCCCATGTGTCCCCTAGTGTCTCAGTGTCCCCATATGTCCCCTGGTGTCTCAGTGTCCCCATGTGTCCCTGCTGCCTTTCCCCCCATCCCTCACTTACCTGAGCTGTAGAGCTGCTGTCTGGACTCTGTGCTGTGTTGCTGCTCCCCCACGGATCAGTGAGTAGTAGAGAGAGGCAGGGATATTCTGTAACTTCCTATCCCTGCCTCTCTCCACACACAGTGTGGCCGGTGCTGGTATTGCAGGGTAATCTCCATTTATTCTGAGAAAATTACCTGCATTTGTATTGCCGGTATTACTGCAATACCGTCACGGCCAGGCAGCCTCACATACCGGCTGTGCCAGTAAAATAGCAGTCAGGTGGCAAACCTAAGAGTAGTGTGTTAAAAAAAAATTTTTTTTTTTTTTTTTTTTTTTTTAAATGGGCCTATTCCATGGGCCTGGGCCTGGAGCTGCAGCTCCATCAGCCCCTATGTTAATCCGGCCCTGGGAAAGACCATACAGCGCTTTTACAGGACAGGTTCCACTCAGAACAGGCCTCGCTATGGTCGACCAAAGAAGTTGAGTGCACATGCTCAGCGTCATATCCAGAGGTTGTCTTTGGGAAATAGACATATGAGTGCTACCAGCATTGATACAGAGGTTGAAGGGGTGGGAGGTCAGCCTGTCGGTGCTCAGACCATACGCAGCACACTGCATACAAGAACATACTTACGTTTAAACACACAAACACTGCTTAGTGCTGAATACAGCCATGCCAGGATTGGAAAATGGTAGAGCCCCATCTGGAAAAGCATTGTGGCAGTTGCATGACAGATTAGGATCTTTTGGCCACCCTTGTGATTGGGGGCCCAAAACAATACTTGCACCATGTCCCTTTCTATGTTAGTTCTGCCACTGATTTACCCCCTGGCAGTGCAAGGGTTAACTATGTGGCAGCTGGTCAGTGCTTGCTAGCCAGCAGCCACATTCAAAAAAGAAAACAAAGCCCCTGATGAGATGACCCCCATATTATTTTGCCTCTAGGTGGGGGCTCTAATTATAAAGGGAAGACCTTGTGTCCCCGATACCCCCAGCCAGGGGTGACAGATGGGGGCTTTAGTTATATAATATGCAATTGGCCTTGTCCACACTCCCAAATCTGCACCATTGCCCACCACCCTAGCTTCTCACATTAATGTAAGTATAGGGACTAGGAAACATAACATGACATATCCTGGCAAGGGATGGCTCCCTGTAAGGGACAAGTTGTCTTTTTGTATATCTGAACATTTTGTTTATTTGTCATTCATTTTTTTTCTATAACAGTTTACTTTATATCTAATATTAATAAGGATTAAAACAATAAATATTGGGGGGACGGGGCCTGATTGTCATGCTGAACAGTCGCTACTCGGGGGAGCTTCGATACATGAAAAAAAAATAATTTAATTATTAATAATAAGCAATAATCCTTCTAATTATACCACATTGAGGCAGCAACTTACCTTTGTGCTATTCTCGAACAGACACGCTAACGTTTGCTGGAATATATTGACAGCTGCGAAAAATAACAAAATTAACCCCTGGAGGACACATGACATGATTCCCTTTTATTCCAGACGTTTGGTCCTTAAGGGGTTATTTTTTACATAGAAATAACATTCTAAATTATTACAGTTTTAAATGTAAAACAATGAAAAGTTCTATATATCCCTAGACCCAGTCACTGGTGGAAATGTACCACCAATCTCGGTAAGATCAGAATGCAAACCATGTTAGTCCTCTGGTGTCAATGCTTCTTCACAAGAGAACGTGGTTTAGGAAAGTCCAAGGAATGTGACAGTCTGACAGCACCAGTTCAGGAGGTAATTAAAGAGCATGTTTATCTAAACTTTACTCTAAAAAAAAAGAGAAAAACATGAATTTGTTTCAGTAGCAGTTAACTCCACCAGAGGAAAGACCTCCAGCTGTTTTTATTTCTTTTTAAAAAATGTTTTAGTGATCTTCCCCTTATTAATTCCTGACCTTTAATGGCAACTGATTTACGACGAAGCGGAATCGCATTAAATACTGTGCCAATTTTACATTTGTGGCCAATAGTGTTATAAGTAAGCCATAGATCAGCTCTTCTTCATGAAGACAAAATAATTTTTGGATGAATTTTTTGAATCATTTATAAATATATTGTTTGTGGATTATCAAAAAACAAACTGTGACCTTTCTAAAATAGGCGTAGGATGACATGACCCCTTGGGACCGTTATAAAATAGGTGTATGTGTAGGATGACATGACCCCTTGGGGCCGTTATAAAATAGGTGTATGTGTAGGATGACGCGACCCCTTGGGACCGTTATAAAATAGGTGTATGTGTAGGATGACACCACCCCTTGGGACCGTTATAAAATAGGTGTATGTGTAGGATGACACGACTCCTTGGGACCGTTATAAAATAGGTGTATGTGTAGGATGACACGACCCCTTGGGACCGTTATAAAATAGGTGTATGTGTAGGATGACCTGACCCCTTGGGACCGTTATAAAATAGGTGTATGTGTAGGATGACACGACCCCTTGGGACCGTTATAAAATAGGTGTATGTGTAGGATGACACGACCCCTTGGGACCGTTATAAAATAGGTGTATGTGTAGGATGACGCGACCCCTTGGGACCGTTATAAAATAGGTGTATGTGTAGGATGACACGACCCATTGGGACCGTTATAAAATAGGTGTATGTGTAGGATGACACGACCCCTTGGGACCGTTATAAAATAGGTGTATGTGTAGGATGACACGACCCCTTGGGACCGTTATAAAATAGGTGTATGTGTAGGATGACACGACCCCTTGGGACCGTTATAAAATAGGTGTATGTGTAGGATGACACGACCCCTTGGGACCGTTATAAAATAGGTGTATGTGTAGGATGACACCGACCCCTTGGGACCGTTATAAAATAGGTGTATGTGTAGGATGACACTGACCCTTGGGACCGTTATAAAATAGGTGTATGTGTAGGATGACGCGACCCCTTGGGACCGTTATAAAATAGGTGTATGTGTAGGATGACCCACCCCTTGGGACCGTTATAAAATAGGTGTATGTGTAGATGACACGACCCTTGGGACCGTTATAAAATAGGTGTATGTGTAGGATGACACGACCCCTTGGGACCGTTATAAAATAGGTGTATGTGTAGGATGACACGACTCCTTGGGACCGTTATAAAATAGGTGTATGTGTAGGATGACACGACCCCTTGGGACCGTTATAAAATAGGTGTATGTGTAGGATGACACGACCCCTTGGGACCGTTATATAGGCATGATATGCGTCTAGGTAAATGCAACAGATTTAGTTACCCTTCTTGTGCAGCAGTTTTATTTTATTTATATTTTTGCTTTATAGCGGAAGCATATTACTACTTCATACTGATCAGCAGTACATGAAAAGTGCTGCCTTGTAGTAGTTAGAATTCATATATTGTCTGGAGGCAAAGCATAACATTACCAAAGCTCTTTTTTTGAGAACCCTTCCTAAAGGAAATAAAGTGGTTATGGTGTCAGGAGATTCCTGCTGCTGGCTTACCTTTAGGGGTCAGACTGCTCACAAATGGTTTTACTCCAAAATTCTGTTATGGATAGAGAGCTATTGATTGGCTTCGAGCACTAGCTGGGGCAGAGCTAAATGGCACTGAATTCAAGACCCTGGGGTTTAAACAGCACAGAAAAGGTTGAATCACTACCAGTGAGCCAATGCCAGGACCTCCTGGCACCACAGCAAATGAATTCTGATGAGGTTGTTATGGTGCTCGGAGTGTTCATTTAAAAAGTAAATTGATTTCTCTCTTGGAGTGAATGAATTACTGATACGGGACACTGTTCGCATATGGCCCATCAGTTCATGAGGTGACACATTTAGAAGATGTTGTGGACATTGTAACTCGTGTTTCTTTGGGTTTTGTTTTGGCACATCTGATCTTTCATGCCCTCATTCTACTCTCCTGGCTTCATTGTCAGACATAATAAAAGCTGGGCTCTGTTCATATGTTAGATGTTACCGTGCCTTTTTCCTTTTTTCTGGACCCTTTTTCAAATATCTGTACTAATTTGAGAAAAAAAAATCACTGCCAAAATTAGTTCAGCCCATTGCTCAAATACAACACAAGAGGGAGCTATGTTTCCCTCTGTCCATACAAGTACTTGTATTGTCTGTGCAAGGCATGAATCCCTTACTATGTCTGGTTCCTTTATAGATTTATATGAGAGAGAGCATGTACCAAGGCTGTATCAAACTTCCATTGTCTAGTCCCTAGATCTTAAACGGTCCACAGATGAAAATAATTCCAAAGTTCTCCAGGACTCCCTATATCGCAACAGAGGGGCTGACTCCGTGCCCACCTTCCCCACAATAAAAGAATAAACAGTAATACCCAAAACCAAGCACTGGGTTCCCTCCTTTTCTTTCACCCCAAATGATAGGCAATGGTTGGGTTCCATAAATGTGAGTTAAAGAAACAAAATAATAATCCCATACTCTGTTTTACAGCATTATTACCAAAGTCACAGAATTCTCATCTTTAGCTGTGGAAATAGTCCCTCTCCCCCCACTCTAAATTGTCTACATGGCAGAGAGTTGGTGCAGATTAATTAATAATTTGTGTTGCTTATCTATTCATAGTGCAGCTTATTAGACATATAGCCTTGTCACCAAAATGTGAGGGGCCTGTGAAAATGCAAATCCACATCATTTAAGTGATGACTTTGACGTGCATGCTTCTCATCATAAAAGTGGGTCGAGTCACAGCGCCTGGCACTTTGATCACTAGAGAAGAATCCAGAAGAGCATGGCCTCCCTCCAGAACCCCAGGTGGACGTTTTGAGAAGATCAAATCAAATGGTACCCTGACACTCACTAGAGCTTATCTGGGCAGCTGAAGAAGGTGACAATTATTAACATGGGGTGGCGGCTTAATGATGCCCCAGCTCCCACCGGTAGATTGTGGATGGTGGCTAGTTAAAGGGATCATATAGTGCAGCGCTGTACAATTAGTTCCCTGCAGTGCTCCCCTCCCACGTGTCCCCTCCCACGGTGCTGAAGGGTTAAATCCTGAATCCAGTGCCGATGTCCCTCGGTGCTAGGTCAGGCTCCGTCCACGACCCTCCCCTGCCGACACCAGCCGGCGAAGGAGACCCAATGCGCATTTGCAGCAAGGCTGCGCATGCATTAGGATCTCCCCATAGGGAAGCATTATTCAATTCATGCAGAGCGTGAGGATGTCCAGCGTCAGCTAATGGGCCAAAGGTCCGTTTTGATTCCGGAAGTCCCTCTAGACTGGTAGCCAGTCACTAGAGAAGGAGTTAACCCTCAGAGGTAATTGTTGCAGTTTCTCAGAAACTGCAATAATTATCCCTCTACGGTTAAGGGACATGGGACATTGCAACCAGACCACTTCAATGAGCTGACGGGGTCTGGGCGCCTACAGTGTCCCTTTAACTAATAAAGGGGAACGGGTGGGAGACCTTCCAAAGTCATTTAAAATAATAAAAATTGTCCACCATTTAAAATAAACAAACACTACCTACTAATAATATTAATGAGGGAATTAATCAGATATTTGTTAATTAGAAAAATTACGACTTACGTAAATATTATTTTCTTTCCCAAAATTATACAAATAATAGCAGGAAAAACAAACGATAAAGCCCCCCAAAAAGTCCATCTTTGCCTCTTGAGGGCTCAGCACAGTTGCTGAGTGTGGAACACTTTCTAATTGCAATACAATTTCAGTCCGAGCGCTCTGATCTTATCAGTGAGATATGGGAGGAGTGGGAGGGCAGGTGGATGCGTCTGGTGGTGGAATTCATTATCAGGTTTAAGGAAGCAGCCTGGGCTTGATTGATACAGTAAGGAGTGGCATGCAGCAGGATGATAATCATTAGTTAAATATTCAATTACATTGGGCGTTATGAAAGTGTGCGGAGGAAATCAACAGCATTTTGGAATTAACAGACCAAAAGGTCGAAGTCCCAAAGTGGATTGATCCAGTGAGGTCCGAGGGGTAGAATTGATTGTAGCACCAATTATCTAAAATAATTCTATCAAAGGAGGATGAGCCCTATAAGTCAAAAATACAGAAATTCAGTTTTTGAGAGATTTTCAAACAAAAGTCATTCAGTCAGAGTCTCACCTTGTAAACTAAAATATTCATAAATTAAAAGAGAAGGTGTTTCATAAAAAGTTGAAATTATGCCTTGGGAGACAATAAAATGTGATATTTATTGACATGTTAATGGATGAGCCGTGGATGATCTTGTAGAGATCACAGTCACACGGCGCTGACAAGTTTCGAAAACACTTTGACCATTATCATATCTTATGTAACCTTATGTTAAACACTTGAGTTTTGAGTGTTAGTGAATTCAGCCCTTTCAACGACTTTAATTATTATTAATATTGGTATTTATAAAGCGCCAACAGATTCCGTAGCACTTTACAATATTATAAGAGGGGGGGGAGGGGCGCATGAAAACACTTTTCGAACAATTAAATAACCCCTGTAAGTATTTAAATGTGTTTGTGCAGAGAACGAACACCTCAAACAGACTTGAAGATGTGTACAAGCAACATCACCTAAGGAATGCCCATTAATCAATATAATTAATTACAGGATAAATAAGCACTCTAATGAAAAAAGAAAACAATGAAGTAGACAATAGTGATGTCGCGAACCGTTTGCGAACTTCCCGCGAACGGCTCGCCACGGTTCGCCACGAGCTCTGGTCAGCTGACACATCCCGGCCAATCTCCAGCAGACCCTCCCTCCCAGACCCTCCCACCTCCTGGACAGCATCCATGTTGAAGGTTCGCGACATCTCTAGTAGACAACATATTAAATACACATGGGAGAGATACCTTAAAAAGACATTCGTACGGCAAAGTCCGTATGGAATATAACACGCAAATGACAGACCTGTTAGCATCATCAATGCCCTGTCTGTCAGTAACCTGCAACCTGTGATGTGATCAAACACCCAGCAATTCACAGGTTCATTTTACCTTGAGCATCATTTCCAGTACGATGTTCTGGGAAATTTCGATTGTGATCGCTTTGAATACTGTCTTACCATTCTGGACAAAACTCGTAAAACATTATCGATTGTTTACGGTCAGTGGATTACAATTTACCATAATACAACAGATTATGATTGAAATATAGGAAAGGAATAAATGTTACTACAGGGATAGTTCCAATAGTCAGCAAACACTGAAACTTGGATACCCCAACAATCCAAGAGAGTATAGTAAATATGGAGATAAAAATCAGGTAGCGCCAAATGTTGGTGTAGAGACGTTTTCACCATTTTGTCTTCCTTGTCATTTCATATTGTGGAATCTGCAGAAGCCGCTGAACACACTGCAATGCCTGCTGTACGTCACGTCCACCATCAAGAATTCTGCTATCAATCAAATTTGGGTCTGTTTTACTACTTTTTATTATTAGTGCTGTTTAACATCTCTACACCAACATTTGGCTCAACCTATGATTGAAATCTAGGCAATATAAACATGCTCGGATTATTTCACCATGTAATGAACACTTATATAACGTCATTATAAATATGGAGAAAACATTTTGTCTTGTCCGTTTTATTTTGTGGGTATTACTTAGTCATTTAAAGTATTGTTTTGTTTTTCTACTGTTTGAGCAGACCAATGACAAAGAGAAACATAGGAGAACCACCAGTGGGCCTTTTCATTTGTAAAATGTAATATATGATAATATGCAAATCAATCATTAACATGTGTAGCTTGACCTTTGCCCTGGAACAGTAGAAAAGGTTAATATTGTACATGCAAAGTACAGATCATCTCGGGAAACCCATAAATAAAAGCAGAAGAAAGGATATTTTGACTTGAGCCTAGTCTGCTTTACAATAAAATCGCATGTACGAGGTTCTCGTGGTCCCAGTGGAGCAGACCCGCCATAAGTCAATGAATTATTGTCTCAAATGCACCACACTGCGTGTGCTATACTAACATTGTTTCAATTTTATATCACTTGGCAAATGCCATAAAAACAGAATTGAAACAGAATGTAATGGGGATCCTACCTTAAATGCAAATGATTAATATGTCAACTACCGTAAGACCGAAAATAATATGCTCTTTATCTCTTAAAACCTATACAATGATGTTACAGTAGTCAACATGTTAATTATTTTATAATCTCAGTTAAATTCTCTAGAAAGGAGATCATTCTTCTGAGGTCATTGGTCCTGGGGTATAAAATCAAGCAACGGAGGACTACTCAAGAACCTTAACCGAGGTTAGCAAAGTGCAGGAAATAGTTAAGTCATGTTGTTGATTGTCACATGATGCTGAGAATCGTAACGAAGTAGAAGTCGAGGAAAGGAAAAAAAACATCTTGCCTGCAGATGTGGCAATACCACAAATACTTCAAAGTGCCTCCTCAGACTGACTGAACATTCTGACGCCAATTGCAAATGCCCTTGACACGCAGAGTGGAAAAAATCAAACAGCCAAAAGTACATTCACTTAGGAAGTATTAATGAGCTGACTATATAGGAAGAAATACGAGTAATGTACTTGGTTCCTTGTACCAATCTTTGCTTTTTCTGTGAAAAGAGTCAGCACTGTCTATGTAGATGGATATTTTTGTATTTCTAAATTTATGTTCGATAAAAATAATCTCAAATACAAAAGTAGATGTTATAGGTTTTACTTTAAATAACTAGCACTAGATGTGTCTGAGAAATATTCACATGGACCACAAATCATGGATACAGAGCATTCTGAATATTTAACACTTTGGAGAGAGAATACAAGATAAATGTTATAAAAAATAAGAAGATAAACGTTAACCAGGTCATATATACGTTTTAATAAGTATTTTACGCACAGCAGTCACATAAAAAACTTCCTCGGAAGAACAAACGTCAAGAGCATTGAATCTAACTTAATGCTAAGGACAACACATATGGCATCAATTACTGTTAGGTAAACTGAGCAAACCGTCTTATTCCCAATCACACCGAGGGGCCCGCAGTGAATCAACATTTGTCAGATTTGTTAAACACATAGTTTACATTCCCTAACATAGTATACTCTCCATTCGAGATCATTAATATGTATATCAAACCCATGGAAACATAGATTTCTGCTGACATTAATAACTGAACGTCGGGAAAGTTTAATTCAGCCGAATAGCTATTCCCGAAATTAAAATTTGGTTAAAGAAGTCTGACACATGAGAGTCATCTAACATCCAAATAAAAACTTTTGGGAAAAAGTTTGGACAAACCAAAAGCGATGCAAAAATGGTCCAAAAAGTACACAATATACAGGTATACATAATATACCAATTATAATATAATTACATAGTTACATAGGCTGAAAAGAGACTTGCGTCCATCAAGTTCAGCCTTCCTCACATTTGTTTTTTGCTGTTGATCCCAAACAAGGCAAAACATCCAGTTTGAAGCGCTTCCAATTTTGCAACAAGCTAGGAAAAAAATTCCTTCTTGACCCCAGAATGGCAGTCAGATTTATCCTTGGATCAAGCAGTTATTACCCTACATTGAAAGATTATATCCTTGAATATTCTGTTTTTTGCAAGTATGCATCTAGTAGCTGTTTGAACATCTGTATGGACTCTGATAAAACCACTTCTTCAGGCAGAGAATTCCACATCCTTATTGTTCTTACAGTAAAAAAACAACAACTATATTTATATAATCTATATTTATATATTCTATATATATTAATATTGCAATATATAAATATAGATTGCTTTTTTCCTCTGTTGGTCACTTCTCACTTGATCTGTGAATATGATCAATATTTAGCGACTGTCCCCCATCCATCAATCATTTTATCTCCCATCAATCACTTCTTTTGTTTGACATTATGAGCAGAACTCCGAATACCTAATAAAAAAAAAAAAAAACAAGTTAGGCAATTTGTTTGGTTATACGTCTGTACGATACTGAAGTTATCGAATTTGCCCGATTGACCCAAATGTGTCTGAATTACGATTCAGCTAAATCCGAATGTACATGTCTATTAATAACCAATTTTCTCATCGATATCCAAAAACAACCTCTAGTAATATCAACATTTTCTAGTTTCTAAAATTATTTGTTCTAAATGGCAAAATACTTTGTTACAAGTACTTTATGTATTATTAGATATTTCCTTATACAGATCGAATTCTTTATCGAGTTAATAGATCTAACTCCGCCTGGAGAACATGCTAAATATATCGAATGCAAAGTGACTGAAAGGTGAAAGGTTCCATAAATGGACACTATAGGAATATATAGACCTTGCCATCTCAATGAAGTGGTCTTGGTGCCAAGAACCCCCATTTTTTTTTTTATATATTCTTTATTTTCGGAGTGCATAGGATAACATGTAAAATTGCTGAGATATTGCCATAGAGTATGACAAGAGAAGAATATATGTGGAACAAGAAATATGAAGGACACTGCACTTTTTGTATTATACACGTAGGGACACAGTTCTAATAAAGTAGGAAAGGAGAGAGTGAGAAGCTTAGTGAAAAAGAACCGTTTCAGAGAAGAATAGGAAAATACCAACCCGAGGATGAGGTTTAACTGCTGCAGGATATCAGTTACGGGATGCTCAATTAAGGCAAGAGCCCCCATTTTAAACCTACAACTGAAAACATTTCTGTTCATTAGGAATGGTAAGGCTTTATTCACAGGATTCACCTACCTCTAATTGAAATCGATGTAGCAAGATAAAAGCCAGGTCAAGAATATCAGAGAGTCGAAGAGTCATATAGCCCCATGTAGCAAAAGCGCAACTTAGTGGAAACGGGCCTTGACAGGGCTAGGAGGCGGGCATAGGAGGAAGCATGTAGGGATTGGTGGGGAGAATATTTTTTGTGGGGATCTCTGATGGACGCACAATATCTATAAATAAATTTAACACGGCAAGTTTGACTTATAGAAAGAAGAGGCAGGGGGCCCTGTTCTAGCAGATTATCTAAAAATACACAAGTAACAGCATACAATTTGTAATAAAATGAATCGCTAGACAAATTGACAATTATACTGCTTTATCTTTTATAAAACCAGTAGATTGTGTCCATAAAGAGATGCGCATGGTAATCAGTGATTTAAGGCCCTGTAACATTGAAAGGAAGATTATTTGGTTTTAAAGGCACACCCCAAGCACCATAACCACTACACAGTGCTGTAGTGGCTTTGCCGGCAGGAGTGCCTTGGCACCCCTCCAATGTAAATTGCTAATGGTTTGACAACTTACCTGGGGTCTGCCGGGCATCAGTCCCTTCCTCTACTAGAGTCAGAAGCTCTCTGAATTGATTGCCCTGTGGTTGCCATTAGATGTTTGACTACTTACACTGGAGGTGCCAGGGCTCTCCTGGCACCATAAACACTACAGCATGCATGGAGTGTTCTGTTGTGTGCCAGGAAAACATCCTTAATGTTCTTTACAATGCAGAGTTCAACGCAGTACAGTTCACAAACATATTGTTGACATTATAAATGAATTAAGTGAAACAGTGTAGGAATGACTTATTCCTTTAGCCTCCCCCTTTCTCCTCCCCTCCCCTCATCCTACAAGAAAAAAAAGTTTTAATTTTCAATCAAATCTAACAGTACAGTGTGTTTAATTCAGAAGTTTGTATCTCCTTCTCTGTAAATTGAACTTTAATCACACATAGGAGGCTCCTATTAGCTCTAACAGTAGGAGATAAGATTCTGAATTAAACAGATTTGCAGTTTAAACATTAGATCATTGAAGTCTAAACATTAGATCTTTCTTCACAGGAAATATTCAGTAAGGCTGTGTAGGTCACATGCATGGAGGTATGACTAGGCTGCATAAACAAAGTGATTTAGCTGCTCACAGAGACATATATGAAAAATAAAGGGTATACATGAACACAATGTGTAGACACCTTTAAGCCTTACCTTTTATGTTGAAATACATTTTTGAGATATCTGCTTTTGAAAAATCGAAACATGTTGACTGCTTTCTAAGCATTTTCAAACTTTTATCAGAATTTAGACATCGGAAAAACTTAGTCAGACTTCAGCAAAACCTCCCAAGTTCCCACTGGAGACAGAAAATTTGGAGAAAAAGTACGCTCTGGCCTCGTTTGCTATATTAAAATAAACAATCATAAAATTGTATAAATGGTGGAAGACGATAAAACATTTTAAAACTAAAGGACTTTCACTTGAAATGTTGGCATCAAATATTAAACATTGTAACTTATTTTTGTAAGCTATTTATCAAGGAGGCATTGGAATGAGAGCTAAAAAATACACCCAACATGTAACTCTAAAAAATATCTATTGTGAAACGTGGTCATTTATCAACGTACAATGTCCAAGCAATTTAAATCACAATACTGATACTGGGGGACAGTTATTTCTCTGAAAATCACACCACTAAACATTAACCATTCTCTCATCTGAAGTTTCATTTTCTTTAATATTTAATGGAACATTCCAAGCTCCATAACCACCATACAGTGCTCTAGTTGTGGTGTCTGACGCCAGCCCACCGCTTTCAGCAATTAGCAAAGCTCTGCACTGCTTCCAGCTCTCACTGAGGAAAAGTATAGACTGGGAGCAACACCTGGCAGACCCCAGATAGGAAGTCTAATTGTATATATATATTTCTTTAAGACGTTTGATTCAGACTTGCTGCATGTAACCTCAGCCAGACTCAGTTCTTCATTATGAGCTCTTGACGGAAATTTTGAAGACCTACTGCTCTACCAACTTCTCTTTAAAAGGCCAATCTAAGCACCATAATCACTACATGCCAATGTAGTGGTTATGCTTCCATTAGGCAACAGGTGGCGCTCCACCAATTCTATGTTGCATTGCTTTTGAGTGTTTTGGCCAAAAGTTGAGGTCTTAGAAGCACCAGCAGCATCCCCCCTCTCCTTCTTAATAACAAGTACTGTAGGTCCCATCTTGACTTCTCTGATCTGTCCAAGAGTTATTGTTACAGTACACTGTGCGTCAAATCTAGAGAGATTGAGGTGCAGGATACAGTTGGCTCTCACCCCATATGATCCAACCACAAAAATAAGCTACATTTAGTAGAGGAGGTGAATCGTGTTCTCAAATATACAGGATACAAAAATGTACAAGGAAATATGAAGTTTGCGTTTGAAACCAGTAAAACCTAAACTCATGCAAGGGCTCAACCAAACCTTTTTTTGGCAAAAATTGAATATTGTTTTGGCACACTCTAGTTTAGTCTGAAATCAGTTCGGCTTGGCAGAATTTCTGTACCGAATTATGTAGTCGAAAATTCAATCAGAAGAACAAAAAAGGGTGGGAAAATGGACCAATCAGTGTGCTGCACTATATATATTATGATATAATTTGTGATTATAAAAATATAAATATTATTTTTATATATTGCAGTCCACTGATAGGAGCATGTGTCCACTATCTGGTTCACAGATCAAACGAGGAAAAAGTAACCAATATTTATATTTACTGCCCCTCGTGTTTGCCCCTATATCGGTCACTTCTCACTTGATATGTGAATAAAATGAACATTTAGTGGCTGGCCCCGAGACATCAATTATCTTTTTCCATCTCTTTTGCGTCAATGCAGAAGGACGAGCTGAACTAAGCATGCTCAGCCACTGCATGGTCCGGTTGGTCCTTGATTCAGGTATATTTCAGCTCAGAGTTTGGAAATTTGCACGATCACCCAGTCAACCCAAATTTGGCCAAATTGTATCTTGATCCGTAACATCTCCAATTCTAGTAATACTGATCCCTTGCCATTTAACGTTTGACTTCCTAGAATGAGAACATTTTCCTTCTCCCTCTATTTGTAATATTTTTAAGAATGTATTGTTCTCTATTTCTGACCAGCATTAGAGGCCATCGTGTGGAGAACGGCAAGGTAGCTGCATTCCTTTTATTCCAGGAATTGAAAGCAGATCATTTACAGCATTCTCAAGAATAAAATATTAAATAAAAAAATCAAACATTAAAAATGAATAAACAAATGACTACTGACTCTGGCGAACATAGGACAGAGATGAAAGGTTTTCGTTGGGTGATAAAACAGTCAGTAGGTGGAAACACAACAATGCTTTGAAACCTGAAAATACTCCATAGAGTCCCAAACCGATAGGATCTACAAAAACCTGAAAACACTCTATAGAGTTCCAAACCGGTAGGATCTACAAAAACATGAAAACACTCCATAGAGTTCCAAACCGGTAGGATCTACAAAAACCTGAAAACACTCCATAGAGTCACAAACCGGTAGGATCTACAAAAACATGAAAACACTCCATAGAGTTCCAAACCGGTAGGATCTACAAAAACCTCAAAACACTCCATAGAGTTCCAAACCAGTAGGATCTACACCCAATTCAAAGGAAATTTAATATTAACTGAGAACACAAACATTCCCATCCTACAGCTGGCTACCATTAACATACGAGCTGAGATAGGCAGATGTATTTTTACGCAACCTCTATCTGAATCCTGATGGAAAAGGTTTGTAGTCGATCTATTTAAATATGTGCAAAATATAAGAATGACATCGGTTTTATCAATCTGGCTCTGACTAACTTCTCGTTTTTAAAGCAATCTTCATTTTGGTTGGAGAGCACTGAATCAGTGTTACATTGTGTAGGGAGCTGGTAATTAAAGGGACACTACAAGTACAAACACAACTTTATGCATTTTATTGCTTCTGATCTAATGCGTCTCATTTTATAGCGTGATAACACCGGCTCTTCTGTCACACCTCCCCCATTCTAAATCCCTTGCTTGTTACTGATTCCTGTCCCTGAGTACAGGTTTCTGTCCCTTTACACAGCTGTACATGATATCAGGAAGGTCAGCAAAGATTTGTAGGAGTTGTAGTTTAATTAACAACTTTCATAAATAAAAAGCTTATAAATGAACTACAAGTCCCAGACATCCCTGCTCTGAACAGAACTGAAACTGTGATGGTTTAGCTATTTCCTGGAGTGCATTTAACATTTTTATTAAAAGTTATATTTTTTATATATTTAATTTATTTGAATTGGTTGTTTCTGCATAGTTTAATGCTTTGTCTATATTAGTGATCGGGGCAATATTGCCATAATGGTTAGATAACAATTAGTAATAAACATCATAGTTAATAACACCAGTCGGTGGACAATGCAGCAGGCCTGTAATAAAGAGGACCTTAGAGGGTGGTGTGAATAAAGGGAGTGATGGGAGGGGTAACTCACCAGACCAACCACAGTAAAGTGGGAGAGGGTTGGATGCCTTTATAAAGGGGACCCAAGCCCCTCCCACAACTACAGGCCCAGCCTTAAATTTGTGGTCGGGGCCATATTGCCGTAATGGTTAAATAACACATAATTTGTAATAAACATCATAGTTAATAACACCAGTTGGTGTTAGCACCAAATCTTGCTGATATGCACTGGAAAGTGAGGGGAGGAAGCAGATTATGGTGTCCTTATGTGGAAAGAGTGGCCTGAGCTGAACTTAAAGTATAAAATAGGCAGTAGTATGTGTCGGAATGAAGGGGCCGGAGCAGCCAGACGGCAGAGTATCGAGGAATGCCCACAAGTGGAGACGAGACTGGTGATCAGCCGATACGTTAGCAACCCCAGGAACGAGAATACAAGTGAGGAACTGATAATTGGCCGCCACCCAGGCGAGTCTCTCCAACCTCATGAGGACCAAAAGTATGCCGGTCTTCGCATACCACGTGGCAGGCAGCTAAGTTGACTGAGAATCATTTGACTGAGTGACCTGCCCAGCCAGGACCCCCGACAATTGCCGTCCACCCCCCATTGGGTAAGGCTCGCAAAAGTCAGATGTTTCAGAAGACCTGTTAGGGACTCGACCTCAACAGTCCCAGGACCCCAGAGCGATTGATTGCCACAGATGGCTGAGAAACCCGAATTGGCAGCAGCATCTTCCTGGAGAGTCTGGGACATGTCGGAGATCGGGGAATAAACATTCTCATTCCCACACCATGATGTGAGAAGCGTGAGACACATCAGAAAGTCAGCCGCCACTTGTGGGCCTAACATGATGCGGGTAATGTCCGAGGGGAGGTCAGGAAACAAACAGAGTAGACAGGTAAAAGGATCTACCATGTGGGATGATCCTCATGGCAAAACTGAGTGAACCAAGCAGCGACCAACGCCATGCAAACGCAAGTACAGATCGACACTTGCCAGTATGCACCCAGTCTTGTCATGAGGAAGACTGGGTAGAATCGCTACCCAATCTATTCGTGAAATTTGTACATAAATTCTAAAGAGCCAGAAGGCATGTGGATGATAAACCATTAAAAAGGAAGTCTACTAAATGTGGCAAGGCTTGATGACCCAACATGCAGACAAAGACATTACATTTAGTCCTGTCAGATAGGGTATGGGGAACACATTAGTCAGGCACATGGTGATTGCGTGGGCCCCATTGCAATTAGAGCATACATCAAGCAGCTTGTATGAGCTAAACCCATGAGAGTGAGTCAGTGTTAGTATGCCTGCATTAATATGCCCTTCAGCTCTCCAGGCCATAGCCAGGTACAGGGTGTTCTGTTTACCGAGTCTGGCAGTGATCCGTGGAGTAGTCCAGGATCTAAGGGATGCTGGACTAACTGTGTATACTCTGCGAGATGGAGCACCAGACCTGGCAGGGGTGTTGGGTAGAGACAGTTCCTCAGTAAGATTGGGAACTCGAGACATATGACTATACAAAGCCACCATTAGTATGATCCATATAACGTACTGGCAGGCTAGCTATTGCCAAGTGGCAAATAATTCAACTAAAGAGGGTGACAGGTGAGGCCCTGCAAATTGCCAAGCGGCATGAGAGGCTCTATTTATGAGGGTGACAGGTTAGGCCCTGCTAGTTGCCAAGCGGCATGAGAGGCTCTCTCGGTGACTATTAAAGCATAAGATAGTATGGGAGTGACAGGTGTGGCCCTCTCTATGCAACCATGCAAGGTAAATAACTATGTGCTGGGCCAATGGGGTGTCCTCCGAGTATGAGGGTACCTCCGAGTATGAAGATGGGTGTTGGCCTTGCAGACCACTAGACTATGGCATAGAGGCCAGATCCCCAACAACCAGTACTATCTGCTAATAGGGGACCTCAGTGTGGGCCAGATCGTGGACCCAGCCAGATCATGGACCCGTTTAGAATAGTGTCTGAGAACATATGCCCCTGAGTGGCTGGGTCATGGACCCAATTAGACTGGAGTCTGAGAACATATGCCTCTGCATGGGCCAGATTGTGGATCCATTTAGAATAGTGACTGAGAATGTATGCCTCTGTGTGGGCCAGATTTTGGATCCATTTAGATTGTGACTGAGAACGTATGCCGCTGCGAGGGCCAGATCGTGGACCCATTTAGAATGGTGACTGAGAACATATACTTCAGCGTGGACCAGATTGCGGACCGAAATAAGTGAAAGTGACTTACCTCAATGGTGGACACGACGCAAGAAAGGCAAACGCTGCCAGGAAGGATGAGCTCCTTGGCAGGACAATGGCTGGACAAAGCGTGTCACCCAGATATGCGAAACCTGGGCATACATCATAGAGGAGGGAATTAATGGAGGGTATAGGATCATGGCAAAAATATCCGCCTGAAGGTAGGGACGATAGGAGTGGATTTTTGATAGCAATATCAGGGTGCAGCAACCTAAATTGAGAAAATGTAGAATAGCGACTGAGAATATATGTCACTGCGTGGGCCAGATCATGAATCCAACCCTTTTTTTTCCATGAAAGGTTTTGCGGCTAAACGAACCAAAACAGCCATATAAGGCACAGTAGGTGAGTATGACAAACATGTGAAAATGAGGGCTAAAAAACACGAAAGGCAAGGGACGTGCGAACAAACAATAGAGGATGGACCCAAACCGGTATGACGCCACTGAACTGCGACTGTGGCACCCACAGTATGGGTCTTGACTCACGATTTTGGAGAGTGCTTCCGAGCCGGTCCTCGAGGGACCGGTAGCAGGAAGCGGGCTGAAGGTCAGCGGTCGGCAGACGGAACGAAAATGGACAGCATGCCAGGAGCACGAGGAAACAGGTAGGCAGTATAACTCGCCAGACCAACCACGGTAAAGTGGGAGAAGATTGGATGCCCTTATAAAGGGGACCCAAGTCCCTCCCACAACTACAAGCCCAGCCTTAAATATGTCATTAAAACAGAATGGGTCAGTTTTAGCCTGGAGTTCACTATTATATGTTAAAGGTACACTCCAAGCACCCTGACTACTACAGCTCATTGAGCAGTTTGAATTGTTACCTGGGGTCTGCCAAGTGCTGTTCCCTGTCTCCAGTGCCATCTCCGGGAGAGCCAGAAATTTTCTCCTGAGATAAGCCCATCAATGCCGAACTAGCTCATCAGCTGAGAGAGTCAACTGATCAGTCTCAGTCGATGAGCAAGCTACAGTGCTTATGGTGCTGGATACCCGATACTATATAAAAAATACTATAACTCTATGTAACACAGACCAGTAGTTCTCAGCCCCTGGGTCGTTGTGTAATATATGTGAATTCTCATTGGTTGATTGAAGTACATCAGATTAATCACGCCCCATGGAACTGATCATAGCAAATCATTTATTATAGCAACACGTGGCGCAGGTAGGAGCTCAGAGGAGGTGTTTTACAGACTTTATTTTGACGTATATTATTGGAAAAATTACGAATGGATCACTGAGACCAGTGACGGATGCGTATACTTTGGATCCATGTCATAAAAAGGGTTAATAAACACAGACCGAGACTCTAGTCTAGCCCCTCTCTGTAACACTGGCTCCCAAGTCTGGAAGTCTTATTCATATTATTGCTATTATTATTGGCTTTTATATAGAACCAGCACATTGCACGGCGCTGTACAAATTGTAACTGTAGGTTCTTTAACAAACAAAAAAAAGTATTACAATGTTAACAGGAAGCCAGGCACTACAGGAGTGGATAAACCACAAGGTGGGGGAGTAGAAGACACACACAAAAGGGACTGGGGAGAAAGAGACACAGATGGGCTTGGGAAGAGACACACAAAGGGGCTGGGAGGAAGTAAGAGACACAGAGGGGCTTTGGAAGGCAGACAAAGAGGCACACAAAGGGAGGTGTAGGCCAATCAATAGGGAAACATGGGGGATAAGATACACTAAAGGGAGGGTTTAAGACACAGGGATAAGATACACTAAGGTGGATAAGAAATTCAATAAGGGGGGTTAAAAGACACACCGGTGAAGATCCATTTTTTGGAGGGGGAGCAGAAAATCCTTGCACCGGCCCTGACTAGAATTACTATTAATTATGTGTTAAAAGAGAGAAGACAGTCAGATTTAAGGAACGGCAGTTATCCAGGGAGACAATATTTCAGATAGACTGAAGAGATGAGTTTTAAGGGGTTGAAGAGAGTCTGATGGGAATAGGCATGCTGTTCTGTACAGATTGAGCCGCCCATGAGAAGTCATGGAAGCACGAGTTAGCAGTAAGGGTGCGAACTGCGGACCAAAGGTCACTAACAGAAGGAGTGAAGACTTTAATGACAAATGTACTGCGGAGTAGGGTTATTTTGCCGATTTGTAACTTCATCAGAATCCTGCATTTGGAGTTATCATAAACCAACTAATGCCTGCACTTATAGACTCGCTGGTTGCATTCACGAAGGTTGATAGTCACTGATCTTGAAGCATTTTGAAGTGAAAGAAAGTTGATTACCTCTTTAGATTGTATGTTTTGCTTGTTCTTTTTTTTATACCAAATTAGAGGAAGGAAAGATACTGAACTATATTAAAATTAAAAGTCAAGTCTACTCTGTTTGGACACATCGTAGAATCATAGGAGGGCTGGTAAGGAGTAAGGACAGTTGCCCCCCTGGGCCTCTAACATACAGGAGCTGTAGGATGAAGCCTTACACAATTCTTTTAGTTAAAATAGCAGGAGTTGTGTTGTGATGTCTGTTCACACGATACTGTAGGCAGGAAGTGTGTAAGGTAACCCAGCACTGTGTGGGTTAGTGCTTGGACCATTGGCCCACAAGCTCAGTGCTCTCCAGGTCTAGCGCAGTATTTCGGGCTGAGCAGGATGTAGACTATGCTAAGTTTGTATGATGTCCCGGGAGCTGATTATAAGTAATTGCAGGGTGGGATGAGACCGCGTTCATTACATCGATAACACGTCGAGGCATGATGTTATTGGAGGCACGATGTCACAGTTATCAGGGGAACCTAAACACGCAGGCAGGTTACAGACAACAGAATTGCAATATCTGTCCTTAGAATGGCCGGGCTATGCAAAACAGATAGAATAATCAGAGTACAAGCCGAGGTCAAGGATAACAGAGAGACGGAATACGAATGGACAAGCCGACGTCAAGGATCATAGAAGACAGATTAAACGTGAGACAAGCCAAAGTTCAGTAACCAAATAAACAGACACAGTATAACGTGCTATTGGGCTGTGAAAAAAGACAACAGGGCACTGAGGCAAGGGTTAGGTTTGCTTATATATGCTTAGCGTGCTTCTGGTTGGCTAATTTCCATTCAGTATTAATTACAACACGTGGAAGGTGTTTATTTCTTCCAGTGTAACCAGTGATGTCATTACTGTGCGCCGGGTCATGTGACTGACTCGGGCGCACGTATAAGGGCTCTGCACGTGAGCGTGCAACGTGGCGAGTGGCATGGAGGCAGGTGCCTGACACATGACGTTGGTGGAAAACAGGAAAAGAAAAAATCTCAGGCACTCACTGTGATTGTATCGAGGTTTATTTGCAACATTTCGACCTGTCCAGGTCTTTATCAAGCATGATGAAGTTGGTGAAAAACAGAGCCTGCGTCTTGTCAGCATGCACATATCGCTGTGAATATCCCATCTCACTGTGCAGAGTATGCTGATGGAGATCGATGGAATATATGTCGGACAGACCTTAGAGCCTCCATCTTTCAGTTGGAACCGCCCAAATGGAAATGTACAAAATAAGACTAATCCCTTGTACTTGCCCACGGTTTAGAACAGACTATATGACAGTTGGATGGGCAGTTGGTTCCACAGGTTTGTGAGTGTGGATTTCACAGAAAGGATAGGTTTTACAGTGTTAATTCCAAGTATGGATATAATCTAAGCTTTCTAACACTGTAAAAAAGACCTTGGTTTAATATTTTTGGATACGTTTTTCAAATGATTTAATAGCTTTACATTTTAAAAAATATTTTAATATTTCTTCAGGATGAACTGACAACAACAGGTTGTCAGTTCACCTGAAGAAAGCCCCGGACGAGGGCTGAAACATTGATGTGATGATTTTATGGAATAAAGCTGAATAAAGAAAACCTGATTTAATATTACAAGACCGTGAGTTCAAGCCTTTTTTTCATTAAAACCTACACTCATGCAAGGGCTCAACCAAACCTTTTTTTGGCAAAAATTGAAAATTGTTTTCGCACACTCTCTAGTTTAGTCTGAAATCAGTTCGGCTTGGCAGAATTTCTGTACGGGATTATTTAGTCGAAAATTCAATCAGAAGAACAAAAAGGGGTGGGAAAATGGACCAATCAGGGTGCTGCAATATATATATTATGATATAATTTGTAATTATAAAAATATAAATATTATTTATATATTTTGCAGTACACTGATAGGAGCATGTTTCCACTATCTGGCTCACAGATCAAACGAGGAAAAAGTAACTGTTAAGACACCTCCAGTGTCTTTAAGCAAAACCGCTGTTTAGTCGACCTTCCCCGTCTGCAATATCAGTAAGTTCCATTCGCATAACCTGTAGTGCACGAACCAAATGCAGGGGAAGTGGCAATCTCCCGACCGGGATCCGTGAACGGCTCCAAACTCCCGAACGGCAATACACAAACTGCTGCTAGCAGCCGAACAACAATATTCACCAAGCGGCTTCCGTTCCATCCAGCGGTCTCTAAACGTGAAGAAGAAATCCCCCCAATAACGAGACAGAAGCTCCGCATTGAGGGTCAAACAGGATCTGGCTTTACTGTGGGCTACCTGCCCGTATTTATGCAGGTCTCCCACTTGGTGGACACTCCCCTAGGGGACCATATGGGAGACTTAAATGACAGACAGATATGGGGACATTCCAGACACATAGACACAGTTTTTACCCACAATGCACTATGATTCCCTCCCCTCTGCCCTGGAGATAATTACCAAGTAACTCAATTATCTCCAGGACAAAGCCAGTCACCATTTTAAACATAAAACCCAAAAAGACATAAAAATACATAATTTTACAATAACCGAACATTCTGCATTCGTGTCACATATCCCCAGATAGCCTGGATCTGAGTGCATATTATTAGCGAATAGCGCTCAGATCCCACACACATAGTTCAATCGCCATGGAGTCAAAGTTCTTACAGTCTTTCGGTATACGAATGACTCCATGGGAAGGCTATCTGGGTTAAGTCCTTTCATATGCTTCAAACCTCCCGAACGGCCGGTATTCGTATGCTTTCGTGGAGGCAGCCAGGCGTTCCGTTGTTTCAGCGGTGTTCGGCAGAAAAAGTGTCAGTTTTTAGTTCCATGAAAATAGAGCCGAACACCGCTGGGCTTTCGCGTGGTTTTAAAATGGCCGCTGCCTCGTGGTCGACATACGAACGATGACCACCCTGAATTCGTGTAATTGAGAAGTGTCTGCGGTTTACCACAACGTTCTAATTGGGATCAATAGGTTAACCAGCAGCACACTTCTCTCCTGGGTGGCCGTCCGTTCGGCTGGTTTGTTCAGGCAAAACAGTCATTCGAATGGCTGGGCTATATTAAACAGCCATTCATACGAACAGGAGAGAAACAGATGAATACACCTGAAATGAGCAGACAGATGGTTCTGTCACAGTAACCAATATTTATATTTACTGCCCCTCGTGTTTCCCCTATATCGGTCACTTCTCACTTGATATGTGAATAAAATGAACATTTTGTGGCTGCCCCCGAGACATCAATTATCTTTTTCCATCTCTTTTTCGCCAAGGCAGAAGGGCGAGCTGAACTATGCATGCTCAGCCACTGCATGGTCCGGTTGGTCCTTGATTCAGGTATATTTCAGCTCAGAGTTTGGAAATCACGATCACCCAGTCAACCCAAATTTGGCCACCGCGAGTGGCACAGAGGCAGGTGCCTGACACATGACGTTGGTGGAAAACAGGAAAAGAAAAAATCTCAGGCACTCACTGTGATTGTATCCAGGCAGGTTTATTTGCAACATTTCGACCTGTCTTGTCAGCATGCACAATTCTCTGTGACTATACAATCTCACTGTGCAGAGTATGCTGATGGAGATTGATGGAATATATGTCGGACAGACCTTAGAGCCTCCATCTTTCAGTTGGAACCGCCCAAATGGAAATGTACAAAATAAGACTAATCCCTTGTACTTTAAAAAGAAACATATACCAGTATATACACCTCCCCAATGTGATCACAACAAAAAGTGAGTAATATTACCAATATAGAACTTGACTGTAATGTAAACAGCGTAGAACTTGATTGGGGTATAAACTAAAATAGAAGAAAATAAGACAACAACATAGTGCAAACTGTATGATGATAAATGAGTAATAGATAGGTGAATGACTCTCACTCACATTCTCCAGAGCCGTGCCAGGCTCTGTAAGACAGGCTCAGGGGTGCCAATAACTGGCTAACGATCCAGGTGATCCAAATAGATGAGACTCCAAAAATTAAATGCAAAATATATTTATTGAATAAAAATATATAAAAGTGTATACACTACTGGGCACTATGGGGGTGGAACCCAAAACAGACAATGATATATATAAAGCAAAATTGGAATTCCACTTACCCCTATCTGTATAGTAGCCCAGAGTGTCAAAAATACACATAAAATAGCAAATAAATGCAGAAGATTGAAGCAGATGCGTTTCGGCTAACAGCCTTCCTCCAGTGCTTCCTCCAAGCAGTTGTTTACTGTTCACACGACCATCAATGGTAAAACATAATTTGATTCCCATTTTACATTTGGAAACATGAAATATGAGTTACTTGAATATACATAAAGAAGAACATATAACTGATATATACTGTATAATTGTATAATCCTGTAATAGGGCAGGGAACGCTTGGGGGGAAATTCTAACCGCAGCTCGAATGGAATATATCTGGCATCCACAGATAAACTTTTTGCTGAAAGGCGTCTTATTATTTTATTGATGTGATTGTGATTTGTGCTATTAATCTACCGCGTCAAATTGAGCCATATTTAAAACTGTGGTCAGACACGAAACAATATTTCTTAAATGTAACTGTATGCTTGGGGAAAAAAAAATGATGCATTCAAACTGTACTGCGCTAAGCTCTGCTTACTTTACCTATATCTCTCTAACTTCATTAATGGCTGTTTTTCTATAAAACAACTCATTCAGACACTGGATGCACAGCCAGCAGATTAAAAAAATAAAAAAGGTGCCTACGTTTTAATTTAGTATTCTATTTTTGTTCTTCGGCAGAAGATTTTTATAAAAACAAATAAACCCCAGGACATAAAGGCAGAGGGACTAGCAAAGATAATTAAGGACAAACTAGGGAAATTCAGAGGATAAACTGTAGACAATGTTAGCAAGAGTTTTCAAAGTCCACAGTTAGCCAAGCAGCTCTTTAATGGACACGAAGGTCCCCACGTCTGGATACATCCGAACTCTGTGCACCATGGCAGCACAAGCATATGTTTACATATTGTTTTTGTAACATGGGGGTAACATGGAATATTGAGTAGTTTAATGTTCTACAGCAGGGGGCATTCAAAAGATAGATCTCCAGATGTCATGGAACTACAACTCTCATGAGGTTTTTGAAAGGCAACGCATCATGGAAGCTGTAGAAATAAAACATCTTGGATCTACCTTTTGGACAAACCTGTTCTATCGGAGGGGATTTGGTTAGAAGAAGGGTAGTGAAGTGGAACTTTGGGAACAAGGAGGATAGCATCCCATATCAGATATCAGATACATTTTCCATGATGGTTCTCCGTAGCAATGTAAGGACTCTTGCATTGGTTTGTGATTGCAGATGAGGAAAAAGAGGTCAGAACAAACTCATTTAAATCTTAGATCTGGATGAAGATATCAAAATATATAACATCTTGTGTATGGGGCAGACAAAACCAGTGAATTGATTCTAACTGGCAATGAATAGCATGAATTAGTCAGACGTCAATAAAAGATCCAAGTCTGCAGAGTCTGGCTTAGGTGCTATTTTGAAGTTATTGAGAGTGATATGTCGGCGCTGTTACACCACAAACACACAAACACACACACACATATACCACACCACAACATTTACTCCCCTCACAGACACGTGACAAAATACCAACAGTCTTAACTGTTTACATAACAGGTTCCCTATCTGCATTCATAGATCAGGAGACAGAACGCTAAATGATCCAATCACTCCAAACACAGGACACGTTTCCCCAAATGTAACCAATTCACTCACTCACAAACACTCTTTCTCTCAGTTTAATACTATACCGTGTGAGTGATATCTCATTCCCAACAATCTCCGATACTGTGCACTTGGCCAGTGTTAGGCTAATGTTTGCTAAAGAGAATAAATAACGGAGAAAAAAAACAACAACTTGCAAAGGTTCTATAAACCCTGGTAAAATATCTGAGTTTGTTAAGCATTAGTGATTAAATATAATCTGTGCTTATTGCTGAGATAACATCTGAGCCTCAAAATTGGCAGGAAAGAAAAGTAGTCTTAACAGATTGTAATGAATATTGATGTTGCTAGATGGTGTAATTTGAAAAATGTATCCTTCAAAAATGGTCAAAGCCAACAGCCATTCTTGAGTCGACTTGAATGCCATACTCAACTACTCCTCATCCCGGGGTTTCTTAGAAGAACACGCAT
>OW240925.1:2648816-2672601 GCA_933207985.1 Pelobates cultripes
AGCTAGGATGCTCATTCCAGTCCGATCGATGATGTTTCTCAATATATCGATATTCCTGATCACACTGCTATCCACCGGGTCTAAAACACAGCCCTGTTTACCTACGTTGTCTTTCAAAATAATGACACCATTTTCTTTTAAAGCATTTTTGCAACGTAGCAGAAATTCAAAAAGGTCTTTATCTGTCAGATGACCTATAAGAGATAAAAAAGAATGACTACAAACAAATATTCTACATGCAGATACTATGAGCATAGTCATAGATTTCATAAAGGCCTCTATGTGAAATAAACTCTAATAGGGCTAATTACTAAAGTAAGAATTGTCAAGAATACAAAGTGAATTTTCAATTCAGACTAAAATAGCTGAAGTGGAAAAACTCTCCAAGTCAGCTTTGCTTCTAGTTTGGCCACTTCCAGCTAGATAAGATACATTAGGGGCCCGGAGTGTCCCTTTCAGGAATTCATATGGTGTCAAGAATTGACTGTAATGAGTTTAATACCCACAATTGGGATCCATGTGCTCTAAATAATCATACTTTCTAATATTGGTTAATTCCGTAAGCCCAACGTACTAAACCCGACTTTTTACAAGTAATTAAAAGAATTAAAATTTGAAATTTGAAAATCACTTTGAATTCACTTTGAATTACTGACAAATTTCACTTTGGTGTGTTATCCCTGTAACTAGAATTTTATGTAATGTCGATTATTGTACGAATTCTAAGCAAGTCACTGATTGTGTTACTGTAATGTTTTTAGAGTGAATCTGTTATCCATGTCAGGAGCGTATAGCTCGAATTGATACACTGCTTGGGTGAAATAGCATTGTTCATAAAACAAGGCAGATCTTGAGAGATGTTCAACACTTATGGAGATACACAGAAAATGTATAGATCAATGGGTGTTGGTGCCAGGTAGAAATGAAGATACCACGTTGGTACAGTCATACATATATAGTGAGAATTAGAGAAAACGAGCCCTGTCCAGGCTAATACAGCCCCAACTAGCAATGCTAGTACAAACAGTGTATAAAACCTATTACCGGTGTTAAGAATGGCCGGGCTTAAAACTAAGGACAGGCAGACATTGTAAGAACAGAAAGAGAATAGTCCAAAGAACAATCTGAAGTCAATGAGCACAGAAACACACAAACCGTAGGACTAGCCACGGTCGTGGATATCAGAACTCTGGGACAATGATGAACAAGTTAAGTTGGAGACCACAATAATCAATGAGACTAATAAAACACACTTTCGGGTACGTGAGACTACAACAACACAATGGGCAAACAGAGAAGTGGACTTAAATATAGTCAAAGTTCATTGATATGCATCAGATTTTTTACACCAGAACCTGCTCAACCTGCAACCATTGATGGACACCTAACTATCCCTTCCCTCCTTTCTATATTAGAGCCATTCCTGCTTTCTCTATCAGTGCTCAGTTTTTGTTTTCTTTTAATTCCCTCCCTCCTCTACACACTCCTTCCCTCCCTCCTCCACACACTCCTTCCCTCCCTCCTCCACACACTCCTTCCCTCCCTCCTCTACACACTCCTTCCCTCCCTCCTCTACACACTCCTTCTCTCCCTCCTCTACACACTCCTTCTCTCCCTCCTCTACACACTCCTTCCTTCCCTCCTCTATACACTCCTTCCCTCCCTCCTCTATACACTTCTTCCTTCCCTCCTCTATACACTCCTTCCCTCCCTCCGCTATACACTCCTTCCCTCCCTCCTCTATACACTCCTTCCCTCCCTCCTCTACACACTCCTCCCCTCCCTCCTCTACACACTCCTCCCCTCCCACCTCTACACACTCCTTCCCTCCCTCCTCTATACACTCCTCCCCTCCCTCCTCTATACACTCCTTCCCTCCCTCCTCTCCCTGGCTCAGAGCATGCGCATGTATTCTGAGACAGGGAAATGGTTCTGTCAAATAGACCTTAATTCACAAAAGCAGCTCACAGCAAAAACTCAGACTCTTCCTTTATTATCTCCCTGCTACTTTCAGGTCCCGACTCGATCTTGGAATATTGTCAACATTTATTCTGCCTTTGTCGCTATATAATTATTTTACTTTAATATTGTCACCATTTATAGCTGTTTGACATTGTCATTTTCTGTTCATGCAGTTTGTATTGATATTTTCAGTAAATGCATTACACCAATATTTCATGTATATGTAGTAATTAATATATGGGGTGACAGAATTTGGTTGGTAAACTTTTCAATGTTATATAACAAACGTTTGCTCTACCCCCTCTCACCCCCCCACTATCTTTTTCCCCTCCTGGCTGTAAATACCATCATATCGCCATCCAAGGCCTTGATTCACACACCCATCTCCCAGCAATACTGAGTCTCCTCATTTTCTCTAAAAAAAAAAAAAAGTATGGGAGTAGCACGGAACGTTTTTGACCCACCAATCTCCCCGGCATGGTCTACATTGACATTCTTGAACAGTATTGATGTAAATAATTTATCGACAATCATCAATTTCCAATGGCATCCACTGAAACTCAATGAAAACCTCAAGTATAAAAATTAATGATCCTATTCTACCTCAAACATTAACGATAGCCAACACTGTATCCCCTATTTACTTACAATTGCGTTTCCCGTTCTTTATTTTGACAGGGAAAGTGATACCGCGTGTATTTCAATTTACAACATAAATGAATTTTGCATTTTATGTCACAGTTTATTTTGTAAAAGTACGATGTGTACCAACCTGACACCCACTGCATCCAGATGACATCGTATTTTCTAGGAGCAGGGGTAAAGTCCTGCAAGCAGTAGCAATAAAGAGTCTCTACTCGTTCCCCTTCTTCTTCTAGATAAGTCTGGGCTTCTTCTAAAAAAGACTCCGTCATGTCTACCAGCTCAATGTTGTCGAAAATCGGCAGTAAGACATGCTTGCTCACTCTTCCAATCCCCGCACCGCAGTCTAGTGCAAACTGAGTACCTGCTTTTCCAGGGCCCTATAGAGAGAAAAACAAGCAGATCATCTCGGATCTCACTTAATTAACAAGTCAACGTGTTAGACATGTTTGATTTATCTACACATGATACAAAATCCAGAAAGATCATTTGTAGTGAGTTGACCGTCTTTGAGCACTTATATTCTCCTGTTGTGACATACGGTATAACTGCAAATAGTGAAGGGCCAGTTTGTTCCTTGGAAGATAGAAGTTGGAAGAGTTAATTGATATCAATGTTTGGAGATCCCTCTTCCGGGTTATGTGTCAACAGACGTGAAATACATACGGCTGGCCTGGATATCTGGAACACTCATTGCAGACGGTAGCAGCTCCAATAGAAATGTTTATAGCTTATTTACTTGTATCGATGGACATGGCACTTATCGAGCTTAGGGAAGAACTCAGGGCTTGTTTCCAGTGATGTTGTAAAGTTTTTACCATGATCATTTAAATGGTATTTACTATCGTTAGGGGATAGTGGATACAAATCTTACCGATGGTCACTGGTAATCCCTGGCTAACGAGAGTTTTATCATCATCTCCTTTAGAGAATAATGGGAGACAATCATTGCTAACGGACTCGCATAAATGCTACACACTAAATTTTACTGGCTGCCACTAACCAGTCAAATTTCATGCCTGCCACATCTCAGGGTAAAAAGACAATGTAATGTTAACAGCTCCAAACTCTACATGCATTATGTGAGAAGAAAATACATGTTAAATATGTCTCTACAATTAGAGGGTTACTCCAAGCACCATGACTGCTTCAGTGATTTAAGTGACAATGGTACTTGGAGTCTGCGTGCAAAGTTAAAGCACTTTGTTGTCAGAGGTGTAATTCCTCCTCTATCTGCATCGTTAGCGAGCGTGGAACTCTTGTATAAATATTTTCATCTGTGGACGCATCTAGCCTTTGGTGTTCCTGGTGGCATTGCATGGACAAAAGGTGCACGCATGTTATAGAGGCATTTCAATGTTTGTTTGTTTTTGTCAATCAAGTTATATTCTGGCATAAGAGTTAAATACAGCCTTTTATAACAGTGACATCAACACTTCGACCTGGGTAGAGAAGTTCTGAATACACAAATATTAATTTCAATAAAACTTACATGTAGTAAGTCATGGATACAATCATGGTGAAAGTGTGAGGGAACTATGCGTTTATAGTCACCTAACTAATACTGCACATAATATGGTAAATTAAATGCACTGGACTATAAAACTAGTGAGGAGCCGGCCTAGAGGTGCAGTGAGTACCTGTTCTAAAGCCCCTCCCTATGTGGATACGCTGTACGTATGTATGGTAGATTGTTGCATTAGTGGTGACCCTAGTGTAACCTGTGGGAGTACCAATATCCATGAATAGGTAGCTCAACTGGGAATGTATGACCCTTGTGTGGGGGACAATGTATATGTCTGCATTACAATGCTCTCTAATACGCATATTAGCGCCATGTTGCTGTGCAAAGATTGTGCAGGTAAGGGACTGGATGGCAACAATAAAAGGGAGACTAATGGCATCTGAAACCGTACACCTAAGTAATTAAAATTTAAACAACAAAGTGAAGAAAGAAGGAATAGCTGTGACAATGCTCAAGTCACTGAGAGTGAGGTTCACCTCTTCCTCTCTGAACAAATGGGGTGATTGTCCCTGGACCCCACCCCTGCATGGCAAGAGAAGTAGAGCAGTCCATAGGTCCAGTGCAAAGGCATATGGACTACATGAAAGCTACAGCCTCTGATGGAGAAGACAGCAAATTAATTGTACCTTCATTTGCTACAGTCAAGGACGTGATGCTGACCACCGGTATGTGATCCCTACATCCCGGAGTTGGCGTGTGACCAGACACACGGATCTCCTCCATTGTAAGATTGATCTGTGTAACTCTTGGAAAAGAAGTTGAATCCTCGAAGAAGTAAGGTGTTTTTCCCTCAAGCCCAGATAGGCCCCACAAGTTCAGTCTGTATGTTTCCCCATCAAGGTAACACCTCCAGCCATTCAATGGGATCTTTTTCAAAGACTAGTTTGCTTTCAATGATTTATACATTTGTATAGTTTCCAGAGAAGTTTCTGTCCTTCATATATGGAAAAAATTGGATAGAAGCTAAGATTACTAATCAAATGCCTGAAAAGACATAAATTGCCCCTAGAAAGTGTCCCCATATGTGGATGAGTTCCAGCAGAGGCTACAGGACACATTGTCCCAGTAGTATGACCCTACCTCAGAGGAGAATGAGTTAGACCAGAGAGATGCCACCTGGAAAGAACTCTGGTATGAGTTCCTGGAGGAAGCCCGGGTTCGGTGGGGAGAGGGACTTCCAAATAAAGAGCAGCGCAGGCAGAAGTAAGTGGTGCTATGGATGCCATTTCTGGGTAAGCAGCTCCTGGAGGAGTGGGTGGTAGAACTCCAGAGTCTGGTCGGGAAGGTACTGTGGCTGGAGGAGGTGTACTGGGTGTTATGGTGGTATGCGGTCCACAATATTCTTGGATGGTTGAGGATGATAGACCAGGTGGTGAGGACTACAATGGCCCTGACTTGGTGTGGGAGGACTTGGAGTAGGACAGTGACTTTGACAGTCCTAATGAGTCTCGTTTCTTAGACATACATGATCATGGGAGAGATATGCTGGAGTTCCCTTGAGCTACTGGGTTAGGACCACACTTGACCCATTTGGCCACCACTGAATGGGAGCTGGAACAGGAATACGAACGATTCTTCAATTATGTTCAGCCGCGAGCCCTCTAAACTGAGGATTGGATAGACTTTATAAGCATGAAAGAGGCGAGCATCAGCCTCCATCCTTAGCGTCAGGGTGAGTTACGGGAGTGGAGACAGACTGTGTCCCTCCCAAGTGGCTGCCAGAGCAACCTGGAGCAGAGACAGGCGGTCCCCTTCCCCCTTCTTCATGCAGGGAGAGTATCAGCCTCCCCGGCAGCAGCCAGAGCAACCAGGAGCGGAGACATTCAGTCTCCCTCCCTAGCGGCAGGTGGAGTTACTGGGTGGAGTCCTCCTCCTCAGCGGTAGTTCGGCATGCAGGGAGAGAACAATATTGGCCTTCCCAGCAGCAGCCATAGCAACTGGGAACAGAAACGGTGGCTTCCCTTCCCCAGTTGCAGGGTGTATTGTCGGAGTGGAGAATGTCGGCTTCCCTCCACAGCGGTAGTTGGTGTTACTGTGAGTGAGAAGTGTCGTCCTCCCTCTCTAGTGGCAGCTGGAGCCACAAAGCTAAAAAATTATCTCCACAAATTCCACTTTTAAACCTTTCACCTCTGCCAGGGTGCCCATAATTCACAGCAATACAGGGGTATCTTTTTAATATTCCTTGTGTTATATCTACATTATTGTGTTAGCTGGGTCTCTAACAATGTAATTCTATAACAGAATTATCCCTCGTATGTTTAGGCTCCCTGTGACCTTACAGTTTGCATGTTATCTCTTTTCAGTAGCAGACATTAGTCGTAATACAGAGGTACAAATAATCACCGTCTCTTCTATTTGACATTAATTGGTGTTAAATTAAAGTGTAGCATATTAATCCTTTTTTAAACATTTACAAGCTAAAAATAGCTGTGATCTGGCCCAGCCGCAGAGCGGATCCTGTTTTGATGATTTGAATGAATTCTTTTACACTTGATATTTTAATATCATAGCTACTAGATCATTAATATACATGGTTATAATTAGACTGAGGTGGCGTCCCTCTGGAATGCGTATATCATGATAAATCATTATGGCAAATCACCATGCCAACAATTCTTCAAATGGTCACACGGCATGCAGGGAATGCTCCCCTGCTCTAATGCGTTATATAAAGAATGCCGCAAAAAAAGAAATATGAAGAAAAGGATAAGGAAAGAAAAAAAAATACTTACCGTTAAAGTTTCTAAAATTTGAAGCTTAGACTTGAAGTTTTAGAGCAGGAAGTCACCAATCAGACAGACATTTCATCAATAGAAACACTGAAGACTTTTGGGTTCGACCACTCAAACAGTTTAATCCCTGAAGGCTAGCTGGCACCAGGGACCTTCTGGAATAACATAATTCCAATGAAGTTGTGATGGCGCCCGGAGTGTTTCTTATATATACACATTGTGTGCAATAATCAGCGAGAATACCTCGTACTACAAATATGGCCTCCAACAAGGAGATGTCACATTCTGATGCTATCATCATCTATATATCATTAGAAAGAACGGGTTCAAGTTTTCAATCATACATATTGGTAATCACGTGCCCTTTGACGTTTAATGTTCGTGAAAATGTAAAGTCACGGGTTTCTGAGATACTGTAAATATAACTCTGAGACGGTAACTTATCCGACAGTCGAGGTATTTAATCAACTTCATCATCCTTCAGAGCTATTCAATAAAGCAAAAACTGTCAGGAATTCACCACTAAATTGATCATTTTAGTTAAAAAAAAAAAGTTTAATTTAAAAAAAAATCCTTTAACATTTCCCAGCCTTTATTTTTACACTAAAATTTGAGATTTTCCAGTCAGTTCCTAACGATTCCAATTTCTGTGAATAATCTTGATAATGGCCATGTTTGTGAACATCGAGTTGCGATACCCATAGTGGCTATTTAAGTTGACAAGCATGCATACTTAAAGGGACTCTCCAGTGCCAGGAAAACATATCCATTTTCCTGGCACTACAGGAGTCTCTAGTGCCCCTCTGCCTCCCACCCCCCATCCCACATTGCTGAAGAGGTTAAAACCCCTTCAATGACTTACCGGAGTCCAGCACCGATGTCCCTCGGCGCTGGGTCAGGCTCTGCCTACGCTCCTCGGCCCGGCCGTCGGCTGAGGAGACCTAATGCTCATGCTCGGCAATGGCTGCACACGCGCATCAGACCTCCCCATAGGAAAGCATTGAATAATGCTTTCAATGCCTTATTCTGGGGATTTCGGCGACGCTGGAGGTCCTCGCGTAGCGTGAGGACGCCGAGTGTCGTTATAACACACTTTTCGTGTTCTATGAACACAGAAGTCTCCTCTAGTGGCTGCCACTAGAGGAGGAGTTAACCCTGCAAGGTAATTATTGCAGTTTATGAAAACTGCAATAATTACAGTTGCAAGGTTAAGGGTAGTGGGAGTTGGCACCCAGACTACTCCAATGGGCAGAATTGGTCTGGGTGCCTGGAGTGTCCCTTTAATGAAAATTCCACTAACTGGATATAAGATCCATGTTATTAATCAGCAAGCCAAGTATCTGTTCCACTTGGAATTTTTGCCCTAGATTTCAGATAACCGCGTTGACTCACCCCTACAAACTTTCGGAGAAATTCTTTGGAACATTCTATGTCTGTATTGGAGAGATCTGAAAAATCTCCCATCATTCCATCCTCTGTCGCTGGTAAATCGCTGTAGAAATTTCTAGCCCTGGCGTAAAACTGCATCTCCCCTTCTATCACCTCACTGGTCAGCGCGTAGAGTTTCACTGTAGCAAAGAGAAATAAAATGTGTAAAACGTTATGTTAAACACTTCAATAAAATAAAATTACAAGTGGATACTTTTTACCCCAAATAACTACTGACAGACACTTCACTAGAACACACAGAATACTTTCAATGAATAAAAAAAGGTTAGAAATTTCCATGGAGTAGTCAAAGTTAGAATTGTGTGAAAGACAGCTGTGAGTATTATTGTACATTTAGATTTATTATACAGAGTAAACGGTGTAGTTTATTCCACCAATCACAGCACCGCATGAAATATATTAAAGGGACACTACAGGCACCATAACAACTTTAGCTTAATGAAGCAGTATTGGTGTATAGATCATGTCTCTGCAGTCTCACTGCTCAATTCTCTGCCATTTAGGAGTTAAATCACTTGTGTTTGTGTCTCTGCAGCCCGACTCCTTCCCTGCTCGAGACAGACACAGCCTGCATGAAATAAATGGTTTCATTTTCTTTCAAAAGTTTTTTATTATTATTATTAACAATATTGACAATAACGCTGTATGAATTACAAATTAACTTAACAAAAATAAAAACATGATAACTGGGGAATACATTGTGAAAGTGTTTCCAGGATTAATTGCATTTGTAGATGAAATTGTTTGTGTTATAAACACGATGCCAATTATGCATTATATCAAACAACAATAGAATAATATATAATATAATACATATATAAAGATCTCAGATCTGCTGTGTCTTGGTGTTTTTAAATAATACTGGATAGCTTTCTATGTTAGTGTCTGGTCAAGTGAGGTAAGTGCTAAAGTGAATATCTTTTTCTGACGTCCCGTTACCAGAGTCCCTATTTATATGTTGGGGTTTCCAGAGTGTATGAGGGGGCTCTAAAGGCCAATTTGCACCTCTTGATCTCTAATACATTGTTTAACACCTCATCTTGCTGAGATCAGGATATGACTTATTATAATTCTGTAACTTTGGGTAAACCATCCGGGAGTTTCTTCAGGAGACACATTGTGGGTGACAGAGTTGGAATTAAAGTGGTAAGAATTCCAATTAATGTGTGTATATCGTTCCAATATTGTGTGAGTTTTGGCCATGACAAAAAGATATGGTGAAGTGTGCCTACCTCTCCACACTCTCTCCAGCATTTGTTTGTATTTAACAGTTTGAAATTGAAAAGTCTGGAGGGTGTTAAGTGCCACCTGAATACTAGTTTATAATGTGACTCTAATAGGGCAGTGGATTGAGTGACTCCTCGCAAAGCAAACATGATCTTATGCCATTCCTCAAATGAAAGTTTTATTCAGCTCGCTCTCCCACTTGTCATGTAGTCTAATTTTGGACCAAGTGTCCCGGCAAAAAAAAGCATAGCACATCGAGATGGTTCGTCTCTGAGCAGGATTTGAGTGGTACGTTTTTTCTAATTGAGACATATCTATTACACAGGCATCCAAAACCTGATCAGACACCTTAAAATGATCACTAATTTTTTTCTACCACCTGTCTGTGCATCGGGTCATCAGAGGCATTCAAAATAATTTGGTCTGTAACTGGTCAAACGATAAAAACGTATAAGACATCAATAAATAATTGGTATGTTTGACAGAATGAGAGAGTCAATATTCCACATCCAGATCAGGTAATGAGGATCGCAAAAGCGACAGAGGAGCGGCCCTGGACCAAAAAGCAGACGGTTTAATGTTTTTAAAAACAGCATCCCAAGCCTTAATAGTGGTCTTGGTGGTGGGGAACATGTTCGCCAACCGCGGCCGAACAGAGGAGGGTAACCATAGCACTTCAGTTATCTTATGAGGAGAGATCTTAGTAGCCTCCATCTCCAACCACAGTGGGAAGACCATTAGCTGCATAAGTTGCTAAATAATACTGACTCAAATTTGGCATACCCATACCTCCACTAACCCTGAGTTTTTGTAGAATAGCCAATTGAATTCTACACAGTTTTTTTATTGCAGACAAATGCCAAAGGGGTAGAGTGAACCTTCTTTTAAAAAGGAAGGTATAGTGAGAGGGATAGCTCTAAGAAAGTATAACATTTTAGGAAGGAGAGTCATTTTGACCGAATTTATTCTGCCCAACTAAGAAATTTCCAGACTACACCATCTCTCAATGTTGTCCCTAAAAGCAGGCCAGACCTTACCTAAATTACATGCATGCATCTTTGACAGAGATTAATACCTAGATATGAGATGTATGAATCCCTCTAGTCAAAGTCCTCTGTTAAAGCGGTCAATATGTGCCATGGGACAAAAAAGTATAGCGCCAGAATTTTATTTTTGTTTAGTTTATAGTAAGAAATTTTGCCAAATTCTTGCAAGATTGACACTAATGACGGGACTGAGGTTGGAGGATTTTTCAATTATACCATAATGTCATCTGCAAATAAGCCTATTTTATGTTCCCTCTCTCTCACCACAATACCCTCAATGTCCACACACTGTCTTATAGACTCAGCCAAAGGCTCCACTGCCAGCACAAATAACAGCGGTGACAATGGGGAGCCCTGTCTGGTCCCGTTGGATAAAGCAAAGCTGTCAGATACAAAGCCATTTGCGGACACTGTGGCTGTTGGATTACAGTATAATGCTAACATAGCCCCGATGAAAGAGTCTGGAATATGAAATCTCAACATTGAAAATAAAACCATTTATTTATTTTTTTATTCCATCGGATGTTAACTTACTTTAGAGGTTATCACCTTCTCTGTAATATGAACTTTAATCAAACACAGGAGGCTCCTGCAGCATCTAGTAGGCTATCAACAGAGCAGGAGATAACAAATGATAAATTAAACAGAATTTGCAATAAAGGATGTGTAAACATTAGATTACTCTTTACAGGAAGTGTTTCAGAGGCTGTGTAAGTCACATCTCCATGCAGGGCTGTCTAGGGCCATATAAACACTGTCATTTTTCTCCGGAATGGCAGAAATATCAGCAGTGAGACTGCAGGGGCATGACTTTATACACCAAATCTGCTTCATTAAGCTACAGTTGTTTTGGTGACCATAGTATCCCTTTAAATATCTAAAACTGGTCCCCAATCAGGCTTTGTTACTTCAGAGACCTCATCTATCTCACTGATTGAAAGCATATTTTAAGAGGTAAATACCGAATCGCGGTTGGTTTGGTTTTTGCCGTACGACGACTCCTGCCCACGCTAGTTCCTCATGGGTGAGTGAGTCACAGAGACACACACTGAGTGAACGTGAGTCTCTGTGTGAGTCTCTGTGACTCACTCACGCCTGTTTCCAAATCTGTATAGGATGAGGATCTTTTTTTTAAGAAGGTGTGAGGTCGAGCAATGTGATTTTAAAGTCTTCTGGCGCCTGTGTCTAAATCAGAATAATTTAAGTTCCAGAAAGTGTCTGAGCTCAGATATGAAGTTGCTTCCAGCTGGCAGTGACGGGATTATCCAATACTGAGGCTAATTGGGCCAAAGTATTTGACATTAGAGGCATAAAAGACATCATCACCTCAGACACAGCTGCGTACTTAAAGGGGAGCCACGGTCAGGGCACACAGTGCATTGGATGGGAAGAAACAAATATTGGGGTTTATATATAAAATTAAGTTGTGTTTGCGATGATTTTGTGAACATGTGCCATATTCTAATTTATAAAACTGTCACTCAGCCTTTATACTTCATATCATGGCAGTGTGCCAACACGCAGAGTACGAACATATCCTAACATGGACAGGGAAAGACACGTATTATCCACCCTTAATAGGTACTTAGGAGAATGTTGTTATTGCTATGGTTACCAGCCCCCTGGAGCCTGTGTTTGTGACACCCGGGTTCTCCTGCACTCCCAGTAAAAGGGGGTTTCTGTATAGCAGAGGGCTCCATTGCCAAAATTAAAATCTGCTGCTATTGCTCTCCCCCACGCTTCCTTGTCTTCTTCCCCCTAACTTTTATACTTAAGCTTCCTCCTCCGCTGCTGAATTGCACTTTCTTCTAACTCCATCTAAATTAATCGGTCTTTAAACTAAAGCTTCGCTCTAAGCACCATCGCAAATTTGAATAAAAGTGCAGATAGCACTGCCAATCGCCACACTTAGTCCTATTCAGGGCCGGATTAACATAGGGGCTGATGGAGCTGCAGCTCCAGGCCCAAGCCAATGGAATAGGCCCATTGATTTAAAAAAAAAAAAAAAAAATCTTTAAAACTACTCTTCACATGCTGTTGCTTAAAGGTACACTATAGTCATCCAGACCACTTCAGCTCAATTAAGTGGTCTAGGTGTCAGGTCCCTCAGGTTTTAACCCTTCACATGTAAACATAACAGTTTCAGAGAAACTGCTATGTTTACATTTGGGGTTAATCCAGCCTCTAGTGGCGGTCTTCATTTTGCCTCCGTCACGCAGAGTGTCCATAGGAAAGCACTGAGAAATGCTTTACTATGGACACTTTGATTGCGCGCGCGGCCCTTGCCGCGCATGCGCATTCGGCTCCAGTCACGTCGGACGGGGGAGCTGACGTTGGACGGGGAGGAGAGGTCACCAGCGCCGAGGGAGCCCAGCGCTGGATTAAGGTAAGCTGCTGAAGGGGTTTTAACTGCTGCGCCACTGGAGGGGGACCCTGAGGATGGGGGCACTCTCAAGGCACTAAAGTGTCAGGAAAACCGCTTTGTCTTCCTGACACTATAGTGATCCTTTAAGAATAAAACCCCTAAGAGGGATGTAGGCTGAGTGTGGACAGGCTGACAATGAAATTGGTTAATGTAAAGCTGACTTTGCACTCTAAGCAAATGCTCTTACTGCTTTGGTCTCTCTAACACTGTGGCATGTTCCCTTTCTTCTACACTCACTACACCCACCTTTTCTCTGTTCCAGACTGTATAACAGGAGATTCTGCCTGCTAGTAAGAAGGTTAGGAGAGGAGGAGACCAGCGAGTGCTAGGGGACAGTCCTTAGAAAGCGTAGAGCGAGCACACCATTAGACACATTTATGTCAAGCTCAGGGTGCTGCCTGCATAGTATGCCCTTTGCTGGCCAGTCTGCATGATTGGCAGGGAGTCTGGCATGCATTCACCCCAGGATGACCTAATTCTTCGGGCAGGCACGCCCCCTTCTTGGACATGCTCTCCCTTTTGGGCGGTTCTGGTTTCGTGACTCGCGTCAGTGGCCCACCCTTTTACCCCACCTATAGACATTCTGCTTCACCGGACCTGCTGTTAGGGGGTATAGATTTACTTGAAAGATGAAATCATGAGATTCACATAGGGTATATGTTTTCTGATAGTTATATCCTGTGAGTTTCCCTCCAGCACCACCTCCACCAGATACATGACTTTTAGTGTTTTCTGTTGATGAGATTTTGTAATTAGACCCATCATAATTTTCAGCACCAGGCCCAATGGGCTCTTAATCTGGACATGGTCCTATTCAATAAACAGTGCACTAAAGAATATGGCTGCCTTTGGCTTACATAGCAGTTCCAATCAATCTACGTGACGACTGGAACTCAGCTTTGGGGATAAACTACTTACCCCATAAACATCTGACTAGACCATCAGACCAGAGTGAGAGACACCTAAATCTATTGTCTCCACTTGGTACAACTGCAAGATGATTCCCTAAACAAACAGTGCACCTCCACTGAACATGCGATTTGTAGTGCGCTATGTATTAACACATTAATAAATACAGGCCACGAGTATCTTGTGCCGATAGGATAACTGGGGCAGCCCCCGTTATCTGTGGGTATAACCCTTTTCTTGTCACATCCACACAAACAGAGCCAAGGCTGCTACCCTATTTATTTGGTCTCTTTAAATTCCCCCTTATCAATGAATTTGGTAAGGATTCGGGTATTGTCCGCGTTGCAATTCAGTTCGGACAAATTTAATTTATTCAGTCATATCTAGAGAAACGATTCATGCAAAAAAAATGGCAGGAAAATGGGCCAGCCAGTGTACTGCTAATATAAACGTAACTTAGTGACTGTCCCCCAACCATTAATCATCTCTTTTACCATCAATAATCTTCCTCTTTTTGTAGCTATGGATGGAACTCTGAATCTCGAGACAAACTAAATGGCTCGTCCATTGTGTGCATCGTTTGTTTAGGCCCTGGGGAGATAGCATGGACAAGGGAACACGTATGAGTGTGGGGATGGATGAGTGTGATTGGTTGTGTATGTATGTGTGGGTGGGGTTATGTGGTGTGTGAATTTGTGGTGGAATGGTCTTACCTTACTTGGGATTCGGGCCAGCATACAGCTTCCCTTCCGCCCACCCCATTGTTATGTAGTCGCAGCTAGTCGGGGGTGTGTCCTTGCCAATTCGGTTTGGAGGCTATGTCAATATGTGGAATGATGTGGTCAAGTTTTAGGTCTCAACTTCCCCTGCTTTAAAAGGTTAACTTTAAACTTCTGTTTGGATGTGCCTACCAAGCGAGGAAAAGGTCGGCTGGTGGTAAGCATTGAAAGGAAAAAAAATGATGGTCGAGGGGGTACACCCTAATCCCTGCGGCACGCCTATGGATTGAGACCGGCAGGGGACATCGCAGGATCTCCCCTGTCGGCTCATGCAAAGCTGGCACTATCCGAGCGCCGGCTCTGCTCTAAGCCTCCATGGGCCGGTGGGGAGATCAAAGATTTATCTCACCGGCCTACAGCAGCATGGAGGGAGGCAGAAGCTCTAGCCAGCAGCAACACTTAGATCTCGCGAGAGTGAACTCTAGCCCTGCAGGCTAGAGTTCACTCTCCACTGGACCACCAGGGATGGCACATGGCAGCAAGGATCCCCCTCCCTACATAAGGTAAGAAGGGAGGGGGGATATTTACTAATCTGCCCCCACCCCCACAAGCCTTCCAAACATACAGCACCCATGCACATACAGCACCCCCACACACACACAGCACCCTCACAAACAGCACACTCACGCACAAACAGCACACACAGCACACAAACAGCACCCTCACACACATCACACAAATAGCACCTTCTCACACACCCTCACACACACACCCACATCACCCTCACACAGCACACTAACAGGACCCTAACAAACGCACACACACAAACACCCTCACACACACACACAGCACACTACCAGCACCCTCACACACATCACACTAACAGCACCCTTACACAAACACCCTTACACACACACACACAGCACCTTTACACAGCACACTAACAGCACACACACACACAGCAGTGTCTGTATGTGTGTGTGTGTGTGTATATATACACACACATACATATACACGCGGCGTGTGTTTGTGCTTTAGGGTGCACATCCTAATGCAATATGCTGCGCACCCCTATGAGTGCATAGGCTCATGGTCAATATATTGGCAAGGACGTTGGCTTATACTGTATGACTAGACAAACTTGTTTGGTGTGTATTGGGATCCAATTAGGGGTTAACCCTTTAACTACATATGAATGAGTACAGAAATGTCCAAGTGACCTAAAGTCCCAATCAATTAAAATTGTCATATACAATGTAAACCTTTATTGGAAACAAGAAAAATAAGAAAAAAATAATCACCAAAAATATATAAACATAATTAGGGGGAGAAGCCCGCATCGTTAACCTCTCAGATACTTACCGGACTACAGTTCGAATCCAAGTTCTAATGAAAGGTTTGTCGTTTATTTTGAATAGGTAAAAGATTTAAACTTATTTGTCAGACGGCTAGCACTTCACAAATACCATATTGTCAGGGAAGAGAAGAAAGCAAAAGAGCTGGGCTTTAACATGAAGGAGTTGCAGTATCTTCAAGACCTGGTATCCCTGCTGGAGAATAATGATGACGTCTCCCCCAAATCATATACAGACCTAAGACCCAAAACCAAAAGCAAATTCACCCCTAACTTTCGTGAGTATAGGAATATTAACCTCTTTGTGGAGTCACCATGTAACGCCCTCAAAACCGTATCCACCAAAACTTTGACTCTGAGACCGCAAGGTAACCTGACAAAATATGAGTGGAAAGATATGTGTGACCTGAGAGACAAAAAGGACGTCATCAAACCCACCGACAAGGGGGGGGGGGGGACATAGTACTTATGAATAGACAGCATTATATTGAAATTGCAGAAACTATTTTGAATGATAGACAGACATAACCTATTGAGTGATGACCCTACATTGAAATTCTAAACAGAATACAATCCCTTTTGTACAAAGCATATGATGATAAAATTACCAAGATTGAATACAACTTTATCTATGTAAATAAACCCACTGTATCCACCTCTTACTGCCTTCAGAAGGTCCACAAAAAATATTCCAACCTTACAGCAAGACCTATAGTGTCAGGATCTAATAACCAACCAACAAAGGCAGCATTTATGTGGATAAAATACTACGCATCTACGTCGACTTCCATCGTATCTAAGGGACACTAAAGATACTCTTAAATGTCTATCCAAATTAAAGGTACCAAGTAACGCCATTCTCTGTAGTTTGGATGTGGAGTCGTTGTACTCCTCTATTCAACACACAGTGGGGATAAAAATTGTCCTTCCTGGACACTAGGGGACCTGAACATCGGAAGCACACTATATTTTTTCTAAACCAGTTACTCTTCATTCTTACACAATTTTTTTTTGTTTCACAATGGATTCTCCCAACAGGTGCAGGGAACTGCGATGAGTACATCTTGTCTTACACTAACCTGCACCTGGGGTGGTGGGAGAGATTTTTAGTCTCTTCGTCAACCCCTAAAATCTATATGGACTGTATTTATCTCTGGAAGAGATATATTGATGACGTCCTTGTTGTCTGGATGGGAAATGCAGAATGTTTTACAAAATTCGTTGAGCATCTCAATATGAACGATCTGAACCTGACAATGGAAATAGGGACCCCATCCCTTAATTTCCTTGACTGTACCCCGACCATAACAGATACATCTTAAATAAAGACCACCCTCTATTGGAAACCAACCTCTACTAATACAATGCTTAGATGGGAGAGCTACTATCCAACATCCCTGAAAAGAGGTATTCCGGTGGGTCAGTACTTAAGACTCATGTGGAGAAATCAATCCAATTGAGGCAAAGATTCAGGGAGAGGGGGTATCTGAATAAATGTTTGAAAAAAGCATATCAAAACACCCTATCCTCTTTGCGGCTCCCGGTCCTTGCCCTGTCGTGGTTTCCTGTTCCTGGTTCCCGAGAGTGCGTTTATCTTTGTGAATATTACTTCCTGATATCCTGATCTTGGCTTTTCCCTGGTTATTCCAAATTCTGGTTCCCCTGACTTGACTTGTTTAAACGGTATCTGAGTATTTCTGGCTTCCTTGACCTCGGCTTTCCCTTTGACCATTCTCTATCTCTAGCGTATTAGTCCAGCCATTCTAAGGTCCGGTTTACGCTCTGTCCTTTTATTTCCTTTCTTATGTATAGGTTTACATAGTTTCTGCGTGTTGGACCACACTAGCAGCCGTGACAATCCTGTGAAAGAGAATTACTTCTAGGAGAGAATAGAAACAGAGAAACCCCTAAACAGATAAGGTGCATAGCTAGTTTTGACTGTGGCTGGGAAACTGTAAAAAGAGCGATGGATTGCTTTTGGCCCCTCCTGACCCAAGATCCACATCTTACAATGCGGTCTCTTCAATTGGCATCACTTACAGCAAAGAGAGGGAGAAACCTCAAAGAGATGTTGGTATCGAGTCACCTGTCAGCCCAGAAGAACAGGACATGTTGGCTCACGGTGTTTGGCACTTATCAGTGTGGTCACTGTGTAGCATACCATTAAATTTCATGGGAATCCAAATCCATCTCAGATGCTATGGGCACATTCAGGGTTTCAGTTAAGCAATTCTTTAAATGCAACACAGTAGGGGTGGTTTACCTATTAACCTGTGAGTGTGGCCTAAAGTATGTGGGCAAAACAATACGCCCACTAAAGAGAAGGATTATGGAACATGTCCACTTGGTATCCACTTTCAAGGACACTCCAGTGGCCAGATATGTCAGGGCATACCACAATGACTCCCCGAGAGGTATGAGATTGTAATGGATCACCTGGCACCCTGACTGGGTACCTCCATTAAAGGATGCTCCTAGCACTTCCTGAGGACTCCAAGCACTGCAGCAGACACCAAAACCACCGAACCGTAGGAGCATATGAATGCTCTCAAGCATATGAATGTTGTATACAGCCGAATAGGAAAAACCATGCGAATAGGTTTACACTCCTAGCAGTCAAACTGGAACAGCATACAATAAATCCTCCCCCAATAATGAGATGACACTTCACTTTGAGGGTTAAGCAGGAACTCACTGGACTGGCACATACAGCCTCTTTTATTCCCAATCCACAAACTTAGTACTGCCCACAGGGTTTTACAGAACAACCAATCAATCTGTACAATACACTCAGACACTCCCACACAAAATCCTCCACTCTGCCTGTGATACAATTACCTTACACAATGGGTAATCTAATTATCACAGACAGAGAAATACAGTTTCATAAAACACATCACAGGGACCCCAAAACATGCAATAGCCCCATAAAAAGTATATCCGGGGAACCGGGGGATCTGGGTGAACCACATATCCAAAATTCACCCAGATCCGTTCAGTACTTTTGAGTGCTCCAAACTCCCGAACAATAAATCTAGGAATCGCGGCTAACAGCCGAACCAATGTATTCTCCAAGCGGCTTACATTTCCAGCAATCAGTCGCTAACCGTGTGTAGTAAATCCCCCCAATAACGAGACCAAGCTCCGCATTGAGGGTAACGCTAGAGGCGTTTGCGTGCTTCTCACTGTGAAAATCACAGTGAGAAGACGCAAGCGTCCATAGGAAAGCATTATGGTGTTTTCCTATGAGTCTGGCTGAATGCGCGCTCCTGCCGCGTATGCGCATTCAGCCGAAGAGGAGCAGAGGAGGAGGAGAGCTCCCCGCCCGGCGCTGGAGAAAGGTAAGTTTAACCCCTTTCCTCGCCATCCAGCCCAGAGGGAGGGGGTCCCTGACGGTGGTACTATAGTGGTCCTTTAAGCTAAAGTTTTTCAGGTGACTATAGTGTCCCTTTAATGGAACTGTAATTACGCTGAGATCAGTCTAAGCCAGAATCATTTCACTGACACAAATGGAGTCACATTTAATTCATTACATGTAACAGGAAGCTCTCCTTTTCCTCTAGTCTAGAGCACTGAAAAGGGTTAATAAAATCGCAGCTAGTTAGATTATAATTAGATTTATAACAGCTAGTTAGGTTATGGTTATTCAATCACAGCTAGTCAGGCTATGGTTATTCAATCACAGCTAGTCAGGCTATGGTTATTCAATCACAGCTAGTCAGGCTATGGTTATTCAATCACAGCTAGTCAGGCTATGGTTATTCAATCACAGCTAGTCAGGCTATGGTTATTCAATCACAGCTAGTCAGGCTATGGTTATTCAATCACAGCTAGTCAGGCTATGGTTATTCAATCACAGCTAGTCAGGCTATGGTTATTCAATCACAGCTAGTCAGGCTATGGTTATTCAATCACAGCTAGTCAGGCTATGGTTATTCAATCACAGCTAGTCAGGTTATGGTTATTCAATCACAGCTAGTCAGGTTATGGTTATTCAATCACAGCTAGTCAGGTTATGGTTATTCAATCACAGCTAGTCAGGCTATGGTTATTCAATCACAGCTAGTCAGGCTATGGTTATTCAATCACAGCTAGTCAGGCTATGGTTATTCAATCACAGCTAGTCAGGCTATGGTTATTCAATCACAGCTAGTCAGGTTATGGTTATTCAATCACAGCTAGTCAGGTTATGGTTATTCAATCACAGCTAGTCAGGTTATGGTTATTCAATCACAGCTAGTCAGGTTATGGTTATTCAATCACAGCTAGTCAGGCTATGGTTATTCAATCACAGCTAGTCAGGCTATGGTTATTCAATCACAGCTAGTCAGGTTATGGTTATTCAATCACAGCTAGTCAGGCTATGGTTATTCAATCACAGCTAGTCAGGCTATGGTTATTCAATCACAGCTAGTCAGGCTATGGTTATTCAATCACAGCTAGTCAGGCTATGGTTATTCAATCACAGCTAGTCAGGTTATGGTTATTCAATCACAGCTAGTCAGGTTATGGTTATTCAATCACAGCTAGTCAGGCTATGGTTATTCAATCACAGCTAGTCAGGTTATGGTTATTCAATCACAGCTAGTCAGGTTATGGTTATTCAATCACAGCTAGTCAGGCTATGGTAATTCAATCACAGCTAGTCAGGTTATGGTAATTAAGTCCCTCCATTCAGTGTTAAAGCATTCCTTCTCACTGAAGTGGTTATAGTGCCTGGAGTCCCCTGACACTGTCCCTCCATTCAGGGTTAAATCATTTTTGAGCAGTTTAACACTCAATGAGGGTCCATGTCTTCCCAAAACTCTTCCCCCCTGGAGGTGTGGTTAAAACGGAGATTACACACTTCCTGCCAGCCAAACCAAGTCATACCAGCAACAGGCGCTGTAATTGGCTGAATGCGGTCAGCTGACACTCTCAGCCAATCACAGCTGCCTATTGCTGCTCAGGACAATGCATACTCGTTGCGGATGGGCAGATGAGGACTCTCGTTCAGCATTAAATTATTTAAAATGTTTCAATGAGCAATGGAGAAACAGCGCCAAGGGGCTCTAGACACTATAACCACTTCAATGAGATGAAGTACCATATCGGTATTTATTCATTGTACATAAAATAATAAATTTTGTTTTCAAATCCATTACATCAAATTAAGAATTTGTCCAACTCATCTACAGTCATATTTTGGCTATTTCAGCTTAACGTTTCTAAATTTATTTTCAGCTCAACACAATTCGTATCCTCCTCCAAAAAATAAATAAATAATCAGTACAAATTGTAGATATTTACCTTGCTGACGGACAATTCAACATTTCTCATAAACTATTTTATTTTCACATCCATGTTTATTAGTATAGCTCTGGGTTTCCAAACTGGAAGCAGAGGACTTGGCCAGTGACTTTACATTTAAACAAACAGGACGTGAGAATCGCAGTGACACGGAATGGACATCCTCGGAATAGCACATACATGTAAACATATGTCATTTTAGAATGTACGAGATGAGAAAACAGATTAACCCCTTAAGGACACATGACATGCGTGACATGTCATGATTCCCTTTTATTCCACAAGTTTGGTCCTTAAGGGGTTAAACACTCCCATTCTGCCATTACGCTTAGTACCTTCCCTTCCCAAAAGGTGATTCGGGTATGTTTAGTGAATGCAGTATATGTTTGCGCACTTACCAAGGGGCAGTCGTTCGAGAAGGTAAAGGTAACTTGCAAAGAAATCTGTACGTATGGCCTTATGGAGGACAAAAGACATACTGTGTCTGCATAATTCTTCGTCTGTCTTGTGCCAACGAGACTTGAAGGCCAGGTGAGCTCCCAGATACTCCATGCTGGTACCTCTGGATCAAACACCGTGTAGACCATGATTTGCAGAGTCCTGGGTTGTAGTTTAAACAGCTAGTGCTCTGTGACACTTTACACCGAAAAGCTCCTGGCATTAGTGGAGAATATCCTGGAGGAACGCCGGGAGCAGGTGGTGTTTAAGGGAACTGATAGTAAAACACAGTCAGACATTTACTGCTTAGTAAGTGTAAAAGAATATGTGTGTCAATGGCTTCAACTCGATTCAAAAAAGACCTCGCTATTTCTGGACCTTCCAACCTTCACGTTGTCATAGTAGAGACACCACGTGGGCAGCTATATATAAAACCATAAATATGTCGGCAAAATGGGAACTCATGTTTCAACCAAATACTGCGTGTGAGGTGAGAAACAAAAATGTAAAAAAACAAAAAAACATAATACTTCCAAATTACTATCATTTTTATAAATAGAGAGATAGATAGATACTGTATAGATAGATGAGAGAGAGAGAGAGAGAGAGAGACACACACACACACACACACACACAAGCCCTAGCTTTTTTTCGGGGGATGCTCGTAATAGAAGTCCTACCCTGAAAATAAGCCCTAGTTCCCTAATATATGTTCGGGGAATTTTCCCCAAACTTAGATTCGCGAGTAAACTAATCTATAATTGGTGACATTTCCCCAAACATAGACCTGCTTTCTTGCACCAGCTTGCTACAATAATGCATCCTCACTTGCCGACAGTGTTGTAAAAATGGAAGTCTGTAATATTTTGACACCCAGACAAAATGAGTGCAAAAAGTACAAGAAAGGAATCGTGGAGGATTCCCAGGGCAAGAATCTCACGGCTTTCTGCAAAGAGATGAAGCTGGATGTCCGATGGCCTGACAATGGCTAGCAGAGTACAATAATCTCAAGCAACAGGTGGACGAGGGAAATGCCAAGAAGCACAGGTGTGGATTAGGTCAGTAACCATTATTTCCTGAGCTGGAAGGCATCATCTGTGAATGGGTTGCTGGCAGGAGAGCAGAGGCTTTGGTTGTGCACAGGGCTGATATTCAAGCATTTGCCCTTACAACGGCACCACAGTTTAAATTATCCTCAGAAGATTTCAAAGCATCACAACACTGGCTGGATGACTTCCTTAAGTGACATGAACTATCACTAAGAAGATCGACAACACTGTTCAAGCTGGAAGATGCTGAAATTATTAAAAGTGCACTTTTGTTGATCACATCGACTTTTCTAAGTAACATGATTGCTATGGATTAAACTGCAGTGGTTACGGGCCAAGGATCTAAAACGACAATTGATCAGAGGGGTGCCTCAGCAATCTACATTCCCTCCACTGGTTACAAAAGCGAACGTATTACCTGCATTTTGGCAATTCGTCTGGATGGAGAGAAATTAGCATGGAAACTTTGTGAAGGCTAGTCTGTGAGAGATTGTGAATTGGGTGAAGAGTTCATGGGAAAAATGCACTACGAGCAGGCTACATGGACAAGAAGTACTCATTTAAGGAGATACACACACTGACTGACAGATACACACACACACTGACATACATATACACATACACTGACATACATATACACACACACTGACACACAGATACACACACTAGTCAAAATATACACTTTTCTAACCACCTTGTTTCCTACCTTGTGGGTGCATGAGGGTGGTGTCTCCAGGATTCATACTTAGGGTGGCACATAAGGGATCAGGGACAAAAGAAGGTGGGCAGTTATAAAATGTGTGTGTGTTTATATATATATTTGTAGTCGGGGCAATATGGCCGAACAGAGAAATCTTAGCACAATACAATCATAGCATCAATAATTATGCACCAGTCGGTTGTGGTGTGCCGGAACCGACAAAGCAGTAGGCCTGTAATAAAAGTGGGCAAAAAGAAAATAACCAGAAAACATAATTCGTGAACCAACTTCGTTTATTGAGATAAGTCACAAAAAGCTT
>OW240925.1:2673843-2764258 GCA_933207985.1 Pelobates cultripes
ATATTAATTATGGGGGGTTTATTAATTATGGGGGGTGTATATTAATTATGGGGGGTTGTATTAATAATGGGGGTGTATCAATTATGGCGGTGGTGTATATTAATTATGGGGGTGTGTTAATTATGGGGGTGTATTAATTATAGGGGTGTATTAATTATAGGGGTGGATTAATTATTGGGGATGTATTAATTATGGGGGGTGGATTAATTATTAGGGGTGGATTAATTATAGGGGTGGATTAATTATGGGGCGGTGGATTAATTAGGGCGGAGTGGATTAATTATGGGGGGTGTATTAATTAAGGGGGGTGTATTAATTATAGGGGGTGGATTAATTATGGGGGGTGGATTAATTATGGGGGGTGGATTAATTAGTGTGGATTAATTATGGGGGGTGGATTAATTATGGGGGAGTGGATTAATTAAGGGGGTGGATTAATTAGTGTGGATTAATTAAGGGTGTGTGTATCAATTAAGGGGGGTGGATTAATTAAGGGTGTGTGGATGAATTAGTGTGGATTAATTAAGGGGTATGGATTAATTAAGGGGTATGGTTTAATTAAGGAGTGTGGATTAATTAAAGAAAACCTTTAACATTTTTTACGGGTTTTTTTGGGGGGGGGGGGGGGGTGCCAAGCACAGAATCCGCCCCGGGTGCCAAATGCTCTAGGTACGCCCCTGCATGTCGATCAGATATGGGAACAGAGTGATGAGATTGTGTCTGCTGTCAGTCCCAGTCATACCGGGTTTTCTGTGATACCAGATGATGTCAAACCACTGGGTGATACAGGTGTCAGTTCTCCAGGAGTTGTTGTTGCAGAACCAGTTCCTTGCGGTCCATCTGAGAGAGCACAGGAAGAAGGGATGGGCACAACTGAAGGTCCAGGTGAGGCAGCTCCAAATATGGTTTTGGGGCACCCAAGAAGAAATATTCACCCTCCCAGTTATCTCAAAGACTTTGAGGTCTAGGGGGGAGGAGTGTTATGCAGTCCACCTTCCAGTAGATTGCAGCATATTGAAGTTATGCACTTGTTCTGTTGTGTTAGTCTCTCTTGTGTTATGTCATTGTGTGTGTGTGTGTGTGTGTGTGTTATGTCATTGTGTGTGTGTACTGAAGTAAAGAGAAGTTCTATTTTACTACAATGTCTGAGAGCCATTTTGTGAATATATAACCTGCTAATACACTAAACTAAGTGTGAAACAAACTGGCATTTTTGATCAATAGATCCCGTTTTTATTGCTTCAGTCTACAAGCGAATACATTGTATATATCGCTTATATTTAGATACTTTCATCTTTGACAATACAAAGTATATTATTTAGAACAAGCATCATCTACCACATACCTCATTGGGGATTAAGATCCCTGTTCTATACATATTCGCTGCACATCCATTTAGGAGCTCAGTCTCTTTTTACTTTTATTTTTTATCCTATTTTATTTTATTTTTTTTATCCTATTTTACTCCTTTATATTTCATTTTTTTAAAATTTTATATTACTATTCTGTTTCATGTTGTAGTTTTAGACATATAGGTATACATTCTTTCTCTTTATATTTATATTTACATTTACTTCTTCTCTTTATTTATCTGTTTTTTATCTATGATCCCTCATTTAAAGGGACACTATACATATTGAGTATTTAAAGGTCTGCTATTTTACTTCACACATTTTATCGATATTATCTATACATAGTGCTTTAGCCATTAGTCACTAAGCTAGCTCCTGGAATCTATACTCTCCATCTAGAGTGTTTTCTTACTTAGTATCTACTGTATCCATGTAGGCAAGAGGTCTCTATCGCCGAAGTATCTGGCATGAAAGTAGGGAACCAAGAGAGAGAGATCACACACTAGACAACATTAAAGATCACAAGGGGGACAGAGAGAGGAGAGTCTCAAATTAGACAGCTATCATCAAGAAGGACACAGGGAGAGGATTAACAATCCACAATCGTAATCTGCCTTACTTAACCCATTGACCAACCATTAAAATGTTCTGTATTGTTGGAAATTCAAAGAGAATTTCATATTATGGCCAAAGTAACCGAATTGGACAAATATTCCAAGTCAGCTATGCTCCCAGTTCCTGCACTGTGTATTAAAATGTTACGGATATGCGTTACAATAAATTCTGAATTCTCACATTACTGAATAACCCTGTTTATTTTCTCTGTATTTCTGCTATTTTAGTGAGGAGATACATTTGATCTTTTGTGCTACTTTTTATTTTGGTTCTGTTTTCCGTGTTTATTGTACCATCATTTTTAGTCTATTTGTTATGTTCATTCGTCACATGTATTGTTTTTGACGTTCAGTATTTAAGTCCCTTGTTTTTTCCTGATTCCAGTCGGTTATGTCAAACTGTAGTGGCTCCACCTGTACTATCGGATTGTTACGTAGCATAGAATCTAATGTTTGAGATTTTATATATGTTTTTATGTATTTCATATCTTGTATATGTTTCCCGAATGACCTTTTATCCTTAGGTCTGATTGCTTTTACAGTGGATGCTGTGTAGACTAACCTTTCCTTATACTTATACAGGTGATTTGAATATTGTGCAAAACTTCATTTATTTCAGTAATGCAACGTAAAAGGGGAAAGTAGTATATAGAGATATAGAGATAGACGCATTACATGCAAAGCAAGATAGTTCAAGCCGTGATTTGCCATAAGTGCGATGATTATGGCTTACAGCTCATGAAAACCCCAAATCCACAATCTCTGTAAATTAGAATATTGTGAAAAGGTGCCATATTCTAGGCTCACAGTGTCCCACTCTAATCAGCTAAGTAAGCCATAACACCTGCAAAGGGTTTCTGAGCCTTTAAATGGTCTCTCAGTCTGGTTCAGTAGGAATCATAATCATGGGGAAGACTGCTGACCTGACAGTTGTGCAGAAAACCATCATTGCCACCCTCCATAACGAGGGAAAGCCTCAAAAGGTAATTGCGAAGGAAGTTGGATGTTCCCAAAGTGCTGTATCAAAGCATATTAATAGAAAGTTTATGTGGAAGGGAAAAGTGTGGAAGAAAAAGGTGCGCAAGCAACAGGGATGACCAAAGCCTGGAGAGGATTGTCAGGAAAAGGCCATTCAAAAGTGTTGGGGACTTTCACAAAGGAGTGGACTGAGGCTTGAGTCAGTGCATCCAGAGCCACCACACTCAGACGGATCCTGGACATGGGCTTCAGATGTTGTATTCCTCTTGTCAAGCCGCTCCTGAGCAACAAACAACGTCAGAAGCGTCTTACCTGGGCTAAAGAAAAACAGACCTGGTCTGCTGCTCAGTGGCCCAAAGTCCTCTTTTCTGATGAGAGCAACTTTTGCATCTCATTTGGTAACCAAGGACCCAGAGTCTGGAGGAAGAATGGAGAGGCACACACTGCAAGATGCTTGAAGTCCAGTGTGAAGTTTCCACAGTCTGTGTTGATTTGGGGAGCCATGTCATCTGCTGGTGTTGGTCCACTATGCTTCATTAAGTCCAGGGTCAATGCAGCCGTCTACCAGGAGATTTTGGAGCACTTCATGCTTCCTTCCGCAGATGAGCTTTATGGGGATGCTGACTTCATTTTCCAGCAGGACTTGGCACCTGACCACACAGCCAAAAGCACCAAAGCCTGGTTCAATGACCGTGGGATTACTGTGCTTGAATGGCCAGCAAACTCGCCTGACCTGAACCCCATAGGGAATCTATGGGGCATTGCCAAGAGAAAAATGAAAGATATGAGACCGAACAATGCAGAAGAGCTGAAAGCCACTATTGAAGCATCCTGGTCTTCCATAACACCTCAGCAGTGCCACAGGCTGATAGCTTCCATGCCATGCCGCATTGAGGCAGTAATTGCTGCAAAAGGGGCCCGAGCCAAGTACTGAGTCCATATGCATGCTTATACTTTTCTGAGGTCCGATATTGTTCTATGTACACTCCTTGTTTTATTGATTGCATGTAATATTCTAATTTACTGAGATTGTGGATTTGGGGTTTTCATGAGCTGTAAGCCATAATCATCGCACTTATGACAAATCACGGCTTGAACTATCTTGCTTTGCATGTAATGCGTCTATCTCATATATTAGATTCCCCTTTTACATTGCATTACTGAAATAAATTAACTTTTGCACGATATCCTAATTGTTCGAGTATCACCGGTATAAAAAACATTTTTTATTTTGTGTGTTGACATATTGTCAGAGCACACACAAATTAATAGATAAGGTTTGCAGTTTACACTGAAGTCGCTCGCCCATTCCGTATGATGCTGCCTAAAATTTGATTAGTAGCATAAGTCTCACCCTTTAACTTTTCTCCACTTTACCGAATAACCCTGTTTGTTGTTACCGGTCGGAAATTTTGAACACAAATGTAGTATTTTCTTCATCTTTTTAGTCTGTATTTTAAAGTAAAAAGGATTTCTTTAAAAATATTAATCATAAATTCAGTGAACTTTTAATAAGTTGAAAGAGAACAAATGAATGAATACAATTTCTCTCTTTATCGATAACATTATACAAAAGGTGCTCACCTATCCAATCAGCAAAAATGAAATTGGCAACAAACTCTGCTTGTATACTAGAGTCAAAGATAATTAAGAAAATGGGATATGTGTTCCCTTCCTGTACACAGCGCTCACACTCCCCCCGACAGACCCGTAAGATCCCCCTCACGGTCAGGAAATCCTATATAAATGAACGCTGTGAGTTATATACAAGGCTCTATTCACTGGAAGAAAGAAACTTTATGACGTGAGATCAAATCTTTGGGGAGCCATATACACAGATATAAGTCACAAATCGTTTACATTTTCTAGGCTAAATGTCAATTACGAGGAGGTTTTTCTGAACAGTAAGTCACATTTGTTATGGAAGCCTCGCAATGCACGTCCTGTATTAAAATGTCACGGATTTGCGTCAAAATAAATTAGAAATGCAGATTTTCCTGTGGAAGGCCATGCATAATTAGATAGTATGTTCAGCTGCTGTGTACCTATCGTTACTTACTGTATTTACTAGATTTTTATACCGACTGTGTGCGCCCTAAACGTCTAGTATGGTATCCTCATTAATACATATTCTAACAAACGGAAAAAAGGATAAAACAATAAAAGGCTTCAAAGTAATAATCGTCCTATATTGAAATGCTGCCTTTTTGGGCTTTTCAATGTTTGAATTATACTGACCCCACTCCCAAGTTGCCTTAAGTTTTAAGTAGGTCTCACATGTCCCGATGTTTTATTCGTCCCTGTCTTTGCACGTTATCAGTGTTGTCCTATATGTGAAGCACTGTCTGGCTGAGATTATCTATATTAAAATGCTTAGATTGTCAGCTACTATGGCATGCTATTCTCGTGTAACGTAAAGTAACAGGTGGTGCACTGCGATATATTGAGATATCTATTAACAGGAGTGAGATGGCAGGTAAGAAATATGAACTTCAACTTTTGTGTGGGTTTGTACATGGACTGGGAGTCCCACTCTCAATGTTTTGCAGGACTGGACAGGCCACTGGGATATTTCCTGGGGAACGGCTATATCTGGGGATAATTAGAGTGTCACACCATGACGGGTATTTTAGTTGCCCCTGTAGGGGTTTGCCAGTTTTAGCAGGCTGAGATTACACTGTACGTTTATACAGACATTTAGAACATGCCGGTTGTCATTAGTAGCATTGGGATTGGTGGCAAACAATGTGTGCTTCTCCAGGACATGCATAGATATCCGGTAATGCTCTGTTATGCTCTGCAGGTCATGCAGGGATACTCGATATAACTCAAGCAGCCGCCACCTTTTCGATCCATACATGGCACGATCCATGTATGTAGGACCATCCACACTGAGATCTGTGAATTTCGTGCACAACAAATGACATTCATCTCTACTTCAACCTCTGGCCAAATGTTGCCAGATCTCCTATGTGTCCAGCTAGCCCGTCCCCAGCCAGTAAATGCCTTGTGATTGGATGAATCTGGCAATGATAATGTGATAGTGTTAATTCTGCATTATTAGCCAACATGGGAGCAGTCTCTCTGCACCAGCGAGAGCCGCAGTTTATAAAAAACTGAAATGGTTTGATATTAAACCTATAATACGAAATGACTTTACATTCACTTTCAATTCCCAAGAATTCACATTTTAGTGAATAACTCACTAAGATAATTAATTGTTCCTGTATCTCCTGTATTGTGCGAAGAAGTTTGATCACTCGTGTTCAATGACTATAAAACATCCTGTGCTCAGAACGCATCTCAGATGTCGAATAGGTGGGCCACAATATGGTGGAGAAATGATAACTCTCTGCTTACGGGAAGATTGAGGCATTTAACAATACCTATAGTATATAAAGGCTGATATTTAACATTTTAAACATTGATTGTATGAACATCATCAACATCACTGTCAGAAACGTCATTTATTTCCAATTCCATACAAAATGAACCCAGGTTCATATTATAACCTTAACGATCCATTATTCTAATCAGAAATGACTTGAAGGAGTGTAAATAAAAAGTGAACTTTTCTCAGATCTTTTTTTAGTTTGCTAATTTGGGCGAAAAGTGAAAATTCCTTTTGAATTCCTGAATAAATAAGACTTTAAAGAATAACCTTGTCTGATTCATGTAATTGTCAGAATTATTGGTAATGTAAGATTTTTTTAAAGGAATTATTAGACGGAATTTTGCCTCTCCCAATTCCATTATTAAATGTTCTCGACCCCAAAGCGAATAAAATATCTGTGAAATCCCCCTGGATATCTTTGAGACAGAACGAAACAGGATCAGTTATTTGTAAGCTGAAATAGATCAAAAGCCAATGGACTCATTCTGTCATTTCCCCGGATAATGAATGACTTCTCAAAAACTCCATTTAAACATCTGTTCACAAAACTGTTTTTCCATCATGCTGGAGAGTGAGGACAGATATGTTCTGTTTACTAAAGATAAAAGGAAAGGCCCTTTCTTTAAAGAACTACTCTGACATTCCAGATCTGGTGGTCTGCTTAAAGCAGATGTTTGGTTCCTTGTCACTGGGTAATTACGTCTTACCTAGATATCTCCATATTGTAAGAACTGACCAAGAAATGCAATTGTAATTACATGTGAATTGTTTGAAGTGAGTAGCTTGAATTACACAGGCCTGAATGAATTTATTAATCCATTAATCTGGTATTTAAGAAATTGACGGCATGAACCATTTCGCCTGCAATTGTAAGACCAATAGCCGTGGAGATTTCAAAACTTACTCTATTTATTATATATAGGGGGCTAATATTACACATTATATTAAATAAATTACTGTATACATGTAATTTAGATATTTTGTGTTCTAATATATTTATTAATGGGTTTTTTTTTTCAAATATATAGGTATTTTAAGTTGAACATTGGGAAAAAGTTGCCTTTGACACAGAAATTCGAAGAATTCACAATTCTCCCAGAATTCCCAACTTGATATGCAAATTAATGGAGAACAGTTTTCACAGAATTTTAAATTAGCATGTATGTATAGATGTATGGATGGATGGATGGGTTGATGGATGGATTGATGTATGGATGGATGACTGGATGCATGGATGATGGATGGAGTGATGGATGGATGATGGATGGGTGCATGGGTTGATGGATGGATGTATGGATGATGGATGGATGTATGGATGATGGATGGATGTATGGATGATGGGTGGATGGATGGGTGGGTGGATGGATGTATGGATGATGGGTGGATGGATGATTGATGGATGGATGGATGGCTGGATGCATGGATGATGGATGGGTGGGTGGGTGGATGGATGGATGATGGATGGATGGATGATGGATGGGTGGGTGGATGTATGGATGGAGTGATAAATGGATTACGGCTGGGTTGGTGGATGGATGGGTTGATGGATGGATGGATGGATGGATGGGGGGATGGATGGATAAAGTGATGGATGGATGATGGATGGATGTATGGATGGGTGGGTGGATGTATGTATGGAGTGATAAATGGATTACGGCTGGGTTGGTGGATGGATGGGTTGATGGATGGGTTGATGGATGGATGGATGGATGGATGGGGGATGGATAGGTAGAAGGATAGATGGATGAAAGAGTAAGTGGATGAGGGAGCGGGTCAGACAGACAGAGTATATATATATACACTGGGAAGTTGTGGGATATAGAGGTCCATGCACAGTGTCCAGAGACAGTGTCCAGAGACTGGTGGAAATTCTAATTATTAGTTGAATTGGTTTGGAAGTGTAGAAGTGGCATTTTATGTTGATGACATTAGCTGCTCCGGGTAAACAATATTAGCACCTATATTCCCATTATATTGATTCGCTTTGGTGTGAGTCCAACTCCTAGCAATTTCAGGCAGACCAGCACATGTAGGATTAAAGGAATTTAGCTCACTCCAGAATCCAAATGTAAAAATAATATTCCATAATATTCCCAGCTGGAAGCTAGCAATACCGTATTAATGTGTTCTTTATACACGAGAAGAAGTCCATTTGTCAGCCTGATGTATCTCGTTCCTTGTAAGAATTATCTGAAGGATCTTTTGATCTCACACTGTTTGTGCAGCATTACCAGAGCCTCACTGTGGACATTATTTCAGACATTCTATTTAAATTGTGCAGAGCTTAGATAACAACCAGTAGACAGCTTCTCACCTCTCAGATCTTATTATAGAAATATGTCATATACCAAAACCACTGCAGCTTTTTGTATTATTACAGCTTATTGTACATCGTACTGCATTAGTACGGAATAATGTATTTTTACAGCTTGGTGTATTATTACAGCTCATTGTATTTTTACAGCTTGGTGTATTATTACAGCTCAATGTATCATTACAGCTCAGTGTATTATTACAGCTCATTGTATCATTACTGCTTATTGTATTATTACAACTCATTGTATTATTAGAGTTCAGTGTATTATTACAGCTCATTGTATCATTACTGCTTATTGTATAATTACAGCTCATTGTATTATTACAGCTTACTGTATCATTACTGCTTATTGTATTATTACAGATCATTGTCTTATTACCGCTCAGCGTATTATTACAACTTATTGTATCATTACAGCTCATTGTATCATTACAGCTTATTGTATTATTACAGCTCATTTTATTATTACAGCTTATTGTATTATTACAGCTCATTGTATAATTACTGCTTATTGTATTATTACAGCTCAGCATATTATTACAACTTATTGTATCATTATAGCTTATTGTATTATTACAACTTATTGTATTATTACAGCTCAGTGTATTATTACAGCTCATTGTATCATTTCTGCTTATTGTATTACAGCTCATTGTATTATTACAGCCTACTGTATTATTACAGCTTATTGTATTATTACTGCTTATTGTATTATTACAGTTCATTGTATTATTACAGTTCAGTGTATCATTACAGCTTTTTGTATTATTACAGCTCATTGTATAATTACAGCTCATTGTATTATTACCGCTCCGTGTATTGTTACTGCTTATTGTATTATTACAGCTTATTGTATTATTACAGATCATTGTATCATTACAGTTTATTGTATTATTACAGCTCATTGTATTATTACAGCTTATTGTATTATTACTGCTCATTGTATCATTACTGCTTATTGTATTATTACAGCTCATTGTATTATTACAGCCTACTGTATTATTACAGCTTATTGTATCATTACTGCTTATTGTATTATTACAGTTCATTGTATTATTACAGCTCATTGTATTATTACAGCTCTGTGTATTGTTACTGCTTATTGTATTATTACAGCTCATTGTATTATTACAGTTTATTGTATTATTACAGCTCATTGTATTATTACAGCTTATTGTATTATTACAGATCACTGTATTATTACAGATCCTTGTATTATTACAGTTCAGCGTATTATTATACCTTATTGTATCATTACAGCTTATTGTATTATTACAGTTCATTGTATTATTACAGCTCATTGTATTATTACAGCTCCGTGTATTGTTACTGCTTATTGTATTATTACAGCTCATTGTATTATTACAGTTCATTGTATTATTACAGCTCAGTGTATCATTACAGCTTATTGTATTATTATAGCTCATTGTATCATTACTGCTTATTGTATTATTACAGCTTATTGTATTATTACAGATCATTGTATTATTACAGCTCAGTGTATTATAACAACTTATTGTATTATTATAGCTCATTGCATCATTACTGCTTATTGTATCATTACAGTTTATTGTATTATTATAGATTATTGCATCATTACAGCTTATTGCATCATTACAGCTCATTGTATTATTACAGCTTATTGTATCATTACTGCTTATTGTATCATTACAGCTCCGTGTATCATTACTGCTTATTGTATTATTACAGCTCAGTGTATTATTACAGTTTATTGCATTATTACAGCTCATTGTATCATTACTGCTTATTGTATCATTACTGCTTATTGTATCATTACAGTTTATTGTATTATTATAGATTATTGTATTATTACAGCTCATTGCATCATTACAGCTCATTGCATCATTACAGCTTATTGCATCATTACAGCTCATTGCATCATTACAGCTTATTGTATCATTACTGCTTATTGTATTATTACAGCTTATTGTATCATTACTGCTTATTGTATTATTACAGCTTATTGTATCATTACTGCTTATTGTATTATTACAGCTCATTGTATTATTACAGCTCATTGCATCATTACAGCTCATTGCATCATTACAGCTTATTGCATCATTACAGCTCATTGCATCATTACAGCTTATTGCATCATTACAGCTTATTGTATCATTACTGCTTATTGTATTATTATAGACCTAGGCATTTGTTTTTGATGAATATCCATTCGTCCGAATTCTGAATGTCAAAATTAAAGATCAAAATTCTTCCACGCTAAATTGTTCATTCCTGCAAATTCATTAAATTGGTATCTGAACTTACTGAACTTGAGGATACCGAATTAAGAAGCTGTTGTGTTTAGAAGATCGCTCTCTAATGTGGTAAATATGGCAATCCCACATATGGATACCAATTTTATTTAGGAAATTATCTACTAAACAGATTAAATATCAAATGATGAAAAGGGCTTTTCTTAACCCCTTAAGGACCAAACTTCTGGAATAAAAGAGAATCATGACATGTCACACATGTCATGTGTCCTTAAAGGGTTAAAGGAACACTAAAATAAAAAAATAAACCTATATTTTTTTTTTTTACAATTTAGTATCCATACCCCCTAAAAAAAACATGCAATAATGCAATTACCTAAATAGCTTGCAAAAGCTGCAGATCTCATTTCTGCAGCCTCTGAAAGCCCTCCCCTTCTAACCCCACCCAGACTTTCTGTGGCTGTCCAATCACAGACTTCCCAATGTAGCTCAATGAGAAGTCTTTGCAAGGCAGGTGCTCTGGGCTATTGCTGCCTCTTGAATTCATCTCCACTGAGTTAAACAAACCAGGAAGTAACAGGACCGGGTGTCTGATTGACAGCCAGGGGGGTGTAACAAGGTTTGTTTATAAAAGTGACAGTTTCTATTGAAATCAGCACTCCTTGTAAAATGAAAAAAGAGGACAATCTCTTCACACATAAAGCAATTCAATAAGGTAAAGTGCTGAAGGTGTCCGGAGGGTCCCTTTAATCTCTACTTCACAAAATAACATGTAGCCAATAAAATCACATTATGGTTAAAACACCACCAATAAAAATATAAAAATAAATACATTGTTCTGCTAATGAACGGCATGGAATTAAATAAAACTTTAATCTTTAAAAAATCCTAGTATATTTAATAGTAGATAAATATTCATTCGTTAAAATAGATAAGAGATTACAGCACATCCTTCAGGGAATATATATCTCTGAATGACAGAGTAAACGGATACAGACTGGGGTTAGGGTGGAAGACTTGCAAAGGATGCAGACAGCAAATCGAAACGCACATTTTATCTGGAGGTATCACTAAATAGTGACTAGAGATATATATGTTTTTTTTTCAATTGACTGTTCCTTTAAAACAGTGATTTGGGATTAGAAATATGTATTAATCGGGCTAAGGAAATGTCTTCACTGTTGTTTTTCCTTATATTGCTGTGATCCTTATACGGAGAACTGTTGCTGCATTTAACACACAGATTATTTATGTTTATGACTCTGTTCAGGGTAATGGCGATTCTTTAGAGTGTAAGCTCACAGGCTCTCTAGCTAAGCACTTTATATAAAATAACTTCAATGGTTAGATCTCAGCTTACAGGCAGGGCCCTCTCTCCCTTTTATATTTGTCTGTGTATATTGTACGTTGTCCACTAATTGTACAGCGCTGCAGAACATGTCGGCGCTTTATAAATACCAGTAATAAGTAAATAAATAAATGATGATAATAAAGTCCAGTATTCCCATTCTGCACACAATAAAGGGTGCGGGAAGGGGTACCTGAAAATTCCCTGCATACAGGCATTATACTCCAAACACTGTAACCATTTCTTTCATTTGAAGCTGTCTGGAGTCTACACATGCAGCGTTTTGGGATAAACCCCTTAGCAGCTCCACCTAGCAGCATCATTAGCTAGTGTGGAACAAGAGCTCCAGGCTGGCTAATGTTAATTGTGTGCAAAAATAGGCATCTGATGTCTATGCTGGCATCAGTCAACCAATAGTGGTTTGGTTCCCCCCATGTTTGCCTCCCCTGTCCTCCCCTCACACCTCCCTTTCTGACCTCCTCCAGTGAGTGAGAGTGGACCCTGCATTGGAAAAAAGTTAGGGTCCAGTCATTTTCTCTTTTTTTTTCTTCCGTTTGGTGTGCGACCCACCACAGAAAGGGTTACTCTAACTAAAACCAAACTTCAAGGTAAGATTTAATCTGTTATTTGAATTATTTAAAAGAAAAGACCGCATTTAATAGAGTCACTTTGTTCCTATTTTGTAGACAGACAGCACTTCTGACTAACAATGACTTACACATGGTTGCCCTCACAGAGCAAAGGCTGGAAAGGCAGATTCATTGCAAAATAATCCGCACAGAGGCTGTAATATATGAAATCTTTTATTTTAAATAATGTATGTCTTCACGTTTATTCATTTAAAGTAGGCATTTTTGATATTTCTAATTATACACATCACATTATTCTGTGTTCCCAACGTTACATTTATTTTATATAGTGAGGATGACACGAGGTGACATTTTGATTGTTTTTTTTCTGTAATGTCCCAGAAATAGAAACAGAAATTTGTGAAATTATTGTTTAGAGAAGGCTGTGCCTTGGCCGGTTGGGTGTGAGCCTCCCGCTTGGCGTTTGTCTTCTCGATTATCTTGAAGGACATTCCAAGTACAATCGCCTAAATGTCAGAACTGCTTTTGGACAATCGGTGATAGCTATAAAAGAAGCAATGCTAATTAACCACTTCATGACTAGTGGCCATCTCAGAACTTCAATGAAGGCGTTAAGATAGCCGAGATCTACATTTGTCAAATATAACATACTCTTAGTTCCCGGAATAGCCAATTATAAATGATCATACGAATTTGTTATCTTTTTACTGCTTATGCAATGAAAAAAACACATTTATAGATATTGTAGATCAGTGGTGCAATAAAAAGGGATTAAAGGATGCCGCTATATCGACCATTTGGATCCATTAGCTCTCCTCTTTGGATTCTTATCATTCTTTTACTTAGCTTTAAAAGGGGAGACCTCTTACTCTTCTGCCTTCCTTGACGGCCATATTATCATGATAGAACTAGACCCAACACGCAGAACTTAGGACACGTGTAGGTAGATAGAAAATATGGGTGGACAGATGCATATTACAAATCGTTAATGTAATCCATAGCCCTAGGAAACAGTTGACTGTTCTTCATCAATCCTGCGACACCAAATGCCGCAAGAATGGTGCAAGACGAATGTTGCCATCTTATCCAATTCTTTCTTTCAGATTATATGGAGTAACACAAGGGTCAAAGCATGTGAGTCTCCAAATTGTTTTTATGGGAGATGTTTGGAGAGAGGCATAGGCACATTATCCTCTCTGTCTCCTGCTCTGGTCTCTGTGGTGATTTTTCCATTAGTCTAGGTCAATTTGTAAAATTTATGAAGAAACAAAAATAGCGACTCTCTCTGGTTATCACTAGATTTAAAACTGTAATTTTGATCTGTTTTCTCATCGAATCTCAGATGGCAATTCAGAAGAAGAACTGTGTATAAAGTACCATTGTTTAAACTATTGCTAGGCCTCTCATATTAACACATTTAAAGGTTTATTCTAAACAGCAAATTGCAGTGATTTAAGCACTGAATTCCAAAATGTAGACTAAAATAGTTGGAACTATAGCTGAGGTGAAGATTTGCATTGATTGAATTTTGCTACAATGTTTCAATGCAAAATAAAAGCAGAAATGTCACAGCGTGTTTTCCATATGGTTATATACAAAATAAGCAGTGCAAATGCACACTCACATTGCTTAGAGCAACAGCCAAGCTCTGGATATTTGTTTTCCTGCATTATTGGGACACTACCTCTTCTTTTTGTTTGTTTTTCTACTTTTCCCTGTTCATCAAATGAAAACAATAGAGATGAGACAAAAAAAGTAGGATTCCTGGCTTAAATTAAGTAGTGTTGATCAGATTCTGGACTCACACTAACTAGAGCCGTAATCTTGGCTATACGCTGAATAACAAGAGTGCACTTTACAGAAAAATTTTCACTCAAATAATTGTCGGTTAAAATGATCAAAGCTAAAATCCATTGTTTATTTAAGTATGTAACATCAATAACTGGAGAAATCTTTTTTTGAACAAACTAAAAGAGATTTAAAGGGATACTATAGTCACCCGAACACCTACAGCTTTATGTAGTGGTTCTTTGTGTCTACAGTTTGTCTCTGCAGGTTTTCCAATGTAAACACTGCCTTTTCAGAGTTCAGAATCTCCACACTCTGCATGGAGGTGCTGAATGGTCTGTATGAGGACATACTGATTGACGCAATGCTGTATTTTACAAACATGCTCAATAGCCTCCCAATGTCTTCCTAGTTTGATGATATCAGCTATGGCGGGAGATTGACACCAACATGGGAAAAAAAGGTAACTAAAATCACTTCTTTACTGCAAAGAGAGGTGGGTGGAGGCCTAATTCATTATTTTACCACTATAGTGTCAGGAATACATATGTATGTTGGGTTAGTCATTCAATATCATTTTAGATCAAAGACATTTATGGAATTATCAGGAATTATTTGTAAATATGTTCAATATAGAAGAGAAATACAATGTTTGTTTAAAAAAAAACGTTTTTGAATATTCTATTTAGTGACTAACTTTGGAAGAACTCATATTTGGAATATATTTAAATAATCACATGCCAAACATGTTACAACAATCTGGAGGACTGAATCAAAGGATTTAAATCAAATAAAACATGGACGAAAGCTTGTTTTTAGAAAGGTTCACTTGAGTTCAGTGTTTAGAACTAGCAGCGAATTCATAAAAAGCGCTTAGCAAAACCACAATACACATAAACATATATGTTATTACTGACCTTCACTGTCTGCCGTGTTATCTGTTTCAACCTTTTTAATACGTTATCATTTTAATCAGAGCTCTGGAAGATTCAGAAGGTACAATATCTTGAAAATTCAATTGTATCTCGATAGTTTATCCTTCTTTGGAATATTCTATGGTAAGAAACACATTGGCAATGGTCGCACTTTATAATATAATCACCTTACGGAGTGATAAGAAAGACACTTTTTATATCTCTCCACACACGCACAAAATACCACATATGCTCCTTTACCCCATAGGAACCTACTGCTCCCAAAATTATTTTTATGAGGGAAGAAAATAATGATAATTCTGGTAAAAATAATTTGATGTTGCTGAGTTAATACATTTGTATTACTTTGTCAAATACTTTATAACTAGGTCATACCTCCTCCCAACCTGGACAAAATGGCACCAGTCTGAAAAACATTTAAACTGTAAGTATTGAAGCAACATTCCTTCCACTATAGGAACTTTCATTTATTTAAATTGTTATAGCGGCAGAATCATCTGGACACCTCCCTACCTTCCAGGGTTAAAGCGTCTGGCAATGGTTTTGCCTCTTGGCTTCCAGTCCTGTTTGCTGCGCTGTATGAGGAAGGAATAACTATGCGGCCGCTGGTAGGCTGAGGGCATCTACAGAGAAGAATGGTAGCGGAAAGTCAGAAGTGCCAGGCACTGGAACCCCAACTTCAGGGTTAAACTGTTGGCACTGGAACCCCAACTTCAGGGTTAAACTGTTGACACTCGAACCCCAACTTCAGGGTTAAACTGTTGGCGCTGGAACCCCAACTTCAGGGTTAAACTGTTGGCACTGGAACCCCAACTTCAGGGTTAAACTGTTGGCCAAGGGTTTACCCCTGTAGATAGGAAGGTCCTTGGACACTCCTATGCCAAGCTTCTGTTTTCATGAAAAGGGAGAGTTCCTATACATCTCTGCAATGCACATAGTGTGGAGAGTCATTATACAAATATAAATTAAGAGAGAGCAAATTGTTTAAAACATAACTAAAATCAGTATCGACCAGTCTATTAGTCCGTCTATCTGTCTGCCTAGCTATCTACCCACCCAGCCATCCACCCCATGTATCTATCAATCAACACTACCTAGGTCGATGTCTAGTGTTTTTTCTCTAACGTCATGGGAGTTTAGTAGAACGAGTTGACAAATTATTGAGAAGCCGGATCGGAGACCAATCACTCAGTGCAGGGCCGCCTGTGAAGAATCCCCCTCCATTCATTCGGTACTTTCCCTCCCTGCTACTTTATCCATGGATTTATTACTGTGACGAAGTGCCCTTCGCCACTTGTGCCTGGAGAAGACTGCTTGCCCGCCTCTTGCCCTGTGACTATGGACCCTGGGAGATTTGGCCCGTTCAATTCAGTATGTTAGGTGTTATGTATTTTTGTATCCTTTTGTGTTTTACTGGGAACATGTGCTCAATAGAGTCTGCCTCTATCCCTGGATATAATTGGATTATGTTCCCCATTGTCTCCAGGATAGAGGGCTCTGTAAAACCAGTTTGGGCCAGATAGTCATGCTGCCAGCCAGGCCCCAAAAGATACTTTACTAACTTAGTGCTTCAATGTTAAAGATTTCAGTTTGAGAACATTTGCAATATTCACATGCAGCAGTAAGTCTGCTTCCGGTGGCTGTCTACGAGTCCTAACAGACTTTTGGTCCGGTAACTGATGCCGGACGTCCTCACGTGTCAGATTTTTTCCTATAGGAAAGCATTGATTCGATGGGGAGGCCTAATACGTGCGTGGCACTCATGGAGTAACAACGGTGGAGATGGAGCTGCGACCCAGCGCAGAGGGACATCGGCAATGGGATAAGGTAAGTTAATAAAGGGTATTTAACACTTTATTTATCATGGCAGGGGGTGCGAGGGAGCTACACGCCAACAATACAGCTTTATATTTCTGGCACTTAAAGAATTCCTTTTATACAAAAACATACTTAAATAAAATGTGATGTTGAAAAGAATTGGATAAAATTGTGCTTTCTTTTATTGTCAATATGCTACTTCACAGCTACAACCCTTAGGAAGTGGAATTCTGTTAGTATAACCGTGGCACAATGGACGTGGCACCCTGACCCTATTATTTGGTACAAAAATGATGGAATTGCTTGTGCAAGTATTAATTAGTTACAAGTGCCATCCCTCTAAACTAAAACTGGCGTGATAACAGACCCTCTATATGAATGTCACAAACTATGATAAGGACCATTATTAAAACATTCAAATGATTAAGGCTTTATATTATTATTATTATTATTATTATTGCCATTTATATAGCGCCAACAGATTCCGTAGCGCTTTACAATATTATGAACTCTAACTTTATTTTTTTCCTATAGGATGTAATAAAACCACTGAGATTTTAGAAAAATAAAAGTTATCTGTTGAGATGTGTGCACAAGACCCATTTGAAGGGTAATTTGCAGTCGCATGGAATCTGATTATTTTACTAGACAATAAATATAAACTGTGAGATGTGAATTAAAATCCAGTCAGTATTCTTACATAAAACTTAAATAGCCTTCCTGCATTAGGGAACGCTGGAAACACAGATTACACGTGATATCAATTAAAAGCAGACGTAAAAGCTCAAAGGGACCCTCTGTACTCAGCCAAAATATATTGACACTTTATTATCCATTACATTAAACCCCGGTGATGCTCTGTGATTGTCTAATACGATAAGTCTTGTGAATATTTTTTAACTCCTCTAAAAACAGATCGATTTACTAAAAAACGAAATGTTACGCTACAATGAGTTCCACTAAAGCCTGCTTGCTGTACGCACTAGTAAATATCACGGATCTTCTTACTTCTGGACATAACGCACTAGCAGTGCAGCATTGTACCCTGCCCATTAAATCAACTGAATATATTTAAATATAATCAGACATTTATCTTATTTTTTTTCAGAGACGTTTCATAGACTTGCCTTCCAGCAATCAGCTAAGAACCAGCTGAAAATTGCAATTATTTATATTGGCGTATAATTGTATTCAACATGGTTAAAGAATTTGCGAATGACCCTACAAATTATGGCTTGTAAGATTCCCATTTATCATTGCCCAGAAAGCACATAGTTTAATTGACTCCTAGTGACAGAATGTATCAACACACTGTACAATCCATATGTTTGGCAGGAAAAATTCATTTCTCCAACCCTTGATCAAAAAGAGTGGAAATTCTATTTTTTGTAACCTTTTTTTAGCTATAGTAATTAATTAAAAAGGTAAAAATTAGAACATTCAGAAATTATCAATAATCTACTGATTTCACCTGATGTCACAGTTTTGCTATTTATTAAATGTTATTTGAAAGCACATTCAGGGATTTGGTCCAAATTTAAATATCAGTTCCTGTGTAATACAGGCTCTAATAAAACAAATGGTCAAAACCCCACCCCCAGCGATAATGTGAAAAAGTATAAAAAACCATGATATTCAAACTACATCCATCCATAGTGTTCAAAATGTAAAGAATACTATTCATGTTAATGTTGATACTGTAAAGAACAATTTCTGCTGCTGTAAGTGAAATCTCATTTCTACAAGTCACAAGAATGACTTTGTGATCTTCTTGCTGCCGTGATAATTAACATTCATCAGGCTCAGGTTACTGTTTATATTTTCTACATTTGTAATAACTAATAATATTTCTGTTTGTATTTTTATGAAGTACCGGAAATCCCACAGCACTATGCAATATAACAAGGTTACAGACATCTGACCTTTAAAACATACTTTATGAAAGTAACTTTAGAAACCAATGTGGGAGATTAGAAAGAGATGGTGATAGGCTATTTGGAATAAGCTGTTTAATTTCAGAGAGAGCCTGACAGAGCAAGGTTAGGAATCCCGGGAGATAGGTGCAGGGATGTAGCTTCCACGAGGCAAACAAGGCATTTGCCTTGGGCGGCACTTTGCAGGGTGCGGCAAAAAAGCCACCCCCAAACGCCCAGATAGATCCCTTGTTTGCCTCGTGTCCTGGGGGGCTGAGGAGCTGGCCGGCTGGCCACCGATTGCCGGCTGGCCACCGATTGCACCATAGCAAGAACATTGAGATGCAGTAACTATGTAGAATAAAGTGTCTCTTTAAGAAGTAATACAATAATAAAATTTATTACTTCAAATGACACTCACCAAAACAGCTGAATGATTTTGTTATGTAGACCATGTTCCTGCAGTCTCACTGCTCAATTCTCTGCCATTAAGGAGTTAAATTACTTTATTTATGCAAATCTAGCCACACCTCCCTTGGCTGAGACTCACACAGCCTTCCTACACAATTCCCATAAAAAGAGATATTTTCATATCTTCCTTTATTGTGCAGTGTGTTTAAAGGATCACTATAGGATCAGGAACACAAACATGTATTCCTGACCCTATAGTGTTAAAACCACCATCTAGCTCCCCTTGGGCCCCTCATGCCACCATAAATACAGCAAAATCTTACTGTATTCAAGCCTGAAGCTGTAACTCTGCATGCTGTTTACCTCAGAAAAACAAGCAGTCTGCTGACATCATCAGAAGTGGTGGCCTGATCCAATCACAATGCTTGCCCATAGTATTGGCTGAGACTGACAAGGAGGCAGATCAGAGGCAGAGCCAGCATGATTCAAACACAGCCCTGGCCAACCAGCATCTCCTCATAGAGATGAATTGAATCAATGTATCTCTATGAGGAAAGTTCAGTGTCTGCATGCAGAGGGAGGAGATACTGAATGTTTGGATGCATTTTAGGCAGCCATGACCCAGGAAGGATCTCTAACAGCCATCTGGGGAGTGGCCAGTGAAGTTATCTCTAGGCTGTAATGTAAACACTGCATTTTCTCTGAAAAGACAGTGTTTCCAGCAAAAAGCCTGACGATAATGATTCTACTCACCAGAACAAATTCAATAAGCTGTAGTTGTTCTGGTGACTATAGTGACCCTTTAATGTATAATTTATTATCTCCTGCTCTTTTAATTGTCTGCTAGAGTCTGAACTGTGTGAGTTCAGTTAACAAACAGGAGGTGACTTCTAAACTAAACACACTGAACTTTAAGAGCTGTTTGAACATTTAATCATCTTTAAAATGCAGGCTGTGTCAGTCACAGCCAGGGGAGGTGTGGCTAGGGCTGCATAAACAGAAACAAAGTGATTTAACTCCTAAATGGCAGAGAATTGAGCAGTGAGACTTCAGAGGCATGACCGATACACTAAAAACACAAAGAATGATCAAATTGCTACGTGCCGCACTATATAAGATAAATATAAAACAAATTAAAAACTCACAAAACAGTAGGGTCCAAAACATGAATTTTGTTCATAAATTTATAAACATCTGCCTGCCTCGTGTAACGGGTGTAACGGGTTGAGATATATATAAATTGATATATGATCTTTTTACATTTCTTATATACCAGTGAATGTAATGTTCACTTTTAAATGTAGATGTATATTTGTGTAAAGTATTTGTGTTTGAGTGGAGGGGTGTGTTTGTATGTAATATTTGTGTTAGATTGCAGGAGTGTGTTTGTATGTTGTCCTGGTGTTTGACTGCTTGGATGTATGCACATACACTATCACAAACATACATACTTACACAGATATTCATGCACATTAACACACAGATGCATATAAATACACCGACATATACACACACAACGACACACACACACATATAGATATTGATATACACACACAGACACAGAAGCACACTGACATATACATACACACATACTATGTGAGGTAACAGTTAAATCATTTTATATCTGTTATGTATGTTATTCAGGTAAATATATATTGTATGATTAACACCAATCCGAACTTCTTTTACTCTCTGGACAGAACCAATTAATCTACAAAACTGCATGGATCCTCACAAAAACACACAAGATGGAACTGGAAAAAACATGCTTTGAGTTCGGCTTCTCTGGATAAATATAAAATTCTCTTTGACTTCGCTTTGAATTCTCTTTTTAAGTAAACAACGAGGCTCATGGTGGTATAATATGCCCGGACACAAGTAACAGGGAGTGGAAGATTGCAAGACCAGGTTTTAGAGGAGAGAAGATGGAGGTGCAGAACCGTAAACCTGTATACCATGTATATTATCACGTAGGACACAGACTAACCTTCAAATAAAATGAGATTTAAATCGAAATGTGCCTTTTTAACAACAAATTCTATTGGTTTAGAGAAATATGTTGATACATACATCCCGAGAGTCCCTGTTTGGGTGGACAGTCCCTATTTTCCCACTGTCCCTCTTTTCTCTTCTAATGTCCCTTTTTCTGGGTATATTTAAACTACAATAAGTGTGTTTGGAAATCAGTCTGTGGAAATAGGATACAATGTATTGTAATAAGTTACATATTATTTGTTTGTATTTTTATTAGTTTATTTAGTCACTAAATATGTCTCAGAACAGCCCTTCCTCTGGTCACACCCTCACTGTCACCCAGAACAGCCCTTCCTCTGGTCACACCCTCACTGTCACCCAGAACAGCCCTTCCTCTGGTCACACCCTCACTGTCACCCAGAACAGCCCTTCCTCTGGTCACACCCTCACTGTCACCCAGAACAGCCCTTCCTCTGGTCACACCCTCACTGTCACCCAGAACAGCCCTTCCTCTGGTCACACCCTCACTGTCACCCAGAACAGCCCTTCCTCTGGTCACACCCCCACTGTCACCCAGAACAGCCCTTCCTCTGGTCACACCCCCACTGTCACCCAGAACAGCCCTTCCTCTGGTCACACCCTCACTGTCACCCAGAACAGCCCTTCCTCTGGTCACACCCTCACTGTCACCCAGAACAGCCCTTCCTCTGGTCACACCCTCACTGTCACCCAGAACAGCCCTTCCTCTGGTCACACCCTCACTGTCACCCAGAACAGCCCTTCCTCTGGTCACACCCCCACTGTCACCCAGAACAGCCCTTCCTCTGGTCACACCCTCACTGTCACCCAGAACAGCCCTTCCTCTGGTCACACCCTCACTGTCACCCAGAACAGCCCTTCCTCTGGTCAGAACAGCCCTTCCTCTGGTCACACCCTCACTGTCACCCAGAACAGACCTTCCTCTGGTCACACCCTCACTGTCACCCAGAACAGACCTTCCTCTGGTCACACCCTCACTGTCACCCAGAACAGCCCTTCCTCTGGTCACACAGCCCTTCCTCTGGTCACACCCCCCACTGTCACCAGAACAGCCCTTCCCTCTGGTCACACCACCCTCACTGTCACCCAGAACAGCCCTTTCCTCTGGTCACACCCTGCCTTCACCCAGAACAGCCCCTTCCCTCTGGTCCACCCTCACTGTCACCCAGAGACAGACCTTCCTCTGGTCACCCTCACTGTCACCCAGAGACAGACCTTCCTCTGGTCCGCACCCTCACTGTCACTTAAGGGCGACCCTCTGGTCACCCTCACTGTCACCCAGAACAGCCTTCCTGCAGTGCACACACCCTCCTGTCACCCAGAACAGCAGCCCTTCCTCCTGGTCCACACCCCACGCTGTCACCAGAACAGCCTTCCTCTGGTCCGCACCCTCACTGTGTCCACCCAGAACAGCCCTTCCTCTGGTCACCCACCCCCACTGTCGCAGAACAGCCCTTCCTCTGGGTCACACCCTCACTGTCACCCAGAACCAGCCCTTCCCTCTGGTCACACCCCCACTGTCACCCAGAACAGCCCTTCCTCTGGTCACACCCTCACTGTACCCAGAACAGCCCAGCTTCCTCTGGTCACACCCCTACTGTCACCAAGGAACAGCCCTTCACTCTGGTCGCACCCTCACTGTCACCCAGACAGCCCTTCCTCTGGTCACACCCTCACTGTCACCCAGAACAGCCCTTCATCTGGTCACACCCTCACTGTCACCCAGAACAGCCCTTCCTCTGGTCACACCCTCACTGTCACCCAGAACAGCCCTTCCTCTGGTCACACCCCTACTGTCACCCAGAACAGCCCTTCCTCTGGTCACACCCCCACTGTCACCCAGAACAGCCCTTCCTCTGGTCACACCCTCACTGTCACCCAGAACAGCCCTTCCTCTGGTCACACTCTCACTGTCACCCAGAACAGCCCTTCCTCTGGTCACACCCTCACTGTCACCCAGAACAGCCCTTCCTCTGGTCACACCCTCACTGTCACCCAGAACAGCCCTTCCTCTGGTCACAGCCCCACTTGCACCCCTAAAGTTAAAGTGTCCCTCTTTGTCCATGTGAAATGTCGGGAGGTATAGCTGATGTTCACTGCTCCAGCACCTTGTTTTAAAAACTAAAATGATGATCTTATCCCATAATATTCTGTCCAACGTTTATCTCCAAAGAGCAGTTCCAATCATCACATAGGATGATTGGACCTCTTCTGTAAACTGAACAGCTACTACTTTATACGCACAATAGTTCACCGTTTATTAAACCAGACCATGTTTTCATATTGCTGAGCCACGCACCACGTATGCACCATCCACAGATTATGCCTCTCTCGGGGGAGAAGAGAAAGCTTCCCTATTGTGCACACATACATATGGAACCTTAGCACTAACCAGGAGCTGATAGTGATCTCAGGACGTTTCAAGGAACACACACTTTTGGTTATGGTGCTGAGACTGACCTCCCATGACTCTTAGAGCCTGAATTGAACAAACATAATATATAGAATTTGGACTGTACACATTTTTGGCAATTTTATTAAGATATTCTTTTTCAAGAATGTACCCAAATATTTTACCCCAAAAATTTACTACAAAAATCGATTTAATCAGCCTTCGAATCCATGAATTCCTGTCTGTTTGTATAACGTGAGACAGTTTGTCTTCAAGGAAGTGAGACATCATTGACACAGACATATCATAACATTGAAAACAATGGCGATACCTTCGTGCTACGAACAGCACAGCCTGTGTTTTACAAAACAAATAGGAACAGAGGTTTCTATATGAAATATTTCATTTTGGCTTTATGAGTTTGAATTCCAGGCACATATCCGATTTCATGTCTTTTTTCTACATTGTAATAAATTGCGTCCTTGGAAGGGTGACATATACAAAGATTGTGGATACAGTACGTAGTGTTGAAAAATCTTCCACAATGATTTAATGCTGGAGAAATTAGACTGGGGGCGCGTGTTTGCATGTGCTATGTCTCTCGGTGTCATGACATCATGTAGGCTACACATGAAATTATATCAAGCAATAAGAGGAATCGTGTAGTTTAAGAAATAAACAGTTTAATTTCAAACTCCATGCAACAAAAAATGCGTTTTTTAAGATCAAGGAGGAAGTACATTATCGGCACAAAACCATTAGCCTCTTTTCTGCGGTGCCTTTACTCTGTGCACTTTTTACCATATAAGGATTTTTACCTACGCATCGAATGGAATAAAGCTATGATTTTATATTCCATGTTCGAGTCCATATTTCTGTCTTCATAGGTTAGGACATCTTTGCAAACTCCGTACAATGTGCGTTTTGTGTGAGTACTTATACCTTGTTACAGTATATCTTGCGCTATTTAGGAGTACAAGTAATTTACTCATATAAAAACACTTTGATTTAATAGAGAATAATCCATTTATTTAGTATCTTGATCTTATTTTTTACACTTTTAGCTGTTTTTGGGGGATTAACTACTTTTGCTCCATTTTTGTTTCTGTGAAAACTGCGCCGTGAGTTACTGTGCCTTTCACTAGTTATACTAAACGCTTAACGTTGATGTAACAGACGTGTTCAGGATAACTCATGGGAGCAATTCTCAAGGATATGTCTCACAGAAAAAAAGAATTATCCAATTTTGCCAAAAAAACAATTAGTGATGTGTTCAGAATCTGGCTGAGGCTGCCATGTCATTACTGGTTACAAAGTCTTACTTATTTTAATGGAGATTTACAAACATATTTCACTTGTTTCAGTAAAACAGATAAAGACTGCGATGGTAGTCACCATCACTGGGAGCATAAGATGGACACTTCAGTCCATGGATGACTCTTATGTTTTAGTCATCCTCAGCCCATTATTGGTGCAGAGTGTGTATTATTGTACTGTCATTGTGCTCTCCTCTCTGGTGGTGTTCTGTTCCAGCTGTCACGGTTCGTACCCCAACTTACAGGAACAGCGAATCCCACAAATGGAGGTACTAGATAGACGTATTACTGGGCCTTAGAGTGGCCCGACTAAAGTTAAAAAAAGAAAGACAGCAATAGCCGAGGTCAGGAATATAGAAATAAGGCTAAATGGAATAACAAGCTGGCTCAGAATACAAGACATACTCAAGGTCAGAAACAAGCCAGGTCAGGATAACAGAAATGCACAAAGTCAAATACAAGCCGAGGTCAATATCAGAATATCAAGAGAGACTTACTATAAGCACTAACGTGTACCAAGGCATAAAGCACGATAGGGCAACGAACAAGGGCCAAATTAGCATCATATAGACGAACAATTGCTCTGATTAGTCCGTGCCATCTTTGCAACTACAAAATGATTGACAATGGGGTCGCCTGAGTGACATGGCCACGTTAAGGGTGGGTGTGACGTCAGCATATTTTAATTGATAAAAGACGTGCCCATCTAGCGGGCAACATCTAGTATTTCACAGCAAAGAAGATGACGACTGTGTCTGAAGTGCTCCAGGGTCCCTGGTAGCAGAGAGGAAGCTGACCTGGCAGAGCTACTCAGCCTGAGTACAGGAGCTCTGCTCCAAAGACTAACAATCTTAATCCAGACAACTACCAGATCTTTTCTAATAAGTTGGAGGCTTCACATGACATTCCATTTAACCAAGAGCTGTGCTAGTAAATTGCATTGCATCTAAATCTGACTTATGAGCCTACATATGTATGCTAAGCAGGTTTTTATGCGCATTGGTAAATCGACCCCAACATAGTCATCAAACTCACTTCCATTAATAATACTACTCTGTACACATGGTAGTATACTGGATTTGAGAGCACTCACTGCGGCCAAGGTTGGACCTCTTTATATTGACTAAGACTAGGTAGATAAGTCTTCAAAGATCAATGAAATATATAGAATGATAAAGAAAATCCTAATATTGTTGTCATTGAGAAATTAATTAAAATATATCTGTCATGGCATGATACACTTAGAATTAAAATTCTCTTGGATTTCACCTATATTTGTGCTAGCCAAATTGTTATCAAATATATAGATTTCTGTAAAAACTTCCCTAAACTCACATATCCCCTTCCACCTGGCAGGAAGACTGCTGGCATATACTCTACGTTGATGTCTGTTTAGCGTCATCAATGGTGGCTGTTCCAAATGTGGAGACGCCATGGCAGGCTTCCCAAAAGGGGGTAGTACAAAATAGATGGATTACACCCACACAGCCAGTCTAACGGGGGCACTGGATCCATTATTAGGAGTTGAGTATGAAGTTCAATAGAAGGTACATTAAATACACAATTCTTGGCAATTGGACAAACGGAACATGTTTAAGGAAAGTTTGAATTTCACGAAAAGGTTCACTTCAACTTAGCATAAAAATGGCAGCAATTTCAGATAGACACTGTGTGACTTTATAGTGCTGCTCTAACATATCTGTATATACGTGCCGCTGAAAATTATTTGGTTTTCTAATGCAAAACCTGTAGCACACGTTCATGCCACAAGGTGGCACAATTGAGTCCAGTTTGGATAGAATCAGGTATTTATTCTTCTGACTTCAATGAAATCACTTGAAGTTGGTTAATAGCTACTACAGCTTGGGACAATCTTAAAAGAAAGAGAAAATACAAATGCCCCATTCAATATTTGATGCTATAATAATTTAATAAACTGGTTATTAGCACATGCAAAATATATGAATAGGTTTGATGTTTGGAAATGTATCTGGTAAACCAAAGGTCAGTCCTTGTTCGTTGACTAGTAAAAATGACCCCCAAAAAGATCTACCTGGTTTGTTAAAGTTATATATATATATATATATATATATATATATATATATATTCCCCTCCAAAAACAATAACTATTTCATTGGTACTCATTTAAAATGATTTGCAATTAGTTAGGTTATCTGGTTCGATTTGTCAGACCAATATATTTTACCATACGTTAGCATGAGACGCAAACTATATGTATATATAGTTATGGATTTTTCACCAGATATGAAGAAATGTAATGATACGTTGTAGCTTCAGCATAAGAAAGGTTGAGCTGTGTATGTTAAATACCTTGATATTTTCTACTGCACATTGAATGTTGGCCCTTCATTGGCACTGAAGCTTTAAAAGCTACCTCATCAATCACCCATTTATATCACTGCCATAAAACTTCAGAGAGAAGACAGGAGATCTTCTATAGGGTGCTCTGATCTGCCCTAGACTTTAATCACCAGCTGTCCAGATGAAAGGGATATCTGTTAGCTTACAAGTAGCCTTCATCTCCACTGTATACAGTCTTATCATGGTATGGAGATATATGGACATTAGCCTGGGGTGGGAGAATGTCTGAACATTGCAAACCATGCTGGTGATCTTCAAGCATGCTGACCTAATATGTTCTCAGCTTGAAGATGTAGTTTAAGCATTTAGCATGTTTTATTTCAAGAAAACTCAGATGGTAATTCTCGGGTCAAGTCAGATCTCAAGTCAAACCATGTTGTGTTTTCACTGCTGTTAAGATAAGACATTAAATGGCTGTAACCAACTTAATCTGAGAAAGGCTAGGAGTTGGTCAAACTGAAACAAAAGTAACTGGTATGGTATAAATTGATGTTTAATAATCAACGATAGCATCCCAAATCACACATTGTAGTGTAAAGCATAGAATGGGAACATTTTCAGAAAAAGTGTGTTGCTTTAAAATTTTCCTTCAATTGTTGGTCAGATGTAGGCATTTACTGATTATTGGTAAGATTACGTCTTACATAAATAAATCATTTGTCCCACTGGCTTGTGGGAAAATGTTAAATAAAATAAAAAAAATAAAAATTCATATCTCAATTTCGAGTATTTACTAATAATCAGAATGGAGCTTGGATAAGAGAATTTTATCGAACAGTGAAGTAATTTGTTTTTAACATTCTTTATTTATTTATTTAAAGTTTGTCAAATACAAGTTACAGAAAAAAAGGACATTTGGGAGTAAGAACGAACTTATCAAAAATATTAACAAACTTGTAATGAATAATAACTGAGTCGGTGGTTGTGTAGGACTTTTCCGACAGATCCCTTACTACATTAGAGATCACATGTCCATGGCAGGATAATGAGGAGTACAGGAAGGATGTTAACCCTGGAGAGAGTAAGGGCAGTGAAGGGAGAAGAATTGATGTAACTCAATTAGGGCACACAGAGGGGCTCAGAGGTAAGGCTGTGTTTTGGTGTAATCTGTTAATGCCAATTTTGGCGATACCGCCACATGTACCGATATGTAACGACTGCCCCAATGAGGCTTCCTGATAGAAATGAAGACATTTCTCATACAAGTGAATTTTGGTTACAAGTTCATTCCATTTTTTGCTAACCCGTATTTGAACTTTTGGGTGATCCCCTGTAGCAAACACAAAAGCTAAAGGATTACCAGCTCACTCGGTTATTAGATTTTAAATCTTGAAAGTATTCTATAAATAACAGGGTCAGAAATGTTTGTTTATGTCCTGAAGCAAATGCTGAACTCTGCATTTAATAAAAATTTTTATTAAACAAATGACAGAGAAATAGGATTTTCTGAAAAATGTAGTTCAGAAATGAAGGAACAAACGGGCGTCTAAATCAGTCTATGCATTGTGCATCAAAAATGCGATTCATAAAACGAGTGAGGGCAAAACCGTTCTTCATGAGTCAACATAGGGTCAGGGAGATTCTATGTCTCCATCTCTTGGTACTCGGTATCCCTCACGTGTCCTTCAATGATTGATACTGGTTGATCTCCAGGTTATGGTGGTGTAAGAACCCAATGAAAGCAAATTTGTAGGACGTTTCTTGCTTATCATTGATTTTTTTTAGGGATATAGCCAGCCCCTGTAGGCTTTTATCTTCTATCTGCTCCACGTTCAAAGGTTCAGTATCAAGGATGTGATTGGATACATGACTTCAGATTATGATTTTTTTTGTATTGAGTATTTAAATACAGCCTACGAGAGAATACACAAGTCTTCATTGTGTAAGATTGTATTTACCTAGTTAGCAATGAAAGAATCAGGCTCAATGAAAGCTGTTGGAAGGGAAAATTACATTTCCAGCTCAAACTACTTGGTCTATTTGTCAATGCTACACAAGTCTACAAAAAACAATAGAGCAGGGTTCTAGGATGTTCGGACCATTCACAGATTCAGTTTTGAAGCCAGTAAATGCAAAAGTTAAATGTCTCTTCTTTCAACCAAGAATGAAAAGCATCAAAATACAAAGTCGCCAACGCATTTTGCTCCCAACAGCACTTTGTTATTGGTATTTGGAACTCAATTCTCTCCCTGTGACTCCTGTTGCACTCTGTACAGAATTATTCAAAACCGTGTTGGTAATTTAAACTAAATTCAATGACAAATGGAAATAAATTCTCAGTTAACTATAATCTCAGTTTGGCTACAGAGTACTAGAATTTCAATCCACTTATAATTCTCAATAATTCATACTTTAATGAATATCCCCTGTAAACGGTGGGTTGTCTGAAATTCTGGACGACACGGAGTTAATCACTAAATTGTAAATTCAAAGGAAATTGAAAAAAACTAAACTGGGAACCAAAAAAAGGCAAGTGAAAACTTAGCGGTCCTGGAGAGTTTCTTCTAGTTTGCTATTTGGACCTCACATTTGAAATTTACTTTGAATTCACATTTTAGAGATTTAGCCTGTGTGGTAGGAGCCAAGAGTTCTGGAATTTCAAGTTTAAAAGAACACCCGTTAAAATTTTAGATTTATGGCCCCTTAAAAGTAGTTACTACCTCTAATTCCGTGGAACAATCATGTTCTTGCAGCCGCTCCACTCCACAATCGAGAGATCATCCATTGAAATGCTTGTATTAGAGAAGCAGAGGGACACGGTGCCCATGTGAAACAGTCTAAACAATCGAGAGATTGTCCCGGCCTCTGGCCATTGAAATACTTGTATTAAAGAAGCAGGGGGACAGGTTGCGCATGTGCAGCAGTCGTCGTGACCCACTCCAGCTTTAAGGAACGTCTCAAATGAGGCAGGAAACCTTCTCAGCTGTCTGGTTGACAATTGGGTGGAGTCACCAAGGCAGTTTCTAAAAGTGCTGGTTTCTTGAGAAATGATCACTTTTCTAAAAGAAGATAAAGCAGAGTGTTCCTTAAGGGGTTAAAAGCAGCAGCGATTACCATTTATGACCGGTCCAAACATGTGTTGGGAGTTTCTCTAATGAATCCTCCCCAAAGGTTTGTGGTTGGATAAAATGCTTGAGAGCAGATGTGTTCTATGAACTCATCCTGCATTATGGGGATAAAGTAAAAATGTCCATGTATACGTCCGGAAGTGAAGGTGTGACAGTAACATTGACCAAACAAACCTCCGAGGTAAGTAGATCTAGTGAAGATACAACATCTTCTCTAGCAATTCATTTTCTTTCTTATACGAAATTAAGCTGATCAATACCTATACCGTGTAATGCATGTGGTTCTTCATCATTGTCCCGCACTGTCATGCCAAAAATAAAGAATAAAAAAGAAACACTGTCTGATTGACATTATTCTAAACACTTTAACCAGAACTCAGAACATCGGCTCCAATCTATATTTATTAAACACTGCGAGATTTATTCACTAAACAGTAAATTGTAGTGAGTTGAAAATCAAGTCACAACATCTAGTAAAAATGTGCTGATTAGGAATAAATATCCGACTCCGCTATAACCAAAGTTTGGCTTATTTACTTTGCTGTTCAGTCTCCATAAACCCTTAAAGGGACACTATAGGCACCCAGACCCCTTCCACTCATTGACGTGGTCTGAGTGCTCTGTCCCTTAACCCTGCAATGGAAATTTGGGCAGTTTTTGATGGTTAACTCCACTGCTGGTGGCTATCAGACAGCCACTAGAGGGACTTTTGGGTGGTTAGGTGACTTACGGTTGCTTAACTGGCGATGGACGTCCTCACGCTCTGCCCGTTTTCTTATGGGGGAAGTGCTAATGTCAGCGCGGCAGAGTCTGAACCAGGGCCGAATCAAGTAAGTGATAAAGAGGTTTTTAATGGAGGGGGGCACTATAGGGAGCTATAGTGTAAGGAAAGCAACTATAGTTCCCTTTAAACGCACTTTTTGCTCAGTGCTTCTAGTCTTTCACATCTGTGGAAATAGAAGGAACGAAAATAGAAGCCAGTTCTAGAATAAACACGTTAGCTTTTAACTATTTGAACGCGATCGCCTTTCTGAATCATAATGAGATGCACATGTTTGCCTCAGGTAAAACATTTCTAAATATCAGTCATGTGCGTTTAACCCATTTAAATCACAGTCACTAAAACGCAATATGTTGGAGGTCATTTGTTCTCCGCACATAAATAGCTGGAACCAATTTTACATGAAGCAGATTTTATCCATTAAACACTTGATTCTGTGAACGTGTGTGTGTTTGTTAGTAAATTGTTTTCTTACCATTTTGCATCCTGTCTTTACCAGTAATTTGGGGCGATAAGAATAAAGGTCTTTTCATGTATTGATTATTGGAGGAAGATAAAGTGGTTTATTCACTAAATGGTAAAATATATCTTAAAGGGACACTCCAGACTTCTAAAGCAATTTATCTTGCTAAAAAGCTTTGTGTGTGACTGGTGCATCATCCTTTTTTTTTCTTCACATTTTATAAAAAGTGCAGATTTTAAAAGAAAGTGACACTTTAATAAATTACCCTTGTTAATCAGCTGTCAATCAGACAGCCGGTCCTGTTACTTCCTGGTTTATTTAGCTCAGAGTGAGATAAACACAAGAGGCGGCAATTGCCCAGAGCACCTGCCTTGCAAAGACTTCTCATTGAGCTGCACTGGGAAGGCTGTGATTGGACAGCCACAGAAAGTCTGTTTTAGATATACCCCAAATTGAAAAACTACATAATAAATGCATGCTTGTTTCATTAACTAGGGAACAGTGATTTTATAACGTTTGGGAAGGGCTGTGTCCTATAAATTGAAAACCAAACTGCAAAAATCAGGCCTAAGTAGCCAAGTTGTGATGATACTCGAAATGAGTAGGGGAATTATTCCTAAATCAGCTACTATGGTCTCTATTTAGGAGTAGGGGAATTATTCCTAAATCAGTTACTATGGTCTCTATTTAGGAGTAGGGGAATTATTCCTAAATCAGTTACTATGGTCTCTATTTAGGAGTAGGGGAATTATTCCTAAATCAGCTACTATGGTCTCTATTTAGGAGTAGGGGAATTATTATTTCTAAATCAGTTACTATGGTCTCTATTTAGGAGTAGGGGAATTATTCCTAAATCAGCTACTATGGCCTCTATTTAGGAGTAGGGGGATTATTCCTAAATCAGCTACGATGGTCTCTATTTATGAGTAGGGGGATTATTCCTAAATCAGCTACTATGGTCTCTATTTAGGAGTAGGGGAATTATTCCTAAATCAGCTACTATGGCCTCTATTTATGAGTAGGGGGATTATTCCTAAATCAGCTATGTGGCAAACTACCCTTTTGGAGGAGCCTGATTACCAGCCTCCTGCCCTATGACTATGACCCATGGCTAACACTGTGTTCCCAGATGGTAAAAAGGCTTGTTCGTGCCTTTTTCCCTGTGTGGTTCGATAAATGGAGTTTACCGAACAGCCAACCACCCTGCCTGTGGAGTGTGCTGCTCGTTAACCAACCAGAAGCAGTGGTTAACCGCAGCTTAACTGATGAACGGCTGGGTGGCCGGCATTCGTTTGAATGAACACGTGGAGGAGGCCATTTTGTTTAGCCGAACGCGCTCAGCTGTGTTTTGTCGTGGAATGCCTGGAACTATTTTTGGATACTATTTCCATGAACACCGCTGAGTCTTCTACCTTCCGTGCGTTCGGCTAAATCCATACGAATGGAGCGCTGTTCTGGGGGAATAAACTAACGAACGAGATGATTGCACTGAAGCTATGCATGAACGGATCCGTTGGTGAAATTTGTACTTTATTTGAAGGAGAAGATAGACTGACTGCACAGCCTAAATCTATGGAACTCTTTTGGGCATGAAAGCCATGCTTGCGGCCGGTCAAATGACTTCCATGGAATTCGGGAACCCCTGCTCTGATCTGGGTGATTTTTGGATATGTTGTTCGCCCAGATCAGAGCTATCCATTGGATATGTTGTTTTGTTGGGGTGTTTCTGTGTTTTGGGTAAAACTGTATATTTTCTTCCTGTGGTAATTGAGTTAGCCAATTGTGTTTAGTAATTATTTCACAGGCAGAGGGGAGGATTTGTGTACATTAGCTAGGAGTGTCTAACTGTACAATACTGTGTTGATTGGCTGTTGTAACTTTGTGTCCTGTGTTCCACAAGGTCCACGTGGATGGTAAACTTGGGGGGAAATGTGTGTATATAAGAAAGTCCTTTGGTAATCATTAAACCAGTTCTACTTGACCCTCAACTCGCAGCCTTGACTCGTGTTTGGAGGGGACAGCTATAATCACTACAGGGATTGCTATGCTCTGCATACTCCCTTAGCTTCACTGAGCTCTTGTAAGAGCTTGTTCCTGTTCCTGCTTCGCAGAGGTTCACCCACTGGAACCTAAAGCCTTGTCGTAGGTCCTTAGTTGCGAATAGTCTATGAAATAAGTGAATTATAAGATATTTACAATTGTTTACGTAAATTATCCAGTTCTTGTTCTACGTGTTTTTATAAACAGAAATGTAACGGTTTTTAAGAACAATTTCCTACAAAAAACGTTCCACATCCCACTGCCTAATTTGAAGTAAAGTGGGATTTTTTTCCGATCTAATCAAAAGATCAAGAATACATGACGCGGCTCAGTTACACGGACATTGACTTTCTGTGCTTACATTGGCAATATGAACACTGAATGTATATATACTAGTAATTGCAAGGCAGCAAGCCCATCCAAGTTGGTTGCAAACATCTAATTGGCGATAGTTATTTCATGTATAGACTCGTTATTTTCATCAAATCAACATTCAACTTAATTTGTAAGTACATTACGTTGACTTATCTTGGTTTCAGTTTGTTGTTTCTTACCCACAGGAGATATTCTGATGTGAATGTCAAGGAGTCAGCAGAGAATTGCAAACCTAAACGGACACGGACCACTTCATTTCAATGACGTTATTCAGGAATGGCGATGTTTTCATTGCAGGGTTTAAATGCCTCTAGTGGCTTCCGATAACAGAGTAAAATTCTATCAGACAGTTTTATAGAGACCGTCTGATCTGACCTTTTGTCACGCATGCGCATTTTCCCATGGAAAAGCATCCAATAGGTTGAGATCGTTGACCTCTGAGTTTGGCCAAGGAAGTGGAGTTGTCCCACAGAGACAGGTGTTGCAAGGGAGAAAAGGTTAATAAAATACCGATTTTTACCCTCTGCAGGTTTGGACCGGTCACCTAAATGTCCAACAGAGCACTATAGCATTAGGAATACCCATTTGTATTTCAAACTCCATGGTGCTTCTTAAGGTAGCGGAGTTGCAGAGTTTTTTTATTTTTTATTTGACTATTTTATTCTACAATTTACAGTTCGAACAATTTATGGCTCATTAAATAATTCTGTCTAGATCTCTTTCAAATGTATTTTGCTTGCCTTACACAAGTTGATTTCTTCATGGAGAGCCCAAAATGAAACAGATTTTGGGATTGTGCCCTCGATGCCTAGTTGCTGCACACTAAGATGTACCAGGATGACAAGGTCATTTTAAGACCCCAAATGTTGGCTGAGTTTGGCAGCCTAGCTGGAGTTCCACCCAGCAAGAAGGCTCTTTGAACCACTAATGTAACCAATCTCTGGCCTAGACACACTGTGATAGATTTTATATTTAACACTGATTTATACATAATGCCGCTCCTACCTATTATCCCGAATACACAAGTATATCCCGTCCAGGCCCCTGTGTTCTGCTTAGGATTTCCAACTATCCTCTTTACTCACACATCTGATGCTCACCTTCAAGACTTAGCTAGGGTTTGCACCGTTCCTATGAAACTCCTAGTGCTTTATTAGACTCATCCAATCTCCATTCCTTCAAAAAAATTTAAATATTAGGAACCATATCAATTATACTGTTAACCGTTTTCCTCCACGCACCTTGTAACCCACCCTGCTTCCTCTTCTGCAAATGTGTCTTCTAAAAAACTAACCTTCACTGAGAACTATTCTAATAACCTACATTTCCCATAAATTAAATCCATCCTAGCATTATCTTGTGTGCCATTTTGCCCCACTCCCTCTAGAATGTAAACTTGTTTTAGAAGGGCCCATAACACTCTCTGTTCCTTTGTGTACAACTAGTCTTGTGCCAAATACATGTCTGTTAGTCCACCTATTGAACAGCGCTACGGAATTTGTTGAAAAATGCTTTAGACTTGAGAAAGGGAGGTTCTCCAGAAATCTTGACATTCAAAAATTATGTTAATCCTTAAAAAAGGTATTTTACAAATCGATATATATTGCGAGCGAGAGAGAGACTAGACAGAGGAGAGGCCTCAATTTTATAAAACATATACAGCTGACTGTACTGCTATATTGTTACAGCACCGCACAAGGTTGCAAAAAATCCATGATATTGACATTTCAGTCCTACTACATTAGACTATATATATCGGTTCTGCATTAGCTGCATATCTAAAGTTGGACTTTGAGGGGATTTTTTGGACACAGAAACTCAATAAATCATGTTCTCACAACGATCTCAGAGTTCCCAACTCGACTTTGTGTTTCTTTAATCTGGTTTAGTCTCACCACAATCGTTTTGGTGATATGCTTTCAGAGAAACTCAACTTCCACTGGAACCAGTACCATACTGATGAGACCCGCAAGGTTGAAACTGTACAGTCCATGGCTGGTTTCTGGTCACAGTGTCCATTGCTCATGGTATCAGCAGAAATAAAACATGAATTCTATGATACGATGACTGAGTTAATTTGCAATTCAAGCTGGGAACGCTGGGATAGTTGTGGAAGCATCATTTCTCGAGTTTCTGTGCCCAAGAATTAGTTCCAATAGTTCAGGTTGAGATATGCATGTGATGGACACGAGTGATTTCTCTCTTTGCCCTGGGAAAGTTTTATCACGTTCAGTGTCACCACAGTCTTTTTGGAGATAAGATATTACAGAATAAAAAGTCTCACAAATAACACATTTACAGAGATCCATTGCTTTTCTAGTTTAGCCTACTGGGTACGGTAAATTCGAGGCAGGCCGGTTTTACCCACCTCTAAATCCGGCTTACATCCCCGTAGAAAGCTGTTAAAATGTATAGAAATTAATTTAAGACATGCTGGTAGGGCTTAGTCACATGGGGAACCCGTTAAGTCCAGGAAGACTGCTGTAAATTAAAGGAGTCCATCAAGCCATCCCTCACATAACCAGAGAAAGGTGACTATTGTAAATTACAAAAGCTGTTTATCTATTAAACATTCATTTTAACTTTGATTATGTTATTAAAACCACATGACTTGAAATAAGACACACATGCTATAAAATAGTAAAGAATTATGTATGCTGTTATAAAACGGCACACTGGATATAGTCATAGCTGTTTTACATTTGCCATTTCTACTCTTTCCATAACTTAAAGGACCACTATAGGCACCCAGACCACTGCAGCTCAATGAAGTGGTCTGGGTGCCAGGTCCCCCTAGTTTTAACAATAATACGGGGTATGTCTGTATTATTGATGGGTAGTATAATAATACGGGGGTATGTCTGTATTATTGATGGGTAGTATAATAATAAGGGGGTATGTCTGTATTATTGATGGGTAGTATAATAATTCGGGGGTATGTCTGTATTATTGATGGGTAGTATAATAATACGGGGTATGTCTGTATTATTGATGGGTAGTATAATAATACGGGGTATGTCTGTATTATTGATGGGAGTATAATAATACGGGGGTATGTCTGTATTATTGATGGGTAGTATAATAATACGGGGTATGTCTGTATTATTGATGGGAGTATAATAATACGGGGTATGTTGTATTATTGATGGGTAGTATAATAATACGGGGGTATGTCTGTATTATTGATGGGTAGTATAATAATACGGGGGTATGTCTGTATTATTGATGGGTAGTATAATAATACGGGGGTATGTTTGTATTATTGATGGGTAGTATAATAATACGGGGGTATGTCTGTATTATTGATGGGTAGTATAATAATACGGGGGTATGTCTGTATTATTGATGGGTAGTATAATAATACGGGGGTATGTCTGTATTATTGATGGGTAGTATAATAATACGGGGGTATGTCTTTATTATTGATGGGTAGTATAATAATTACGGGGTATGTCTGTATTATTGATAGGTAGTATAATAATACGGGGGTATGTCTGTATTATTGATGGGTAGTATAATAATACGGGGGTATGTCTGTATTATTGATGGGTAGTATAATAATACGGGGGTATGTCTGTATTATCGATAGGTAGTATAATAATACGGGGGTATGTCTGTATTATTGATGGGTAGTATAATAATACGGGGTATGTCTGTATTATTGATGGGTAGTATAATAATACGGGGTATGTCTGTATTATTGATGGGTAGTATAATAATACGGGGGTATGTCTGTATTATTGATGGGTAGTATAATAATACGGGGGTATGTCTGTATTATTGATGGGTAGTATAATAATAAGGGGTATGTCTGTATTATTGATAGGTAGTATAATAATTACGGGGGAATGCAGGGCCGGACTGGGAATGAAAAACAGCCCTGGAAAAAAGCAGCCCCATAATGCATTGCGCCAGCATAGTGCGCAGATATGAAAGCGGGAAAAAAAAAACCTTAAAACTATCACTGAAACGTGAAAGAAAGCTCTCATAGGGCTTCAAAATAAACAAAGGAGCAGATTTGTTGTAAGCAGACGTGCATTTGCATATAATCGATGGTTCAGCCAAACTATCTTGACACTGTGCAGCATTGGACTAGGAAGTAGCTCTAGTGGCCGTCTGAGTGACTGTCACTAGAGATGTTCCTCTGAAAAGGTAGCATTTACAGTTGCTCAACCTACAGGGATAGAATATAGACAACCAGAACCAGTGTTTCATTCTCCCCTTTCCCAGGCCTTCTGGGAGTCTCTTTCCCAGGCCCCAGCACCTCTGTGTGTCTCTTTCCCCACAGCTCCTCTGTGTGTCTCATTCTCCCCTTCCCCAGTCCTTCTGTGTGTCTTTTTTTCATCTTTCTTAACCCCTCTGCCTCTTTCTCCCCAGACCCATCCCTGTCTTATTACTTTCCTGCCCTACGTGTCTCATTACCCCCAGCCCTCCATGTGTCTCCTTCCACCCCCTCCAGCCTTACATGTGTATCATTACCCCTGCCACCCCTCCATGCTTCTAAATCCATCCCCCCAGACATCCATGTGTCTCAATCCATCCCCCCAGACTTCCACGTGTCTCATGAGCTCCCTCAGCCCCCCCATGTGTCCCACTAGCCCCCCCTCCCAGCCCTTCATGTGTCCCTATACCCCCTTCCGAGCCCTTCATGTGTCCCTATAGCCCCCTCCCCAGCCCCTATGTGTCCTTATAGCCCCGTAACTAGCCCCCATGTGTCCCATTAGAGACCCCAGTTCCCATGTGTCCCTATAGCCCCCAAACCCTTCTCTGCTAACATTGCCGTAATCTATCGTCCCCCTGGTTCCCCTCTCCTCTTCCTTGACCACTTTGCTGCCTGGCTACCCTACTTCCTCTCTTCCCACATCCCATCCCTAATTCTTGGAGACTTCAATATTCCCGTTAACCCACCTTTGACCCCAGCAGCCTCTAAACTACTTTCAATCACTTCCTCCCTTGGACTTTTGCAGTGGGCTAATTCTCCCACTCATGTAGCTGGCAATACCCTCGACCTTATTTTCTCTTCTTCATGTACAATATCTAATATCTGCAACACTCCATTTCCTCTCTCTGATCACCACCTCTTATCATTTGCTCTCAATTACCCCCTCACCCAACAATCTCAGCCTAACCCCCCTCAACTCAGGAGGAACCTTACTCTATTGACCTCCAGCAGCTGTCAGCTGACATTGATTCACAACTGCTATCCATCCCATCCCTCTCCTGTCCCTCACTGGCCATCTCCACATATAACACTACCCTCACCTCTGCCTTGAACGCTGCAGCCCCGCTCCAAACATGCACCTCGAGGAGGACACGACCCCAACCTTGGCATAATAAATCAACACGCTATCTGCAGAGTTGCTCCCGTTCTGCTGAACGCTCCTGGAGGAAGTCCCGCACCCAGGCAGACTTTCTCCATTATAGATTCATGTTGCTTTCATACAGCGCAGCCCTCGCCCTCGCCAAACAGTCATACTTTTCCTCTCTCATTAGTTCATGCTCCCGCAATCCCAGACGCCTCTTTGACACCTTTATTTCCCTTCTCCGCCCTGCTGTGGCCACCCCCCAAACTAACCTTACAGCTGATAGCTTTGCATGCTACTTTACCGACAAGATTGAACAGCTAAGGAAACAATTCTCCCCTCCTTGCCGTTCTCTTTCTCAACCACATGTAAATCTTGCTTTCCCTACCCTCCAGACTTTCTACCCGGCTACTGAACAAGAGGTGGCTGCGCTTCTCCATTCCTCTTGCCCCACCACTTGCCCGCTCGATCCTGTCCCATCTCACCTCATCAGATCTCTCTCCCCTTGTCTTGTGCCTACCCTAACACACATCTTTAACTGCTCTCTCTCTTCTGGCACTGTTCCTGCTGACCTTAAACATGCCACTGTAATACCTATCCTGAAAAAAACATCTTTTGACCCATCCTCCCCTTCTAACTATCGTCCCATATCCCTGCTCCCTTTCTCATCAAAGCTTTTGGAAAGACTTGTCTTTACCCATGTGTCTCGCTTCCTTAATTCCAACTCTCTCCTTGACCCTCTTCAGTCTGGCTTCCACCCTCTCCACTCTACTGAGACTGCTCTTATCAAAGTGACTAATGACCTAATCTCCGCTAAATCCAAAGGTCATTACTCCATATTAATTCTCCTTGACCTCTCTGCTGCCTTTGATCATGCTCTCCTCCTTCAAACTCTTCAATCGCTCGGTCTCTGTGACTCAGTCCTCTCTTGGTTTTCCTCCTATCTCTCCCAACGCTCATTCAGTGTCTCCTTTTCCAAGGATACCTCCTCCACTCGTCCTGTCTCGGTTGGCGTTCCCCAAGGGTCTGTCCTTGGTCCCCTTCTATTTTCTCTTTATACCGCCTCTCTTGGTAAACTGATTGCCTCTTTTGGATTCCACTACCACCTGTACGCTGATGACACTCAGATATACCTCTCCTCTCCGGACCTCTCCCCTGCTGTCCTGCAACGTGTCACTGCTTGCCTTTCTTCCATCTCTGACTGGATGTCTTCACGCTTTCTGAAACTTAACCTCTCAAAAACTGAACTCCTTGTCTTTCCTCCTCCTAATACTGATCCTCCTCTCTCGCTCTCCCTTCAAGTCAGTGATATCCACATAAGTCCATCCCTGCAAGCGCGCTGTCTTGGCGTCATACTTGACTCTGGTCTCACCTTCGAGTCTCACGTCCAGTTTGTTGCCAAGTCCTGTAGGTTCCAACTCAAAAACATAGCCCGCATTCGCCCCTTTCTTACGCAAGATGCTACCAAGGAGCTTGTCCATGCTCTAGTAATTTCCCGCATGGATTACTGTATCCCTCTCCTGATTGGTCTTCCCAAAAGCCGTATTGCCCCGCTACAGTCTGTAATGAATGCTGCAGCTAGACTGATTTTCCTCTCTAGTCGGTCCTCTCACACCTCACCCCTCTGCCGGTCCTTACATTGGCTCCCTGTATGCTATAGGAGTCAATTCAAAGTGCTAACCCATACATTTAAAGCACTGAACAGTTCTAGCCCCACTTATATCTTCACTGATCCATAAATATGCCCCTCCACGTACCCTCCGCTCTGCCCGTGACCACCTCCTGACCGCTGCTCGCACCCGTACGGCCAACTCGCGCTTGCAGGACCTCTCGTGGGCGGCTCCTCTCCTATGGAATAGCTTGCCTACTGCCATCAGACTCTCCCCTAGTCTTCAATCATTTAAGAAGGGCCTTAAAACCCATCTCTTCAGGAGAGCTTATGGCCTCCCAGAGTAATCTCTACCTTACATACCTGTCTCCTGCTCTCTCCTATGGGACAGTGCTTTGCTCTCTCCTCCAGCTCTGCTTCACTCCTACTTGATATTTCTTGTCCTAATGTTTCTAATACCCTACCTCCTATAGTCTGTAAGCTCGTTTGAGCAGGGTCCTCTTCAACCTATTGTTCCTGTAAGTTTTCTTGTAATTGTCCTATTTATTGTTACACCCCCCTCTCAAAATATTGTAAAGCGCTACGGAATCCGTTGGCGCTATATAAATGGCAATAATAATAATAATAATAATAACCAGCCCACATGTGTCGCATTCTAGCCCCCATGTGTCCCATTATAGCCCCCTCCCCATCCCTCATGTGTCCCTATAGCCTCCCAGCTCCCTTGTGTCCCATTATAGCCCCCTCCCAATCCCCCATGTGTCCCTATAGCCCCCCAGCTCCCTTGTGTCCCATTATAGCCCCCTCCCCAGCCCCCAGCCCCCAGCTCCCCAGCCCCCTCCCCAGCTACCCAGCTACCGTTATCGGTAGGTAGTATAATAGGTCGTTATATCCATTATTGATAGGTAGTATAATCGGTGGGTATGTCCATTATCGATAGGTAGTATAATAGGTGGGTATATCCATTATCGATAGGTAGTATAATCGGTGGGTATGTCCATTATCGATAGGTAGTATAATAGGTCGTTATGTCCATTATTGATAGGTAGTATAATAGGTGGCCATTTTAGCCAGCCCCCATGTGTCCCATTATAGCCAATCCCACCAGCCCCCATGTGTCCCATTAAAACTCCCCCCAGACCCCATGTGTCCCATTATAGCCGCCCCTCCCTGTACCTTGCTGTAGCGTGGCTGAGCAGGCTGACCGCAGTAGAGGAATTTCTGTTCCCCTTCCCGGTCTGACAGGAAGCAGTCATGTGCTCTCTATGAGCACTTCCTGTAAGACTGGGTAGGGGGAACAGAAACTCCTCTACTGCGGTCAGCCTGCTCGGCCAAGCTACACTGTATGACTGGCAGGAGGGGAGCGCATCCCCTCCTGCCGATGACCCGCGTGCCGGTGTGCAGTAGGTTGCCGCACACCGGCCCGATGCCCTGAGGGAATGTCTGTATTACTGATAGGTAGTATAATAGTATGTCCATTATCGATAGGTAGTATAATAGGTGGGTATGTCCATTATCGATAGGTAGTATAATCGGTGGGTATGTCCATTATCGATAGGTAGTATAATAGGTGGGTATGTCCATTATCGATAGGTAGTATAATAGGTTGGTATGCCCATTATTGATAGGTAGTATAATAGGTGGGTATGTCCATTATCGATAGTTAGTATAATCGGTGGGTATGTCCATTATCGATAGGTAGTATAATAGGTGGGTATGTCCATTATCGATAGGTAGTATAATCGGTGGGTATGTCCATTATCGATAGGTAGTATAATAGGTGGGTATATCCATTATCGATAGGTAGTATAATCGGTGGGTATGTCCGTTATCGGTAGGTAGTATAATAGGTCGTTATATCCATTATTGATAGGTAGTATAATCGGTGGGTATGTCCATTATCGATAGGTAGTATAATAGGTGGGTCCATTATCGATAGGTAGTATAATCATTATCGATAGGTAGTATAATCGGTGGGTATGTCCATTATCGATAGGTAGTATAATAGGTCGTTATGTCCATTATTGATAGGTAGTATAATAGGTGGGTATGTCCATTATTGATTCGGTGGGTATGTCCATTATCGTAGTATAAGGGTTATTAAATATGTAGATAGGGTATAATCTATATATCCTTTTTCTGATATGAAGGAAGCAAGGTGAATTGTTAGGTAGGACCCACCTAAGCGGTTTTGCCCTGACGCGGAAGGTGAGCTTACACTAAAATGGCCATTGGTGCCGATACTAAAAAATCCATTTTTTGGGATTTGGAATAGTGCACAGGTAACTCTTATTATAATGAATTGTATGTATTGGGTTATTGATGGCCAGGACTGACAGTTTGAGCACATGGATTCATTTTGTGTGGTTTTATATGTCGGGGTATGTGTATGGAGAATAAGGTGGGAAACTGGTAATATTGTAAGGGAAGAGATAACTAGACAATATGTCAGCAGTCCTAGTAGTAATGGCTTATAATTTGTGTGACTCGTTAATAGGTCACAGGATTGATTCACATTGTTGTAATTCACTTTTCTATACAGTTGAAGTGAATAAACCCTCGGTCTATATAGAAATATCTATTGGCATCTATCTGCTAAGAAAATTGAAGATGAAATTTGATGCTTTTGCAAAATTAAAAGTAAAAAATAACCCACATTCTGATCCCAGACACCAAACAAATATCCTAACATCCACGTAAATATATAATAGTGTTTTCTCCGAAAATTCCAAATCGCAATGAATTGGTATCTGCCTAAAAGAGCCGAGCTGTGACTATATCGGAGTGGAAGAATTTTGTTGTGTCAGTTTTACAATTCAGTTTTGGATTCACAACTCTCAATTGAATTCATTTAAATGAGACATGATTCCATTGTGTTATAAGAGTTTTCCGAATGAGTTATCTTCAGAAATCACCGTTAAAGTCTATGGGAATTGTTGGAGATAAATCATTGGGAAAGTTTTTCTAACAGAAAGGAATAAATTTCGTTAACCGTCATAGTCTGTTGGGCATTTTCGAGCTCTCCTGACCTTCATAACATCTAAATCTAATCTAGATTTTATTAATGAAAAATAATGAAAAATAAATGAATTTGGAAGGACGTGAGTTTGCACAATGTGAGTAGTAAGAACTAACTCCTAATGGAAAAATATTTATACCCCACGTTAAACCGCAAAATCCCCCGAGTATGCAAAAAATGTCAAGAATACGATATATCTGCATATCATTAGGCAATTTTTAAAAATCCCCTTAAGTGCAGCAGCCTTGAAGGATTGCATGCTATATACTCAAATAATCTGACAACATTGCCTTCGGCACAAATATTTTACCACTTTTTTTTCCCCTCTGATTCAGGTTTTTAGGTGCCTACTGACTTTAGATGAGCTGGGGAGTGTTTCCAATCAGCTATTTTTCCTAAATTTCACAATTCAAATTCCAATTCACTGCAAAGTAGTGTTTGGTGAATAAGCCTCTTAAACATCGACAGCAAGTCCCGAAGAGAAGTTGTTGAGATTTTTTGAGTGATTAACTGATCTAATGGCTCTCAGACACACGTGAACTAAGGAGCAATCTCGGAACCACATTCACCGCCATTAAAATTGTGTCACGTTTGCAACGGACTTCGGAGATACTGCTCAGATTTATTTTTAAAAAGCCACGAAGGCTATAGTGAGCGCGTACGGGTTGGATAAAGTCAGGCCAATTAGCAATCGCATCCTGTCAGCAAATTGCAACCAATGTATGTCATGCAGAAAGCTTATTGGCTCAAGTCAATGATTTCAAATATTTTCCATAAAAAAGTAATTAAAACAAACTCGAACAAGCTCAGCACAACTATGGAAAAAATATTGAAAAATGACATCGCATACTGGAAGCAGCAGAGGGCTAGTAATACAGATTTACTGCTCACCGCACTTAGGGCATGAAAGTAACGTCCCTTGGCTAATACACGATCTGGTGGGAAACCCTCGTAGCTTCATCAATTATTACGTTACTTCACAGTTATTTTGATCTACATTTTAAAAGTCAGGTAGCAAACGCCGAAGGTGTTGTTTAGTGAATTGACCCCTGAAATCCATATACAAATAAAATGTGTATAAAAATATACACGTAAATAATATAGATGAACACAACAGTTAATCTAGCCCACAAAAAGGTCAGGCACTAAAAAAAAAAAAACAACACTAATGGAATGTTTTCTATATAAACTGTAAGTGAGGCAAATAAACTATACCAGATTTAATAAACAGAAACATTTCCTGTAAACGCAGGCTCATTTTCTCGTTGATTAACAGTACAAGTATTGAAAGAAACATCGGTCACAGTTCGAGTAAAATAACATTAGTATTCTCCGTCTCTCATTGCAAAACATAGATTTAACTCCAAAACAGAATTTTTGTATAGTTTTGCAGAGATTTCCAATCCCAGAAATGTTATATTAATTACGTTAAAGCAAAAATACTATTCCACCAACGTAGCTTTTCAACGTTACAAAGGACTATTCCGGGAATTCCGAACTGTAACAAATCGACAAAATAGCTGATCTTAAAAACAAACTAAACCATCTAAAGTCACGGCTCTTTTTGCATAAATTGTTGAATCTGATTTCTAACTGTCTACGTGTTAATATTAAACATGGTCCAGCGGCCACGTGCTTAGAATAGGGGTAACACATTTATTCTTATTATTAAAGTGCAATTTGTTGAATGGAAACTGTTAGGGCAAACTAGCATATCAACATCAGGCTATTATAGCCTAAAACTTAGTGATTTTCAGGGTTATTTAATAAACTGCGAATTGCCCAGAATTCTAAGTGAATTCGAAATTTGCGGTTTTACAGCCACTTAAAAACATTAAAATATTTACTTTGAATTCCAAGCACTTCCAACTTAATTTAATAAATGTAATAAACCCATAATTCTCTATCCACTGACATCCTCAAAAGTACAAGAGATTTTTTTTGAATCTTTATAATTTGTTTCTATTTCATTTTTATGTGAATGTTAAGTGACAGGTTTGTTAGCCTTCTTTAACGAATCGGTAGCCAGCTTAGTGAAATCTGTTGTAAACACCCCATCCTGACTGCTTTGTGAAGATAACCTCTGATCTCGGTTAGATCTTAAACATTAGAAATATTTTTTAAACTAAACAGATTCATAAAATATAATAAATTCAATAAAACTCCTTGCTCTCCTGATTAAAGAACAGGTTTGAGGTAAGAAAACCCCAATTTAAGCAGCAGAGATAAAACCATAAATAGTGACATTTTACAAGATAACATGGTCAAACTGTTTTTCTGCCTTTCCCCCCCTCCCCCTTAAAATGTGCATTCCTCTGTCACATTTACTGTCACATTGGTATAGTCACAGCTCACTAAGGGACCTTTATCAAGTTCGTGTGTGTGTGAGCAGTGTGTGTGTGTGTGTGTGTGTGTGTGTGTACAGTGTGTGGTGTGTAATTTGTTAACACAATAATTTGATTTGTAATTTAATCATTTTAAATTTATGTGATTTTGTGGCCCAGATTGACATTCCCCTTTTAAAATGCTAGAACAATGAATATCTGTATGCCTGTACGTATATTATTTATAAAGCACCAACATATTCCTCAGCGCTGTACAATAGTGTTGCCGGTAAACAAACAAATATAAAATGTATCACATTCCACTCAACACAACACAAAAGAACAGATCGAAGTGTGGAAGGATGGATAGACAGACTGACGGATGGATGAATTACAGGCAAAAATAATAAATATAAATAAATCAAATTCAGGACGACTGATTTCTTAAGCGATTATGTAGGCGGGCAAGTGATATCCCTTTTGGAAATGTTAGTACGTAGGAATCTAGTCTGCGGTACTTTACATTTATATAAAACTTGTTTTCTTAAGATTAGTCAAAGTTTAGTTCCAATAAATATGAGAATAAAAATGGGATGAAAAGTTGGTCTATATTTAATTCACAATGCACTAGCAATTTACAAAATAAAATGTATCAAAATAGCCAAACTGCAAAAAATGTTGAAAGTCAGTGATGTTTCCAATTCAGCAACTGTGTCCAAAAATGTCAAATGGCCTTTCAATCGTCGGCAATTCGCTCTTAGTGAATGGAGTTTTTATAAACAGTGCAATGTCTACGTATGCCGTATGTATCCGTATCGCCTCGTTACTTGTCTGATCCATGTCTCTAATATCGTGGCATCATGAATAGGTCTACGTTTATCCCTATCACCGAAAATGAAAAGAAAGGATTTTTAAAAACCAGTAAACATTTTGCAGCGTTATTCACTAGGCTGTGAGTGCTCTGGATTTTTCAAAGTAAATTGAATTCATATATTTTCGAAAAAAGTCGACTTTTATTTTCATTTAAGATATTTGGCCTAAAATTTGAAAATCCCTTTTAATTGTCAATAATTCACACTAGTGAATAACTCAAATAGTCTAATCTTTGCCATAAAATAAAGCTTTTGAGATGTTTTTATTTCTGAAAAGTAATTGCTGGATGCTGTAAATCGTGGCATCTTTATATATCTATACAAACGATTCTTTCTAAGGCTTGCTCGGTACTGCGATGACTATCTGGGCTGCAAACTGATCCTTTTAGCGTGGGCATTATAGCAAACCGATTTATTAAACGTTAATGGGATTTCTTTCAATGACCATTCGAGTTTTCTTTAGCGGAGTTTCACTCGACACGTCAAGGCTGGGTCTAATTGACTGCACTCCCAATTTTATGGCTACATATGTTTCCTTGCAAAGCACTTATTAAGACAGTGTGCTTGTACTAATTCCCAGTGATATAGTACGCTTGACATTCCAATTTTATGGTGGAAAAATACTCAGTCATTTTTTAACCCATTCGGTACCGATAACCTCTCACAATGCACAGCAGTTGTGAAGTGAGATGGGTGTGTATCTTCGAGACTGTAATCTCATTTGGGCAGTCAATCATCATCTACCGTTCCAGTCAATCAGTTCAATGCATGAATAGTTAGTCTTGTTTATCTATGGTACAGCGCTGCTCAATATAATAATAACAAAGTATTTAACCAGGAAAGGTACATTCAGATTACTCTATTTTTTCAAGTTATTAAACCCAACATCCAGGGGCTGTTACTATTACCCAATTTAATTGTACTCATTTTATCTACCTTGGAAGGGTGAAGGGCTAAGTCAGACAGGATTTGAACATGCAACGCAAGTGTTGAACAAATTCTACTTATAATGCATTTGCCCACTGAGCTATTTCACCAGTCTATGTTGGTGCTAAATAAAAAATTCAGTCCAAGATGTGCCATTCAAATGTCAGCTCAATATAAATATTATATAATCAAACCAACTGCACTCACCTAAACATGCATACATTGTAGCCCTCTTGGTTTTGCACACACACACACACACACACACGTCTGTCCAGAATGTATCCAGCCATTTAATATTAAAAATAAAGACATTTATTGAAGAACGAAATACTAAGATAGGAGCCAGAATATCTCGAAATATAATCACTGGATAGCATTCGGGGTAACCCTGATCGTATGTGTAGTGTGGGGGGACTGGTACAATTCCAGATTAAAAAGTAGTTCAAACTCAGTAACTAAAGTATGTATAGGTATATGTAAAAATAAATGTACTCTAACATATACTACACATTCAGAGCTAAAACCAGCAATTAGCATCCATTGAATAACAGACCGACAACGTTTCTACCACCTTATCTCATAGAAATCCCAGTAGAGTACGGTCAATATATACTGACGAAACGAGGTTGGTTAAAAAGGGGGATTATGCATTAAACTATGTTATACCAATTGCTCTTAACCCTGTTATAGGTCAAGAGTATATGTGTAACAGCAAGTAAAGAGGTCGTAACATCTGCTAGCTCGGTACTTGTTAACATCATAAAGATCCTAAATTAATCAATTAGTTACAAGGTGAAAAACACTGAGAATTAGTTACCAATAACACCAATAACTAAGCTGTTTCTCCAAAGGCACCTAAACTATTAAACGTGCCTGATTAGCTAGCTAGCTGATAACTATTGAATGGACTGAAATTTGCTTGGTTAATAGGTCAGTACCAAACTGTATTACAGGATAAAACATTGACATATGGCATCTCTCTAAGCAAAAGACAGAGCCGAGCCCCAACACGCGTTTTGTGTTCATTTCTATTAAAAATGGCTGGACTTTTTCGTATATGTATATTTGGGAGTCCAGTCCATGTTTTGCACCCATCCCGGTCACAGGTTCCTCACTCTAGGGCCCTATTTAACCTTGAGCGGCAGTGAGTCCAAGGAGGAAGCATTTCCCAAGTAAGGACCTGCTAGAGTAGGACCTGCCAACAATGGGGTACATTGACGTCATGGCAGGTTTATGCAATGTATGATCATATAATGTAACTAAACCCCCATTATTTTTCCCTAGATAATAAAACTATTGTATGCTATGAAGTTTGAAGTTGCTGTTTAGTGAATGAGTGAGTGCACTGGATTCTGTATTTTGTATATTTTGGCCCCAGCAGCACCCTATAATGTATGCATGTTCAGGTGAGTGCAGTCCTCTTGGTTTTGTTTATATATTTGGGAGTCCCAGGCCAACTCCTGGTTTTGCACCCCTCCCTGTCACAGGTGCCTCGTTCCATTTAGCCTTGACCTGCAGTGAGTCCCAGGAGGAAGTAAGGACCTGTTAGAGTAGGACCTGCCAAGAATGACATTGACGTTGTGGCAGGCTTATGCAATGTATGCGCATATAATGTTACTAAACCCCCATTGTTTTTTGGCTAGGTGAGGGTTTTTTAAATAAAACTATTACAATCTGTGAGACTTGAAATCGCTGTATAGTGTATAAACGAGTGCGCTGGATTTTGTATGTTTTGTGTGTGTATACACACACACACACACACCAGTTACTTTCTCTTCTTGTGGGCAAATGTTGCATTTTAGTTCCAGTTCATTTACCCATTGTACAGCGCTACGGAGTCTGATGGCACTGTATAAATAATAAACTAATAATAATAATTACATTGCAGTATTTAGTGAATATTACCTAAAGTAGGAATTATCATTGAATTCAACATGTAGACAAAGTGGATTTTAAATATTTGGCTAAAATACCTGAGAAACATTACTGACTTAAAGAATTTTGATGATTTTGCTACAGTGACTTAAAATGTGAAAATTACTTTGAATTCCCATAAATTCATACTTTAATCATTTTACTTCATTTCTTTTTTAGTTAGCCCTGCAGATATGCGTTAACAGATTATCATGTTCCCGGGATGGGAAAGGGTATAAAATGAATTGTAGAAAGTTGCCCTCAAAGCTATTCCAGTGGGATGTTTTAATAGGAATTAAATTAGATGTTTTAATTTAGACATCAGCATTCGTTAATAAAAGCTGGAATATAAACAATTTAACCCCTTGGGGAACGACGGCATTCCGTACAATTTTTTTTTATTTCCAAAAAATCCTATTTAAGGTAAGGAAGCCAATAATGGTAACAAAAAGGCAATTAAAGTGGCTAAACTAGAAAATGAGAGATTGATAGCTAAAGAAACCAAAACCTAACAATGTTTAAGTACATCAATTCTAAAAAATAATTTTTTTATTGAAAAATAATTTTTCAATATTTACTAATGAGGATCCTATGGCAGCAATATGCAATGTCAGTCTGCTGTTGCTAAGGCCAGTAAGGTTTTGTCATGTATAAATAGGGGCATAAATTCTCGGGATGAAAATATAATTTTGCCTCTTTATAAATCGCTGGTAAGACCACACCTTGAATATGCTGTGCAATTTTGGGCACCTGTTCTAAAGAAAGATATCATGGCACTAGAAAAAGTGCAGAGACGAGCTACAAAATTGATAAAAGGAATGGAGCATTTTAGTTATGAAGAAAGGTTAAAAAATGTAAATCTCTTTCGTTTGGAATAACATTAAAAAAATATATTGGGGGCCACTACAAACCATTGTCTGTAAATCTATCCAAAAATGGACTTTACATATGACCCGAGGTCATGTGTTTAGACTGGAAGAAAAGAGATTTAGTCTAAGGCAAAGAAAAGGTATTTTTACAGTAAGAGCAATAAAGATATGGAATTCTCTGCCTGAAAAGGTGGTTTTATCAGAGTCCATACAGATGTTTAAACAGCAATTGGATAAATACTTGCAAAAACATAACATACAGGGATATAATTTCTAATTAGTGGGGTAATAGCTGCTTGATCCTAGGATAAATCTGACTGCTATTCTGGGGTCAGGAAGGAATTTTTTTCCTAGTTTGTTGCAAAATTGGAAGCGCTTCAAACTGGGTTTTTGCCTTCTTTTGGATCAACAGCAAAAACAAATGTGAGGAAGGCTGAACTTGATGGACACAAGTCTATTTTCAGCTATGTAACAAAAAGGAAATGATGTAGTGTATTCAACTTTTTAGATTGTGATGACGGCAGAATGTAACAAGCGGTCCTTAAGGGATTAATAAAACAGTCCTTTAATACTTGATGAAATTTATGTTGTGAGCATTAAGATGAATTCTATACTTCCTATCAGTGAAATTACTTTACCATACAAGCATTGTGTGCAATGGGATTATTAAAATACCCATAAATCAGTTCTCTGTGACATCGATACACATTATCTTGATAGATCAAACAAAATATTCTTTCAATTCTGGAAAGTTGGAAAAAGGAATTGTAGCCACTTAGACACTTGTTCACTAAAGCCTGCAAATGGAGAACTTGCCCCAAAACAGCTGATTGAAATTCAGTTTTCTGTTCATAAAATTAACGAATATTCACAGAATGATCTAAAACTGTGTAGAGGCCTACAGGAGCACAGCATTTTTGAAAGGGCTACACGGGATTAAACCATACAGAGATATATGGGAACGCTGGCAGAACGCAATCTACGGAAACACTCACAGAACGCAATCTACGGGATCACTGGCAGAACGCAATCTACGGAAACACTCACAGAACGCAATCTACGAGATCGCTGGCAGAACACAATCTATGGGATCGCTGGCAGAACGCAATGTATGGGAACGCTAGCAGAACGCAATCTACGAGATCGCTGGCAGAACACAATCTATGGGATCGCTGGCAGAACGCAATGTATGGGAACGCTAGCAGAACGCAATCTACGAGATCGCTGGCAGAACACAATCTATGGGATCGCTGGCAGAACTCAATCTATGGGAACACTGGCAGAACGCAATGTACGGGAACACTAGCAGAACACAATCTACGAGATCGCTGGCAGAACACAATCTATGGGATCGCTGGCAGAACGCAATGTATGGGAACGCTAGCAGAATGCAATCTACGAGATCGCTGGCAGAACACAATCTATGGGATCGCTGGCAGAACTCAATCTATGGGAACACTGGCAGAACGCAATGTACGGGAACACTAGCAGAACGCAATCTACGAGATCGCTGGCAGAACACAATCTATGGGATCGCTGGCAGAACTCAATATACGGGAACGCTAGCAGAACACAATCTATGGGAACACTGGCACAACATAATCTACAGGAACGCTGGCAGTATACAATCTATGGGAACCCTGTGTCACGGGTGGCGGTCCGGAGACCGGGACCCCTGAGTGCCTGATGATGGGAGGAGTCTCAACATGGAAATGAACCATCAGGGCCTGGTGCATGGTAACCACACGCCCCCTGGTGTTGAGCACCAGCGTTTGTGCGGCCACATACCAAGGCCCTGCTTCTGCGGATCCCAAGAGCTAGGAGCTTGATAATATGCAGACCTCCCAGGAACTGGATAGTGAGGCTCTGCAGCAGATATGTATCCAATACAAGAGGATATATGTAAAAGGAAAGGGTGTGGCAACATAAAACAAACATATAAAGGAATCCAAGAGACTGGGAATTCCAGGGACGAAATACAGGAATGAACCCAGAAATCCCAGCAATAAAGAAATAGAATAGAAAACCAGAATAACAAGAAAAACTAAACAAGAATTGAAAAAAGAGTACTGGATACCAGAAACCAAGGCCAGACATCTCCACAGAACAGAGCAGGATGTGACACGCTGACAGTACACAATCTACGGGAACACTGGCAGAACGCAATACGCTGGCAGAACGCAATCTACGGGAACGCTGGCAGAACGCAATCTACGGGAACGCTGGCAGAACTCAATAGACGGGAACGCTGGCAGAACTCAATCTACGGGAACGCTGGCAGAACGCAATCTACGGGAACGCTGGCAGAACTCAATAGACGGGAACGCTGGCAGAACTCAATCTACGGGAACACTGGCAGTACGCAATACGCTGGCAGAACGCAATCTACTGGAACGCTCGCAAAACACAATCTACGGGAACGCTGGCAGAACTCAATCTACGGGAACGCTGGCAAAACACAATCTACGGTAACGCTGGCAGAACTCAATCTACGGGAACTCTGGCAGTACGCAATCTACGGGAACGCTGGCAGAACTCAGTCTTCGGGAACGCTTGCAAAACACAATCTACTGGAACGCTAGCAGAACTCCATCTACAGGAACTCTGTCAGTACGCAATCTACGGGAACGCTGGCAGAATGCAATCTGCGGGAACTCAGGCAGTACGTAATTTACGGGAACACTGACAGAACTCAATCTACTGAAACGCTGGCAGTACGCAATACCCTGGCAGAACGCAATCTGCGGGAATGCTGGCAAAACACAATCTACGGGAACGCTGGCAGAACGCAATCTACGGGAACGCTGGCAGAACTCAATATACGGGAACGCTGGCAGAACGCAATCTACGGGAACGCTGGCAGAACGCAATCTACGGGAACGATGGCAGAACGCAATCTACGTTTTAAAAAAAAGGAAGCACAACAGGAACATGCATTTTGCAGCAATGGTGCTGCTATAGTGAGCACAATGTATACAGAATACAGATTAAGGAACAACGCACTCGAGTACATTTCTAAACTCTATTTGGCAGGGAATTGCCATATTTCTTTGCCAAGCTAGGCGATTGTGCATAGGCTTGTATAATTTAGGATTGCAGATATGAGATCTATATAAATACTCCCAGTATGAAATCTATATAAACGCTCACAGTATGGGATCTATATAAACGCTCACAGTATGGGATCTATATAAACGCTCACAGTATGGGATCTATATAAACGCTCACAGTATGGGATCTATATAAACGCTCACAGTATGGGATCTATATAAACGCTCACAGTATGGGATCTATATAAACGCTCACAGTATGGGATCTATATAAACGCTCACAGTATGGGATCTATATAAACGCTCACAGTATGAGATCTATATAAACGCTCACAGTATGGGATCTATATAAACGCTCACAGTATGGGATCTATATAAACGCTCACAGTATGGGATCTATATAAACGCTCACAGTATGGGATCTATATAAACGCTCACAGTATGGGATCTATATAAACGCTCACAGTATGGGATCTATATAAACGCTCACAGTATGAGATCTATATAAACGCTCACAGTATGGGATCTATATAAACGCTCACAGTATGGGATCTATATAAACGCTCACAGTATGGGATCAATATAAACGCTCACAGTATGGGATCTATATAAACGCTCACAGTATGAGATCTATATAAACGCTCACAGTATGGGATCTCTATAAATGCACACAGTATGGGATCTATATAAACGCTCACAGTATGGGATCTATATAAACGCTCACAGTATGAGATCTATATAAACGCTCACAGTATGGGATCTATATAAACGCTCACAGTATGAGATCTATATAAACGCTCACAGTATGGGATCTCTATAAACGCACACAGTATGGGATCTATATAAACCCTCACAGTATGGGATCTATATAAACCCTCACAGTATGAGATCTATATAAACGCTCACAGTATGAGATCTATATAAACGCTCACAGTATGGGATCTATATAAACGCTCACAGTATGGGATCTATATAAACGCTCACAGTATGGGATCTATATAAACGCTCACAGTATGGGATCTATATAAACGCTCACAGTATGGGATCTATATAAACGCTCACAGTATGAGATCTATATAAACGCTCACAGTATGGGATCTATATAAACGCTCACAGTATGGGATCTATATAAACGCTCACAGTATGGGATCTATATAAACGCTCACAGTATGGGATCTATATAAACGCTCACAGTATGGGATCTATATAAACGCTCTATATAAACAGTATGGAGATCTATATAAACGCTCACAGTATGGGATCTATATAAACGCTCACAGTATGGGATCTATATAAACGCTCACAGTATGGGATCTATATAAACGCTCACAGTATGGGATCTATATAAACGCTCACAGTATGGGATCTATATAAACGCTCACAGTATGGGATCTATATAAACGCTCACAGTATGGGATCTATATAAACGCTCACAGTATGGGATCTATATAAACGCTCACAGTATGGGATCTATATAAACGCTCACAGTATGGGATCTATATAAACGCTCACAGTATGGGATCTATATAAACGCTCACAGTATGGGATCTATATAAACGCTCACAGTATGGGATCTATATAAACGCTCACAGTATGGGATCTATATAAACGCTCACAGTATGGGATCTATATAAACGCTCACAGTATGGGATCTATATAAACGCTCACAGTATGGATCTATATAAACGCTCACAGTATGGGATCTATATAAACGCTCACAGTATGGGATCTATATAAACGCTCACAGTATGGGATCTATATAAACGCTCACAGTATGGGATCTATATAAACGCTCACAGTATGGGATCTATATAAACGCTCACAGTATGGGATCTATATAAACGCTCACAGTATGGGATCTATATAAACGCTCACAGTATGGGATCTATATAAACGCTCACAGTATGGGATCTATATAAACGCTCACAGTATGGGATCTATATAAACGCTCACAGTATGGGATCTATATAAACGCTCACAGTATGGGATCTATATAAACGCTCACAGTATGGGATCTATATAAACGCTCACAGTATGGGATCTATATAAACGCTCACAGTATGGGATCTATATAAACGCTCACAGTATGGGATCTATATAAACGCTCACAGTATGAGATCTATATAAACGCTCACACTATGGGATCTATATAAACGCTCACAGTATGAGATCGATATAAACGCTCTCACTATGGGATCTATATAAACGCTCACAGTATGGGATCTATATAAATGCTCACAGTATGGGATCTATATAAACGCTCACAGTATGAGATCTATATAAACGCTCACAGTATGGGATCTATATAAACGCTCACAGTATGGGATCTATATAAACGCTCACAGTATGGGATCTATATAAACGCTCACAGTATGGGATCTATATAAACGCTCACAGTATGGGATCTATATAAACGCTCACAGTATGGGATCTATATAAACGCTCACAGTATGGGATCTATATAAACGCTCACAGTATGGGATCTATATAAACGCTCACAGTATGGGATCTATATAAACGCTCACAGTATGGGATCTATATAAACGCTCACAGTATGGGATCTATATAAACGCTCACAGTATGGGATCTATATAAACGCTCACAGTATGGGATCTATATAAACGCACACAGTATGGGATCTATATAAACGCTCACAGTATGGGATCTATATAAACGCTCACAGTATGGGATCTATATAAACGCTCACAGTATGGGATCTATTTTGCATTGTTTGAATGATATTAATAACTATGTTCTATTGAGAAGTCATATAAATATATTTATATAATAATTGCTGCACACACTGTGTAACCTTTGACAGTAACAATGTGTTTCTAAATCCTTTGTTTTATAATGTGTTAATCTAATATATTTTTATTTAAATATTTCTGTATTGTTTGCAGTGTGATACTTTGTAAAGTCTTATTTCCTGTACTTGTAATGAGAGATATGATATCAGTATTAAATTAGGCCAATATTTCCTCCCTGTGTTTATATCCGGGTTGGAAGCTTCAATTTACTGCTAATCCCCTCAGCGTTGCAATAGTAATCAATCCTAAATTAACACTGACTGGCATTATCAGATGGGATCATCCAATTCATTGAACAGGGAACAGTTTTTATATATATATATATAAATATTTCAGAATTCACTTTATATTTTTACCTCTACAATTGATGGGTTGTCTATCTCTACAAGTGATGGTTGTCTACCCCTACAAGTGATGGTTGTCTACCCCTACAGGTGATGGGTTGTCTACCTCTACAGGTGATGGGTTGTCTACCCCTACAGGTGATGGGTTATCTACCTCTACAGGTGATGGGTTGTCTACCCCTACAGGTGATGGGTTGTCTACCCCTACAGGTGATGGGTTGTCTATCCCTAAAGGTGATGGGTTGTCTATCCCTACAGGTGATGGGAGAATATCTGCATAGTAATAACTGATCTACTTTCAGTATCCCCTTCTATTGAGAGATGTCTATTAATGACACATTTTTTTCTCCCCAAACTCATGGTTTGCCCTGATTCCAGCTACATGTAACACATTGATGTCAGCCAGTGGTTGAACATTCTCTGACGGGTTCATTTAATGCTCAGGAATTACTCTGTAACTGGTTTATTGATATTATAACTGTGAATAATATCTATAGAACAGACCTAACCTGTATAATCTGATTATTCAACAGTTACACTCATAAAGCTACAAGGAAATTACACAGACAGTGTGTGAGCAATAACACACAGATACAAGCTCTCTCACACACACACACACACACACACACAAACACACACATCTAAACAACTATACAAACTCATACTTACCCCCAAAAAACACAACTATACACCTACACAAACTCTCACAGACAATTATCCAACCAAAGAACTATGCACCCATACAAATACACACACTTAAAGATCTACACATATATGCACAATCCAATTACACAAACACACACAATCATCTATACAAATTCAGACACCTGAAAAAAACATAATTACACAAAATAAAAACTATACAAATTCACCCAAACTCAGAAGCACAAACCCTCTCATATATCTATACAAACACACATCGGTGCAATAACAATAAACATACACACTAACACGTCTATAAACATATCTCTTTATATAGCTATAAAACCTATTAACACACTCACAGAACTATGCACGTACCCAACTATTCTTACCATAGCCCGAAATCGCCTTGCTTATATTGTAATCAGCTGTCAGTCAACTTATTAACCCTACTTTAACCATCAGGCCAAACTAGCTGACTCCAATCTTTGTTCAATCTACATGTTTTGCACCTTAACCCCTTAAGGACACATGACTTGTGTGACATGTCATGATTCCCTTTTTATTCCAGAAGTTTGGTCCTTAAGGGGTTAATTTGAAAAGTGTTTCTGTCTTCACACAATTCACAAATTACCCCCTAATTATAGATATATAGATAGACACGTCATTTCTAAAAGTTATCTTCTTAAGGCGTAGAATATCTTTAAATACCCTCTACTATCTGAATTTAGGATTGTAAAGAATTAACAAGGGGGAGGGTGTAGCGGAGCGGCAATATTAAATCCCACGAACTCCGCTGGTACAGAAGGTAATCCACAGTCAAGCGCCGAAAAGTAAGGCAATGTCCCAAATCCCCCAGTAACCGGACGAAACACAGTTCCGGTAGTCAACTGAGGTTTTTATTCACAGCTCCAGTTTTTATGCAAGTCCCTATGCAAGTCCCCATGCAAGGGGTTTCCTTACTGACATGGCAGGGGTTGTACAGTAGGGGACTACATGGGAGACTTAACATTCAGACCTTTTCTCCCATCAGGCATTGCTGCACGAGAGGGATACTCCCACTGGAATATACCGTTAAGTGGATTATCCCTCTGTGCAGCAGAACCGACAATTTATTTTAAAATACATAACTTTTCGAATACTTGACAGATTTAAACGAATGGACATTCGGTAGATAGCTGGGGTCTGAGTGCACAGTTCGTGAGAATACCGCTCAGATCCCAGCTAAAACAACCGAACGCCGCACGAAATACACTTTGCCATAGAGTTCGACTCAAAGTACTGAACACCGATTGGGAACCCTAATGGTGAAAAGACCGGAAGCTCCCGAACGGCCTGGAAGCCCAGCAGTGTTCGTGCCGTCGAGTAACCGTTTTCAGTACCATGCGCTCGACGACCAAACACAGCTGGGGAGACAAAGGATCCAAGATGGCTGACCGCCGCGTGGTCGGTAGCCGAACGATGGCCACCTAAGAAAGCCTCTAATTAACGACGGCCACCTAAGAAAGCCTCTAGTTAACGAGCGCCACACGTCCCTCTCTGTGTGGGCTATTAAGGGATTGCTCATTCGGATCACGAACAGCCCGCAATGGTGCTGTTCGTGAAACGATACACTTGAATGCTAGCCGCTTTCGGCAGCTAGCACACGAATTCAATGTAACATACAATAATACACAGGGTACAGCCATGGAATACAAGCAGTCACAAGAATAATACAGGCAACCTTTTTCTACATATAGTCCATGTTATCACAAGGGGCTAGGTTTGCCGCAGGGGGTAAATATTGCAAATATATGACATTTAATTGTCCCGATTGAGATATTTTTGCTTAAAATGTTCAACTGTCCTGACAATGCACAATTCATTTAGAAATGATACCTACCTGGGATTAGCAGGGATATTTAATAAAATCCTGACCATTTATTTAGAATGTATTTTGTAATATTACAATTAATTGGGAAATGATAAAAAGATATATTTGAATTTATTGCAAAACAATGATTAAATCAATGTATATAAACATAATATAAGTATAATACAGGAATCCGTTCTCTGAAATGCTGTGAAAACGGATTTGTGTCAGAAATGACCCATTTTAATTAAACAAATCTCTAAAACAGATGAATTTGGTTTATATTAATTTTATCCCCATAAAGACAAATAGTTTATCAATTCTCCACAAGTTAAACGTTTAATAAATAAACAATTCTAAGTACATAAAGATAGCTCCACAAACCCCTCACATGAAGTTAAACAGCAATACGTTACTGTCCATTTGTAATTAATGCCAAAATGTCTGTGTTCAATTAAATTCTGAAAATATCTCTTATTATACAAACATCGAGCATGGAATGCAGTGACGGTTAGCTGTGTTATGGTGGGGTGAATGCTGTCTGTACAACGTCATTGGTTGCATAGTGTTTAAATAAAAGTCCCATTTTAATGATTTTTCATGTGAAAGCATTTCGGTTGCATTCAGATTGTTAATTAATATTGAGAGTTTGTTACTAATTAGAATGACCCTCTATAATCCACTTACACAATAATGCCCATTAGTAGTTCCATGTTCCACTTCATATTTTAATATTAATATTAATCACTCTGCATATTCAATGCCTTTACTTTCAATACATTACACATTTTATTATTTTAATCTTTGATGCAATACTTCCTTCCTTGGGGCAGTCAGCACCCCATACTAATAATCAATAAGTGCTCTATACTAACCGGCTTCTAGGCAGAGATTAGAGATGGTTAGTGTATACAGGGTGTATGGGGCAGTCAGCACCCCATACTAATAATCAATAAGTGCTCTATACTAACCGGCTTCTAGGCAGAGATTAGAGATGGTTAGTGTATACAGGGTGTATGGACAGTCAGCATCCCATACTAATAATCAATAACTGCTCTATACTAACCGGCTTCTAGGCAGAGATTAGAGATGGTTAGTGTATACAGGGTGTATGGGACAGTCAGCACCCCATACTAATAATCAATAACTGCTCTATACTAACCGGCTTCTAGGCAGAGATTAGAGATGGTTAGTGTATACAGGGTGTATGGACAGTCAGCACCCCATACTAATAATCAATAACTGCTCTATACTAACCGGCTTCTAGGCAGAGATTAGAGATGGTTAGTGTATACAGGGTGTATGGACAGTCAGCACCCCATACTAATAATCAATAACTGCTCTATACTAACCGGCTTCTAGGCAGAGATTAGAGATGGTTAGTGTATACAGGGTGTATGGGGCAGTCAGCATCCCATACTAATAATCAATAACTGCTCTATACTAACCGGCTTCTAGGCAGAGATTAGAGATGGTTAGTGTATACAGGGTGTATAGGACAGTCAGCACCCCATACTAATAATCAATAACTGCTCTATACTAACCGGCTTCTAGGCAGAGATTAGAGATGGTTAGTGTATACAGGGTGTATGGGACAGTCAGCACCCCATACTAATAATCAATAACTGCTCTATACTAACCGGCTTCTAGGCAGAGATTAGAGATGGTTAGTGTATACAGGGTGTATGGGACAGTCAGCACCCCATACTAATAATCAATAACTGCTCTATACTAACCGGCTTCTAGGCAGAGATTAGAGATGGTTAGTGTATACAGGGTGTATGGACAGTCAGCACCCCATACTAATAATCAATAACTGCTCTATACTAACCGGCTTCTAGGCAGAGATTAGAGATGGTTAGTGTATACATGGTGTATGGACAGTCAGCATCCCATACTAATAATCAATAACTGCTCTATACTAACCGGCTTCTAGGCAGAGATTAGAGATGGTTAGTGTATACAGGGTGTATGGACAGTCAGCATCCCATACTAATAATCAATAACTGCTCTATACTAACCGGCTTCTAGGCAGAGATTAGAGATGGTTAGTGTATACAGGGTGTATGGGACAGTCAGCACCCCATACTAATAATCAATAACTGCTCTATACTAACCGGCTTCTAGGCAGAGATTAGAGATGGTTAGTGTATACAGGGTGTATGGGACAGTCAGCACCCCATACTAATAATCAATAACTGCTCTATACTAACCGGCTTCTAGGCAGAGAGTAGAGATGGTTAGTGTATACAGGGTGTATGGGGCAGTCAGCACCCCATACTAATAATCAATAACTGCTCTATACTAACCGGCTTCTAGGCAGAGATTAAAGATGGTTAGTGTATACAGGGTGTATGGGACAGTCAGCATCCCATACTAATAATCAATAACTGCTCTATACTAACCGGCTTCTAGGCAGAGATTAGAGATGGTTAGTGTATACAGGGTGTATGGGACAGTCAGCATCCCATACTAATAATCTATAACTGCTCTATACTAACCGGCTTCTAGGCAGAGATTAGAGATGGTTAGTGTATACAGGGTGTATGGGGCAGTCAGCACCCCATACTAATAATCAATAACTGCTCTATACTAACCGGCTTCTAGGCAGAGATTAGAGATGGTTAGTGTATACAGGGTGTATGGGGCAGTCAGCATCCCATACTAATAATCAATAACTGCTCTATACTAACCGGCTTCTAGGCAGAGATTAGAGATGGTTAGTGTATACAGGGTGTATGGGGCAGTCAGCACCCCATACTAATAATCAATAACTGCTCTATACTAACCGGCTTCTAGGCAGAGATTAGAGATGGTTAGTGTATACAGGGTGTACGGGACAGTCAGCATCCCATACTAATAATCAATAACTGCTCTATACTAACCGGCTTCTAGGCAGAGATTAGAGATGGTTAGTGTATACAGGGTGTATGGGGCAGTCAGCACCCCATACTAATAATCAATAACTGCTCTATACTAACCCGACTTCTAGACAGAGATTAGAGATAGGTTGGGTGTATACATAGAAGATGTATGGACAACATCCCATACTAATAATCAATAACTGCTCTATACTAACCGGCTTCTAGGCAGAGATTAGAGATGGTTAGTGTGTACAGGGTGTATGGACAGTCAGCACCCCATACTAATAATCAATAACTGCTCTATACTAACCGGCTTCTAGGCAGAGATTAGAGATGGTTAGTGTATACAGGGTGTATGGGACAGTCAGCATCCCATACTAATAATCAATAACTGCTCTATACTAACCGGCTTCTAGGCAGAGATTAGAGATGGTTAGTGTATACAGGGTGTATGGACAGTCAGCATCCCATACTAATAATCAATAACTGCTCTATACTAACCGGCTTCTAGGCAGAGATTAGAGATGGTTAGTGTATACAGGGTGTATGGGGCAGTCAGCACCCCATACTAATAATCAATAACTGCTCTATACTAACCGGCTTCTAGGCAGAGATTAGAGATGGTTAGTGTATACAGGGTGTATGGGGCAGTCAGCATCCCATACTAATAATCAATAACTGCTCTATACTAACCGGCTTCTAGACAGAGATTAGAGATGGTTAGTGTATACAGGGTGTATGGACAGTCAGCATCCCATACTAATAATCAATAACTGCTCTATACTAACCGGCTTCTAGGCAGAGATTAGAGATGGTTAGTGTATACAGGGTGTATGGGACAGTCAGCATCCCATACTAATAATCAATAACTGCTCTATACTAACCGGCTTCTAGGCAGAGATTAGAGATGGTTAGTGTATACAGGGTGTATGGGACAGTCAGCACCCCATACTAATAATCAATAACTGCTCTATACTAACCGGCTTCTAGGCAGAGATTAGAGATGGTTAGTGTATACAGGGTGTATGGACAGTCAGCACCCCATACTAATAATCAATAACTGCTCTATACTAACCGGCTTCTAGGCAGAGATTAGAGATGGTTAGTGTATACAGGGTGTATGGGACAGTCAGCATCCCATACTAATAATCAATAACTGCTCTATACTAACCGGCTTCTAGGCAGAGATTAGAGATGGTTAGTGTAATAAACATACTGCATTTTTATAGGATATAAAAACAAATCATGTGTCTTATTTATCATACAACCAAGATGTTTATATATATAGTAAATAAATTAATTGTAATATATAAATATATATATTATGTTGTATAATTATTTGATTACATATTATTACATTTTGTATAATCATATTATAAGATATTATTACATGCTGTATGATTATATTATAAGATATTATTGCATGTTGTATGATCATATTATAAGATATTATTGCATGTTGTATAATCAGATTATAAGATATTATTACATGCTGTATGATTATATTATAAGATATTATTACATGCTGTATGATCATATTATAAGATATTATTGCATGCTGTATGATCATATTATAAGATATTATTGCATGTTGTATGATTATATTATAAGATATTATTGCATGTTGTATGATTATATTATAAGATATTATTACATGCTGTATGATCATATTATTGCATGTTGTATGATTATATTATAAGATATTATTACATGCGGTATGATCATATTATAAGATATTATTGCATGTTGTATGATCATATTATAAGATATTATTGCATGCTGTATGATCATATTATAAGATATTATTGCATGTTGTATTATTATATTATAAGATATTATTGCATGCTGTATGATCATATTATAAGATATTATTGCATGTTGTATGATTATATTATAAGATATTATTACATGCTGTATGATCATATTATAAGATATTATTGCATGTTGTATGATTATATTATAAGATATTATTACATGTTGTATGATCATATTATAAGATATTATTGCATGCTGTATGATCATATTAAATTCCATATTATTACACAGATTACGAGATACTGAATACTATACAGCCAAGATATATAAACATATGTAGATTACATTTATTAGAGTGTATGTATATATGATATATATCTATTATGTGTCCTAGATATAAAACATTTACTATATATTTCATTTATGTCCTGGATGTAAATGAATAAGTAATGTAAATAGTAAATGAATAAATTGTATTATATTTGATATATCTTGGATGTATGATAAATAAATTAATTATATAGTTAAATATATTATCTTGGATGTATAGTAAATAAATTAATTGTAATATATATATATATATATATATATATATATATATATATATATATATACACACACACATCTGGGTGTATGCTAAATAAATACATTATATTATATATATCTTGAATTATATATATATTAATGATATAAAATAAATAATATCATAAATATTTACTTGCTTACCCATGTTTTATAACATATTATATATGTGTGTGTGTATGTACTCACTCAATATAATACATAATGTTTGAAATACAAATTGTATACTGTGCATATTCACACTATATAATAGATCTATTATGTATTATTTATCATACATACATTACAAGATATAATAGACACTATATCTGGGATATATATTATATAATAGATACTATATCTGGGACATATATTATATAATAGACACTATATCTGGGACATATAACACATATTATATAATAGACACTATATCTGGGACATATATTATATAATAGACACTATATATGGGACATATAACACATATTATATAATAGACACTCTATATGGGACATATATAATAGACACTATATATCTGGGACATATATTATATAATAGACATTATATATCTGGGACAATTAACACATATAATATATAATAGACTATATATATATATATAATATATATCAAGGACATATAATACATATATAACATACGGTGTGTATCCAGGACATATATTATATAATAGACACTATATATCTGGGACATATATTATAAAATAGACATTATATATCTGGGACAATTAACACATATTATATAATAGACACTATATCTGGGACATATATTATATACTAGACACTATATCTGGGACATATAACACATATTATATAATAGACACTATATCTGGGACATATATTATATAATAGACACTATATCTGGGACATATAACACATATTATATAATAGACACTATATCTGGGACATATATTATATAATAGACACTATATCTGGGACATATAACACATATTATATAATAGACACTATATCTGGGACATATATTATATAATAGACACTATATCTGGGACATATAAAACATATTATATAATAGACACTGTATCTGGGACATATAACACATATTATATAATAGACACTATATATGGGACATATATTATATAATAGACACTATATATGGGACATATAACACATATTATATAATAGACACTATATCTGGGACATATAACACATATTATATAATAGACACTATATCTGGGACATATATTATATAATAGACACTATATCTGGGACATATAACACATATTATATATTAGACACTATATATCTGGAACAATTACCACACATTTTATATAATAGACACTATATATGGGACATATATAATAGACACTATATATCTGAGACATATATTATATAATAGACACTATATCTGGGACATATAACACATATTATATAATAGACACTATATCTGGGACATATATAATAGACACTATATATCTGGGACATATATTATATAATAGACAGTATATATCTGGGACAATTAACACATATATTAAATAATATACATTATATATCTGGGACGATTAACACATTTAATATATAATAGACTATATATATAAAATATATATCAAGGACATATAATACATATATTACATACGGTGTGTATCCAGGACATATATTATATAATAGACACTATATATCTGGGACATATATTATATAATAGACACTATATCTAGGACATATAACACATATTATATAATAGACACTATATATCTGGGACATATATTATATAATAGACACTATATCTGGGACATATAGCTTTACATATATTATATAATAGACACTATATATGGGACATATATTATCTAATAGACACTATATATCTGGGACATTTAGCATATTATATAATAGACATATATATATCTGGGACATATATTATATAATAGACACTATATCTGGGACATATATTATATAATAGACACTATATCTGGGACATATAACACATTATATAATAGACACTATATCTGGGACATATATTATATAATAGACACTATATCTGGGACATATATTATATAATAGACACTATATCTGGGACATATAACACATTATATAATAGACACTATATCTGGGACATATATTATATAATAGACACTATATCTGGGACATATAACACATTATATAATAGACACTATATCTGGGACATATAACACATATTATATAATAGACACTATATATGGGACATATATTATATAATAGACACTATATCTGGGACATATATTATATAATAGACACTATATATCTGGGACATATATTATATAATAGACACTATATATCTGGGACATATATTATATAATAGACACTATATATCTGGGACATATAACACATATTATATAATAGACACTATATCTGGGACATATATTATATAATAGACACTATATCTGGGACATATAACACATATATAATAGACATTATATATCTGGGACAATTAACATATATAATAAATAATAGAATATATATATATATATATATATATATATATATTATTAAATATCAAGGACATATAATACATATATTACATACGGTGTGTATCCAGGACATATATTATATAATAGACACTATATATCTGGGACATATATTATATAATAGACACTATATATCTGGGACATATAACACATATTATATAATAGACACTATATCTGGGACATATATTATATAATAGACACTATATCTGGGACATATAACACATATTATATAATAGACACTATATCTGGGACATATATTATATAATAGACACTATATATCTGGGACATATAATTCATATATAAGCATTATATATCTGGGACATATAACACATATATTATATAATATACACTATATCTGGGACATATATTATATAATAGACACTATATATCTGGGACATATAACACATATTATATAATAGACACTATATCTGGGACATACATTATATAATAGACACTATATATCTGGGATATATAGGCATTATGTATTGAGGACATTTTATATTGAGGATCTATAATACATATATTATATAATAGACACTAGTTATAGAGGTCATATAATACATATATTATATAGTAGACATTTTATATCGAGGACATATAATACATATAATATATATCGAGGACATATAATGCATATATTACATACGGTGTGTATCCAGGACATATATAACCCATATAATAACTGTATCCATTAGTAATAATCCATTCATTGAGAGCGGTGTAATTGACAGATATAATTACTGCCATGGATCATGAATGGAGTCAGGTATTTAAATGGTTCATCAGTCACCCAGTGCTAATGTGCCAGTACTGTTTTGTATTCATGTGTTAATTACCCCTAAGACCTCACTGGGTCCTTTAACTGCCTGTTATAGCTCATGTATTTGCAGTCTATACCCAGCTTACTCAATGTCACTTCAGGGGAGATCTCATCACTTCAACAACTTTGATGGGATATGTTATATAATCATTTTACAATATATTGGTACATGCTGTAAAATGATATTATCACTCATTATTACATGCTGTATACTCATACGTGATGTGATAATATAATTATATAGCATGTGATAATGAGTGATAATATAATTTTACAGCAGGTAATAATAGGTGATTATATGATTATAAAGAATGTAATAACTATGGTAAAATACTTACACAGTATAAAATAATAGGTGATAATATAATTATACAGAATGTAATAATATGTGATAAAATAATTATATAGCATGTAATAATATGATCATGTAGCATGTAATAAAATGTGATAATATGATTATACAGAATGTAATAACTATGGTAAAATAATTATACATCATGTAATAATATGATCATGTAGCATGTAATAAGATGTGATAATATGATTATGCAGAATGTAATAACTATGGTAAAATAATTATATAGCATGTAATAATATGATCATGTAGCATGTAATAAAATGTCATAATATGATTATACAGAATGTAATAACTATGGTAAAATACACAGCATATAATAATAGGTGATAATATGATTATACAGAATGTAATAATATGTGATAAAATAATGATATAGCATGTAATAATATGATCATGTAGCATGTAATAAAATGTGATAATATAATTATATAGCATGTAATAATATGATCATGTAGCATGTAATAATATGTGATAAAATAATTATATAGCATGTAATAATATGATCATGTAGCATGTAATAAAATGTGATAATATAATTATATAGCATGTAATAATATGATCATGTAGCATGTAATAAAATGTGATAATATAATTATACGCCCTTGAAAAAGGCAGCCGGTTGGTGCCGAAACGTTGGGGGGTTAATTTGGTTTGGTGTTTCTGCCCTATTAGGCTTGTGAGAACTCGGATAAATTGTTACGGTTGATTATTTGTTTGCCCGTTTATTGTCATTTTGTATTTATTTGCAATATACATATATAACCTATTTTTGGTTCATTAAATAATTGCATAACATTCTTTTTTGGTTCTGGTGTGCACTCTCTTTCTTATAATATGGATGTTTTATTTTGGTACTGGAGGGAGTACCAGTGAGGAATAGCACCCAGGTGGATATTGTTTCTGCCATTGTATAGTCTCGCCATACCCTGTTTATTGTATAATATAATCTGATTATAATATAATTCCACAACATGCAATAACATGTTATAATATGTTTATACAGCATATAATATGGGATCATAATGATAAAGCAGGTAGTTATATAATTATAATATGACCATACAACATGTAATAATGAGTGGTAATATAATTATACAGCATGTAAAATTGTGTTATAATATGATTATACAGTGTGTATTAATGTGTTATAATATGAGTATACAGTGTGTAATAAAGTGTTATAATAGCAGTCTAAAGTATGTAATAATGTGTGATATAATTATTCAGAATTTAATATTGTGTTATAATATGAGTCTAAAGTATGTAATAATGTGTGATATTATAATTATTCAGAATTTAATATTGTGTTATAATATGAGTATACAGGGTGTAATATTGTGTGATATTATAATTATTCAGAATTTAATATTGTGTTATAATATGAGTATACAGGGTGTAATATTGTGTTATAATAGGAGTCTAAAGCATGTAATAATGTGTGATATTATAATTATGTGATGTGATATCATTATTTTATCACATATCATGACATGCTGTCTAATCATATTACTGCATACTATCACCGATTATTGCATGTTGTATGTTCATATTATAAGATATTATTGCATGTTGTATAATTATTTGATTACATATTATTACATGTTGTATAATCATATTATAAGATATTATTGCATGCTGTATGTTCATATTATAAGATATTATTACATGTTGTATGTTCATATTATAAGATATTATTGCATGCTGTATGTTCATATTATAAGATATTGCATGCTGTATGTTCATATTATAAAATATTATTACATGTTGTATGTTCATATTATAAGATATTATTACATGTTGTATAATTATTTGATAACATATTATTACATGTTGTATAATCATATTATAAGATATTATTGCATGCTGTATGTTCATATTATAAGATATTATTGCATGTTGTATGATCATATTATAAGATATTATTGCATGTTGTATAATTATTTGATTACATATTATTACATGTTGTATAATCATATTATAAGATATTATTGCATGCTGTATGTTCATATTATAAGATATCATTGCATGTTGTATGATTATATTATAAGATATTATTGCATGTTGTATGATCATATTATAAGATATTATTACATGCTGTATACTTATTTGATTACATATTATTACACAGATTATGAGATACTGAGTTAATAAGAATGTCTCTCCTCGCCGTTAATGTGTGGGATATTGGGACAATAATAATAATAATTCCCCCATGGAATATTTCATTAAAGCTGACAAATATCACATTTTATTCACATTAAATCGTTTTTTGTTATTTTTCCTCCAATTCCCCCAAACTCGCCTTTTAGTAAATAAGCCCCCACTGTAATGAGATAACGAATTGTGTAAATCATTTACTAAACATCGAATCTCAGCGAATTGAAATCAAAATGGAGAATTCCGAATGTTACCAAACACAACTTGTTCGATAAATATCGCCTTTCTGTTTAGTAAATATCGCCTTTCTGTTTAGTAAATATAAGCCTGTCAGTCTCCCCTTTAGATAGAATCTCCATATCACACGATTAGTTCGAATTTAACACGAAATCCTAACCGCAGAAAGGAGAGATCTTTAATAATCTCACAATCAGGGCAGATTTACTAAACATCGACTTGTTAGGGCTAAACTTCAGAAAATGAGGTTTTGAATTCTTCCTCCAGTTTCTCCAATTTAATGGGCTTTCCTGCCAGCTCTGGGTGACTTACAAATTATTTAGGAAATAAACCCTAAATAATAATCAATATATAGTAATCAATATATAATAATCAATAAGGTAAACATTTTGGGCAATATAATACACGTTGGGACATTGTTACCAGTTGAGATATTTTAGTTTAAATGCGGGAGTTTTCCAGAGGAGATCAAGTTGGTTGTTAGTGAATAGAGCGTAAAACTCACGCCTGTATTGGGTGTACCTACCTTTTTCCATAATCTTCAGACACTGATTATTCCAGATTAAAATATAAACTCTATATAAATGTGATCTTGGAGACACACTAGTGGTAGAAAGGACACTCATGCCTTAGACTCATGCCCCTAACTCATCTTGTAGACCATGGAGGTAGGTAGCAGATGACCTTCCTCATGGCATCATCGTATCCACGGGGATAACTTACTTTCCTGCTGTGGAGTGTCACTTCCACTGGTCAGCCCTGGAGACTCCAATAGGCTCCTACCGGTTTCAGCAGAGGTGTCCTCAGTTTGAGATCCCACCATGTCCCCAGCTTCCTCCAGATCCAACAGGTGACTTACTGAGAAGTTCTTTTTAGCCTGTAAATTGTCCAGGTTTGAGGTGATAGGGCTGTCTAAGCGACTGGCCAAGGTGGACTGTCTGTCCATAACATGGTGGTTATAGCTGGAAGTCATGATTTCCTTAACTCAAGTTTGGGGTGATGATGGTGGGAAAAAATAAATACAACGATCAGGATGGGACTGTAGCACTGACCCACCTCCTGGTGTCCCACTAAAATTGGAGTTCCCCACCACCTCAATAAATAATCCGAAATTGCCTTGTGATAACCTCCAGAATTGTGTCTGTTTTCCTCAGTGTAGTATGTAGGCAAAATGTATCAGATGAAGAACTTTCTTCTCCTTTAATCCAACAGCCATTGAAGTCCAAAGCAGATCTTTCTCATGCTTGATGCATCTTGAGTCCAGAGTGAGTTCCCAGTCTCTTCCTTCCCCTCTCCCTCTCTCTGCTCTCTCCAATTTCAAGACTGACTTGAATTTCACAAAGAATGATGTCTTGCAGATGTAAGGAAAAAAAAAAAATATCCCCAGTTTTCTCTTCTTCTGGAAAAAAAAAGGATTTAAAGAGTCCAGATATTTTTTTCCTCCTTGGAAATGTTCCTTCTTTTGTTGGATCAAGAAAGTCTTTGGCACATCAAACACCACAGACTGGCATGGAGGGGGAGACTTTGGGGAAATAAATGAAAATTGGACACCCTGGGGAGGGCAGATCAGCCTGTAATTACGTGGCAATGCCTTTGTGCTGTGTCTGAAGTTTCCCAGATCACCCCCTTTATCCTACATCACAAATTCTCTCTCCCCTTCGCAGACCCACAGCAGCACCAACTGGAGGGCCCTCTGATTAGCAACTTCTCCAAGAATCTGCCTTGTCCAGGGCTTGGACTGCTTTCTAATTATCATCCCCTGGAAGGAGGGACATCTACACACAGCCAGGCACTTCAAACACTAGGGTTCATTGGAACCTGAATTAACTCCTTGTGAATTGTTTAAAGTCTTGTTGGGGGAAAAAAATCACATTTGCATATATTTAATAAGAACTGCATGGACTTTACTGAAAACAAATCCCTTAATTCAAATCAGCAGAGTTTGTGTCTGTTTTTGTATGTTTGTATGTGTCTCTGTCTGTCTGTGCATGTGTCTGTTTTTGTGTGTTTGTATGTGTCTCTGTGTGTCTGTGCATGTGTCTGTTTTGTGTGTTTGTATGTGTCTCTGTGTGTCTGTGCATGTGTTTGTTTTGTGTGTTTGTATGTGTCTCTGTGTGTCTGTGCATGTGTCTGTTTTTGTGTGTTTGTATGTGTCTCTGTGTGTCTGTGCATGTTTTTGTGTTTGTATGTGTCTCTGTGTGTCTGTGCATGTGCCTGATTTGTGTGTTTGTATGTGTCTCTGTGTGTCTGTGCATGTGTCTGTTTTTGTGTGTTTGTATGTGTCTCTGTGTGTCTGTGCATGTATCTGTTTTTTGTGTTTGTATGTGTCTCTGTGTGTCTGTGCATGTGCCTGATTTGTGTGTTTGTATGTGTCTCTGTGTGTCTGTGCATGTGTCTGTTTTTGTGTGTTTGTATGTGTCTCTGTGTGTCTGTGCATGTATCTGTTTTTTGTGTTTGTATGTGTCTCTGTGTGTCTGTGCATGTGTCTGTTTTGTGTGTTTGTATGTGTCTCTGTGTGTCTGTGCATGTGTCTGTTTTTGTGTGTTTGTATGTGTCTCTGTGTGTCTGTGCATGTGTTTGTTTTTGTGTGTTTGTATGTGTCTTTGTGTGTCTTTGCATGTGCCTGTTTTTGTGTGTTTGTATGTGTCTCTGTGTGTCTGTGCATGTGTCTGTTTTTGTGTGTTTGCATGTGTCTCTGTGTGTCTGTGCATGTGTCTGTTTATGTGTGTTTGTATGTGTCTCTGTGTGTCTCTATACCTCTATGTGTCTGTATGTGAAAGTCTGTGTGTGTGTGTGCATATATGCTTGTGTAGGTCTACATATTATCTATGTGTCTGTGCATGTTTGTTTTTACATATGTAAGTGTATGTCTCTGTGTGCGTGTATTTTTTATTTGCGTGTTTATTTCTGTGTCTGTGTATTTCTGTGTGTATTTGTTTTTGTATGCATAATTGTGTCTATTTGTATATATTAGCGTGTCTGTGTATCTATGTGTGTTCCCTCTACTTTATGCAACATTACTCTAGACTAACTATAGGTTTAGAAAATACATTATAAAACCACATACATAAACTGCTATATATTTTCATATCAGTCATCCTGCAAAATGCAGAAGCAATACATTCACATATAAACAATTTAAAAATGAAGGGGAGAAAATACTAACCATCTCCCGCCGCCCGCCCTGCCATTTACTAAAAGTGTTTATTATAATGTTTACATTGTGTTTGTTAAATAAAGAAAAAACACTCTAACTGTGTTCTAATAGACCAGGCAAGAGAATCTCCGGTTCATTTTACTTTCATTCAAAGCAGTTAATGAATGTCTGCTGGACCCAAATAAGAGCAGCATGGTTTTAGCTCAGTGTGTCCATAGAGCTGTGCCCATAGTACATAGAATGTGCCCATAGAGCTGTGCCCATAGTACATAGAATGTGCCCCTAGTACATAGAATGTGTCCATAGAGCTGTGCACCTAGTACATAGAATGTGCCCATAGTACATAGAATGTGTCCATAGAGCTGTGCCCCTAGTACATAGAATGTGTCCATAGAGCTGTGCACCTAGTACATAGAATGTGCCCATAGTACATAGAATGTGTCCATAGAGCTGTGCCCCTAGTACATAGAATGTGCCCATAGAGCTGTGCCCCTAGTACATAGAATGTGTCCATAGATCTGTGCCCATAGTACATAGAATGTGCCCATAGTACATAGAATGTGTCCATAGAGCTGTGCCCATAGAACATTGAATGTGCCCATAGTACGTAGAATGTGTCCATAGAGCTGTGCCAATAGTACATAGAATGTGCCCATAGAACTGTGCCCATAGAGCTGTGCCCATAGTACATAGAATGTGTCCATAGAGCTGTGCCCATAGAACATAGAATGTGCCCATAGTACATAGAATGTGTCCATAGAGCTGTGCCCCTAGTACATAGAATGTGTCCATAGAGCTGTGCCCATAGTACATAGAATGTGCCCATAGAGCTGTGCCCATAGTACATAGAATGTGCCCATAGTACATAGAACGTGTCCATAGTACATAGAATGTGTCCATAGAGCTGTGCCCATAGAACATTGAATGTGCCCATAGTACGTAGAATGTGTCCATAGAGCTGTGCCAATAGTACATAGAATGTGCCCATAGAACTGTGCCCATAGAGCTGTGCCCATAGTACATAGAATGTGTCCATAGAGCTGTGCCCATAGAACATAGAATGTGCCCATAGTACATAGAATGTGTCCATAGAGCTGTGCCCCTAGTACATAGAATGTGTCCATAGAGCTGTGCCCATAGTACATAGAATGTGCCCATAGAGCTGTGCCCATAGTACATAGAATGTGCCCATAGTACATAGAACGTGTCCATAGCTGTGCCCATAGAACATCGAATGTGCCCATAGTACATAGAATGTGCCCATAGAGCTGTGCCCATAGTACATAGAATGTGCCCATAGTACATAGAACGTGTCCATAGCTGTGCCCATAGAACATCGAATGTGCCCATAGTACATAGAATGTGCCCATAGAGCTGTGCCCATAGAGCTGTGCCAATAGTACATAGAATACAGTATTTTCAAATATGGCATCTATTTATTTTACTGTTTTACATATACCTGTCATGTATTAAACTCAAGAAACGTTTAATAAGAAATCCAGCTTTATTTATTTTATTTATTTATAAAACTAATTTAATTTAAATGCGACTTCTAGTGTCCAGTTTTTATTACTTATTTACTAAACGGTGACTGATAGCGAATCGAAACTCCAATCACGATATGTAGGATAAAATAACCATGGTGTGACTTTAGCAGAAATTGAGATAATTTTTTCCTATCATATATTTTTGGCAAAATGCTGCTGTTTGGTTTTATTTGAGTCGAATTTGCTGTTTAGTGAATAAACCCCCGTGTGATATGTACAGATGTGCGTGCTGGATTAACATGCGCTTGGATTGATACCGGCGTCAGAAGCTATTATAAAGCTATTATAAAGCATAAAAAATCTATTGCAAGGCTGTATCGCTTGCAATTATCAGTTCTTTATTACACTCTCAGGGTTAGTGCAAAAAAAAAAAGAGACCAAAGTAGTTTAACAGGAAAAGTAGATGAATTGGATAATTTTTTTTTTCCAATTCCATTGGTTTGGTCTGAAATGTGAAATTCCTTATTTTATTGCAGGTAATTCCAGTTTAGTGAATAATCCTTCTTATGACGGCTATAGTTGTGTATAAAATAACTTTATGTGAGCGTAAGTCCTTTATAGTCACAGTCGGCTGAGGTTTGGTACTCTGTACATTTCATTTAGTGCTGGGATGGCTCGCTCTAATCAGCTGTAATTATTAACAAATGGGCTGCACAACTTAGGCCAAAAAGACTTTCATTGGATGTGCCTCAGAATTTGAAAGTTTTTCTTTAAATGTATTTAATTTTTTTCTATATATTTTCTTCTCGGTTGATACTAAATATCACATTTTACACCAGAGTAGTCGAACCTCGCTGGAATGGATAATTTTTCCAAATTTTGTCCTAAATGTTAAATTCAGTTTGAATACAGTTGATTATTTGACACTTTCACACCGTAGGAAATAACAATTTGTCCCTGGCTTAGACTCGACACAAGATGTCTTATTCTGCGCTTTGTATAATAATAATGTTTAATAATATTTAACCAGGAAAGGTACGTTCAGATTACTCTGGTTTTTAAATGCGTCCTGGGGATGTTACCCCAGCCCAACATGTTATTTATTGATTCTTTTAACATTTTAGCACTTTGCTAATCGAATTGCAAATCATCGTACGGGGAGAAGCTGAGAAGAGAATTCAGACCTTCCACGTGACTGCCTAAAAAGTGGCATTTTCTAGATTCAGGAAAGTCGTCTCTTTACTATTGAAAGTCATTTTTATGCGAAGTTTTACAGCCCGCCGTCGATGCCTTGTAAATATAGAGTGTTTTGAAATCTGTTTTTAAAATTCCGATTCACGTTCAATTTGCATCTTAAATTTTCACGTCCAGGTTTGAATTTTCAAACTTAACCCATGACATTCTGCTAGAGCGCTCGACCAGCGGGTAATGAACGTTCTTATTGGGAACTCGTAAATCGAAAAGCGGCGTTTGTGAAAGGATTGTGTGTCTCTCCTGCTGCAGTAAGTGGATTGCGTGAGCTTTGACTGCGGCGGCTGGTCAGAAGGGCTGAGGTGCATGTGTTCAAATGGCAAGAGCTAGGCTCCATACTGCCATAGACAGACATGCAGCCCCCGATCTGTAGAAAGCACATTTGATGCCATCAAAGGGATCCAGATTAAAACCAGATGTTCTCTTCTTGGCTCTCTCCATGCATTTAATTAAGGAACTGGGACGAGCAGCCTCCTCCCATATCGCCCCTTCTCTTCTCCAGTCTGGGATTTTTTAACGAGGGACCTATTCACTTAACAGTGATGTTTTGTCAGTTGAGCTCTGATAAAAGAAGAATTTGGGGGGGAAAAAATATTATTTTAGTAAGTTGAATTTGTTATCCATTTTATCCAATTTTGGACTAAATGTCACCAGTCTTTTTTCGACTCATTGAAATAATTACCCAAGAAAGATATATAGAATTTCTCTCATTTTTCAAAATATTTGAAAGTTTGTTCTGTGTGTGCATGCAGCCCCCCATCTCCTATGGACCGTATGCTAACTTTTCTAATGTTAGAGATTATAAAGTTATAGGTGAATATTGATAATATCTATGCCTTTTGACAATTCACCGGGCGCTAATTTGTGTACTTTAGGTATTACGAAACAAGTCTGTGTGTAGACTCGGTTACAGCTCCGAAACTTCAATGTTTCAGTAAGTAGTCCTTCACATCAATCAGGCTGCTTGGCCTAAAATGTTTTAATTCCCTCTGAATTCCCAGCATTTCCCAATTTAGTGAATCGGCTAGAGGAATCGAAGCACTAAACAATGAATTGCAATGAACGAAAAGCCAAACTGCCCAATATGGGCTAGAAATAGCCAAACTATTCAACCCGAATCCCCCGTCTGGATTATCAGAAACATCTCTGACCTATTGAGACGGATTCAGATGGTTCAGACATTGTCACACTATTTATCAATGTCTGGATTTTGGCATCCAGTAGCCAAATGATCACGTTCGTCCACTGGATTTCAGCCATTCTGGATATTACCGGCTGTTGAAATCAAGATGCCGTATAACATTGGGATTATATGGCAGATAACCGGTCAAGCAAGCACTGGGAAAAAAAAAAATATTGCTCAACTATGCGAGATTCAGCCAATCACCACAATTAAATGTATAAAAAAAACATATGGGGGGATGAAGGGGGGGGGGATTTGTGGGGTGCTGGCAATATGACTTGATATAAAACAACTCGAATAGCTAAATCCTTCCTTAACTCCCTCTAGACATGCCGCACGTAGGGGGATACTATATGATTGAGCAGCCTTGGGGTAACGGCTATCAGAGATTGGACCCCCACAGTCTTGTCACTGTAATCAGTGGCAAACTTAATGAAGAGAGGGCCCCACAAAATGCAGCAGGGGTAACCAAACGGTAAATTCGCAGCTGTCACACGACTTACACCACGCTTTGCCAGCTGAAAGTCTGCCATTCGCACAGCCTTGCACGATTGGATTTGTGGAACAAATAGTGTTGTATCGGAGAGCAAGAAATAGCGCTGTGTCCTGTCTGTAACAACGTATCTGCTGTGAGTATTCGTTTCAATGAATCAAACATTCATCCTCCAAAGGGGCCTTTCCTTGTATTAGCCTTCGTGTTGTACAAAAAAAGAAACATGTAATATTTATTGCTGCTAGCTTTTAAAATATATATTTGCTTTATTCCAATTAATTAAAAACAGATCATCGTGAAATGCAAACAGTAAGTGGCTTATTGGCTCACATAAATGTTGTAGAAAACACAATTTATCATAAATTTGTATTCAGTGTCTGCGTGTTTGAACATGTTTTGTATGGAGTGTGTGTGAATGCGTTTGTGTGTAGTGTTGATGTTTAAATGTAGGGATGTATTCACATATTCACATGCACTGACACACATACACACATACAGGCACATTGTCACACACACACTCACACACACAGACACACACACACACAGGCATACACACAGATACACACACACTGTCACATACACATACAGGCATACACACACAGGCATACACACAGATACACACACACTGTCACATACACATACAGGCAAACACACACATCCAGGCACATTGTCACACACAGAAACTCACACACAGATACACATACAGGCACACACACAGATAAACACACACTGTCAAACACAAATACACATGCATACACACATACTGTAACATTGCTATGCACAGATAAACAAACACATTCACATGCAGGTACTCACACACTGTCACAGACAAATAATATACAAAGTCGTAGCCGTTTAAAGATGGTGAGGTGCTGTTTTATGACTTATTGTGTTATGCACACTTACCCATATGTACTCAAACCCTGACCTAATGAGACGTCATGTCCTGATTATCATTATTAATATTATTATAATTTTGACTTAAATAGCGCCAACTTTTTCAGTGCTTTACAATATTATAAAGGGGGAAATTTAACAACAAATGAAACAAATACGAACTGTTTACAGGAACAATAGGTTGGCGAGGACCCTGCTCGAATGAGCTCACAATCTCAGTACTTTAGACCATTTTTCAGAACGCAATGCTCTGTATACATTACTCCAATGCGTTTTTCTAAAACACACTTATTAGTCCATACCACAACAATTCATTATATATTTTTTGTAACAAAAACTGGGAGTCCATTGTCACACATGCCCGTGAGTACCAGCCTGCATTGCACAGATATACCCATTCTACCACACAGATATTCACAAACACACACAGATATACCCATTCTACCACACAGATATTCACAAACACACACAGATATACCCATTCTACCACACAGATATTCACAAACACACACAGATATACCCATTCTACCACACAGATATTCACAAACACACACAGATATACCCATTCTACCAAACAGATATTCACAAACACACAAATATACCCATTCTACCACACAGATATTCACAAACACACAAATATACCCATTCTACCACACAGATGTACACAAACACACACAGATATACACATTCTACCAAACAGATATTCACAAACACACAAATATACCCATTCTACCACACAGATATTCACAAACACACACAGATATACCCATTCTACCAAACAGATATTCACAAACACACAAATATACCCATTCTACCACACAGATGTACACAAACACACACAGATATACCCATTCTACCAAACAGATATTCACAAACACACAAATATACCCATTCTACCAAACAGATATACACAAACACACACAGATATACACATTCTACCACACATATATTCACAAACACACACAGATATACACATTCTACCAAACATATATTCACAAACACACACAGATATACACATTCCACCACACAGATATTCACAAACACACAAAGATATACACATTCTACCACACAGATATACACATTCTACCACACATATATTCACAAACACACAAATATACCCATTCTACCACACAGATGTACACAAACACACAAATATACCCATTCTACCACACAGATATTCACAAACACACACAGATATACACATTCTACCAAACAGATATTCACAAACACACAAATATACCCATTCTACCACACAGATATTCACAAACACACAAATATACCCATTCTACCACACAGATGTACACAAACACACACAGATATACACATTCTACCAAACAGATATTCACAAACACACAAATATACCCATTCTACCACACAGATATTCACAAACACACACAGATATACCCATTCTACCAAACAGATATTCACAAACACACAAATATACCCATTCTACCACACAGATGTACACAAACACACACAGATATACCCATTCTATCAAACAGATATTCACAAACACACAAATATACCCATTCTACCACACAGATATACACAAACACACACAGATATACACATTCTACCACACAGATATTCACAAACACACGCAGATATACACATTCTACCACACAGATATACACATTCTACCACACATATATTCACAAACACACACAGATATACACATTCTACCACACATATATTCACAAACACACACAGATATACACATTCTACCAAACATATATTCACAAACACACACAGATATACACATTCTACCACACAGATATACACATTCTACCACACATATATTCACAAACACACAAATATACCCATTCTACCACACAGATGTACACAAACACACAAATATACCCATTCTACCACACAGATATTCACAAACACACACAGATATACACATTCTACCAAACAGATATTCACAAACACACAGATATACCCATTCTACCAAACAGATATTCACAAACACACAAATATACCCATTCTACCACACAGATGTACACAAACACACACAGATATACCCATTCTACCAAACAGATATTCACAAACACACAAATATACCCATTCTACCACACAGATATACACAAACACACACAGATATACACATTCTACCACACAGATATTCACAAACACACGCAGATATACACATTCTACCACACAGATATACACATTCTACCACACATATATTCACAAACACACACAGATATACACATTCTACCAAACATATATTCACAAACACACACAGATATACACATTCCACCACACAGATATTCACAAACACACAAAGATATACACATTCTACCACACAGATATACACATTCTACCACACATATATTCACAAACACACACAGATATACCCATTCTACCAAACAGATATTCACAAACACACAAATATACCCATTCTACCACACAGATATACACAAACACACACAGATATACACATTCTACCACACAGATATACACATTCTACCACACATATATTCACAAACACACACAGATATACACATTCTACCACACAGATATTCACAAACACACGCAGATATACACATTCTACCACACAGATATACACATTCTACCACACATATATTCACAAACACACACAGATATACACATTCTACCACACAGATATTCACAAACACACACAGATATACACATTCTACCACACATATATTCACAAACACACACAGATATACACATTCTACCACACATATATTCACAAACACACACAGATATACACATTCTACCACACATATATTCACAAACACACACAGATATACACATTCTACCACACAGATAAATTCACTAAACTTTGCACGGAGGACAAATTTGGTTCAGCCAAATCACTTTATCTGATATAAAAAATAGTTGAGTTTCGGCAGTCCAATAATCATCCATGTAGCAGTTTGCGTGAACTAAAAGAGTGCGAACGAAAGTGTGCCAATTAGTGTCCTTTAAAACATATTCAGAATGTACATATTATGCTGGTATTCCCACCATTTGGTTGACACATCAAGGCCTCAATTTAATAAGCTTTCTGAATAACAGAAACATAGAACGTGACGGCAGATAGGAACCATTCGGCCCATCTAGTCTGCCCAATTTTCTAAATACTTGCATTAGTCGCTGGCCTTATCTTATAGTTAGGATAGCCTTATGCCTATCCCACGCATGCTTAAACTCCTTTACTGTGTTAACCTCTACCACTTCAGCTGGAAGGCTATTCCATGCATCCTCTACCCTCTCAGTAAAGTAATACTTCCTGATATTATTTTTAAACCTTTGTCCCTCTAATTTAAGACTATGTCCTCTTGTGGTAGTTTTTCTTCTTTTAAATATAGTCTCCTCCTTTACTGTGTTGATTCCCTTTATATATTTAAATGTTTCTATCATATCCCCCCGTCTCATCTTTCCTCCAAGCTATACATGTTAAGATCCTTTAACCCCTTAAGGACCAAACTTCTGGAATAAAAGTGAATCATGACATGTCACACATGTCATGTGTCCTTAAGGGGTTAAAGGACCACTTTAGGCACCCTGACCACTTCAGCTTAATGAAGTGGCCTGGGTGCCAGGTCCAGCTAGGATTAACCCTTTCTTCTATAAACATAGCAGTTTCAGAGAAACTGCTATGTTTACTTTAGGTTTAATCCAGCTCCTGCCGCGCATGCACATTCAGCCGAAGACGACGAGAAGGAGGAGGAGAGGAGGAGGAGAGTCCCCCGCGGGAGGGGGACCCTGAGGGAGGGGGCACTCTCAGGGCACTATAGTGCCAGGAAAATGAGTATGTTTTCCTGGCACTTTGGTGGTCCTTTAACCTTTCCTGGTAAGTTTTATCCCGCAATCCATGAACCAGTTTAGTAGCCCTTCTCTGAACCCTCTCTAAGGTATCAATATTCATACAATAATGGAATACTGTTAGAAATTATTATCATTTATAAACAAACACTCCCACAGACGTTAATATCAACTGCTGTAACTAAATAATTTGGGAAGATTTTCTAACAGCATTGAATCATTTGGAAAGTTTATTAAATTGAGTTTGAAGCAAAAAGTAACTAGCGGAAGGAAAAAGAGGAGGCACACTGACACACACAGATCCACACACTGACACACACAGCTACACACAGTGACACAGATCCACACACTGACACACACAGATCCACACACTGACACACACAGCTACACACAGTGACACAGATCCACACACTGACACACACAGCTACACACAGTGACACAGATCCACACACTGACACACACAGATCCACACACTGACACATACAGCTACACACAGTGACACAGATCCACACACTGACACACACAGCTACACACAGTGACACAGATCCACACACTGACACACATACAGCTACACACAGTGACCAGATCCACACACTGACACACACAGCTACACACAGTGACACAGATCCACACACTGACACACACAGCTACACACAGTGACACAGATCCACACACTGACACACACAGCTACACACAGTGCATGCATCCACACACTGACACACACAGCTACACACAGTGACACAGATCCACACACAGACACATACAGCTACACACAGTGACACAGATCCACATATTGACACACACCACTACACACAGTGACACAGATCCACACACTGACACATACAGCTACACACAGTGACACAGATCCACACACTGACACACACAGCTACACACAGTGACACAGATCCACACACTGACACATACAGCTACACACAGTGACACAGATCCACACACTGACACACACAGCTACACACAGTGACACAGATCCACACACTGACACACACAGCTACACACAGTGACACAGATCCACACACTGACACACACAGCTACACACAGTGACACAGATCCACACACTGACACACACAGCTACACACAGTGACACAGATCCACACACTGACACACACAGCTACACACAGTGACACAGATCCACACACTGACACATACAGCTACACACAGTGACACAGATCCACACACTGACACACACAGCTACACACAGTGACACAGATCCACACACTGACACACACAGCTACACACAGTGACACAGATCCACACACTGATACATACAGCTACACATAGTGACACAGATCCACACACTGACACACACAGCTACATACAGTGACACAGATCCACACACTGACACATACAGCTACACACAGTGACACAGATCCACACACTGACACACACAGCTACACACAGTGACACAGATCCACACACTGACACACACAACTACACACAGTGACACAGATCCACACACTGACACATACAGCTACACATAGTGACACAGATCCACACACTGACACACACAGCTACACACAGTGACACAGATCCACACACAGACACATACAGCTACACACAGTGACACAGATCCACATATTGACACACACCACTACACACAGTGACACAGATCCACACACTGACACATACAGCTACACACAGTGACACAGATCCACACACTGACACACACAGCTACACATAGTGACACAGATCCACACACTGACACACACAGCTACACACAATGACACAGATCCACACACTGACACATACAGCTACACACAGTGACACAGATCCACACACTGACACACACAGCTACACACAGTGACACAGATCCACACACTGACACACACAGCTACACACAGTGACACAGATCCACACACTGACACATACAGCTACACACAGTGACACAGATCCACACACTGACACACACAGCTACACATAGTGACACAGATCCACACACTGACACATACAGCTACACATAGTGACACAGATCCACACACTGACACACACAGCTACACATAGTGACACAGATCCACACACTGACACACACAGCTACACATAGTGACACAGATCCACACACTGACACATACAGCTACACACAGTGACACAGATCCACACACTGACACACACAGCTACACACAGTGACACAGATCCACACACTGACACATACAGCTACACACAGTGACACAGATCCACACACTGACACACACAGCTACACACAGTGACACAGATCCACACACTGACACACACAGCTACACACAGTGACACAGATCCACACACTGACACACACAGCTACACACAGTGACACAGATCCACACACTGACACACACAGCTACACACAGTGACACAGATCCACACACTGACACATACAGCTACACACAGTGACACAGATCCACATATTGGATACACACTCACTGGCTACACCACAGTGACAGATCCACACACTGGGACACATACAGCTACACACAGGACACAGATCCACACACTGACACACACAGCTACACATAGTGACACAGATCCACACACTGACACACACACAGCTACACACAATGACACAGATCCACACACTGACACATAGCTACACACAGTGACACAGATCCACACACTGACACACACAGCTACACACAGTGACACAGATCCACACACTGGCACACACAGCACACAGTGACACAGATCCACACTGATACATACAGCTACACACAGTGACACAGATCCACACACTGACACACACAGCTACACACAGTGACACAGATCCACACACTGACACACACAACTACACACAGTGACACAGATCCACACACTGACACATACAGCTACACATAGTGACACAGATCCACACACTGACACACACAGCTACACACAGTGACACAGATCCACACACAGACACATACAGCTACACACAGTGACACAGATCCACATATTGACACACACCACTACACACAGTGACACAGATCCACACACTGACACACACAGCTACACATAGTGACACAGATCCACACACTGACACACACAGCTACACACAATGACACAGATCCACACACTGACACATTCAGCTACATACAGTGACACATCCACACACTGACACACACAGCTACACACAGTGACACATATCCACACACTGACACACACAGCTACACACAGTGACACAGATCCACACACTGACACACACAGCTACACACAGTGACACAGATCCACACACTGACACATACAGCTACACACAGTGACACAGATACACACACTGACACACACTGACACACACATACACACACTGACACAGATACACACACTGACACACACATACACACACTGACACAGATACACACTGACATAGATACACACTGACATAGATACACATACTGACACAGATACACACATACACACTGACATAGATACACACTGACATAGATACACATACTGACACAGATACACACATACACACTGACATAGATACACACAGTGACACAGATCCACACACTGACACATACAGCTACACACAGTAAAAAGATCCACACACAGCTACACACAGTGACACGCACAGTGACACAGATCCACACACTGACACATACAGATACACACACTGACACACACTGACACACACATACACACACTGACACAGATACACACACTGGCATGCACAGAAAATTACATATTTTAGCCTTAGCTTTTGGGTCCAGTCGGGTGGGAGCTGGCTGTGACAAATGGGAGGATCCTTAATGTGATGGCACAGGGTTGAAGCTGATGAGAGTGGTTTGATTCCATCTCTCTCCCTCCTCTTTCCCCTCTCCTCTTCCTCTCTCGCAGCTCTGTGTGAGGGCCACTGATGGGCCCTGACCTGATGAAGTCGCTCCCCTGTACATTTACAGACAGTGTGTCAGAACTAATGGGATGGGGCCTTTAGCACCTAGATTAAATAGCTTCCTAACTGCAAAATGTACTAGCAGATGGATAAAGGGGTCTCCCCTCTTCCGATTACATTAATACCCCATTTTACTGGTCACTGGCTACTCACCCTGCAGTAGATTTGCCCTCCCCTGGCAGAGCTAGGGTCTCCAGGCACTCTGTTATTTCAACACAATGAATGCATATTTAGGAATTTCCCTGACGTTTCTTTATTAACACTCTTTATCATTTTTTTAACCCCGGTATAACTATAATTAAATGCATGACTGCCTCCATAGAAATTATTTTTTTACTAAATGAAATTATCTAAATCTTTAGTATCCCCAAAGATAACGCTCAAAGCAGGTGGTGATTATGTTGTAAGGAGTGACCTGAATCCCTCCCAGGATTAGTGGCCATATGCAAATGTTTGACAATTTACCTGCCAGGTGCAGCCTCTTATGCCCATAATTGGATGTTGAACTTGTCAGGTATGTGGAGTAAATCCGATAAACCAACCACACAAAACAACCAACCATGTTTTATTTTTCACAATCCACACCAACTGCTCTATTCCTTAAATTCCACCAACCTTGGCAAATGGACCAAGGACCAAACTGACAGGTCGTCCACTAGGATTCTCTAGTGATTGGATCCCTGTTGACCTCTTGGATGTCTGAGCTAAATGTGGACCTTGAATAGGGCCATTAGGAAATCTGAGATCATGGCCATCATTTGTTGCAAGAACACCCAAAACGCCCTTCTTTACACTATGCTAGATGAAGTAACTACATTTATGTAGGCTAACACATGGTAGCTACTGGCCTTCGGTGAAGATCGCTTAGAACAGACTGCGGATGGACTGCATCTTCATTAGAAGGATTTCAGAAAATGTTGATCTGCCAGACATTCTCCAACTTTTCATGGTACTTCCATACCTGCTGGGAAGATTACAAATGAGAGATTCCACATGAAGCTCCAGTCCATTAGAATGACCATTAGCAATAGGCCCTACTACACTAAAAATAGTCAGGAGTCCTCCCCCCCAATCTTTGTGGATTCCCCCAGACCTTGATAAGCATAGAATCATGAAGTCAATCCTTAATTGGGTCTACACTTCTAGATTTGCTGTTTAGAATTTTTTTGCCCAGCACCTGTCCAGCCTTCCTACATCTCGGGACCATACCTCAGTGCCTAAAGAATGGACAATATATTTTTTATTTTATATTTTTTTTATTTTTCACAAGTTGCATCTTTACACACTGCTGTACATACAATAAGCATTATTAATATTCCCAAAGCAGTAGATATTACATTTCTTACAGACTAGCTAGGTCCATAGTTCGGACAGGTAATTGGTGGGTGAATACCAAAGCATAGTACGTATCTTTCTGATTATAAAAACGAATGTAATCCATGAACCTTATCATATAGCATCTGACCTACGTTTCCCAACTTGTAACCTACAAACACTCCTCAGACACACCTGTCATATTAGAGGCAGAGGGAGGGAGTGGGGGGGGGACAAAGGGTTACATCTAGTGACCATAAATTGTGTTAATAGGAACCCCTTTTTCCATTCTATACTGGAAATTAACCTGTAAGCTTATTCCGGACTAACTCAGAGAGCTTATTTTCATCCAGTTTCTGGAAACTATTCAGTTTGTGGCCATAAAAACATGAATCCAAAGGGGTTTTGCATTATTGAATAGCATAAAGGATATATTCGGCAGAAAAGAATAATGTAAATTTCAGAGTAATCTATTGTATATAGACGAATATGCCAAGATTACAAGTCAACGTGACTGTACAGTATTCAAAACCAGTAAATTATCCTTCACTAGTAGGGTTATGGGTAATCAATTAGGGACACAGGTCTGACATTATTTGATTATAACTTTTGTCTTAGGGGTTCAAATGCTATTAATTACCATATTAATATATTTTATACAAATAAGGATAGTATAATTTGCAACTATGTCAAAGGTGTTCACCATTAGCCTCCTTTGTTTAAATTATGAACAGGCAGTAATCATCTTCTCAAGACCTCGGATGCCATGTACATGCTGTCTCTGTCATCAGCGTAAGGGGTCAGTCTAAACTTTGCATACTGGCATTGATCTTGGCTTATTTGGGGTGGAAGCACTCCACACCCCTTCCCAGTCAAATAACAAGGTGGGCAGGTGGACAATTGGTCGACAGGCCAATATTGAGAGGATTGTGGGCTGCATCGTCACAGTAGCAAATGATAATATGTATCTGTAATCTTTTGAAAATAAATATAATATATACAGTGAAGAGGATGTGAGTGTGATATATCACCTGATTGGGAAACCCCTTATACCACTCCAAAACATACACAAATGCAATACATACAGTAGGTGGATCACACTCCTAGAGATATCTACAAAAGATATAAAACAATATAGTGTAATATTGTCAATAAATATATATACAAACAAATCTAAGAGGGATCGGGTACTCACAAACCAGGAGCCAAATATAAACATATGGCTCTCATGGGAACAGCACTGGGACCATTACATAGGATGTCCCTCTCCTTCTTACGATCCTCTTGTAGTAGATCTGTGTAGTCAAATGTTTTATCTGTTTTTCTGCTGTAGTAAGGTTAAGAAGGCAAACTTTGAGCTGTGCTTGAAGTTCTAAAAGCTCGGTGCAGGAATAGCTATATTTTTCCCGGTTATGGGACAATTCTTCTTCCAATCTCATCAAACGGTTCTCCTGGTCTTTAATTGGATTGAAAACATTCTTTACTCAATTTAGTGCCCAATTTTGTATATTTATTTATTGACAATATTACACTGTATTGTTTTTTATCTTTTGTAGATATCTCTAGGAGTGTGATCCACCTACTGTATGTATGTATTTTGTTAATATTGTATTGTGGTTCTTGTAGTATTAGTATAAACATTAGAATATAAAATTAACGGCAGTGGAGTTTGCTGTTTGGGTCTCAAACTGGAATATTTCTTTGCA
>OW240925.1:2767607-2830240 GCA_933207985.1 Pelobates cultripes
GTGTCCGAGTGTATAACACAGCTCCATCGCAAATAATACTCCCAGCAATGTGTCTGAGTGTATAACAGAACTACATGGTGCAATAATACTCTCAGTAATGTGTCTGAGTGTATAACAGAGCTCCAAAGCAATAATACTCCCAGTAATGTGTCTGAGTGTATAACAGAGCTCCACAGCAATAATACTCCCAGTAATGTGTCTGAGTGTATAACAGAGCTCCACAGCAATAATACTCCCAGTAATGTGTCTGAGTGTATAACAGAGCTCCACAGCAATAATACTCCCAGTAATGTGTCTGAGTGTATAACAGAGCTCCACAGTAATAATACTCCCAGTAATGTGACTGAATGTATAACAGAGCTCCACAGCAAAAATAATCCCAATAATGTGTCTGAGTGTATAACAGAGCTCCACAGTAATAATACTCCCAGTAATGTGTCTAAGGGTATAACAGAGCTCCACAGCAATAATACTCCCAGTAATGTGCCTGAGTGTATAACAGAGCTCCACTGCAATAATACTCCCAGTAATGTGCCTGAGTGTATAACAGAACTCCACTGCAATAATACTCCCAGTAATGTGTCTGAGTGTATAACAGAGCTCCACTGCAATAATACTCCCAGTAATGTGTCTGAGTGTATAACAGAGCTCCACAGCAATAATACTCCCAGTAATGTGTCTGAGTGTATAACAGAGCTCCACAGCAATAATACTCCCAGTAATGTGTCTGAGTGTATAACAGAGCTCCACAGCAATAATACTCCCAGTAATGTGTCTGAGTGTATAACAGAGCTCCACAGTAATGTGTCTGAATATATAATACTCCCAGTAATGTGTCTGAGTGTATAACAGAGCTCCACAGCAATAATACTCCCAGTAATGTGTCTGAGTGTATAACAGAGCTCCACTGCAATAATACTCCCAGTAATGTGTCTGAGTGTATAACAGAGCTCCACAGCAATAATACTCCCAGTAATGTGTCTGAGTGTATAACAGAGCTCCACAGCAATAATACTCCCAGTAATGTGCCTGAGTGTATAACAGAGCTCCACTGCAATAATACTCCCAGTAATGTGCCTGAGTGTATAACAGAGCTCCACTGCAATAATACTCCCAGTAATGTGCCTGAGTGTATAACAGAGCTCCACTGCAATAATACTCCCAGTAATGTGTCTGAGTGTATTTTGGTTTTCCAATTCACATCAGGAAGATTAAAGTCACCCATTGTAACGACACCCCGAGAATAGAAGGGGTTAAAGCCGTTTAGGATATTCCCCTCCCGAATGTAAAGGCAGCTACCGAACACTCCAATCAGCAGAACAAGCAAACATACGAATAATCCACACTCCAAACAGGAAAACCATATGAATAATCCCCCCAAGAACGAGATGAGGCTCTGTATTAAGGGTCAAGCAGGAATCTGTTTAATCTGGGCTACCTGCCCGCCTTTTATGCAGGTCTCCCATGAGGTGGACACTCCCCTAGGGGACCTGGTGGAAAACTGGGACAAAATATTACACTAACCAATCACGGCAGTGCAGAGATAACCACTCCCCTTGGAACAGTATAGGACCCTCCTCTCTATCCTATAGATAATTGGGAAGTAACTCAATTATCTCAGAGGACAGAGGAAAAACTCAATTTTACAAGCAGGAACAAAAATACATAAAAATCTATAATTTACAATTTACCGAATGTAACCCCCATATGCAACGTATCCTCAGATAGCTTAAATTTGATAGCACAATATTACAGAATAGCGTTCAGATCACATACATACAGGTCAATCGCCATGGAGCCAAAGTCTTTCACATAGTCTTTCGTTATACAAATGGGCTCCATGGGATAGCTATCTGGGGTGACTCTGTTCGTAAGGAAAAAGTACCGAACGATACGGCTGTGGTATAACTGAAGAAAAGAAGAAGGGAGGTCAGCGGCTTCAGCGGAGTTTGTGTGAAAAAAGTGTCCGTTTTCAGTTCCATTAAATCATTGACGAACACCGCTGGGCATTCGTATGTCCAAGAGGGTCGCTGCCACGTGTTCGTTCTATGAACGACGACCACCCGGCTGACATTCGACAATTAGAAAGTGTCTGCGGTTAACCACAACTTTCTAATGAGCCCAAGAGGTTAACAAGCAGCACACTTCCATGCTGGGTGGCCGGCCGTTCGGCAGTTCTTTCACTAAAACAGGGGAATAAACGTAGGGACTGTACGGACAGGGAAATAGCTGAAGAAACAGACGAACCAAGGGGAAATAAAAGTAATTCAAAGACAGAGAGGTCTGTCACACCCATGATGATAACTTCCCCCTTTATTGTCATTTTAGCTATTTCCTCAACTAGTAGATTATCTAACTCTTCTATTTGTCCTGGGGGCCTATAATTTATTGATTGATGTTTTATCACCCTTTTGCCCCCCCTCCTAGTATAAATACATCCAGCCAAACCTCTGAACTGCCCACTGAGAACATTTGTTCCCTTTTGAGAAAGATGCAAACCATCTTTTTTGTACAGTTTATTTCCATTCCAAACAGAGCTACCATGAGAAATAAAGCCAAATTCTTGCTCCCGACACCATTCACCAAGCCACAAGTTAAAGTCCCTAGTACGCATCTGAGTGTCGTTCTGAGTGTTATGCACAAGCGTATATTGTAGCGAAAGCCACTTCGTCACTGGGGTTTGGAGGGGACTACTTGCCAGGCTCTGTTCATGCAATTGGGACTATATGAACAGAGACCACCTTGGAGCTTGTTAACACCTAACAACTTGGAACGTTTTTCACTGCAGTGTTCTAATTGTTCATCTGGGTGGCCGCGATTCCTATGAACAACCACGAGGTGGTGGCCATTTTTTTTGCATGAACGCAGGTAGCGGTGTTTGGGCATGAATCTCATGGAACTGAAATCGGATACAGAAACACCTCCGAACACCGCTGGACTTCCATCATCGCCTGTGTTCGTTTCAATATAGGTTAGATGGGCACTGTTCAGTGAGATCATTTGTCTGGATTAAGGGAACAAGCTCAAGAGTAAGACTATTGACTCTGTTTGGTTTTGGGCATGAGACCATGTCTGCGGTCAGTCAAAAAGAGACATCCAGGAATTTCCTGAACCCCTGCTCTGATCTGGGTGATTTTTGGATATGTTGTTGACCCAGATCAGGGCTATCAGGGGATACGTTGTGTTTTGGGGGTACTTATTGGACTTTGTATATATGTGTGTTTTTCTGCCTGGGGATAATTAAGTTAATGCATTATCTGCCTTAATTATATCACAGGCAGAGGGGAGGGTTTGTGTACTGTATGTGGGAGTGTCATTCATTGTCACATTGTTTTTATTAACTTGTACACTTTGTGTCCCTGTGCCCAACAAGGTCCATCTGGGCATCACCATTGTTTGGAAACTTGCATAAAAGGCCAGTGTGCCTTCAATAAAATTAAGTTCCTGTTTAACCCTCAACTCATAGCCTCATCTTGTGATTGGAGGGGAACTGCTATATTCACTCTGGGGATTGCTATTGTAACGGCACCCCCAGGCATAAAAGGGTTAAACCGCCGTTTAGTAGATCTTCCCCTTCCAGAGACACAGCTACTGTAGACACCAATCCACCGAACCGGAAAAGAAAATGAATGCTGTAAACAGCTGAACCAGAACCATACGAATGCTGTAAACAGACGAACAGGAAAAACCATACGAAAGGTTTACACTCCTAGCAGTCGAACTGGAACAGCATACAATAAATCCCCCCCCAAGAACGAGACAAAGCTCTGTGTTGGGGGTCAAGCAGTGAACAGACAGAGCTGTGAGTTAATTGTTCTTATGTACACATTCTTACACATTAGTACAACCCACAGGGTTTTGGAAAACAACCAATAAACATGTACAATACACTCAGACACTCTCACACAAAATCCTCCCCTCTGCCTGTGATGCAATTACCTTACACAATGGGTAATGTAATTATCACAGGCAGAGAAATACAGTTTTTCCACATTATTCATAATTTTAAAAGTATGCATCACATTCACATAAACATACCGTATATACTCGTGTATAAGTCGATCTCATGTATAAGTCGAGTGCAGTTTTGTGACCAACAATTGTGAAATATGCTATGCCTCGTGGATAAGTCGAGGGTAAAACTTGGGGCTATGAAATTCTGTGATTTTTATAATTATATACACACACACACACACACACTCATACAAACACACACTCTGCATTATATATACACACACACTGCATTATATATACACACACTCATACAAACACACACTGCATTATACACTGTGTATATAATGCAGAGTGTGTATATAATGAAGAGTTTGTGTAGTGTGTGTGAACTGGGTGGGGGGAGGGCATTTTTATTATTTAAATTTTTTTTAATTTTAATATTTTTTTTATTATTTAATTTTTTTTTGTCCCCCCTCCCTGCTTGTTAACCGGTCAGGGAGGGGGCTATCTTAATCCCTGGTGGTCCAGTGGCATGGGCTGTGAAGTGGGGGGCCGGCAGGAAGCATTTACTTACCTTTCTTGCAGCTCCTGTTAGCTCCCTTCTCCTCCGTTCCGGTCAGCTCCACTGTAAGTCTCGCGGTCTGGTTGCCGCGCGGATCGTTGCCATGGCTATGACGGCCGCGGCTCTCTAAGTTGCCATAATACAGACAGTGACTCGAGTATAAGTCGAGTGGGGGTTTTTAAGCACAAAAAATGTGCTGAAAAACTAGACTTATACTCGAGTATATACTGTACTTACATTTTCAGAATCAGCATACTCCAAATACAAACATATGTTAAAATCAACCAAATTGGTCCATTGGTTCAAAAGATAGATCGTAGTCCTTTGTGACCAAAGGAAGCATGGCTTTTCTGCCCAAAACCAGTTCCACAGAGTCTTCTATCCTGGAGATAATTGGGAAGTAATCCAATTATCTCCAAAGACAGAGGCAAAACTCCATTGAACACACGGCAGCAAAAGACAATAAAACACATAAAAACATATAACTGTGCAGCCATTGCACAAAACAGGTACATTCAACATATCCCCAGATAGCTCAGATCTGAGCGCACATTATTACTGAATGGCGCTCAGAGCACGCACATACAGTTCAATTGCCATGGAGCCAAAGTCTTTCCCATAGTCTTTCATTATACAAATGGGCTCCATGGCATAGCTATCTGGGGTGTAACCGCTCAAACAGGGCAAGCACCAAATGATCCGGCTTTCATGTCTTTGCAGGGGAAAATCAAGCGTTTCAACATGGGGCCATAGTCTAAAGGGAGCAGGCGGGCAACCAGGCTCCTCCAGTGCATAGTGGCGAGATTGCTCTCGTCACAGCTATATTCACTATACTCCCTTTAGTATAATCACTAAGCTCTGGTAAGAGCTGTTCCTGCTACGCTCTTTGGAGAAGGGGAGGCCTTTCCCACATGGTCCTGGATGTCACAGGTTGGTCCAGGGTGGAAGGAAGACGGCAAGATTCCAGTTAAGCTACATCGGTTGTGGAGTCTGCGGTGCTTGTGGTGTACGGTGTGGTACTTATGGTCCTCAGCGTCAGCTAGGAAGCATCTGTTGGCGGAGTTAGGGTGCCAGGTGAGCCATTACATATATCATTGACCAAAAATACTAAAAACTTCCTTAACCTCTGAAACCTCATTGCAAGCCAAGTCATTTGTCCCTAGATGGACAAGTACATCCAATTTCCCTTCCTGCTTTGCTCGCTTAACAATATTACAGATACGTCTCCTGTCTCTGTGAGCAGTAGCTCCGGGAAGACATCTCACAAGACCACAATTGTCCATCTCCACACCCCGTATAATGGAATCCCCCAACAACAACTGCTTTCTATTAGGCCTCACCTTATCCTTTTTGTTATTGGCTGCAGTCTTGCTCAACTTTGACATGGAGTATGGAGGTTCCACTACACTTGGTGCCTGAGCCTGTCTCCACAACACCACTACATTCGGTACCAGAGCCTGTCTCCATAACACCATTACACTCAGTGCCTGAGCCTGTCTCAACAACACCACTACCCTCAGTGCCTGAGCCTGGCTCTACAACACCACTACCCTCAGTGCCTGTCTCCATAACACCACTACCCTCAGTACCTGAGCCTGTCTCCACTACACTCTGAAAGAGCAGAAAACAAATTATGTAGAGCAACACACTGTGCAATATGCCTTTTATCCACAACTCTAAGTCTACCAGATCCTACAGTAATCCATCTGCTATTCCTAGGATGTCTCTGCTGCAGTGTCTTTGCAGCAGTTCATACTGAGAACAGAACTGAATGAGGCCATGTAGAACACTTTGGGGTTACACCATTTGTGAGCCTTCAACAAGGATTGAGCCATTAGCAAATGGCTTATAAAGTTGTTATGGTGCCTGGAATGTTCCTGTAAGTCATTTTAGTGCCGTACTGCAGTATAACGCATCTATCACACATACAGGGCTATTCAGTTTGGCTGCTTTTGACTTATGTTTGAAATTCACAATTCTCACCTTAGAGAATTAGCCATGCAAAGTGTGATTCAACATTCATACTAAACATACTAAACTGGTTCATGGATTGCAGGATAAAACTTACCAGGAAAGGTTAAAGGAACTTAACATGTATAGCTTGGAGGAAAGACGAGACAGGGGGGATATGATAGAAACATTTAAATATATAAAGGTAATCAACACAGTAAAGGAGGAGACTATATTTAAAAGAAGAAAAACTACCACAACAAGAGGACATAGTCTTAAATTAGAGGGACAAAGGTTTAAAAATAATATCAGGAAGTATTACTTTACTGAGAGGGTAGTGGATGCATGGAATAGCCTTCCAGCTGAAGTGGTAGAGGTTAACACAGTAAAGGAGTTTAAGCATGCGTGGGATAGGCATAAGGCTATCCTAACTATAAGATAAGGCCAGGGACTAATGAAAGTATTTAGAAAATTGGGCAGACTAGATGGGCCGAATGGTTCTTATCTGCCGTCACATTCTATGTTTCGATGTAACATGCCTTAAATTCACTTTCCATTCCTAGCAATTCTCCCCTTAGTGAATAACCATATCGGGCGTAAACCAGTCCGGTCAAGCTAACGAGACACTGCATTCCATGATTCTTAAAGGGAACGTTATTTTAGTAGCCCAATAATGTGTCTGTTTCTGCATCTTGCTTGTTAAATATGTTGACATATTTTTGTTTTTCAATGTAAGGGGATATGAGTTACTTATTCTAGGAGTTTTAGCCCCAAATCAAGTTCACATGTGTTTTTCCTCCAGAAACAGATTTTCCCAGACTGACAAGTAACTCACACTCAGGTTTGCTTCAAGGATCTGACCCTCATTTCCATCTCAAAAGAATGGATCTGTATAATCAAGGCAGCTCCGGGCTAGCAGGTAATGAGTGCTATCCCACAGGGGTCTGCTGTGCAGGCAGGGGACTGCTACAGAGGCAGACTACAAGGGCGCAAGACAAGGGCACTGGGCAAGGTGAAACCATGGGGCATGAAATAAGGAAATATAATAAGCAAATATTTACAGTGGTTATAGTTTGTGGTTTTATAAAGGACTGAATGGTACTGCCAGTTTGAGGCAAGCTGGTGGCTGCAGAGCTAGCACTCTAAATTGCATTCATTCAAGATAGACTTGTACCTGAAGATTTGAAAGTCTGAATTGTGGTGTTTGTTTAGTTATGGCTCTGGCTGCAGAGCTTGCAGTCTAAATGGTGGCATTTGACAGGTCTTTGGCTGCAGAGCTTGCAATTTAAATCACGGTCTCTGTAAAGTCGAATTAAATCTAGTATAAATACCCGATCTGGGCTTTCTTCCTTCATAGTGCATCTTTCCTTTCGTTGCTTTTTACTGGATCATATTATCTAGCTCGGTTTCCGGAATTCAGATTCTAATACCGAGACGGGGCAAGTTAATACGGAAAGTGGCTCAGGTCGGTCAAGGTGAACCAATCACTCATAGAAAATCTCTCTCTCTTTTTTTTTTTTTTACAAATAAAGCAGTTTATGATTTTTTGTAAATAGGGTTTTAAGTATACATTTATTGCCATCCATGTAAACAGTACATTTTCTTAAGAATTCACATTTCATAAATATTACCAAAGCTATTGTCCTTGTGTACTTACCAAATAGATCTAAAAATCCTTTTATTTGAATTTATTCTATAAACCATAAAATATGTGATTTACACAGCGCATACAATATAATGACACGTTTTGGGAAATACTTTGTTTTGTAACTGGATATTTAAAATGGCAGTAACTCGTTTAATTTGCTAACCCTCTTTATAGAGAAATCTCAGTCCAAAACGGTTCGGTGGGATTTATTGAACTGCAAGGCTCGATGCTATTGCATATGATGTACAATACAAAGCACATAGTGATCAGTTTGTCTGTTTAATATTCTGTCGTCACTACTAAAAAATATCTTTTCATGTTTGAAAAATAGATTTGTTTAGTGTTAACTCTTTATCACTCTCTTACCTGCGGTGAAGGTTGGAAAATACTCAGATCAAGCGATGCACCTTTTTTTATAAGACAACTTTAGATATTTAAAAAGTCCGTTGATCTCAATTTTCCACATACAGATTTTTATCGGACATTTTTCACTGACATATAAACACTGTGGGATAATTTTACACACGTATTACAGATACCAGGAATATTAAAATTTTATTATAATTCTGTGTTAGAAAGCAATGGATCACGTGACACGGTTAGGTGTCATTAAACAGAATGCAATATGTGACCGTAGGGACGGAACTACGAAGATTGTGTGTGTTCACTATATAATGACATTTGTCGTCATATTTTATTACGGGTGACGAAGAACACACAGTGGAAGAAACATTTCTATTACACGCTGATAGCCGTATGCTGAATGTATGTGTGTAGTGCTACCTCTACGTTTCTACAGTTACTCCCAAATTGTTAATCATACTGTCCAGATAAAGATATATGTGTAATAAAAATAAGTAAATATTGCGATGTATGTGAATGTTTAGTATTACCGTCTACTGTCGCTATTCAGTGTATTCCTGTCACTAACTGTCTCTGTCTGTCTGCGTCTCCGTGTGTCTCTCTCGTCCTCCGCTCCTAATCCCTGCGTTTATAACTGTATCTGGTTGCAAACTTGATTTTCTTGACTCATTTTCTTTTTTGTTATTTTGACGATTGAGAATGTTTATGTGTCGAAGTTACTCTGTCCTAACACGGGTGAAATGATGCTACTGATTTTAACATCGACTGACGCAGGCCTTGTACGTTATAATGGGGGTTGTCTCTCAAATAACCCAATGTAGAGAGAGACGAAATCTCTTAAGGGGATTTTTATCTCTACGAAACATTAAATCCATTGCTGATAAACTGATCTGTAATAACATAATCACACATCTCATTTCTACATGTATAAAAAAATGAAAAAGAAAACTCACATTTTGTAAAACGTGTTTTACTCTCTACCTACAATTATAGCCTGTTGTGATCACAAAATGTCCAATTAATTACTTTCTATATAATTGACCTATCGATGCAAATGATTGGAAATCAAAGTACTTTTGTGATCGATAGTTTAAAAGTGATTAAAACTCTAATTCCGGGAATAAGAGTGTGAGTGTGTGTTTGTGTGTGTGTGTTTATAAATATATATATATATTGGCATAATACACAGCTCCTTAGTTTAAATTAAAAACAAGCTAAAAGACATTGTATTTAATACGGATTTATTTACCATCTAATGATTTATTAAAGTTAATTTTATTCCCCTACAAGTAAGTACCGTACCTTGATTTACATTTAATCTATCATAATTCTAAAATGTACTATAATTCCATGGATTGAGAGTAAGGAATTCAATTATGAAGGTGAATCTAAAGATTAAAATTCTAGTTTAAAAGTTTAACAATGTTTGGGGAAAAATCAATACAAGAGTAGGAACAAACAAGGTGTGGAAGCCTTCTGATGGTAGCGAGCTGATCGATGCCTTGTTTGTCACCGAATGAAACCTAATCCTCTCTTTTTGCATGAATCGGAGCTCAGAAGACTGATCGTTCGCACAGCATTATAAACCCAGGAGATTATGTCTCATGTCATCAGAACAGAGAAGGAGAGATTGATTTGAGTTGAAAACCACCCATTACCATAACATTTTTTTAGAGAAATGTTGTTTTAGCAACATTAAATGATACTACAGCCCTGTCAAATATTTAGTGTTCCTCAGGCTGTCGGTCAGTAACTTAAAGGGGCAGTCTAAGCACCATAACAACTGCAGCTGATTGAACAGTTCATTGTAGTGGTTATGGTGCACAGAGCCTGTTAGTTGTCAAGTTGCGTAAGAGCAGCTTTGAAAACGAGCGCTCTCCACAGGATTCAATTTTAATTTAGCATTATTAAATATCAGTTCTGTCCATCGGCTGAGAGTGTTGGGGGGGGTTCCCATCCGTGAACTCTTTTGCCAGAGAGTAAATTGTCATGGTGGCTGCATGGTCTATGGGTTCCAGGGAGCCTTGTTTTATGTAAAACCTCTCACAAATAGGGTTATTACCCATAACCCCTTGGCACCAGAACCTCTACACTGTAGTCTTATAATATGCTCTAGTGGCTATGGTGCTTAAACCATTTATAACTGTAGGACTTTTTGTGAAATCAGTAATCACATTCAGAAATATTAATTCCTAAATAATCTATGTACAGTACAGGCTTAAAGGGGCGGTGCCTTCTGCAGTGGTTATGGTGCTCTGAGTGCCCTGGCACCCTCAATGTTGGTACTCAAACTGTTTGCGCTCTTAAAGGACCCAGAAATATAATAAATTTAATAACTATATATTGTTGAAGTCCGAATAATACATTTCAATGTAGAAGTCCCCAGCACTGTGTTTAACTCTTTGGACTGGGCGCTTCCATCTTGGCCCTGGATTAATCATTGCTATAAACCCTGCCTTCCATTTCTGGTAGAATATGGAGAAAGGTAACACAAGTTAAAGGAACACTCCAAGCACCATAACCACTACAGTGTGCCCTAGTGATTATGGTACCAGAAGTGCCCGGTTGACCAACCAATGCAAATATTGAAGCAGAGTTACCTGGGGTTAACTTGGCCCTGTTCCTGTCCTCATAGCTCTCTGTCTGAGCTAGATATGGTGATGAAGGGAAAGGAAATTATCTGCACTACATCTCCCATGATGCTTTGCCACAATTATGGCTGTAAGCGCATTATGGGAGATGAAGTGCCCAATGTTGCCAATGAGTTAGCCCTGAATATAAGGCCTTGGCTCAGGACAGCAAACAGGGCTCCGAAGATCCTTGAGTTTCAGCGGAGGTGGCGAGTTTGCCTACTGATAACGATTACACACCAGACACCATAACTATTGTAGCACACTGTAGTGGTGATGGTCCTTTTATGGTGTAATTCCCATTTTTGTTGTTTTAGGTTACAAGTGGTTTAAATTAAAGACAGACATAATAATACCTACCTCATAGACTGTAAAAAGTGAGGAGGTGTGAACTATAATAATTCTTAAAACACAATCCCATTATCTTTGATAGGAACAAAATGTGTCCCAGACTCGGCAATATGTTTCCAAACACCCCGAAACGTCTCCATTCCTCGTAACCGTATTTAAAGAGTCTGAGCATTTATTTAGCATTACAGCTGATAATTAGACCCAGATGGATCCATGAGTTTACTTGACACTAGAAGCTAAATGTTTTTAAAATGATTTGGCTTTTAATACTTTCAGTATGTGACCATTCAAATTACATAATAACATCCATTTAATTATTTCAAAGAGAGACGCACAGAAATCAAATTTGCATGCTTCAGGATTCCTTATCTGACGATTTATTGATAACTATTTCCTGCCAAACACGGTTATTATCGAATTGTTACTGTACGTGTAGCTAGCATAGATATGTAGGATAAAACATGCCGCAGTTATTACATACATGTAGGATAAAACATGCCGCAGTTATTACATACATGTAGGATAAAACATGCTGTAGCTATTACATACATGTAGGATAAAACATGCCGCAGTTATTACATACATGTAGGATAAAACATGCCGCAGTTATAACATACATGTAGGATAAAACATGCCGCAGTTATTACATACATGTAGGATAAAACATGCCGCAGTTATTACATACATGTAGGATAAAACATGCCGCAGTTATAACATACATGTAAGATAAAACATGCCGCAGTTATTACATACATGTAGGATAAAACATGCCGCAGTTATTACATACATGTAGGATAAAACATGCCGCAGTTATTACATACATGTAGGATAAAGCATACTGTAGTTATTGAGAGCAAAAAACAGGTCACAAGAGTATTCTGAGAACGGACAGCAGCTAAAATAGCCTGCCCTTCGGTGGGTCCCCGCTCAGAACTCAAACTGGTTTTAGCTCATCTTGTGCCATTACAGAGAGAACATATCTGAAGCATATCAGACTGGTCCCACCCATACGGGCAGTCCAGATCCGAAATGCCAGCAAGTTCTCTCTGCACGAGAGACATAGCAACCCCAGACGATCGTTTCAGCCTTGTTAGGCATCATCAGTGAGGCATAGCTGATATCTCCCTAGGCACCGTGAGCAAGGGGTCCACGTCTGGGTTACCCTTTAAACTAATGGAGAGCAAAAAACAGGTAATCCAGACGGTGGGCCCCTTTCTGGCTCTGAGTGGGCCCTCCTCAAACTAGGAGATAAATATATCTCTCTGCACGTCGCAGGGGGGCTCCTTGTGGTCTGCACCAATAATTAGATACAGAGCACTTTAAGAAGGCCCTTGAGGTCCCCCTGGGGATATTCGGTGTCACTCTAAGCAGGAGAGAATAGTAAGTGTTCATAAATGAGAGGACGGACTTACGAACTGAACAGTACACAAGGAATAGAGAGATATACACCATCTACTATCCCTTTCCTATGTACAACATTTTTATTGCACTCTATAATTATCATTATCCTGTGATTAAAAAAAGGTATGCCAAAAAGTATATTTATATTTTTTTAAATAAATGAACAAGTAATGAAGACATACCTCCCAGGTGTCCCTATTTTGGAGGACAGTCTCTATTATCCCTTTTTTCTCTCCTCGTGTCCCTCTTTCTCAGACCTCCATATTGTGGGTGTGTCTGCGTGTATAACAGAGCTCCACAGCAATAATACTCCCAGTAATGTGTCTGAGTGTATAACAGAGCTCCACAGTAATAATACTCCCAGTAATATGTCTGAGTGTATAACAGAGCCCCAGAGCAATAATACTCCCAGTAATGTGACTGAGTGTATAACAGAGCTCCACAGCAATAATACTCCCAGTAATGTGTCTGAGCGTATAACAGAGCTCCACAGCAATAATACTCCCAGTAATGTGTCTGAGTGTATAACAGAGCTCCACAGCAATAATACTCCCAGTAATGTGTCTGAGTGTATAACAGAGCTCCACAGCAATAATACTCCCAGTAATGTGTCTGAGTGTATAACAGAGCTCCACAGCAATAATACTCCCAGTAATGTGTCTGAGTGTATACAGAGCTCCACAGCAATAATACTCCCAGTAATGTGTCTGAGTGTATAACAGAGCTCCACAGCAATAATACTCCCAGTAATGTGTCTGAGTGTATAACAGAGCTCCACAGCAATAATATTCCCAGTAATGTGTCTGAGTGTATAACAGAGCTCCACAGCAATAATACTCCAGTAATGTGTCTGAGTGTATAACAGAGCTCCACAGCAATAATACTCCCAGTAGTGTGTCTGAGTGTATAACAGAGCTCCACAGCAATAATACTCCCAGCAATGTGTCTGAGTGTATAACAGAGCTCCACAGCAATAATACTCCCAGTAATGTGTCTGTGTGGATAACAGAGCCCCACAGCAATAATACTCCCAGTAATGTGTCTGAGTGTATAACAGAGCTCCACAGCAATAATACTCCCAGTAATGTGTCTGAGTGTATAACAGAGCTCCACAGCAATAATACTCCCAGTAATGTGTCTGAGTGTATAACAGAGCTCCACAGCAATAATACTCCCAGTAATGTGTCTGAGTGTATAACAGAGCTCCACAGCAATAATACTCCCAGTAATGTGTCTGAGTGTATAACAGAGCTCCACAGCAATAATACTCCCAGTAATGTGTCTGAGTGTATAACAGAGCTCCACAGCAATAATACTCCCAGTAATGTGTCTGAGTGTATAACAGAGCTCCACAGCAATAATACTCCCAGTAATGTGTCTGAGTGTATAACAGAGCTCCACAGCAATAATACTCCCATTAATGTGTCTGAGTGTATAACAGATCTCCACAGCAATAATACTCCCAGTAATGTGTCTGAGTGTATAACAGAGCTCCACAGCAATAATACTCCCAGCAATGTGTCTGAGTGTATAACAGAGCTCCACAGCAATAATACTCCCAGTAATGTGTCTTTTTATTTTTACATAGTTATTATTATTATTATGATATTTATATAGCGCCATCTAATTCCGCAGCGCTTTACAATGGGTGGACGAACAGACATAGTTACATCAATAATACTTGCGTCCATCAAGTTCAGCCTTTCTCACATATGTTTCTGCTGTTGGTCCAAAAGAAGGCAAAAAAACAAGTCTGAAGTCATTAAACTACAATAAATGTGTTTAGGAGCCAGTCTGTGTAAATAAGATACATTGTTCTTCTTCTAAATTACATTTTAGTTCCATAAATTGTTATTAGTAAGTAAGAACAGCCCTGCCTATGGCCAAACTTCTCCTCACAGTCTGAATTGCTTCGCCCCTGGCCCCACTCACACCCCTAAAATTAAAGCGTTCTCTACGTCCATGTGAAATACTTGGAGGTTAAAGTAAATACCCATCGAAACAGTTGACAAAGGATTAATAAAAGGAACCGAACTAACATTAAACCAGGTAACCAATAGTTAAAGCTTTGCAAAATAGTAAGCAGGGTTCGTCAAGACCCTTTCTCCAGATTGGGAGCATTAATGATCCTTTTGTCCAGGTACATCAGAAAGTGAGGTAAACAGAGATTGGAGTTTGAGAAAGGTGCCATATGACTCTATCTATTGCCCCCTGGCAGCAATTCTTTAACCCATTGTGTAAAAAGCCTGGGAAGCTCAGTATCACCACCTAATCCAATCTTCAACTTTGTTCCCATGTAACGGTCATTCTAAAGGAATTGGCTAATTCCATTGTCCAGTCCATACAAGGGGGGCAGGATAGTTGGGCACATGTTACTGTTACATAATTCCATTGTATACAGGGTGTGTGTTTAACCTTGGCCAACCACCTAGTCTATACTTTAATGACTCACCTTCAACATATAGATGAGGAGATAGTGGGGGGTTGACCACCCTGGCATTATGGGGCCGAGCAAGCACTCAGTAATTGATTTTTCCCTGCACAGTGATGTATGATTAATCACATTCTCCTGGTAGATAGAAGGTAGAGTAGTCTCCATGTGTACGATTAAGAAGCAATACCAGGAATTAGAAGGATCCACTGGACTCTGATTTTTTTATTTGACCTTCATCAAGCAACCCAGGAGATGGGGGGGGGGGGGCAATGTAATGGGCAACCACTGGCTCATCCAATCCATCTAAATAATCATATTACCCACTACGCTTCTTATTAAACTGATAACATGTTCTTGACAACTATAGGATATTTGTTCTACTGACTGACTACTATTCTCATTAACGATTCCATAAATAGAGAAGATATGTATTACTTCAATGGTTATTCAATTTCTTGAAATACAATTCTAGTCTATTCACCAAACCAAGAACTGTGGCAAGATTACATGGAAACCCTATTTTATTCTTTACAAAACATCTCAGTCGGAAAACGCATTAAGTTTAAGAATGTTTGTTTCTAAATCAGTTATTTTGGCCTGAAATGTCATGTTCTTGAGTCCTTTTTCCATAATTCGCAGATTATTGCATACACCTCAAGGGTTTTATTACGAAGGCATGTTATGAAGCCACTATGATATCTTTCCAAACCACTCTCCCTGAACTTGAATAGTTGGGAAATGTTTCTAATTGAGATGGGAAAGTCTTCATACCACACTGAATTGAATCCAAATATTTCAATGTTTCTTTGAGTCATCTTCTGATTAGATAAGTATATGTCAACATGACATAATAAATATGTACTAATTGACTTGTGTCTTCAAAATATAGACTTGCGAACCTCAACTTTTCAGGCTTAACTGTAACTTTTCATGAGATTAAAAGTTTTCCAAAGAAAATATAATTTCGTCTTTCTTGTGAAGTACTCAGGCCAAAGGAAATCTCTTGGGAAAAGATTACCACAATCAAATGTTTTTTTTAATTGATAGAAAAAAAAATACCTAAAAAGACTGGATCTCCGAAATATGGTGCTAAAAACCTCGAATAGCTCGGGAATGATGGCGAATGATGGTAGACAGATTTGAATTCAGCTGAATGATAGTTACATAAAAGTGACAAATACATGTATGGGAGCCTGGAATAGTTTCAAACTGTACCCCGAACTCAACATATTAGAGAAATCTTCAAATTCAGCCATGTTTTCTGGCAATTCACACTATAGTGAATAATGGTAATTGTGGCAGACAGCCTACCCATTCGTGACTTTCCCAACTGTGTTCATGTGTTTTGCCCCATTTACATGCACCTTATTCCCTGTCCGTTCTGGAATATCCCCACGAAGAGACTTCATTCACCTCTCAAACGAGGACTCCCTCTAATTGGCAATTAGAATGCCCATCAGACCATTAGCACCCAGACCTGATGCCAAAACCGCAAGGAAAACCATGGTGCGTGCCGTTCCCTGGGTGGCCACGCATTCGTATAGACGAACGCTATCTAGAGGGTGCATTCGCGGATTGCTTCCCACCTCGTCGTTTCCCGAATGGAGATCTCCCCAGTGCCCCAATAGAACGCTCACACCAATCAGTTAGAACGTTCACACTTGCAACATAGGTGTGAAACCGCAAGGGAAGTAATTAGTGAATGCTACTCTGGGTGGCTGACTTTTCGTATAGGCAAACGGCACTCCCAGTATCCCAAAAGGAGATGCTTCCCTTGCCTGGTTTCACATAGGGACCCCGCAAACAGAGGCAGTTCGAGGCTGGCACTGTTATGGGGGTCCCTGGGATTGGTATGCGCATCCTTTGGGGATGATGTCTGGTTTGGCGGGTTTTCCATAACTGGGAGTCCAGGAGGTGGGAAGTTTTCCCACGCTGTGACTCCCAGGTACAGAGGGTCCTGGAAAAAAGACCCCCTGTTACTCTTCATTTGGGTGGCGGGAACAGGGGGCAAAGGGATTCCTGGGAAGTGGGAACCCAGTGCTTGGGTGGCGGGAACAGGTGACAAAGGGACTGGGACTCCAGGATCATGCTAAAGACCCCTGGGAGGGGAAGGACCCTGGGATGGGGACACTGGGATTGTGTGGTACACACCCCTTGCATGGGGTTTTGCATAAAAGCTGTGTGTGGCCAATAAAGTTGTTGTTGTACCTCCAGGACTAGGTGTTGTCCAGTTTCTGGGGGGAAATGGGTCTCTTTGTATTCTAAGTGGTCCCTGACCAGCTGAAGGAAGGACTAGCGGAGGTAACCAATCGGGTTGCCTGGAATCCACTACAGTAATTCTGTTGTCCTCAGAAAGTGGGTGATTATAAAAAAAAAGTTTAATACAGTAAAAACCTTAGCAACTAATGAAGAAAAAAATAAAAACTCTTCAAAGATTTCCTATGTCAAATTCTGACTTTGAATAATTTTTGGGCTGTTCGGCAAAGCTCCGTTTCCCCCGCAGCACTGTACGGACATATAACCAAGCAAATGGCTAGCACGATGGCCAAACGTGTTGCTTTTATTTGGTATTCGGAGTTCAGCCTGTGACTCCAAAATAAAAAGATGGTTGATTGTAGGAGGACAGCAACTAAATGATGAGTTTATTCATCGATCAAGTGTGAAGTAAGCAACAAAGGAAAAAATGGGAAGGGCAGTAAAACTATCTATATTTGTACATTTATAGATTTAATAAATCTAGATTTACTGCTCCTCGTGGTTTCCCCTCTATCCGTTACGTTTTCTTACTTGATCTGTGAAGCAAATGGTGAGAAAATGCTCCTATCAATGTACTACAAAAGATATACATTATATTCTATTATATTACAGTATATTATATTTATATTAAATTATATTATTTATATTACATTATATTATATAATATTATATTTATATTACATTATATTGTGTACATATTACATTACATTATATTTATATTACATTATACTGTGTACATATTACATTATATTCTATATTATATTATATTTATATTACATTATATTGTGTACATATTGCATTATAGTTTATATTACATTATATTATATTTATATTACATTATATTGTGTACATATTGCATTATAGTTTATATTACATTATATTATATTTATATTACATTATATTGTATACATATTACAATATATTCTATATTACATTATATTGTGTTCATATTACATTACATTCTATAATATTACATTATATTTATATTACATTATATTGTGTACATATTACATTATATTCTATAATATTACATTATATTTATATTACATTATATTGTATACATATTACATTACATTATATAATATTACATTATATTATACTTATATTACATTATATTGTACACATATTACATTATATTCTATAATATTACATTATATTATATTTATATTACATTATATTGTACACATATTACATTATATTCTATAATATTACCTTATATTATATTTATATTACATTATATTATATTTATATTACATTATATTGTGTACATATTACATTATATTATATAATGCATTATATTGTGTACATATTACATTACATTGCATAATATTACATTATATTATATTTATATTACATTATATTGTGTACATATTGCATTATATTATATATTACATTATATTATTTATTACATTGTATTATATTTATATTACATTATATTGTGTACATATTACATTATATTTATATTACATTATATTGTACACATATTACATTATATTCTATAATATTACCTTATATTATATTTATATTACATTATATTATATTTATATTACATTATATTGTACACATATTACATTATATTCTATAATATTACCTTATATTATATTTATATTACATTACATTATATTTATATTACATTATATTGTGTACATATTACATTATATTATATAATATTGCATTATATTGTGTACATATTACATTACATTATATAATATTACATTATATTATATTTATATTACATTATATTCTGTAATATTACATTATATTATACTTATATTACATTATATTGTGTACATATTACATTATATTGTATTTATATTACATTATATTGTGTACATATTGCATTATATTCTATATTACATTATATTATTTATATTGCATTATATTATATTTATATTAAATTATATTGTGTACATATTCCATTATATTATATTTATATTACATTATATTATTTATATTACATTATATTATATTTATATTACATTATATTGTGTACATATTACATTATATTATATTTATATTACATTATATTGTGTATATATTACATTATATTCTATAATATTACATTATATTGTTTACATATTACATTATATTCTATAATATTACATTATATTATATTTATATTACATTATATTGTGTACATATTACATTATATTCTATAAGATTGCATTATATTATATTTATATTACATTATATTGTGTACATATTACATTATATTATATTTATATTACATTATATTGTGTACATATTACATTATATTATATAAGATTGCATTATATTATATTTATATTACATTATATTGTGTACATATTACATTATATTCTATAAGATTGCATTATATTATATTTATATTACATTATATTGTGTACATATTACATTATATTATATTTATATTACATTATATTGTGTACATATTACATTATATTATATAAGATTGCATTATATTATATTTATATTACATTATATTGTGTACATATTACATTATATTCTATAATATTACATTATATTATATTTATATTACATTATATTGTGTACATATTACATTACATTATATTTATATTACATTATATTGTGTACATATTACATTATATTATATAATATTACATTATATTATATTTATATTACATTATATTATGTACATATTTAGCAGCACACTGATTGGCCCATTTTTGCACCTTTTTTCTTTGCTCTATGCATTCGGTTCCATAAAAGGCATTCGGCAGAGCTGAACCAACATCCACCTGAATTTGCGCTGTCCCGAAAAATGTTCTATTTCAGAAAAAAATGATTCTGCAGACTGATTTCTCTCTGTGCCCAAGTCTGGAAGACATTATTACTCCTGTTAAACAATTCTTTCCAGAATTTGGTTATATGGTAAATGATATGTGTTTATTAAAAACAAAACCTTAACATATTGTCAAATACGACTCAAAGATAATGTTCAGTGGCGTGACCAACAGAATGGAGAAAGAGGAGCAGTTAAACTAATCTATATTTACATATTTTATATCGAGATTCGATTTTTACTCCTCTTTCTGTTTTTTCCTCTGTTGGTCACTAATCACTTGATTTGTGAATCACATCAGTGTACTATAAAATATATACAGAATGTTGCACTGAATGGCCCATTTTCATGCCCTTTTTGGGTTGTTTACATACTACCCTGAATATTTTTCCATAGACGATATTCGGCTGAACCAAACTGTAACATGAATGAGAGTCAGACATTCCAAACACAATTTCCATTGCAGGAAAAATTATTTGGCTGAACCAAACCTTTCTGCCATAAACTGTGCTTATATAAGAAAGAGAGCATTTGAGAAGTGCTTTATGAATCCGTCTGAGAAAGGCCATTTGTGTTGTGTATGGATTGTATTTCAGTCACTTATTGTCCATCAGGTTACAAAGATGGAAAATGGTTGCTGGGTTTGAGTAGGAAATTAAATCAAATGTCCCTTCGCCATGACAAAGTGAAAGAAAGAGATTGGTGTGGGACAGTTTTTTTTGAGGGAAAGGGAAGAATGAAGGATCAACTTGTTATGAATTAAGTTGTCCAGAGATGGATCTCCTAAAATAGTTCTACAAACAAAATAAGATTTTTGAAGGCACCATGTAGATTTTGTATGTTAGAATTGACATCTGTGGTGTACAAAGTGGTAAATCAAAGGTATGATGAAAGAAAATGCATTGTTTAATGAAATGATTAGATAGGTGGGGTTTTAGGGAATATAACCATCGAGATGAGTCCTTACTTTGCAGCTTTGTTCACAATGAGAAGAGGTGGGTGCTGCGGTTTGTACGGGAAGATGGATGGAAACCAAAGTTAGCAGATGATGGTCATATTGAGGAAAGACAAGTCAAATGGAAAAGTAAAATATGAGAGGGTTATCCTGGACCAGGATATTTGTTTTTGGGGGAAAATGTTAGTTGGGTCCGATTGAATTCGGATAACAATAGATTTTGTTTCATCCAAAACTGATTTTGACGTTTAGTCGAATTGTGTTGACCAATATTCTGCCATTATTTTCAGTTTGGGATTTCTATTCAAAAGACCTAAAGAAAATCAATCAATACTGGGTAATTGTTGGAATGTGCACGTAAATGAGTCAACGCTAACTACAATTCCAATACACCAATCTCGATTCTGGGACAAAATAACCCTATCTAAAACGTAGATAGAAACAAAACCTTCTATGAAAAAATGTGTATAATGAATAAGATAATGTTTAAAAATGATTTTGATCTCCATTTTATTGCAATGATTTAGATATTTCATCCTTTATATTTACACTCTGATAAAGAAAAGCAGGAATCTTTTAAAAGCTTCTGTTTAATAAATTAATAACAACACACATTCTCAGATGTGACCATGTTGGCAGCTGATGATGGATCTTCTCATTACACAAGTTAAACAGTTATTTTCATTAAATGGTTTTATGGGAAAGTATACAAAATCTTTGTGTTTATCAAAAACAAAACAATAAAAAAATCGGTAAAATATGACTCAAAGATAATGTTCGGTCACGTGCATAACAATGAGAACAAAACTTCCATATAATCCATGAGCCATATCAAAAGTTGGAAGTGAAAAGGACACAAATATCAGAAGGAAGAGTACAGAGAAGGAGAGGTGTACAACGTTGACCTCTAATGAAGCCTAAAAAGAGATGAACATCTCTTCTGAACCTCCGCCCAAGAGATGGTTCAGAAAGTGTTAAAAGAATCCGGAATCGATTTTAGTGGAGCAGCTGCCTCCCTGTAATCAAACTCAATTGTTGGGTTATTTACCATCATGGACAAAAACAATTAGAACTAGACTTGGAGATTCATTTCGGACCAAACTGCAATTCAACTGAATTGGGGCTGATCGAAACTCCTTTGTGTTCCGAAAAAAAATTTTGTCTTTGGAAAAAAAAGATTCAGAATCGCCGTACAAAAATCTAACAAAAATATATACCTCTTATTAAAGTTTATCTCCTCCACCAGGAAACATCTCCCTCACTAAACACGGATAAGTGCAAGTCTACACACTTCAGCGATATTAAGACTGAACTGGGGCCGAGAAACTTTAAGGCCCAGGTAAGGTAGGAAGTTAAAGACTGGCTTGACTTTGATGGCAATCGTAGTGGAAAACCTACATATAGAAAATGATAAAATCTATTACCTGTCTGCTCTTGTGTTCCACGTGCTTTCTACCATAAAACCTTTTTCGACCATTAAGGTGCTGTTTACCCATACCCAGAAAAACACTTTTGGTATGAAAAAATCTTGTTCCATTTTTCCTTAAACTATTTTAACGACAGTGAAAATGAGCTCAAGTAAAACCATGAACTCTGGAGTCAAGTCAGTTGTGGGTGATGATTGATATTATAATAATTATTGGCTATGTAATTATGCAACCAACTGGTTAATGTATTCCCTTTAGTTATAACAAGCAACAAATGCCGTTTTATGGTGTTAGATCTGGCCAAGTCCCAGAAATGAAAAATTACTTCAATATGTGAATTTGTTTAATAAAGTAAAATCTTTAAAAAGCATCAAAATTACAATTCTGTACGTAAAACCGATTTAAACAAAGATGGAAAGTGATAGAAAGAGGGGGAAGGAGATCAACACCGAAAAATAAATTCAGAGAGAGAGTGGAAGATGTATCTTGGTACATAGGAAAATGATCACAATTTATTTTATATCTCGGGATTATTCCTTCGTCTACCAACGGTGGTGGGTTTCCAGGAGTTTGTGAGCATAGACGCCATAGCGAGTGGCTGGTCTGTCCTCGCTAAGTAATTCTCAGGCATTCGTCAAGTCGGGGTGAATCCAGAGGTCAGAAGAGGAGGGGAGCAGGATAGGCATCCGCTGGAGACTTTGCAAGCTAAGAGTGTGGCTCTGTGTATGTCTGGGTTAAAACTTTGTGACACTGTGATGCCACAGCAGGATTAACCATAAGATGATCCTCGGCATCCGCCAACGCCTGGTGCACACATCTAGAGCAATTAGTTTGGTTGAACATTTCACCAGATTTTCCTCCAAAGTGAGAAATCTTAGGTCTGCCCACATTTCCTGAGTTTAATGTGTGTGTGTTGATTGACAGATGGGAGAGAGGCCTATTTCTAAATTTAATTCTGCTAGCACAATGTATTGATGGAATCTAATTTACTATTGAATAAATAAAATAGTTTGTAAGAAGACAAGTAAGCCATTAGATGCGAGCGGCAAAACTCAAGATTCAGAACTATTTAGATTGATTCTGGTGTATTGAGTTTAAAGTTTGTTTAAAATATTTTTGTTTATTGAATTTAACTATTCCACTTTGGGATCCGGTTCTTGCTGCTTACAAGAAGGGAGAGTGGTCTCACAAATACTATGGAGCCTTCCTTAGGGCTCCAAATGTGTGAGTATCCTACTTATTTAGCAATACTTATAAGGTTCCAGACAATACTAATCTATGTATCTGTCCTTTTGAGCCCATGTACCGGACTAATCAAGTGGTAAAGCTCCACATGGAAGGGGCAGATCCTACTGCTGTTTATATCAGAGCCAGGTCTTTAGCTCTTCAATATGTAAGTGCTCCGATGTTATATATATTTTTAAATTAAGCTTGTAAACATTATTCCACTATTGCACTATTATATTTTTAAAGGTACATATTGGTGTGTAAAATGTCATTGAGTTTTAAGGTATTTTATGCACTATACTCACTTACTCACTGGTTATTAATGGTCAAAGGAGATGTCACAGCGAGAGGGACGTAGTCCATAACAGACATGGAGATTCATATGGGGCAGAAGTGCAATTCGGTAGAATTTTAACCAATTCTGTGTCATTTTGAATCATGAAACTTTTAATCGAACTTTTGTCCTAAATTCTTTGCAACCAAGACATTTTAGTTGGAACTGTATCAATTTGAAAAATAAAATGGAAAATGTTTTCCGTGCTCAAGTCTTGTAGCCACTGCCACTTAACACCAACTTTGAATCACTAATATATAATTTTTATTTTTGTTAAAGGGACACTACAGGCACCTGTTTTTATTTATTTTAGGGCTTTTTTTCTTATCGTCTTGTAATTTTTGGAATCAACGCAAAATGTTGAACTGAAATGAAAAATTGTCGACTAAAATTCTTTAGAACTGAAAAATTTCAAAACACAGAACTGTATCAGTTTGGAGACACAGAAAATGTTCACTGTGTGCTAGTTTAGTCCAAAAAGAGCAATTTTGTGTTCATGGGCGCTGCTTGTCATTTCGCGAATATCAGGATGTTCTGTGTGCCAGAGATATTTTCATATTTTTATGTAAAAACTGATTTCCATGTTGCCTCATGCAATTTCACTAATAAAAGCAATATGTTTTTAACGAGCACGAGATCAACATGATGTTAAAATTACAGTGAAATAAAATATGGGACAGACATTTCGAATCCAATATAAACGATATCACTTTCGGTTTGTATCATGAAATTGCATGGTAAATTTATCCTTTCGGGGCAAAGTATGAAATGGAAAAACGTAACTCTGTATTGTCCGTTAAACGTCTTCAGTCCAAAGATTTGGCTATGCAAAATATACTTCTTGTTATAGACAGTACATGAATTTATGAATACTCCTTTTTGCACTTATTTCTGGTAGTTCAATGTGATGCTGATAAGAAATATATTCCATTTTTTTTACCTCCTGTGTAATCCAAAATTAGCTAATATCACTAAATATTGTGATCTATCCATCAACCCCAAAGTTATGACAAAAATATATTGAAAAATATAGTCATTGCCTTTATAACCCTTTGGCGGCTGGACGAAGAGCTGTACTACTTGATTGAGACTAGTCACCGACATGTGGAAGGATCATGGTTTTACCTTTAATTTTATGACCAAAGAGTAAAGTAAAAGCTTTCAAGGGTCAAAGAACTCCTTTAATCATCAATAAAGGTCAACGGTTTGAACTGCCGCTGCCGGGGACTTTGAAAGATATTATGCTAGAAATACATTTTTCTTTAAGTATAAATATATTATTATTATTATTATTATATATATAGCGCCAGCTAAATTCAGTAGCGCTGTACAATATATATCACGTATTATCTAGTATATATATATGTATAATTTTGCACCAAACATCTTTGAAAGGAAACTGCTCATCAACTGCGAACCAAGCCAGACATGAAGGTAGATCTGTTTGTTTCTTTATAAAGTAGATTTTTAAGGAAAACTGGAGTTGTCGAAGGTTTTCCTGGTGTATCAAATATCTTCTCCCTTAAGGGAATAAATATTTAACCAATTACTCCTTCACGTGGCAATCAGGCATTTCAGACCAATTGGCACAGCTGATTCTTGTATGAATCGTATAAAACTTTATATTGTGGCAGTTCAACAAAGGGCCAAACATTGATGTCACGAATTCATGATTGGCAGCAAGTAATGGATTTGATTCTGACCTGAGCCTGTGCGGAGTAAACTGAAGGACATGACTGAAAAAAAAGATCTACTAATTTAAATGAATTTCGATTTTTACGTTCTTTTTTATCCTTATTGTTTTTCTAGTGCTTTTCTATTCAATATTTTTTGAGTAATTTTGGAAAAATTCATATTTCATATTTAAGCCAGCAGAGAAAACACAAATTCGATCTCTTTTGTTGTGTTTTCCAATTAGCACGTGAAATATCAAAATATGATTAATTTCTCTTTTTGTATTACTTTTATATGTACACATGTGTAAACTGCGAGAGAGTGCATAGCTCGCAGCGTTGGGAGTTTTGTCATTGGGATGGGTGGGAGATACATATTGTCAGCTCTGAATACAGTACCCATATTTTACTACCTACCTATAATTCATACAAATCTTAATAGACTCGGTAATACGTAGATTATTGATTTTCACCAGAAGTATGTCAGGCAGGTACCATATTATTTTAGGGATTTGAGCCACCTCATGCAGTTGTTATTGAATTTTAAGTGGAATGAAACATTACCTGTTGTGTGACCCGTTCCTTCCAAAATCTCTGGCTCACAATTGATTTATTGAATGTACTTTAAAATAGAATTATTTTGTGTCAATAAAACAATTTATGCACAGATTCAGGAGTGACGATGGGGGCTGGCTTTGCACCTTCATATGCCAACTTATGTATTTGGTATTTTGACGAATATCTTATATGGCTTTGGAACCCGTGGCCTTCTATCGCCGCTTCGTAGATGACAAAGGAAAGGTGGAAGAGAGTTCGGGTTACTTGATTAATAAACTTTCTTTTTCACACAATATGGGGGAAGACAATAAAATAGAATCTCTTGATTTGCTTTTGAGGGGGGAAGGTGACAGAGTGATCACAAATATGTAATAAAAACCCTTTGACATTATTATTTTAATATTATGTTATTAATTATTTAGCACCAGCAAATTCCATTGCGCTGTACAATGGGAATGGCTATCTCCATTATAATAGTGCCCACCACACTAGGTGGATTAATACAACTTCTTATGGTCAATTTTTACATTTAAAATGCAATTGTACATTTTAAAAGACTTTTTGATAGGGAGTGTGAATTGTTGACTTGCATAAAGCTGGAAAGGGTTATAAAAGTATCTCCAAAGGCCCTGCTGTTCCTCAGTCCACGGTTTGGACAGCAGTGGCTTCCTCTGTGGTATCCTCCCATGAAATCCATTCTTGTTTAGTGTTTTACGTATATGTTAGCATTTGCCAGTGACTTTTGTAAGTCTTTAGCTGACACTCTAGGATTCTTCTTCACCTCATTGAGCAGTCTGCGCTGTGCTCTTGCAGTCATCTTTACAGGACGGCCACTCCTAGGGAGAGTAGCAGCAGTGCTGAACTTTCTCCATTTATAGACAATTTGTCTTACCGTGGACTGATGAACAGCAAGGCTTTTGGAGATACTTTTATAACCCTTTCCAGCTTTATGCAAGTCAACAATTCTTAATCGTAGGTCTTCTGAGAGCTCTTTTGTGCGAGGCATCATTCACATCAGGCAATGCTTCTTGTGAAAAGCAAACCCAGAACTGGTGTGTGTTTTTATAGGGCAGGGCAGCTGTAACCAACACCTCCAATCTCATCTCATTGATTGGACTCCAGTTGGCTGACATCTCACTCCAATTAGCTCTTGGAGATGTCATTAGTCTAGGGGTTCACATACTTTTTCCACCTGCACTGTGAATGTTTACATGGTGTGTTCAATAAAAACATGGCAACATTTCATTCTTTGTGTGTTATTAGTTTAAGCAGACTGTGATTGTCTATTGTTGTGACTTAGATGATGATGATCAGATCACATTTTATGACCAATTTGTGCAGAAATCCATATCATTCCAAAGGGTTCACATACTTTTCTTGCAACTGTAGGTAACAAATCGTCGAGTGTGTTGTGGTTGAGAGGGAGCCTGGGTAGGTTCACGACTGGAGAGCGTCCATTTTTGGAGTTCTGAGATGTAACTCAGAGGGTCGTCATGGTTAAAGGTAGAATAATGTTAACACTAGCAATGTAACCAGTAAGATATATTAAAAAAAAAAGAAGAAAAAAAAGGAAACTGCAAATGAGGGAAACGATATTAATTGGCTTTCGCCATGTAACATGGGCTTAGGACGGCCTTTAGGTTGGGCAAGACCTGTTTCTGCTGCAGCGGGTTAGGTGCTAGCCAAGTGACCGCAACAGTAGCGGAGTGTCCCTTGGGTAGTCTAGGGGTAAATATTGGGATTTTGGAGGGATTGTTTAAAGGGACACTCCAGGCACCCAGACCCCTTCTGCCAATTGGAGTGGTCTGGATGCCAACTCCCACCACCCTTAATCCTACAAGTGTAATTATTATACTTTTTATAAAGTGTAATAATTACATTGCAGGGTTAAGGCCTCCTCTCATGGCTGTCCTTTTGGTTGCTTAAACGATGCTGGATGTCCTCACGCTCTGCATGAGGACCTCCAGCGTCGCCGGAATCCCCATAGGAAAGCAATACGGCAATGCTGAACCTTCTGATATATTGTGATTACCAGTACTAGGAAACTGTCTGACCTACATTAGCACTGACCATATTTTGTCATATTCTTTGGAGCAAGATCAGCACTTATAGCACTTTTATCTGGCCAAACCATGCCATGGAGGAACTATCTTCGGACTTCAATTGAAGAATCTGGTATTTAGCCGCCAAGTGGACTCCCTACCTGGTGTGCCGTCTATATTACTGCTTTGATTGTTTATGGTCTATCACCATTTGGTTCTGCCCCCTTAAGGTGTGCTAACTTTGATTAGATGGTCTCTACTAGGAGTGTTTATTTTAGGGTCATTTTTTAATTTATAATTTTTTATCGTTATTAATGGTATGTGTATTTATGGTACAAACACATTGTTGTAAAATAACTATTTTACATGAATTATTATTGCTATTATTGTATTGCTCTTACTATTATTGCTGTTATTTTATTGCCCTTACCAACGCTACCCCTTCTTGTTTATATTTTCTATCACACGGACTGGCCCGTTTATACAGATTTTTGGTTTGCTCTTCGTATTCAGTTCCTAAATTGGAATTCAGCCAAGCCAATCCAACATCCAACCAAATTTCAGGTGCCCCAACAAATTTTCTATCTTCAGGAAAAATGGCATACCAAAAGGTTCTTATTGTAAATACGTCTAGAGATTACCATCTCACAGTTACCTTGAATTCCAAGTCCTGAATGAACAATTCCTGCTGGTACAATAAATTGAATAATTCTTCAGTGTGTGGGAAGTGGCTTCCTCCGGCAGTAGCATGGGGATCTTACCAAAACCCTCTGAATGCACAGTCCACACTATACCCGATTCTGCAAGTGACGTCAGTGAGTTTCCTGCTCGGACCTTTTAAAAAAACGAGCATAAAAACATACAGAATATCAACGCATGAGGTCTATTGCTAAATGGTTCTCTAGTCAAGTCCTGAAAGCTATATCGTTATAGCTAAGTCACTGACATTTATATAGCACCAACAGATTCCAAAGCACTTTATTAATATTATTAAGAGGACTTTAACAACACCAAAAGAAACAAACTGTTACCATTTTGGTGGGCACAATATGTATAGAGCAGGGCTTCCCAAACTTTTACAGGCCAAGGCCCACTTTTGAAAACGATAATTTTTCGACACCCACTCGCTTTTAATTCATATTTTCAAAATGAATAAACTTGGCACACCATGGCAATTGGCTTTAGAGACATACAAGAGGAGGTGTGGGCCCTAAAGTAAAATAATGGGAGGGGCAACCTGTTGTCCTCCCCCCCAGCCCCCAACCCTGAGCGGCGGGTGGGGGCCCTAACTTAGAATAAAGGGGGGGGGACTTATTGTCCTCCCCCTGACCCCCACCCCTGAGTGGCGGGTGGGGGCCCTAACTTAGAATAAGGGGGGGACTTATTGTTCTCCCCCTGACCACCACCCCTGAGTGGTGGGTGGGGTCCCTAAATTAGAATAAGGGGGGGACCTATTGTCCTCCCCTCTGGCCCCCACCCCTGAGCAGCGGGTGGAGGCCCTAAATTAGAATAAGGGGGGGAACCTATTGTCTTCCCCTGGCCCCCACACCCATGCCTCTGAGCGGCGGGTGGGGGGCCTAAATTAGAATAGGGGGGGGATCTATTGTTCTCCCCCCAGGCCCCGGCCCCCACCCCTGATTCCAAAGAACTTTCCCACGCTGTGTAAAATGACACAGAGCACTCTGATTGGCTGGATTTCAAGCTAACCAATCAGAGTGCTGTGACAGGTAAATGTAGAGACTTACCTGTCAGTCTCTTTATTTACCTGTCAGAGCACTCTGATTGGATGGCTTAAACCAACCAACCAATAAGAGTGCTCTAAACCTAATTGCAGGGTGGGGCAAGGCTTTATAAGCCTTCCCTTGCCCTGCGGAGCTCAGGCTGCGCGGTGCCCTCCGTGGGTGAAGATGGAATAATTTTTTTGCGCTCTGGTGCGACTGTTATTATGGATTTTTATTTGGCCTTTTTGGGGGCTGAAAAAACTTTTTAGAAATTTTTTTAGAAAAAATATTTTTTTTTTTTTTTTTTTTTTACAGGTACCTAATTATTGGTCCCCCCTCACTATTTTTAAGGTGAGAGGGGTAGGTAGGGGATTATTCATTTTGTTGGGAGAGGGGTGTCAAGGGGTTTAGGGTCCCCTAGTCACCTGGGGGGTTACATTTTTATTTAGGGCCCCCACCCACCGCTGGGGGGGGAGGACAATAGGTTCCCCCCCTTATTGGTATTTAGGGCCCTTACCCACCGCTCAGGGGTGGAGAAGGAGATGGCCATGGAAAGAGATTCAGCTTGTGCTGCAGCACTATTAGTCTGCACAGCCGCAGACCAGCTGGCCCAGGAAGAAGGAATGCGGCTGCTGCTGCTGCTGCGTTGGGGCTGGAAATGGGGATGATAAGCGGGCGCGGACAGCTACAGACCACCACGCTGCCCAGGTAGAGACAGAAGCCCGCAAGGGAGGTGAAGCAAGCCTCGCGGACGCAGACCGGTGAATCCACGTGGCCAGGCCTGCACTCCTGACTCCTTGAGGCCTGAAGATGAGCCAGCTAAGTCTGCAGGTGCAGACCTTATAAGGCCTCAGCCCTGAGGGCAGAGAGGACAGCTTCAATATCCATAACCTGGCCGCAAACAGCACTTGGAAAGCAGGAATAACGAGCACACCAACCAGCAATTACCAACCTGTTCCCAACTGATAATTAAGATGGCTGCTGTACTGTAAGATGGCAACCTATTTATACTACTCCACCCACTGACCCAGGACCACTTTACCACATTCCTCTATATACATTCCCCTCACACTCACATGTCCCTGTTCTGCGTAGGCCTTGCCTGGCTCCTCCTTGTCTTTCCCCACTACTGAAGTAAGGCTTACTGGCCTATAGTTGCCCGACTCCTCCCTATTACCTTTCTTGTAAATGGGCACAACATTTGCTAACTTCCAATCTTCTGGGACTACTCCTGTTAACAATGATTGGTTAAATAAATCTGTTAATGGTTTTGCTAGTACACCACTAAGCTCTTTTAATAGCTTTGGGTGTATTCCATCAGGTCCCATTCACTTATTTGTCTTTACTTTAGACAGCTTAACTGATCAATAATGAAAAGATAGGAGTGATGGCCGCAGGAATTACGGTTCCAGTTTGCCCAAAATAATCTATTCTGTTTCAATAAAAGAAGATTGCAGAACATATTACAAAGTATGTTATATGCTGCATATAGTATATTCTACATAAAACCCAATTTCTTGGCACATCTGCTTCACATTAAGAAATAAAATGTAAACACCCTTGGGCGACGGAACCTGCTGTTTATACGTGTATCATTGCTTGTAACATAAAATTTGACATGAGTGCATCAAGTGACTGGTTTTGTTTGTTGAATCACTGTGTTACAAAACCCATGAAAGGCTTCTCAGTTCATAAACAACTAACTTAAACCAGATCCCACCACCAGGAATAAAATAACATTTGTTATGCCGGGGTATGAATTTTATTTTTTTATTTCATTCTATCCCTTCCTAAGGCAGGATGAAGGAACGGAATGCTGCTTTGAGATTTGGCAGTTGTAGCCAGAGTGTAGCAGAATAATGCATCCAGGGGACCGATAACACAGTGTGATTGGATAGAACTGCGGTAACACCGTGTGATTGGATAGAACTGCGTTAACACAGTGTGATTGGATAGAACTGCGTTAACACAGTGTGATAACACAGTGTGATTGGATAGAACTGCGTTAACACAGTGTGATTGGATAGAACTGCGTTAACACAGTGTGATTGGATAGAACTGCAGTAACACAGTGTGATTGGATAGAACTGCGGTAACACCGTGTGATTGGATAGAACTGCGTTAACACAGTGTGATTGGATAGAACTGCGGTAACACCGTGTGATTGGATAGAACTGCGTTAACACAGTGTGATTGGATAGAACTGCGGTAACACAGTGTGATTGGATAGATTTGCGGTAACACCGTGTGACTGGATAGAACTGCGGTAACACCGTGTGACTGGATAGAACTGCGGTAACACCGTGTGATTGAATAGAACAGCGGTAACACTGTGTGATTGGATAGATCTGCGGTAACACAGTACGATTGGATATAACTGCGGTAACACCGTGCGATTGGATAGAACTGCGGTAACACCGTGCGATGGGATATAACTGCGGTAACACAGTGCGATGGGATATAAACTGCGATAACACCTTGTGACTGGATAGAACTGCGGTAACACCGTGTGATTGGATAGAACTGCGGTAACACCGTGCGATGGGATAGAACTGCGGTAACACCGTGTGATTGGATAGAACTGCGGTAACACCGTGTGACTGGATAGAACTGCGGTAACACCGTGTGACTGGATAGAACTGCGGTAACACCGTGTGACTGGATAGAACTGCGGTAACACCGTGTGATTGGATATAACTGCGGTAACACAGTGTGATTGGATAGAACTGCGGTAACACCGTGTGATTGGAAAGAACTGCGGTAACACCGTGTGATTGGATAGAACTGCGGTAACACCGTGTGATTGGATAGAACTGCGGTAACACCGTGTGATTGGATAGAACTGCGGTAACACAGTGTGTTTATATATGTATCTGTTATTAACATCATGGTACGCTATCTGATACTGAATCAACCACGTGTCGCTCGTCCTACATTGTGCCACTTACAGCAGTTCATGGATCCGATGTCTCGCCCTTACAGTTACACTTTAGCATTAATCATATGGTATCCATAAATATAAATGTCTCCAGTGCTGAGTATCCTAGCACTGCTACCAGCTCCTCCATGTGTAAAGTCCTCATGGATGCATGCCTTCAGGACGATGGTCCAACCCAATGCTTCTAATGCACGGGCGATCACCCCAATCCGCCAATGATTCTCATGTCATTGAGAATCACTGAATGCAATGATTTTCTATAGCAGCCTAATTATGGTATGCCTGGGTAAGTGAGCCGGGAAGTAACAGTGATTGAGCTGGACCAATGCTGTGATGGGCAGATGGCTGGCTGAGATGGACAGGCTGGTGACTGAGTTGAGCCTTGGTGGAGGTGAGCAGGCTGGCAGCAATCAGATTTCTCTTTGGATCAACTGGCTCACCTACTTATTAATTATATCCTTGGACATTCTGCTTTTGCAAAAAAAAAAAAAAATCCAGATAATTTTACAGAAATTTTTAAATATCTACAGAATTCTTTTAAGAATCCACATCTTTATATAGATCCACATTCAATGCTGAAGCCCCACCTTTAAAGTTGGAACTCCCCTCTCTAGTGACACCTCTGGGGAGCACCAGATAGCAGACACCAACTACTTTTTAAAAAAAACATTCAGACATTTATTAACATCTGAATAGAATCTGCTAAAACAATAAGAATAACACATTCTCAATGTTCTTACTGTAAAGAACCCTTTCCTATGACCTAGGAGAAATCTCCTTTCTTAAAGTCTCAGTGGACGACGTCTTGTGCTTCATTTAGTTAACGAACAGGTTAGCAAGACATAGATATAGGTATGAGTCAATCAAAAAGGAAGGAATCTTTTGTCGTCAATTATAATGGTAGAACTAATTGAATTCAAAGGTTGGAAATACAATGGTAGTCTGATCTGCTGCAGGATAACATTTTACATAAAGGCATGTCCAATTAAGCCATCTGTAATCTTTATATGGGTGAAAGAATTGAAGCCCCATCTATTCCCAAGAGCTGACACTTCTTACATGAACTCATTCAGAAATAATCCAGGAGGTTTTTATTAGTGTACAAAGTGCAAAAGGCATATATTTCACACACACCCCTCCAAAAATAATGTAAGTACTGTGACAAAAATGAAATAAACTGTGCAGTAAAATAGTTTCTCGTCTCGGATGATGAAAACGCAATAATATAATAAGGATGTTAAGTGGAAAATATACTTTAAAAAAAGATTGTTTACACATGAACATGTGATTTGGTAGATACAGAGATATAACATTTTGATAAAACATTTTAAGCTTGAACGATCACTGTGCATTGGAATAGACAAATTGACTCCATCACTGGGAGAGACAAGTCCGTGAAAATGTTATGTCCATGGGAAACGACGTGGAGCTCCAAACTGAAAACAGATGGTAGTTGGGTCTTAAATACCAATTTAGATTTTGTGGTATTTGTGATAAATCTAAGTTATTTTTCCTTTTATAATTTTCTAAGAAGCAGCAACAGTTTACCATTTATGTGCAGACCCTCGCCAGTTATCATAACAGCGGAGTCCCAAGGTACGTCAGATAGGGAGAAGACATGTATTAGCATCTGGTGGCACAGTTGGCCGACATTTTTCTCTTTGTTTATTGTTCTGTTGATGACTAGAAATAGTTTTTCTTCTAACTTTAGCCTCGATCACAAGCTATGGTTTGATAATTACTCAATAATGGGTGCTTTGATCTATACTGTACAAGGTTAAACACTTTCAATCACCTGGGAGAATATTTATCAATGGATTACAGTTTGATATATCCTCAAAAAAAACAACCATGTATTTTTACTGCACGTTTTCTTCAATGTGGAATATAAAAAAATTACTTGCGATAACTCCGTGCTGGAGTCGAGAGTGCATGCTTCTCAATGGGCCTCAGTACAAATTACTGAGAACAGGGGAAGGCACACTCTAACTTAGAGCACCTGTCACCTCTGTTAGCTTTGTGGAGTGTTAGTGTCTGAGTGGCTGTTAGTGTCTGAGTAGCTGTTAGTGTCTGAGTGGCTGTTAGTGTCTCAGTGACTGTTAGTGTCTGACTTAATGTTAGTGTCTGAGTAGCTGTTAGTGTTTGAGTGACTGTGTCTGCAAAGTTGTTAAGTGTCTCAGTGACTGAGTGAGTGGTTGTTAGTGTCTCAGTGACTGAGTAAGTAGTTGTTAGTGTCTGAGTGACAGCCAGAGTGGTATTTCTGCCCTCAGTTATAAAAGAGTTAATTCTATTGAAATTGGCATTTTTATAAACGGTCACTGTGACCGGCTTCAGACACATTAAACATTTCAGTTAATCTTCCTTTATTGGAAACATTTGCGTCCTATGAAATTCACCAGCCAATAGACGTCATAAGCCACATGCAACAATTGACAAATGATCTAACCGAGCAAAACAAAGCAAGTCATACACCTACAATTTATTTACATAGCGCCAACATTTTCCGCAGTGCTGTACAACAGGTGAACAAGACAAACATTTAATTCTAACATGCAGGAACAGTCGGAGAAGAGGGCCCTGCCTAAACGTTTACATCAAAACAGCAAAAGCACATCCCACACACTGTACACAATATGTTAATGCCAAATATCTCATCGTTATCAGTATACTGTGATACACGCCATACCCACAAGATGGAAGCCTCATGATCTGGGGGCGCTGATCTTCAGACCGTGTGGCTAACAGAGAAAAAGTTGAACGGATAACAATTGGTACGTTCAGCAGTGCGTTGACAAGAGAACCAGACAGCTTTTAGATTGAGATTGTGATGAAGACACATAATAACACTGAATTTCAGGAAATGTTATAAAACGAAAACCGTTCTGTACGCCTTGCTGTAGGCGTAACCTGAAATAGCCGACACATTAATAGAAAGGAATGAGTGACAAGTCTGGGGATATAAAAATATATGGTAAACCTGGCTGCAATATTGAATTATTGGAAGTGAATTTTGTGAATAGTTTTTCACAAGTTGTGTCTAGATTATAATTTTTTATGTTTTTAATGTTCTGTGTTATGTAATGGTTTTAGCATTTCTAGAACTACAGGAATTACTATATCCTATAGAAACTTGGGATAAAATGTTTAATGCTCTCCAATAACTGTGCGCTTGTAACCTCAAAAGTAGGGTTTTGAAGCCAAACATTTACTGTTTAGATTTGGTGCGGGCAAGCATCACTCTAACCGCAAACCCCCATGCTGTAAGACCGGACCTTTACCCCTCAATGACAATGCCATTGGTAAATCTCCATAAAGAGAGTCCTGGAGTGGTTAAATAAGTAGAGCTTACTAGGGGGGCCTGTGAAATAATATTCCCTAGCCGTGAGAAGGGACACACCACTGCCCAAATAAATATCTATGTTTAGTAGATACACTCAATAAAAAACAGTTTGCATTTATTTCTGCAACTGGACACCTCACTGCCCAAATACAATTTTTTGTTTTTAAATCACTATTTAGTGGATATAGTGCCATTGAAAAAGAATACATGTATTTAATTGTGCAGTTTTCCATTGGGGTTATATTTAAAAACATATTTTATCTGTAGCCTTTGCAAGCCCTCCCCTTCTAATCCCGCATAGACTTTCTGTGGCAGTCCAATCACAAACTTTCCAATGAGAAGTCTTTGCGAGGCAGGTGCTCTGGGCAATTGCTGTCCTTAAGTGTATTTCCACAGAGCTAAACACACCAGGAAGTAACAGGCACAGTGTCTGATTGACAGACAAGGGGGTGTAACATAGTTAGAAGTGCCAATTTCTGTTTTAATCTGTACTTCAATCTGTAAAATGAAACAAATAGGACACATTCTTTACACATAAGGCAAGCTAAACAGCTTTAGAAGTCTGGAGTGTCTCCTTCACAGTGTGCTGGAGAGGGTGTGGCCTATGAGTTTCAGGGAGAGCCAATCAGTGGCCATAGATTCATAGCACCATAACCATTATAATGAGCTATAGTGGTTATGGTGCTTAGCAAGCCCCGTTCAATCTTTCCAACAGATTGTAGTGTGCCAATTATATTTCCATCCCACCATCACTTATAGTGTCTTTCCGGTTACTCCTAACATCCACCTTTTACTCTTAGGATTTAACCTGAAAATTCTGGAATCCAGAACTGTTTCGCTCCTCGTCTGGCTAGATGGGACGCTGAAGCTCTGAGCCACTCAGTAGCTCCCTATTCATCAAAACGGCTTTGGTATATTTGTTCCAAAGCCTATTTGTAAATGGGCGCTACTGATTGGCTTAGCACCCCTGTCCGAAGCAATCCAACACGCCTGGCCGAAGCATACCGATTCAATCCAGCACCCCTGGCCGAAGCATACCGATTCAATCCAGCACCCCTGTCCGAAGCATACCGATTCAATCCAGCACCCCTGTCCGAAACATACCGAATCAATCCAACACCCCTGTCCGAAGCATACCGATTCAATCCAGCACCCCTGGCCGAAGCATACCGATTCAATCCAGCACCCCTGTCCGAAGCATACGATTCAATCCAGCACCCCTGTCCGAAACATACCGAATCAATCCAACACCCCTGTCCGAAGCATATCGATTGAAAGCAGCACCGCTGTCCGAAGCATACCGATTCAATCCAACACCCCTGTCCGAACCATGCCGATTCAATCAAACAGCCCTGTCTGAACCATACCGATTCAATCCAGCACCCCTGTCCGAAGCATACCGATTCAATCCAACACCCCTGTCTGAAGCATACCGATTCAATCCAACACCCCTGTCCGAAGCATACGATTCAATCCAGCACCCCTGTCCGAAACATACCGAATCAATCCAACACCCCTGTCCGAAGCATATCGATTGAAAGCAGCACCGCTGTCCGAAGCATACCGATTCAATCCAACACCCCTGTCCGAACCATGCCGATTCAATCAAACAGCCCTGTCTGAACCATACCGATTCAATCCAGCACCCCTGTCCGAAGCATACCGATTCAATCCAACACCCCTGTCTGAAGCATACCGATTCAATCCAACACCCCTGTCCGAAGCATACGATTCAATCCAGCACCCCTGTCCGAAACATACCGAATCAATCCAACACCCCTGTCCGAAGCATATCGATTGAAAGCAGCACCGCTGTCCGAAGCATACCGATTCAATCCAACACCCCTGTCCGAACCATGCCGATTCAATCAAACAGCCCTGTCTGAACCATACCGATTCAATCCAGCACCCCTGTCCGAAGCATACCGATTCAATCCAACACCCCTGTCCGAAGCATACCGATTCAATCCAACACCCCTGTCCGAAGAATACCAATTTAATCCTCAGAGACAACTAGATGAACAGGGGTAGAGCTAAACAGTGCTGGGTTACAGATTTTGGGGTTAAACTGCTCATAAACTGTTTAACCCTTAAAGGTAAGCTTGCGCCAGAGACCTTCTTGCACTGTAACAACTTAATCCCAGTGAATTATATATGGTGCCTAGGGGTTCTCTTTAAGCCAACTGCAGGCTTGTTCTTCATCATGCAAAAGCAACACTCACGGAAACTACAAGGTCAGTGAACCCACCAGGCTCCCCATATTAGAGTAGGGAAAAAAAAATTAGCAGCCCCCTCTCTCCTCCATTGCAGCGTGTCTAATTACACAGTTACATAGGCTGAAAAGAGACACGTGTCCATCAAGTTCAGCCTTCCTCATATTTGTTTTTTTGCTGTTGAGCCAAACGAAGGCAAAAAAACCAGTTTGAAGCACTTCCAATTTAGTAAAAACTAGGAAAAAAAAAATTGACAGACGTGGTCCCTTCGCAGAGCCCGTACTGAACTAACTGCTTATTTTCTTATTTTTATCACGCCCAAAAAATGTCATATAGACATTGACCTCTGTTTATGTTGCACATGTGACTATTTTCATGACTCTGTTCTGGTGGTTTTTAACATTTTTATAACATAGCGATCTGGCATTTGCCTCCTTAGATAGACTTAGGCATATTGTATATGTCTTTGATTTAATTGAAGGGAAACTGGATACAGCCAGCAATATGAGAGTCTGCCTCGAAAATTCAAAACACGTCTGGCTGACTCCGCAAGCTGACAGCTGAAGAAGCCTGCGTTCCCTGTGACATGCGTTTTACGCACCTGAACGCATTCAGGGCACAGAGCAGAATCTAGAGGAACAGACGGAAGAAATAGGAAGTGGAACATTAAAACAGATGTATTTTTGTGAAGTTACGAGGTCCGCTCTAAGCAATTATTGATGAATAAGACTTTCCAGTGTCTCAGCACTTTACCACTTAAAATGTCTTATTTTCAGGATACTAACTCGATGTGCTTATATGCAAAACATTTCAACATTTACAGGATTATTCGCTAAAGTGCAAAATGTTGGGAAATCAAAGCGAATTAAGTGACAAAGTCACATTTAAAGGTGAATTGGAAAAAATCATCCAAGTTATGTGTGGCGGTCTGCCAAGGTACCCTTTTCCCAATACAAGAACCCCAAATAATCCACAAGGTAAAATAGCAGCGGTATTCCATAAGCCCCCACACATGAGCCAAGACTTAGTGCTGGGAGGAGACTGATTTAATGGCAGTACAGGCATCAAATTATTACAGTCAGTAAACTCCTCCTCTGTGCCTCAGAGATAATTGAGTCAGGAACTCAATTATCTCCAGGCACAGAAAAAGGTACAATTTTACAACACCCCAAAAGTACCCCCAACATACATGGAAACCCCACAAAATTCCTGGATAGCTTGGATCTGGGCAAACAATATATACAAAAAAAATCACCCACATTTGTTCGGTAGTTTTGGATTGCCATCGCGGGGAACTTCTGACCAGTCTGCCCCGAGGTAGACGCCCAAAATAGTTCCAGGGAATTGGTGGCAAGAGCTGGTCTCCGTTCCTGGGGTTTTGTCCGAAAACCACATAAGTTAGATGAAAGCTGGTTCATGTAGAATGCTCCCAGTGTTTGGTAGGCTAACTCCTGAACGCCGTTCGTGTAGGTGAAATAGAACTGGAACGGACAGCAGGTCTATGATGACAGGTGTTTGCGGGAGTGCCTGGCCAAAAAGAGTTCCAGGCACTCGACGACCCAGTCCCGTTGCCAGCATTGGGGAGACAAGATGGCCGCCATCCATTGTCCCGACCACGTGTGTACCCATGCACGAAACAGCGGCCACCCAGTGGAGCATTCTATTAACTAGTTCCTTTGTGGTTTTCGTAGAGATACTTAACATTCCTTGTTTTATTTGGTCTCTGGGGTGGTCTCAGTTTGGGAACCAAACAGAATAAATTAAATAAAACTGGGATATGAATCCAGACGAACAGAAAGAGACGGACATGATGGGGTATTCCTTCACATTAAGTTGGGATATTTTACTCTAGAATTAAAACTTTACTTAGAATTACTGGCAGTGTGCAACTCCATGAATGCAATAGATGGACAAAGAAGGAATCAGAGGAATTGTAGGTGAGCAATGTCTGTGGGGAACGCAAAAAGTAGATTAGCAGAAGGTGTACTACTCCCATTGAGAGTAAATCATCATAGAAGTTCTAAAACATATATTGTGACATTCTCCAACTGCTGTTTGTACATATACAGAAAGAAACAGAAGTAATGCTTTACCTTCCTGTTGTTTTAAACAAGGACACACAGTTCGCACAATTTTCAATCATGTTTTTCACATTTAGTAGATAAGACCTAAAAAGTACAAAGGAGACGGGCCTTCTATGGTATTGTGACGTTTATTAAGATTATTTTAACATTTTTTACAGAAAAGTATAAAACAAAAAGATAAAAGCTGGGGGAGTCCCCCCAATATAGTGTACTCACAGAGTAAAATATAAAAATAATCTTTGTGATGGACCAACTGGCAACCCGACTGGGTACCTCCATCAAGCTTGTTTCCTAGCTATCACTGGGACACCACTAGCGCTTCAGCCCCTAGCGGTCTCATCTTGGCTGGGATATCTCCGTAGCTTCCCGCCCTGGAACAGGGTCCTGGGTACAGCTCCAAGTTATCACTCTCTCCTGCAGAGTGTGTAGCTGTCTCGCCCAAACACTAGCCGAGACTTAGTGAATGGCGAAGTAGAACTAGTTTTATTAAATGAACCACAGGTTTATATGGGAGTAATCACAACAAAAAATACAGGGGTTTCAACATAGGAGCCTTTGTGTTTGAGAGATAACCCAATTATCTCACAAACACAGAAACTTATATAATATTTCTACAATACCCCGAAAATACATGAAAACAGTACAGGAACCCAACTAAAACCATATCCCCAAATAGCTCTGACCTGAGCGCTCAACATATCCAAAAAGCACTCAGATCGGTTCGGTAGAACGGAATTGTAATTTGAGTACAGCTTTGACTGACCGGCCACGAGGTGATAGCCCAAAACAGTTCCAGAGAATAGGTCAGGATGACTAGTTGGCTTTTGGAGGTTCCTGTACTAACGCACCCCCTGGTCGGTATATCATATCTCCTGAATGTTGTTCGTCTAGATGGTCGGGAAGTTGAACGGGCAGCAGTATGAACTCCGATGGCCCGAAAATAGTTCCAGGTGTTTGACGACCATGTACCGCTGCCTTTGTTCGGGAGACAAAATTCACTGGACCACGTGCGTTCGGTTATACGTATGGCGGCCACCCAGGGAAAGCACTCGAGCTAATGTGTCAAGTTGTTAATTTGTGTTTAACAGCCAGGGGAGGTTAGTGTTCGCTGAGGTATAAAATGAGTGGGACCACACACCAGTCATTTGGGAGACGAACAAGGGGGTACGGACAACCAAACACAAAGGAAGCTTGCTACAGTTATGTTCATGTTTTAACAGACAGAGACTTCGATTTAATATTTCTAGATAAGCTTTTCAAATGGTTTGATGTTTTTAGATAAGCTTTTTAAATTAAGTAAAATTTTGAAAAATATTTTAAACACTTGATATTTTAATCTTTTGAAAAATCATTAAAAAAAATATGAAATTGAGGCTATAATACCCACACTGTAAAACGCATAAAAATACATTTAAAAAAACAAATATCATTAATGAATATAGACATGAAGTCACAATACCTAACGAAAGGTTACAAAGCCCAAATTTCAAAAGCTGAATTTTCAAAAGTGAATTTACAAAACTAAACTGGGAACGTATGGAAATTAACCAGGGAATTGCAATCTATTAGGCAAAAATAACAGAACTGTAGAAATGGAATCCCTCTATCCCTAAAGAGACAAGTACAAAATATAAAAAAGTGTAAAGGATTAGCGCCACTCTAGAAAGACACTGGTGAGGATATTATAACCAGCATAAGATGCATTAGTAGGATACAATAAAATACAAAAACAATATTAATACACAATAAATACAAAATTTTACATAGGACAGGCAGGAAATATATAATCAACCATGACAGGTGCATTCTGTTTTGAGATATGGAGAGAGGGATCTCTTAAAGGACTTTAGGCTTGGGGAAGATTTTAAAGTGTGCGGGAGGTCGTTCCATAATTGAAGGAGGATCGGGCCGCTTGTATTGAGGTAGACTAAATAAAGTGTTGGTACTGGATCGGAGGTTATAGGAGCTGGGGAACAGCTGGGGAAAGCATTCTGCTCAGGTAGGGTGGGAGCTTCCCAGAAAAGCTCTTAAACACAAGGCTGGAAAGATGAAGGGTGCGTCGGGATTCCAGCGATAGCCAGTTTAGTTCTTTTAGCATGTCACAATGGTGGGTCCTGTAATTACATTGTAGCACAAAGCGGCAGAACGAGTTATACAATGTATTAAGGTGGGTTTGTGGTGCAAGTGCATGTACTACATCCCCATAATCAATGACTGGCATCAGCTGTACAGGGCACCTAGTTTTTGGATGAAGTTTAGATGAAAGTTTTTCTATGCACAGGCTTTAAATTCATTTATATTTTACGTTTTGTCTAAAAATAAAAATACATTGTTCTTAAATAAATATACCACAAAACATAACTATCTTTTAGTTAATTGTCAGTTATCCCAATACCTATAAAAAAACGATACAGTAACAATTACCCCTTTAATGTTATGGGATTGTCAGGTTACAGTAGATCTCCTTTCGAGGTAGCAGAACTTTACATACAGAAGTTAAAGTTATTTGTGTTTATTAGTGAGAAATGTTCACCCTTACATAGCTTTAATGAGTAATAAAATCAAAAGTACAAAATGTCTGACGCCAAGAAGCCATGTACAAGTATTTACAGGTCATTTCATCTTAAATGGCAATGAACAGCGTATAAAAAGTGGCGCGAGAACCATCCAGACTTTATGTACAGGAGGCAATGCGTTATAAAAAGGCGATGGGTAATGTAGTGGAACTGCAACACAAGTAGTGTTTACACATCGCAAGAAAGTTACAGTGATGGAAAAACATCCAAAACTGCTCGATTCACAAAATTATGCTAGAAAAAAAAAAAAAAGCTGGAAAAATACTTTTTTTAAAAATCAACATATCACACAAATCGGTTTTCCCATTGCGTGTGTGGGCTTTCTGTGCAAAAATCTGCAATTTCAGAATAAAATGTTATGAGTGCAAAACCAAAATGAAGGTAGACCGCATGTAAAAATAGCTCCTTAATTCACATCCATCTGAAATTAAACACTCACTTTCCTGATATAATCAACGAATGATGACTTTCAGAAACAATATAGAAAATAGCCAATTTAAAGAGACAATGTCCATTTTCTGCAACTAATCACCCAATGCCATGATCTATTAAAAAGGGGAGAGAGTACAGCAAATTAGACATTACAGGATTGTATGTAATAAAGTCTTGTGTATTATTTTGTAATTACAGATAGAAGTAATGATCTCTTTTAGTGGATCTCACAGTCCCCCTTGCTCTGAGGTGTGGAACCGCTCTATGAACGGATAGCAGCCATACAGCGGCTACTAGCGGCATGCACACAGCTGGGTTCAGTTTAGTGAATTGGGCAGCTATTGGCAAAGCCACAGACTGGGCTCGATTGCTCCAAACTGGAATCAAAAATTCCCTTTACCATGGAAGGGAATGAGGTGAATGGGGCCCAGGTGATTTACCAACACTCAAGTTTTATGATTTGTTAACACTGGGATGTTCCTTAAACAGAGGCATCACAGAAGATAGAATTTCGACTGCTTCATTGGAAGCTCTGGAGGGGTTTGGCTTATAGCAAGGATTTTTTTCTTTGATTTACAAATCATCACATTACTAAGCATGAAGTTACGATATGCAACATCAACTTTACATTAATGCAAAGTTACGTTGCTTAGAGTGATCCGTTTAATTAAAATTAAATGTCAGTTTACCTTAAAACACAAAAGTGTCCTAGCCACCGACTTACGATGAGTAAAGAAGGGGTACATATGGGAGTACATAACAATCAACCGTGATTGTCAATCAAGTAGTTTGGATTCACTAGAAAGTTGTGTTCTTATCCATCAGGAGCAGGATTTGTCTCTGGAGTAGCACTATGACCTCCATCATTCGATGGGTTTAAAAGTACAGCGGAGGGTTCTTTCTCTACCGCTGGTGGAATATTTTCTTCTACTGGTCCAGGTTTGGTGGACTGTTCGGCTTCAGGCACTATTAACTGTTTTCGTGCCTCTGCTTCTTGACGTTGCAACATCTGCTCCACCTCAATCTCCAGTTCCAGCTTCTCCTCGTCAGTTTCAACCTCTAGTTGTTTCATAAGTTCCTCCAATCGCTTTGATTTCCGCACCTCATTCTCCTGGATTATGGTGCACAGATGTTCTGTAAGCTGTTCCTTCAGCTCAGTCTTCTTGTGCAAATCCAGTTTGGCCAAGATGTACTCTGATTCGGCTTTATCAAATCGTTTCCTTAAGGAAAATACATAATTTAATGAATTTTGTGACAAAAAATAAACAAATGAAAAAATGTTCAGTAATGCAAAAAAAAAAAAAAACCCAGAACAGACAATGACAACTATTTTGTTGTTTTAACAAAATCCTAAGACATATTTTCCTTCTGCCTTTCTATACTGTAGGAATCTGAAGTCTTATCCATTGCAAATGGGTAAAAGTGGTACGAAAGCATTTAGCAACCAGTGAGACAACGTAATAATAATTAACCTTATATTAATCTTGGAATTTCAAGTTAAACACACAATAAATGCACTAAAACAGTGGACCTTGCCATCACTGAGGAGGAGGATTTTGAAGTAAGATATAGGCAGTTGCTTACTTGGCTTGTGCAAACTCAACGCATGCTTGATCAATACGGTTCCGCAGAATGCCAATGTCTGTGGACACCAGGTCATCCAAAGCCTGGAGCTGATTCTGGATCCTCTTCAGTTTCAAAGTTTCTGCCTGAGTTTTTTTGGACCTACAAGGAATATTAGAATGAAATGTACTTCCTGATGGTGGAATTCCAGACATTTACATAAAGGAAGAATTCAATCAATTGAGACATACATAGAACACTCACAAATGGTCATGATGTTCTGGTGCACACCATGAAACTGAAATTGTCACCTGTGTTTTTCCCTAAAGACTGAATAAGTACTGGGATGTGCTATAAAGGACATTGGCATCTCAATGACCACATGCAGGTTCATTTATGGAACATCCTAACAGGATTCTCTACAGACCTCAGTTAGATATCCTATGAATGACAACGGTTCTGGGAAAATGAAGCTGCTAGAGGAAAAAAAAAGAGGATGGTGGTACAGAGGAGGGGTAGGTTTAGGTAAGTGTACATGATTTCTCTCACTTGCTCCAGGAACTCTCTGGTAAGCAGACATTTAAATTTGGTGGCAAAAATAAATAAATTACAGAGACCCTACATGAGGCAGCACCACTTTAACAAGGTACAGTGTAAGTGGGCTTTTTGGTAGCTACTTGAAAACATGTTAAATTAAGTTTTATGAATAGTTAATATATATTTATCTCCTTTGTTTTAGGACTGCCTGATGGTAGAATTCCTCACAGTCTCTGGCAGGACAGTAAAAGTTGCAGAGGAGAAGTTGGTGCCATGATAACAGTTGTTACAAGTGGGGGCAGCGGCAAGATATTGGGAGTATCCACATTCTACTACACTATAATACATTAAAAAGGAGGGTGTTCATTGGGTGCTGGGCTAAGGTCCCATGACTTGGTTTTATATGCAGGGCTCAAAATTTCTACTAGCCGGTGACGAGTGGCTAGTAACTTCTTATAAAGACTCGCTAGTAGTGGTGGACATGACATTTTAAGCCCTGATATATATCCTGCATTACAGTCAAACACTCTGCTTGTTTATTAAAACTGAATTTGTGCAAAAATGTATTTGAGCTGGTTTGACCCATTTAAATTCCTTTTACTCGCCATACGAACGAATCGATCTGTCTGGGATTAATACTTGGAGTCGGGTTCATGGAATAAGATTCAGAAATACCAGCTCAAATTTTTTTTTGCACAAGTTTAAACCAAAAAGAAATACAGAGCACTTCTTAGTAATTCACTCATATTTCCTGCCCAAGAGCTTACTCACTTCACTGAGCGAATAAACCAAGTTAGCGACTTAGCGCGAATGTCCCAGGAGTCACCAATATTCTGTTCATTCCTGGAAGCTACTGATATTTTATCTTTTTATCTCTCCCTAACCACGGATATAATACACATTCCACACGTTCTCGTACATCCCACCACCACACAACCAAAATTATTATTCCTAGCCCTTTAAGCAATGAGATTCTCATTATCAATTTATTTTTAAGGAACACAAACACGTGTTCCTAACATTATAGTATTCTCCTCTTTCTCCCCTTCTCTCCCTCCCGCCCCCCCATTACTTTTATTATCTTTTTTCCCAACACCGAGAAAGTTCTGCAGTCACTCGTCTTGCCTCCTGCCACGGCATATCGACGTATCTAACAGTCTAATCCAAACCTCCTCACAGGGGAGCACTGGGGCTAAATGTGCGTCCGGCTCAGCGCTGTGCTACTATTGGAAGCTAGCCGTGATAACCGAGATAAACTTTGTCCTCACAGCGGAAGTGCCTGTCAGGAGACAGCCCCTAAAATGTGTACTTAGCCCTGAAACTAAAGGACCATTGCATTGAGATGAAATGGTCTGAATACCTTGAGTGGTTCTTTAAGCAATATCTAAAATAAATGAATGTATCTGTATTCACATAAAAGACATGTAAACAAAGGTTGAATGTGTTGGCCGTATTCTGGATATATAGGACGATGTGAATAGAAGGGTGACTGTGATGGCCGTATTCTGGATATATAGGACGATGTGAATAGAAGGGTGACTGTGATGGCCGTATACTGGATATATAGGACGATGTGAATAGAAGGTTGACTGTGATGGCCGTATACTGGATATATAGGACGATTTGAATAGAAGGTTGACTGTGATGGCCGTATTCTGGATATATAGGACGATGTGAATAGAAGGGTGACTGTGATGGCCGTATACTGGATATATAGGACGATGTGAATAGAAGGGTGACTGTGATGGCCGTATACTGGATATATAGGACGATGTGAATAGAAGGGTGACTGTGATGGCCGTATTCTGGATATATAGGACGATGTGAATAGAAGGTTGACTGTGATGGCCGTATACTGGATATATAGGACGATGTGAATAGAAGGGTGACTGTGATGGCCGTATACTGGATATTTAGGACGATGTGAATAGAAGGGTGACTGTGATGGCCGTATACTGGATATATAGGACGATGTGAATAGAAGGGTGACTGTGATGGCCGTATACTGGATATATAGGACGATGTGAATAGAAGGTTGACTGTGATGGCCGTATACTGGATATATAGGACAATGTGAATAGAAGGGTGACTGTGATGGCCGTATACTGGATATTTAGGACGATGTGAATAGAAGGGTGACTGTGATGGCAGTATTCTGGATATATAGGGGCGATGTGAATAGAAGGGTGACTGTGATGGCCAAATACTGGATATATAGGGCGATGTGAATAAGAAGGTGAGCTGCTGATAGCGTATACTGGATATATGGGGCGATGTGAATAGAAGGTTGACTGTGATGGCCGTATACTGGATATATAGGGCGATGTGAATAGGGAGTTGACTGTGATAGCGTATTCTATGGATATATAGGGCGATGTGAATAGAAGGGTGACTGTGATGGCGTATACTACTGGATATAGGGGCGATGTGAAATAGAAGGGTGACTGTGATGGCCGTATACTGGATAGATAGGACGATGTGAATAGAAGGGTGACTGTGATGGCCGTATACTGGATATATAGGACGATGTGAATAGAAGGGTGACTGTGATGGCCGTATACTGGATATTTAGGACGATGTGAATAGAAGGGTGACTGTGATGGCTGGATATATAGGACAATGTGAATAGAAGGGTGACTGTGATGGCCGTATACTGGATATTTAGGACGATGTGAATAGAAGGGTGACTGTGATGGCCGTATTCTGGATATATAGGACGATGTGAATAGAAGGGTGACTGTGATGGCCGAATACTGGATATATAGGACGATGTGAATAGAAGGGTGACTGTGATGGCCGTATACTGGATATATAGGACGATGTGAATAGAAGGTTGACTGTGATGGCCGTATACTGGATATATAGGACGATTTGAATAGAAGGTTGACTGTGATGGCCGTATACTGGATATATAGGACGATGTGAATAGAAGGGTGACTGTGATGGCCGTATACTGGATATATAGGACGATGTGAATAGAAGGTGACTGTGATGGCCGTATACTGGATATATAGGACATGTGAATAGAAGGGTGACTGTGATGGCCGAATACTGGATATATAGGACGATGTGAATAGAAGGGTGACTGTGATGGCCGTATACTGGATATATAGGACGATGTGAATAGAAGGTTGACTGTGATGGCCGTATACTGGATATATAGGACAATGTGAATAGAAGGGTGACTGTGATGGCCGTATACTGGATATTTAGGACGATGTGAATAGAAGGGTGACTGTGATGGCCGTATTCTGGATATATAGGACGATGTGAATAGAAGGGTGACTGTGATGGCCGTATACTGGATATATAGGACGATGTGAATAGAAGGGTGACTGTGATGGCCGTATACTGGATATATAGGACGATGTGAATAGAAGGTTGACTGTGATGGCCGTATACTGGATATATAGGACGATGTGAATAGAAGGTTGACTGTGATGGCCGTATACTGGATATATAGGACGATGTGAATAGAAGGTTGACTGTGATGGCCGTATTCTGGATATATAGGACGATGTGAATAGAAGGGTGACTGTGATGGCCGTATACTGGATATATAGGACGATGTGAATAGAAGGGTGACTGTGATGGCCGTATACTGGATACATAGGACGATGTGAATAGAAGGGTGACTGTGATGGCCGTATACTGGATATATAGGACGATGTGAATAGAAGGGTGACTGTGATGGCCGTATACTGGATATATAGGACGATGTGAATAGAAGGGTGACTGCGATGGCCGTATACTAGATATATAGGACGATGTGAATAGAAGGTTGACTGTGATGGCCGTATTCTGGATATATAGGACGATGTGAATAGAAGGGTGACTGTGATGGCCGTATACTGGATATACAGGACGATGTGAATAGAAGGGTGACTGCGATGGCCGTATACTGGATATATAGGACGATGTGAATAGAAGGGTGACTGCGATGGCCGTATACTGGATATATAGGACGATGTGAATAGAAGGGTGACTGCGATGGCCGTATACTGGATATATAGGACGATGTGAATAGAAGGTTGACTGTGATGGCCGTATACTGGATATATAGGACGATGTGAATAGAAGGGTGACTGCGATGGCCGTATACTGGATATATAGGATGATGTGAATAGAAGGTTGACTGTGATGGCCGTATACTGGATATATAGGACGATGTGAATAGAAGGGTGACTGCGATGGCCGTATACTGGATATATAGGATGATGTGAATGGAAGGTTGACTGTGATGGCCATATACTGGATATATAGGACGATGTGAATAGAAGGGTGACTGTGATGGCCGTATTCTGGATATATAGGACGATGTGAATAGAAGGTTGACAGTGATGGCCGTATACTGGATATATAGGACGATGTGAATAGAAGGGTGACTGTGATGGCCGTATACTGGATATATAGGACAATGTGAATAGAAGGGTGACTGTGATGGCCGTATTCTGGATATATAGGACGATGTGAATAGAAGGTTGACAGTGATGGCCGTATACTGGATATATAGGACGATGTGAATAGAAGGGTGACTGTGATGGCCGTATACTGGATATATAGGACGATGTGAATAGAAGGTGGATGAAGAACACAGGTTACTCACCTCTCGGCAATGGCCTTGGAAAGAAGAGCTTTTTTACGCTTATTCTTTTCTTCCATTAACCTCTGCTCCAGCTGAAGCTGTCCGAGTCGGGGTTTCTCCCTCCTGTTGGGATACAGAGGATTAATCTGCGTTAACGTGTAAGTATAATCCATTACTGCAGGTAAAGAGGTCATGGGAACCCACGAGTCCTTAAATAAAGCTGACAGACATGTCAAAGGGTAAACACTATGAGAATTAGTTACATTTGGCCACCCAGAATTCCTAGGGGCAGTAAGCATTCCCATTTACACAATATCTTGCAGAGAACATGTTTATTAACAAGACTGTGCAATGAAGAATATCAAATTATTTGAATAGTATTAAAAAAAAAAAGGATCTTTGATTAAAGAGAAATCCTAAGCATTAAGCCCACTCTGGCTTAATGTAGCACTCTTGGTGCCTAAATGCTCTCCCTGCTCTCTAACAAATGTAAACTATTTCTTTCAAATGGCAGTGTTTACATCTGTCAGACAGTGCGCCTCTAGTGGCCATTCAGCATGATTCCAACACCAAACAGTGAAGTCTCCACATTGAGAGGCATATTAGCGCAGCAGGGCTATTGATGCTTCTCAATGGTGGCGCATTTGATTGGCGGAGAACAGTGAGCCCAGTCTGCTGCAAAGTGAAGGGAAAGTTTAATCTAAACATCATCAGTGACCCCCTGTTATAAACTCCTCTGTGTATCCATAACATTGGCATGCTCCTAAAAACACACATCACCCCTGATCTAACAGGAATTTGACATTTACGGCCAAGGAAATCCTAGCCATGTCCCCAGTTCAGCTATTTGGAGTTAAAATCGGAAAATCATGGTTTTCATTTAATATAAGACTTTAGGGATTCAACCTGTAAATCCGCTTGGATCATTGAGTAAATCTAAAATCATTTTATCATTCTAGATACAATTTGTTAATTAAAAGCAAAATCCCCCCCTCCGATATTAAACTACAAACCATCGAAAATGGACAGTTTCAGAATATGTCATTTATAGTCTATAATAGATTGATTTATAAAACACAAACTGGACGATACGTAGAACGCGAGCCAATACACGTTCCATCTGAGGGGACTGCTAACCCAGGACCATTGAAGAGCATCTTTATTTTATAGCTTGATAGCTTTAAGCCTAGAAATGTACCTACATTTTGTATAATATTGCTCGATTCCCAAACCCCGCGTTTTTGCTTGTTCCAGTTGACGAGCACATAACATGAAAGCACCTATTAAGCAGAGTTTCTCCGATAACACAGTTGTACGTATCCGGAATCACAGTTGTTGACAGTTTGTAAATAATAAACGTAACTACAGCTCCCAGAAACCCAAGCCTTGAGCATAAATGAGACTCTCTATATATACTCTGGGGAGCTGGAGGCGACTGGCTGAGGCAGCAAAGAGGTGGTGCGTGAGGGAGCAGTGATCTTACTGCAGTTTCTCCCCCTCGCGCGCTGGTATGAGATGTCGGGAGCCGGAATATGACATCACTACAGAGAGCGCGCAGGGGAGCACTGCAGGAGGAACTGCATGAAGATCAGCTTCTGTCTATATGTCTGCCAGTGAGAGTGTGTGTCAGTGTGTGTGGTGTGTTTAGCTAGGTCCCCACCCTTTGTCAATTAGAGCCCCACCCGTTACTCATGGTAAGTAAGGCCCCCTTTTGTGACTTAGGGCCCCCACCCACCACTATTCGTGTATGGATCTGACTGTTAAAATGTCTGCAGTTTAGGAGCGCTTGTAAAGGATTACTCATTGAGCTTTATTGGGGAGTCTATGATTGGACAGCCACAGAGACTGGGTGGAGTTGGAAGGGGAAGGCTTGCAGAGGCTGCAGACAAGACATCTGCAGGTTTTGCAAGCTGTTGTCCGATATACCATCAATGAAATAATGCAGAATTAAATACATGAATTTTTTTCTCCAATGGGGCTATATCTACTAAACACATTTTTTTGTATTTGGGCAGTGGAGTTTCCAGTTATGAACGACTTACTAACAATTCCATATCCTTTTCCGCGATCTGCTCATCTGGCTCTGTTTTGGTTTCATTAGCCCCCAAGCCGGCACAGTGACCCGTAGATGGAGATTTCGGCTGGTCTCCTGGATCAGGAGGCGCTGGAGAAGGCATGGCTGCTGGCCTGGACAGCTGCATGTTTGAAGGTGCAGACAGGGCTCCATCTTGCTTTGCCAATTGCGCTGTCTGTGACTGCAAAGCCTTCCTTCGCTGAATCTGTTGGCGATTTAATGCTGCAGTGGGCGGTTTGCGGTGCTGATCCACAGGACGTGGGGATTCTATATAAAAAAGAATGAATTAATTGTTTCGTCAAAAAAATAAAAAAATTCCATACATACATATTGTGGCAGAAGCCGCCACAAGAGACTGTACCTGCATTATTATTCCCTTGTATTTGTCCTAATAATCGCTGGAAAGTGCCGAATGCACGACCACCCTGCTGTGGTCGTGTGCTTCCCCTGTATAGAGGGAAACAATGTTGCCAGAGAGGTAATTGGGTTCGTGGGTGGCCGCCGTTCGCATAAAAACCACGTGGCGGCGGCCATCTTAACTGCCGAACAGCGGCGCCTGGTCGTCGAGCGCCTGGAACTAAAACCGGGCGCTCGACTACCCAGACACCGCTCAGACCTCCAGGACCACGGAACTGCCCGATTCAAACTGCCGAACGGCCCGCCGTTCGGTAGGATGAATCCCCCAGACTAGAGGATTCATCCGAACCTAAGATTAGAGCCGGATGGCTGAACATTCGGTACTTTCAGTTCAGTGTAATAGACCGACCGCAGGGCCAGAATCCATGGAGCTGTTTTCGGCTACCAAATCCCTGCGGTCGGTCAAATCTTTGAATGTCTGTAACTCGACGATCTGGGTGAAAATTTCACTGATCTGGGTGAAATTTGAGTATGTTGCTCACCCAGACCAGACCAACCAGGGGACCCCTCATTTGTCACCATACCCCCTGTATTTAGGGGACATCCAGAAATGGGGGAAAACTCTGTTCCCAGTAATGAGCTTAACTGTTAATCTAAGGGGAGGAGAGGGAGAGGAGGTAACCACGATGTGATTGGATATGTTAAGTTACCTCCCTTGCATGGGAAAAAGTCATAAAAGCAAATGTGTGAATAAACCTGGCAGTTGACCTCCAAGCTATGTGTCGTCTAGTTCTTGGAGGGAAGGGATTGTAACTACGCTACCTGTTTTGTACCTGTCTTGGATTGCTGTTCCTGTCTACCAGTGGAGCTACCTTGGATAATACCTCTACTCCGCTACAATTGGTGGCAGCGGTGGGATCGTACTACACAGCAAAAAGGAGTCAGCAGGAATTAAAAAGGACTGAATGGAAACGGATTATACCCTCTTAAAACGGGACACGCTAAGAGAGCTACTAGAAGCGAGAGGGAGGATAGCAAGCAACAAAACAAAGGCTATCCTAATCGCAGAACTCATGGAAGGAGACAGAGTCGCAGCTGCTGCAGCACCTCCAAGGGAGGAGGAATCTGAGTTTGCCAGGGAATATAGGTGCAGGATGGCTCTATTCCCACCAGACGTAGCAGCGCAGAAGGCAGACCAGATTTACAATGATGTACAGGCATACATCATGCTGCGAACGACACCGAGGAGCCAACAAGAGGGGGAAGGAATCACAACGGCTGTCCCCACCCCGCCAGCAAAAGCTAAAATACCGTACCAGGCATTTAAAGCATTTAATGATACCGAGGGGGACATTGATGGCTATTTACAGGACTTTGAACGGTTGTGCCAGCTACATGCCATTAGCACCGAAGACCAAGTGCCCCTGCTAGCGGGTAACCTGTCAGGCCGCGCCGCAGATGCCTACCGAGCCATGCCGGCAGAGGACATCCGGGACTATCAGAAGGTAAAACAAACCTTGCTCGCACGGTATGCCATTACACCTGAGGCATACCGAATACAGTTCCGGAAACTACTCAAACCGGGAAAAGACTCGCATGCAGAATTCGCACACCGACTACAACGGGCAGCCACCGGGTGGATAGAGGCAGCAAAAGCCATCACGTCCCAAGAGATCACGCAGTTGATGGTGCTGGAACAATTCTACCAATGTTTGTCAGAAGATCTACAGATCTGGGTAAGAGATCGTAAACCCCGTACGCTGCAAGAGGCCGCTAAGTTAGCAGATGAGCATCAGGACACCCGGCGGGAACAGCACTCATCTACTAGAGTGCAATCCACGCCAAACGTTCCCCGACTTACCCCAGTAGATTCACCCCGACCAGGGGGGACCTACCAGTCACAACCCCCCCGGTACAACAACCGGGCATCTATCCGGTGCCATACCTGTAACCAGCTTGGGCATATGCAACGAGACTGTCCCCGAAACCGGGCCAGGCCGGCCTGGACCCCTCCACGACCACCAACCACCCCTCGAGCCGCAGTCCACTGCTATCAGGCCAGAGCATTGGCTCAACCTTTCACCCCTACCCAAATAGAGGAACCCTTGGGCACCCTCCATGAGGTAAACCCGGTACAGGCGGCATCCGACAACCGCCAAGGCCACCGACAAGTGGTCCACGTGGAGGGAAAGCGGATGGAGGGATTACGAGATTCTGGGGCCACCATCACTCTGATACGGAATCATTTAGTGGCCCCGAACCATCTCACTGGAGACTGTATTGCGGTTAGGGTGGCAGGGGGAGCCATTTACAAAGTACCCACCGCGAAACTACATTTGGACTGGGGAGCGGGGGCAGGGCAAATTGAAGTGGGGATGATGCAGGACCTACCTGCGGATGTGATTTTGGGGAACGACTTGGGGGAGCTAACCTCCGCTTTTGTTACCCGACCTCCTCCACAGGAGGCATACCCGGTCGTCACCCGTCAACAGGCTCGCACCACGGCACCACACTTCGACTCTGAGGCTCCGGTAAGCCCGAACCCCCCTGATCACACTGTGTTACCCTGGGCCGCCCCATTAGAATTTGGTAGCGAGGTCGCCCTAGACCCATCCCTACAAGTTTACAAGGACCGGGTAGATAAAAACCAGACTGGCATAGAGGGGGAAAGATACGCTTGGGATAAGGGGTTATTATACCGGTATGCCGAAAAGATAGTAGCCGGATCAGTTCCCGTACCCATCAAACAGTTAATTGTGCCTCGGAAGTATAGACAAGAGTTAATGCGAATCGCCCATGACATCCCCATGTCAGGCCACCTAGGGATCAGCCGAACCAAACATCGGCTGCTGCAAAATTTCTTCTGGCCAGGGATATCCCAGGATATTAAGCAGTACTGTAATACCTGTGATACCTGCCAAAGAGTAGGGAAGCGAGGGGACCGATACAAGGCCAAACTACACACCCTGCCCATAATCGAAGAACCCTTTAGCCGGGTAGCAGTAGACATAATCGGACCGCTGAAACAAAAGAGCCCGTCTGGCAAAAAATACATCTTAACCGTAGTAGACTACGCCACTAGATACCCAGAAGCAGTGGCCCTAACAAATGTGCATGCAGAGACCATAGTAGACGCCCTTATGCGCATATTTACCCGCATGGGGATACCCCGGGAGATTATTTCCGATAGGGGTACCCAATTCACTGCTGAGGTCACTCACCAGCTGTGGAAAGTATGCGGGGTCCAAGCTATCCTTAACTCCCCTTACCACCCCCAGTCCAATGGCCTCTGCGAACGTTTCAATGGAACGCTAAAACAGATGATTCGCACGTTCGTAGCAACCCAGAAAGACTGGGAGCGGTTCCTACCCCACCTCCTGTTCGCCTACCGAGAGGTGCCCCAAGAGTCCACTGGGTTCTGCCCTTTCGAATTGTTATTCGGCAGGAGAGTAAGGGGACCCCTAGATCTAATCAGGGAACACTGGGAGGGGGGAACGACAATTAACGGCACCCCTATCGTACCTTATGTGTTGGAGTTTCGGAACCGCTTGGAGGCATTGACCCGGGCCGTGCGCGACAACCTCCAGGCGGCTCAGACCCGCCAGCGCCGATGGTATGATAGGGGAGCCAGGGACCGCAGCTTTCAGGTCGGCCAGAAGGTACTAGTCCTACGACCCGTCACTACTGATAAGCTGCAGGCTTCCTGGCAGGGCCCATTCCAGGTGGTAGAGCAAATCTGTGATACCACCTATATAATTGGCCCCTGCGCCGGGGGTAAACGCATGTTCCATGTAAACATGCTAAAACCCTACCGCCAGCGCCCAGAGGAGGTATCCGCCATCTGCGCCTCAGCTGCGGAGGACGCAGATAACCTACCCCTCCCTGATATGCTGGCCCGAGGAACTCTGCAGGAGGATCTAGCCGCTGTACAGTTAGGGGAGCGCTTGGATCCTCAGGAAAGAGCTCAAGCCCAAAGTCTAATTAGGGAAAAAGGAGCCACTTTTTCCAACCTCCCGGGATATACCCCGCTAGCTACCCATCGAGTGGAAACCCTGGACCCGACCCCGCTCCGCCAACCGCCCTACCGTATTCCTGAAGCGGTGAGGGGGAACATGTACAAAGAGTTGAAAGAAATGTTGCAGTTAGGAGTAATTGAGCCTTCGGATAGCCCCTGGGCATCCCCCGTAGTACTCGTGCCGAAACGGGATGGAACTACCCGCTTCTGCGTAGATTACCGGAGACTCAATGATAAAACCATGTCCGATGCCTATCCCATGCCCCGGATAGATGAGTTACTAGACAAAATGGCTAGGGGTAAATACTTAACCACCATTGATCTTTGCAAGGGATATTGGCAAATTCCTCTAGCCGAGGACGCTATTCCCAAATCGGCCTTCGTCACCCCATTTGGCCTGTACCAATTTCGGGTCATGCCCTTTGGGATGAAGAACACCCCGGCCACATTCCAGAGGATGGTGGACCGATTATTAGACGGGTTTCAGGAGTACGCGTGTGCCTATTTAGACGACATAGCCATCTTTAGTTATTCCTGGGCAGATCATCTGGACCATATCGGGGCAGTACTAGACCGCATCCGAGAAGCCGGACTGACCCTCAAGCCCAGTAAATGTCACATAGGGATGGCCGAGGTCCAATACCTAGGACACCGAGTGGGCAGCGGCCACCAAAAACCCGAGCCAGCCAAAATAGAGGCCGTAGCTAAATGGCCAACCCCCCACACTAAAACCCAGGTACTAGCCTTTTTGGGGACCGCAGGGTATTACCGAAAGTTCGTACCTAACTACAGCGCCCTAGCCAAGCCCCTTACCGACTTAACCCGCAAGAACCTCCCGAAATTAGTAGTATGGGCCCCAGAGTGTGAACAGGCGTTCCAGCTCCTGAAAAATGCTCTTGTTAATGCCCCTGTGTTAGCTGCTCCCGATCCAACTAAACGTTTTCTCGTCCACACAGACGCTTCCATGTTTGGATTGGGAGCAGTACTGAGCCAGATCGGAGCCGATGGCGGTGAACATCCGGTAGCTTACCTCAGCAGAAAACTTTTACCCAGAGAAGTAAGCTACGCCGCCATCGAAAAGGAATGCCTTGCCGTGGTGTGGGCCCTCAAGAAACTGCAGCCCTATTTGTATGGGCAAACATTCTCACTACTCACAGATCACAACCCGTTGGTCTGGCTGAACCGGGTGTCCGGGGACAATGCCAGGTTGCTGCGCTGGAGCTTAGCGCTACAGCCCTTTGATTTCACCATCCAATATCGCCCGGGGAAGCTCAATGGAAATGCCGACGGGTTATCTCGACAAACTGAACTGGACAAGTGATCTGTGAGTACTCCTCCAGACATCCCCAAGCCGATCCGTTGGGATCAGACTGTGTATGCTGGCTTGGTTCTGGGGGAGCATTGTGGCAGAAGCAGCCACAAGAGACTGTACCTGCATTATTATTCCCTTGTATTTGTCCTAATAATCGCTGGAAAGTGCCGAATGCACGACCACCCTGCTGTGGTCGTGTGCTTCCCCTGTATAGAGGGAAACAATGTTGCCAGAGAGGTAATTGGGTTCGTGGGTGGCCGCCGTTCGCACAAAAACCACGTGGCGGCGGCCATCTTAACTGCCGAACAGCGGCGCCTGGTCGTCGAGCGCCTGGAACTAAAACCGGGCGCTCGACTACCCAGACACCGCTCAGACCTCCAGGACCACGGAACTGCCCGATTCAAACTGCCGAACGGCCCGCCGTTCGGTAGGATGAATCCCCCAGACTAGGGGATTCATCCGAACCTAAGATTAGAGCCGGATGGCTGAACATTCGGTACTTTCAGTTCAGTGTAATAGACCGACCGCAGGGCCAGAATCCATGGAGCTGTTTTCGGCTACCAAATCCCTGCGGTCGGTCAAATCTTTGAATGTCTGTAACTCCCGAACCCCTGGTCTGATCTGGGTGAAATTTGAGTATGTTGCTCACCCAGACCAGACCAACCAGGGGACCCCTCATTTGTCACCATACCCCCTGTATTTAGGGGACATCCAGAAATGGGGGAAAACTCTGTTCCCAGTAATGAGCTTAACTGTTAATCTAAGGGGAGGAGAGGGAGAGGAGGTAACCACGATGTGATTGGATATGTTAAGTTACCTCCCTTGCATGGGAAAAAGTCATAAAAGCAAATGTGTGAATAAACCTGGCAGTTGACCTCCAAGCTATGTGTCGTCTAGTTCTTGGAGGGAAGGGATTGTAACTACGCTACCTGTTTTGTACCTGTCTTGGATTGCTGTTCCTGTCTACCAGTGGAGCTACCTTGGATAATACCTCTACTCCGCTACACATATATCTATATATAGTCAATATAATGTTAAAAAAATATTTGCACACCAGTCAAGATGTTACTACTGCAAAGGATTCTGGGTGGGAATATGCAAATTAGATTAACAAAGAATCAAATTTTTGCCTCATTCCATTATAATATATATATATTTTATTTATATAGCGCCATCGGATTCCATAGCGTTGTACTATATATATATATTAGGCTTTTAGAAATTAGTTTGTAAAATGTTTAGAATATGAGAAAGCTATTTTGTCTTTTTCCCCTTTCCCAACTCCCCCCAGATGATGTCTGCTTGCAGGTTAATGGTAGGTTGGAGGGTGTATTACAATTTAGGATCTTCGATGACCAATCTCTAAATCCTATTGGCTAATCAAGGAGCAGTGTCACTGTGCTCTTCACCGGTATTGCAGGACAGCCCAGATTTCCGTCTATGGTGTCTCAGTCCTGGAGACAATTGAGGAAAATCCCCAACATGAAGTCTCACTGCGTAAACGGATGCTTTAGCTGCGCCCGCTATATGGGCAGCCGGAGTGGGCTGGATGTGGGGTGGCTGCCAGGATGGTCTTCCCTGTTCCCCATGCTGACTATCCTCGATTGCCCATCCTACATTCACACCTTCAAGTGTTGGGAGATAGGATTTTGAGCAGGTGTAAGTTTGGGGGTCTATGGAGGGTCCCACACAATCTAAAAGATGCTTGCAGGATGCCTGCAACCGATGAAACCTCACTGGCACATAGCTCAATCAAACGTCTCCTGGACGAAATGTCAGATAAGATAGTTACAAAAATGGACACTGCTATGAGGGAGCTAAGAAAGGATTTGCAAGACCTGGGCGTCCGCACGTTCCAAACAGAAGAGCACTTAACAATACTAGCAGAGGCTCACAACACTCTGGCAAACACGGTTGAAGGCCTCTCCTCACGCATGGGCGAACAAGACCTCAAAATAGCGGACATGGAGTACCGGACACGCCGCAATAACCTCTGCATAAGGGGCATTGCCGAAACGGTGAATAACGAAGACCTCACCGTATATGTGACAGTCCTACTGAGAGAGCTGGTTCCAGACCTGCCACAGGACTTGCTCCTCCTTGACAGGATCCACCAGACCGCCAGACACGCCAAGAGATGTACTGCTGAGGATGCCAAGGAAGCAGTCCTCAATGCCAACAGAGGGATCACACACCAGTTACTCGGGGACTAATGAGAGGCCTAGACCCTAGACCCATACCCCCAGGGTAAATCCCTAACAGAAACGCCACATAGAATAGATGCGGTACACCAAAACCCACAGCCCTAGAAACTTGGTCAGCACCAAGACTATGCCATGTTAAAGGTACGAAAAAATAAATAAAAAAAAAAGGACAAAAACAACAAAGGATACTAAAGGGAACGACCACTAATAAACAGAACAATATTAGACCTATAAATTATTACAACCCCTCCTGATGATATGCGTTAATGCCACCCACACCCTAGTGATAGCACGTAGCTTATGATGAGCACACACGGTGGAAGGAGCGAGAAGCCGGGTGGGCTACACGTTTAAGGAGGAACCAACCACTGACAAACCATGCAGACACACCCTAGAGGGGTAAGTCACGTACACTTTTCGATGGGGGTGGGCAGGCAAGCAACAAAGCTGCACGGAGAATATCGGGGGGGGGAGCCCTCAACCAGGGCTGGAAAAATTAAAAAACGAGTGTGACAGATCCATCTGTATAGACTGAGATTGCCCAAACACTAACCAAAGCAACTTCCTGCACAAAATCATATGCAAGATAGCCAGCATCCAAAAAGGCATCACAGTGTTCGGAGGTGATTTTAACCACATACTTGACCCGAAGTTAGACACAACACTCCCCTCACAGAGTCAAAGCCACTGCCCGCTGAAGCGGCAATGTATTGTCATTGCAAAGCTCCTACATGACAACCATCTGTATGACACATGGCGGATCATGCACCCCATGGAACGAGCGTTCACACACTACTCAGCAGTCCACAACTCCTACTCCAAAATAGATGGGTTTCTGTTGCTAGGTTCCACACCAGATCAGCTCATCTCTAGTGAAATACATCAAATCAGATCATGCACTGGTGACCATAGAGTTAAAAAATATGTATGACTTTAAACACCGCAGCCCATGGAAATAAATAACTCTTTGCTGCGGGATGGGAATTTTGGATGGGGGGGGTATCTGTCAGTGGTTATGGTGTCAGTCAGTGGTTATGGTACCTGGCAGTCCCTGGGGGGGGTATCTGTCAGTGGTTATGGGGGCTGTCAGTGGTTATGGTACCTGGCAGTCCCTGGGGGGGGTATCAGTCAGTGGTTATGGTGGCTGTCAGTGGTTATGGTACCTGGAAGTCCCTGGGGGGGGGTATCTGTCAGTGGTTATGGTGGCGGTCAGTGGTTATGGTACTGGCAGTCCCTGGGGGTGTCAGCCAGTGAGCGCGGAGCTACCAGTGGTTATGGTGTCAGGCAGTGGCGGTACCTGGCAGTCCTGGGGTGTCAGCCAGTGGTTATGGTGTCAGCCAAAGTGGTTATGGTACCCGGCAGTCCCTGGGGGTATCAGCCAGTGGTTATGGTGTCAGTCAGTGGTTATGGTACCTGGCAGTCCCTAAAGTGGCCTGCCAAAGTGGTGGCTGGGCTGTCAGTGGTTATGGTACCCTGGCAGTTCCTGGGGGTAAATGTACTGCGTTGCGGTGGCTGCCGCCGTGCGGTTATGGTACCTGGAAGTCCTGGGGGGGTATCTGCTCAGTGGTTATGGGGTCGGTCAGTGGTTATGGTACCTGGCAGTCCCTGGGGGGGGTGTCAGTCAGTGGTTATGGGAGCTGTCAGTGGTTATGGTGTCAGTCAGTGGTTATGGTACCTGGAAGTCCCTGGGGGGGTATCTGTCAGTGGTTATGGTGGCGGTCAGTGGTTATGGTACCTGGCAGTCGCTGGGGGGGGTATCTGTCAGTGGTTATGGGGGCTGTCAGTGGTTATGGTACCTGGAAGTCCCTGGGGGGGTATCTGTCAGTGGTTATGGTGGCGGTCTGTGGTTATGGTACCTGGCAGTCCCTGGGGGGGGTGTCAGTCAGTGGTTATGGGGGCTGTCAGTGGTTATGGTACCTGGAAGTCCCTGGGGGGGGGTATCTGTCAGTGGTTATGGTGGCGGTCAGTGGTTATGGTACCTGGCAGTCCCTGGGGGGGTATCAGTCAATGGTTATGGTGGCTGTCAGTGGTTATGGGAGCTGTCAGTGGTTATGGTACCTGGAAGTCCCTGGGGGGGTATCTGTCAGTGGTTATGGTGGCGGTCTGTGGTTATGGTGGCTGTCAGTGGTTATGGT